>OX438975.1:17018809-17654783 GCA_949316085.1 Hypercompe scribonia
GCACTTACACGTACAATTTTTTGACCCGACCCGGGTATCGAACCAGAGACTACATGATAGGCAATCGTATACGCTAACCGCTAGATCAACGAGGTAATCAAGGTTACCAAAAAAAATGTCGAATGGTTGGTGCAGAAAATATTTTAAGCATTATGTATATAAAAAGCCGAAATTTAGTTTGTAACCTAGATATTTGATAAGGAAGTAGATATTATATCAAACTATTCTATTATTCTAAATTTTAGCGAATGGCTTAAAATTTTCAGTACAAATAGTTAAAATAAAACGTGTTTAATTATCTCGTGACAAATTTAAATTTGACGTTAACTATATTGGTCCTTTGTGTGTCGTGAGGTCAAGAACACTAATTATAATGATTATAATACACGCTACTTTCAAATTAAATATTGTATGTAATAAATAATTAGAACTTGATAGTCGTTAAAGAAATATAATTATAAAATTTATTGTTAAAGAACAAATAATACTTACTTAAGTTTGTCATGATAATAAGATATGTCGATTGATTTTGTTTTCACAATTCCTCAGTCATGTAAATAAAACAAATGATATATGATGTTTACAGTAAATTACAAAGAAGTGAACTGTATCTCACTGCCAGCATTGCACTACAAGCTGGCGAGGTAGTGTCACTACGTTGTATTTAAAAATAATAAACTAGTATATGCCAGTGACTCTCTATTTATGTGAACTAATGTTTGCTACCTTGAACAATAAAAAAAAAGCGAACGGAATTAATCGTGTCTATGGATCCGTATAATTCTCGCGTCGTCTTAATTGAGTTATTATTTACTTAGAAAGACTTGGTTATGAAGGTTGTGGATGATAGAATATTATTATTCCAATCTGTTAAAAATCTTCAGCTCAAAGTTAGAAAATATTTGAAAGAACAAGTAACTAACTTGTAATACTTTTTAAACGAGTATTAAGAAAAAAATGACAATGCGTTTTTATTTAATTTATTTTAATATTTATATATTTATTTTTATGCACAAAAATCTATGGTAGTTCTCCGTCAATCTACTTTAAAGTGATGTAGAAATGAGCGATAAGTAAGTATATTCACTTTATTGTCGGCATTACAGTTACCACAACTCTTGGATTCCATTCATGTTTTCCATCAGGCAGAGTAAAGTCACTTTGGCAGGTTCTTAGCACAGAAAAACCTTAAGTAAGGAGTCCTAATGTAAATTAAAAAAGAGAAGAGAAGGTATAGGATAAAAAAGCAATAAATAAATTTATCTACACACATACTCGTATTCATACTTTCATACAAATTAACATATATGATATGATGATGTATTCCTAGCCAATTCCAGCCCCGGCGTCCAATCTCTACGGAGACTAGCAAATTACTCAGTAGAATTATAGTGTATAAGTGACACAAGTGCACTCTCTATTCCGATGCGACGGATATCTGACACGATCGGGGAGAAATCAGGCGCAGGACCGACGGCTTTATGTGCTTTCCGAGGCACGGGGATTGAGACTCTAACTTTCAAACATCGGGCTGCTATTAAGCATTTCTATAATCAGAAAAAGTCAATAATACTTTTTTGCCAGACCCCGAAATGGAATCCAAACTTGGTCTAGCGATTAACGTATGCGATATATAGGGTGAGCCAAGAATTCGCTAACATTTTAAACTAGCATCAAGCACAAACATGTTACGGGTGTTTTTGGAACCGATGCTACTGGAATTGGTTGGCTATAGTCAACACATACACATAGCTTCAACAAGATGGAGTCATTTGTCACACATTCAGTGAGTCCCTGTCGGTGGTCAAAGACATGTTTCCAGAAAAGCTTTCTAGACGAAGAGACATTCAATGGCCACCTAGAAGTCCAGATCTATCCCCAGCATATTTCTTTTTATAGCGTTATTTGAAAAACCGTGTCTACATCATTATGTCAACTAAAAGAAAAATCATTAAAAACATGTCGGCGATCTCACGGTTTCTTTGCCGACGAGTATGCTAAAATTTCGGTGCTCGCTTAGAAGAATGCAAACGTCGAAACGGTGGTCATTTAGACGACATAATTTTCAAAATTAACTTTCTTGTAAATAAACAATTTTTATAATATATCAAATGATTTTTATACGATTTTCTCAAATGTTACCTAGTACGTGGCTCACTCTATATAATATAGTAAAAGAAAAAAATATGGAGTGAAGAATTAACACGCTGATTTACAAATAATCTTCTTCTGTCATAATAATACGAGAGTTTGTAGAATCTGTTACGATTAGAACATAGTATTTGGATGTTAATTATATAGATGAAGAAGGTGAGATGAGAGTAGTACAAACAGTAGTTAGGGCCATATGTAACGGTAATCTATTTGTCTCTATCCGAGGCACGTGAAACCAAAATTTGTAGCTAACTAGCAGATAAATTAAAAAAAAGTCTATTACGAAACTTTCACAGGTACTTGTGAAAGTGGCTCTTAATATTCTAAATGTTTATCATAAGTTTTCTTATGCGTTTTCTTATGCTACATTCGTTTACAAAGATTTTTCTTCATGAATTCATTTACTCATAGTATACGAGTATAGCTTAGGATCAGAGTCGCCGTTTGCTGATAAAGTTTCTAATAGACCTAATAGATCTACATTGAATGAACTTATCTACCAAATAACAACAGATTATTGTTACACAACTCTTGGATAGAGATATATGTTAAGTAATCATATTTATGTCATCAACTATTTTAAACTTAATCAGGCACTGGTGAAACTGACCTTTAAAATACAAATTATTCTATAAATATCATTGAACAAAAAAGGGATTAAATATTAATTCGATATTTATGTTATTTTCTTAATAATGAAAAAAAATGTTAGGTTATTTTTGCTAAATGCATGCAATAAACAGTCGTGATCACCAATGATTTAGGTACGTTTACACAGTTTTTAGTAATAAATTAAAATATATCATTGATAAGTTTTTTTTTATTGTTACATCTTTTACGTTTGTACCAACAGGAAGATGCGCAGATATCTATGGAGCAGTCACCTTTTCTTTTTTCACTCAACTCCTGCATGAGGATTTAATCCTTTCGCGCGAGAGATGTTAGAAACGTAATCGTACACAAAATGGACACAAAGAACACTTAAACTCAAAAGAATATCTTTGTTGGTAATGTTGTTAATGTTCTTCGTGTTTCTATATAAATTATATTTCCACTTTTATTTTATTTTTGTTTTTTAAGATCACGTTTTGTTTTGTTCTTTACCTGTTTACTTGTTTCTTTACGATTGTTTATTGATTTTTTATTAATTTTGAGTTATATAAAGGACCCAATATTTTAGTGTCTGCTATGGCCTTCTATAATTGAAGAACTGCAGAGGTCAAAAACTTTTGTTTATTAAAGTGATTCTATTGAGATATCAATATCGACAAAAGATATTTAGTTGGAGGTCCTCAGTAATAAATAAGTAGACAAATAAATTAATAATTATTTGTGGATCACATAAAGTATTTTCTCATACGGGGAAAGGACCAACAACACTCAGCGTAGTAGAAGGCGGATGGTTTAAGTGGTGACAGTTAAACCAATACGCCACCCGTACAATCAAACTTTTTTTTTATTATATAAATAACGATACCAATAATTACATTGAAATAGTAACCACGTAAATAACACTGGTAAACAGTATTTTTGTTAAACAAAATCAAGTCGGTTTTTTGAACACTACTACCTACCCGCATATAAACCTCATACTTAGTTTTTTTCAATCACCCTCAGTTTTAGTTAAACATAAACTAAATTGATTACGCGAATTTCGCTTACCGACGTATGTTTCCGATAAATTAATATTAAATTATTGAAATTAAAACTGTTTTCTTTGTGATTGTCGTTTCTGTACATCGTAATAAGATGCCCAGTGTGTGTGTAAACCATCCCGATAACTTTTGTTACATTTACGGTCAACTTACTATTAAAAGTCAACGTCGTAATTTGATACCATTAGGTAAAAACTGTTATTTTAATTATTTTGGCTTTCCGGTGCGAAATTTGGACAAAACCTGGACTCCTAGTGTTTGTTGTGCACAGTGTGTTAGTTTATTAACATCATGGGCTAAAGGATCTCGTCATATGCCGTTTGCAGTTCCAATGATATGGTCTGAACAGAAAGACCATGTATCAGATTGTTATTTCTGGCAAACTTCTATCAACGGTATTAATCACAAACCTAGACACACCGTGAACTATCCGAATTTACAATCTGCTCAAAAACCTATCCCTCAAAGCTATGGACAGAAATGGAGAAGGTTTTTGTTACTTGAAACAGATATTCTCAAAAATCAGCGATGCTAAAATATGAGAGGGAATATTTGTAGGACCACAAATTAGAGATCTACTGTCTGATAAAAAATTTGAACAAAAACTAAAGCCGATCGAAAAATCTGCATGGACATATTTTTGAAATATTGTTTGTAATTTTCTTGGAAATCACGAGGCCGAAAACTGTGAAGAGTTAGTCAATAATCTCTGATCAGCTTACGAGAATATGGGATGCAATATGTCGCTCAAGATGCACTTCTTACACTCTTATTTGAATTTTTTTCCTCCAAATTTGGGAGCTGTTGGTAGTCAACGTGGAAAAACAGTACCAAGGTAAGTGGAGTTCGAACATGTTGGCTGATTACTGTTAGACACTCAAAAGAAATGTACCTGACGCTAAATATTACCGAAAATTCTGAATAAAAGACAAATGCCAGTTGTTTTTCTTGATTAAATATAATTTTCAACCATATTTACTTAAAAAAAAGTGCATTGCAGTTGCAAGAAAACTGAGGGTGACTGAAACTTTTTGAAAATGCAGATTATTAACAGGTTAGTTGTAGATAAAAAATATCCCATTCAAATTAATTTAACTTTCATTAAGGTCTTTTTGTCTATCAGTGTAATTAATTACGGATATGGCGACTTCCACATACAGTACAAACAAAAATATACAACAGCGCCATCTATCGAAGATACATCGAACTACGAATAATGAAAATACATCGAACTATGAAGTTTAATAATGAACTATGAAGCAACTACTAACCCTGTATCGTGAAATAGAGATTCACATGGCAATTAGCATATATATAACATCTCAATATTAACCGTTGGTGCGCGGCCCGCATAATCTGCTCGCCTAGGCGGAGGATCCTCCCTTTGTGTCGGAGGGACATGAGACCCGTTCCCTCCACACGGACTTAGAAATTAGCATCATCAACAACTTAATAGTCATTCTATGGTCTGGTTGTCAAAAAAGCTAGGCAATTACTTTATTTTAAAAATAATAAGTAACATTTGAAGTGTTCTATAGGATGAGTTACTATGGCAAATCTTGTGAATGGTCTATGTTTAGCAATGGCCGTCTTTCGATTGAGATGATGATGATTATGATGATGATGATAATGAAATACCAATACATCCTCAATATTTTCAGTGAATTTATAAAACTTGTTCATAGTTAGTTTCGATACGGAGACAAATCCAACAAATCTAATAGCACGAAATCGATTATGCTGTTCTAAAGTGATAAATAGTGAAACTAATCCGAATTCGTTTTATATATTGAAATTTATTCTTACTTTATCTACAACGGGGCAAAAGGATGTAGCTACGATAGAAGAGAATGCGTCATTTGCCGCATATTAGTGCGGTTATCGGTATCAGTATAATAAAATCAAGTTTGCTCTTTTTCATCAGTTTTACTCGTATATCGCTGTACATCTAAGATCACAAGCAAGTCAAGCATTTTATAAACATTTTTTGTGGCCGATTCAGATTACGATGTGTCATCATTTTATTTATTCCATGGGTGTTGTAAGAAGCCACTAAGGGACTAAACTACGCAGAACAACAACCAATACCTTTAAATTAATGTATTTTGGAACGAAGTTCCTTATCACGTGGTACGCTAGCTAAGGGGGCTAGGCGAGCGTCATGAAAAATCCTCACGACACTTTTGCTATAGTGCGTAGCGCTCAGAGGGGGGGGCAGGCGGAGTATAGGATTCGACTTATTCGTTCTCTCTCTCTCTCTCTCTTTCGACAGTGACAAGCCACGCTACGCGCGCGTCTGCTGTGTATGCGTACCTTGTTTTTTTATGTTCGAGTGTATGTAGTTTCAGTTATTTTTAAACATTGATTACAATTTTATTAGCATTCCTTCACTTATTTCATTTATCATTTAACTTCTAAATATAGTTAGTTTATTTAATTATACCTCCTATAATACTTACCTCAAAACGAAAGGAACTTCGTTCCAATCAGGTGTCCCACATGTGACACCTCAGACATTATTTATAAATTGTAAGATAATAATTGTAAGATTGTTAATATTGTAAAAATTCTTGTTAACCTTTACAATAAGTTAATTTCATGAAGAATTGCCGCATGTCTCTAAGTATTAAACTATGTGTTGTGACTCGGAGGCAAGTGGGCACAATATGGCACCTGCTAATGTCCCGGTATGAACATTAGCGTTGATTAACTGCTGTTAGAAAATACCTTATAGGATTTCAACATTACTGAGTAATAGTTTATCATAAAATAAAATAAAATTTTACAACTTATAGACCGCGTTTTATAGATGTGTGTTCTATTTAAGTGTGATATAATTACAAACTATTTTTTAAAAGAGATTTATCACTTATTATCATTATAGAGGTATGTTAATGGTTATCGTTATACAAAACAAAATAGTTAAACAACTAATTAAGAGTTAATTGTATAGCTAATAACATACTCGATTAAATTATATTTAAAAGAAGTTTATAAATTAAAGGGCTATATTGCCACAGATAGACAGGTACATACATATTCTGGTACATACATACAAACAAATTAAAGTTCTCACATACCTCCTTTCGGCGTCGGTTGTTTCAAGGCAATTACATTGTATCATCATTACTTTACCCTTTTCCTAAATTTTATGTGACGGTCGGTGCAATGAGTTTTCTTTACCCCATTCTCCTCTTTCACTTCAGTTTACTACTTACTCTTACTTACTTACGGTATATTTATTTCATTTAGTTCATATTCAAATGTAGGAGGTAAATATTAATTAAAACCTAAATCTGATCTAGACCTAAATTATGTTTGGCTTCAGTCATACCTACTTTGGACTTAATTCCTAATTTATATTTTCAGATTGCAAAGTTGACTAAGATGTTTATCAATGTTAGATTTACCTTTTAAGAATAGTAACTTTCAAGAACTGACTTTAATGTACAGTCACACTGTCACCGAGCAGGTAAATATATGTTCTCTCTCAAATGAGGAGTAAATATATGTTTGAGACGTTTATGGTGGTATTTTACAGAATTACGATTGAGACCCCAATTTTCTTTTCTTTATTTAAAAGACAACGCCCGTGTTAGACATATATCTTGTGTCGCGGGCGACCTTTACAAACATAAAAGAAACAGATACAAAGAACACCCAAACTCAACTAGGGATGATAGGTGAGACCATCTATCATCCTAGCAGAAGCAGGCCAGGATGGCAGCGCGAAGTGCTACAGAGCACGTGTTCTTTTAGGGGGGTAAAGGCGGTCATCTGCTAGCAGTAGGTAGATAGCCCGAGGTACGTCGGGATTTCAGGGATTTCCTTTTAGGGTACACCTGGTTCCCCGGCTACTGACGCCTGAGACGGCGTGCGGTTTTAGGTCGGTTCGAGTCCGACATAACCACCAGGTGGTATGTGGGAGGATTTCTGCACTGTAAAAAACAAAAAAGAAGTGTGTAAAATAAAATCATGGTCTGCAAAGAACCTGTAGGTGCAGGTGAATAGCCGCAAATGAGATGATTTGGCAAATGTTTTATAGTTTCACCGATGTTTTGTAATTTTATATACTTGAATGAATACATATTCACAATCTAATTACTGAATGTCGCTTGAACTTTGCCATTGTAATAAATTATTTCTTTGTTTCTAGGCAAATTTTCAATATGGGTTAGTGGGCGTCGTCCTACCCGGCATATAAATAAAACGACGGTGGTCCAATTTAACAGTCGTATATTATTTGAATATTAATTATTTAACGAAATACTGAAGAGTAGATAGCAGGAACACAATAGAGGATAGTTATATATGTGGATAATACATACATACATGAAATCACATTTGTTACCCCGGAGGGATAGGCAGACACATATTCGCCAGTGTTTTGGTCCTACGTGTTAAGTGGCAAACCTACTACCGCTAAGCGAGATGTTTTCTTTATCGGAACCTCGTCCGTTAATTAGCAGTTACATCACTGACATGTGAGGGTGAGACTCTTCTGTGAGAGGTTCTTACCAGAAACTCCATGCATGAATAATAGAGTAATTGAATCCGATTATAAGGTAGCTATAGCTTTTGAAAATTTTTTTACGACCATTCCAGTTTCAACAATAATGGAGTTCATCCCTCACTATTGCAGAATATTTATTGAAAGAGAAAATGAAATTTTATAATACTGAGTTTAGATTTAGTTGTGTCACCGATAGAGATAGTGTTAAAACACTCAATGCTCTTAGCATTAAGAAAACCGTCGACCTTTAGGGTAATTCTCTTCAAATGACTAAGTCAACTATTAGTGTAATTGCATCATAGTGTAATATGTGCAATATTTCCTGATCTCATGAATATGATGACCTATAACAGTAATCTCATTCCTTTATTTAAGATAGGTGGCATGTCAGATCCTATAAATTACAAATCCATTTCAGTGTTACCTACTTTCAGTCAAATTCAAAAAAAAAAATTGGATCAGCTGCAAACTAACTTTAGTAAAAACAATATTCTCAACACAGTTTGGCTTAAGAAGAAATCGTTCAACAAATGATGTTGGTAGGTATGCTAAATGTGTTAGGTGTTTTTTCTGATTTGATTAAGACATTTAGTAGCATTTTTCATGAAGCATTGGTCAGGAAATTGTATTACTATATAATTAGGAGTACTGCTTTGGATCTTATTTCTTATTTGGGAAGAAGTTAATGTTCAAAGGTCTTTGAGGACTCTGGCCACTATGGGGGTTCCACAGGGCTCAATTCTCGGCCGCGAACAGGCTACGTCCGCGTGTGACGTGCGTTGCCTAAATAGAGAGTGTACCGAAGTTAAACTTAACAACAGCTGTTCCCGGATCTCTCCTATTGGAGGCGCAGGTTCTATTCCGACACACCAGTCCGCTGCAAACCCTGATGGGGTGAGTGTCAGTGGGAATATCTACACGTTAAAAAAAGGGTTCAATTCTCTGCCTATCTTTGTTTTTAGTTTACATGAATGTCTGATCAATCAGGAGATAGTGGTATTTGCGGGCCCCACTTCGTTTTTAATAAAACTTAACCGAAAAGAATAATTTATTGATGATGTCAATAGCACTCCCTCTAATGTCTTAAACTGGTTTACTATTAATAATTAAGTTTTAAACGAGGAAAAACTATATGTGTTAGATTTTTACACTAAATGTCAAACAAAATAAAATCCGTGTTGTGATAAATGGAAAGGAGTTGGATCTTGTGGACAACATCAGGTTTTTGGGTATAACGCTAGACTCGGAATTACAGTGAGGTTTACACATTGAAGGATTGTCGAATAGGCTCAGCTCTGAAGTATACGTAGTTTAAAAAATTCACCAATTAACCTATGTAGAAACAGTAAAAGCAGTAAGACTAGTGTATTTTAGTTACTTTCATAGTGTAATGTCATATGATATTTTGTTGTGCGCAATTTATAATCTCAGTTATAGGTAATCACTGATTGATAAGTTCAGGCAATTGGTGTACAGGTGGCAGTCGTACTTTAATAAATTTACAAAAATTGTGTGCTTGGGATCGATGCTGCTTTGCATTTATGTTTATTGTATTTGACAGGAATGTACGTAATTAAACAAAGACTATGCGAAAAACTTTACCACACAGTTTTAGATAATTTAAATGACAAGTTTGCTTGGTATTAGTGCTGCTCACTTCCGTATTTACGTTTGCTGTGTTTGAAAGTGATGGATACTTAATTTGTTGTATAAACGGTAGTGTCGTGCTTCGGGTAGTTAATTTTGACTAATACTGGTGAGATGACGTTACGGTTGGGACTCGTATGCCGCCTGTATAAACAGACCTATTCAAAACTAGGTTCTTTCCTCAAAAGGTCAACTCAGACCTTTATTATATTATATTACTATTACTATATATTACTATGTTAATCCTACTACTATTATAAAGGCGAAAGTTTGTAAGTATGGATGTATGGATGTTTGTTACTCTTTCACGTAAAAACTACTGAATGGATTTGAATGAAACTTTACCACAATATAGCTTATACATCAGAATAACACATAGGCTATAGCTTATACATCAGAATAACACATAGGCTACAATTTTTGAGGTTTTTAATGTGAGGTCGTAA
This sequence comes from Hypercompe scribonia, assembly GCA_949316085.1. Taxonomy (NCBI): domain Eukaryota; kingdom Metazoa; phylum Arthropoda; class Insecta; order Lepidoptera; family Erebidae; genus Hypercompe; species Hypercompe scribonia. Next base: position 17,029,225 of record OX438975.1, read on the forward strand.
AAAAAACACATTTTTTGCGCTTACATTGCAAACGCTGACTGAATCCTACAAGATAGATCAAAACAATTTACTACAGTAATGTACAACTTAAAAAGATCTACAAAAAAGTCCGTGATGGTATATGTTTATCTCTTAGGAATAACCCACAATAACCATTTTTTATCCTTTACTTTGTACGAGAAATAATGGCTTATTTACGAAGCGATTTTAAGCAATACAGTATTAATCCTTATCCAATTAAGTATCTTAAATACATTGTGCATTTAATAAAGATCAATATGGCTTTTTACAGCATGTAAATTAAATAAATATTTTCGAAGATATCACAGATTTAAAATGCAGAGTCATAGCAATTTCGGCGATAAATACCGTTTCGGTGATAAATACCGGCAGCGGCGCCAGGCGAACGGGGCGTGGGGGGAGCGGGGTAGGTGCGGTGGGGAAGAAGTGGCTCATCGCTGAATGCGCGACCCGAACGCGGGCAGACGCGTGAGGGCAGACGTCGTTGACGGTTGTGTCCGTTTTGCGAATTTTTGTTCTACTAAGGTTGTTTGGTAAAAAGTAAGCAAAATTTAGGCAATTTATCAATTTCAAGCGTTGACATACTGACAAGTAATTTAAAATAAAAAAAAAGAAACAAATAAATCTACAGCGAAATAAAAATTTAAAAACTACCAGCTTTTTTTTTCAGAAAATTCCACCTAAAATACTTTTTAGGGTTAATTTTAAAGAATAAGTTTTTTTTTTGTAATCTTGATAAAGAATTTATTGTAAAAAACTGCGCTAAGTTTTATTTGATGATTTTACGAATTACTTCATTGATAATTCAATTACTATATAGATAGGTTACTTACAGTTAATTATAACAAATTATATAAATAGGTTAATTATAACGAATTACTTCATTGATAATTCAATTACTATATAGATAGGTTATTTACCGTTAATTATAACAAATTATATAAATAGGTTAATTATAATGAATTACTTCATTGATAATTGAATTACTATATAGATAGGTTAATTAAATAGGCAAGGATTGCATTAAAGTACAATCATAACAATAACTACCGTACTGTATTTTTTGGAAGTATAGAAACAACACGTACTTAAGAATTATGCCGCGAAAGCGTAAGTCTAATTTTTCCCAAAGCTCTAATAAAGCTCGAACTATGAAAGTAGCTAGACTTAACGAGACGTTTCCACAAGCCGAACTGCGAAGGCTTAAACAAGCAGAGCGTGAGGCAGCTCAAAGAGCTGCTGAGACACCAGAGCAGTCCCAAGATAGACGTCGACAGCATGCTGAGTATCTAGCATCTCAACGGGCTGCAGAGACACCCGAACAGTCTCAAGCTCGACGTCAACAGAACGCTGAATATCTGGCATCTCAACGGGCTTCTGAGACACCCGAACAGTCCCAGGATCGACGTCGACAGCATGCTGAGTATCTAGCATCTCAACGGGCTGCAGAGACACCCGAGCAGTCTCAAGCTCGACGTCAACAGAACGCTGAATATCTGGCATCTCAACGGGCTTCTGAGACACCCGAACAGTCTCAAGCTCGGCGTCTTCAGCAAGCGACTTACATAGGGTCCCAAAGAGCTACTGAAACTGTTGAAGCTGCTGAAGCTCGCAGACGCGCTGTTGCTGAAAGGGCACAACAGCGACGATTAATATTTACAAGAAACGCGTGGGGAGTATTCGATAAAGCTGCATTTGAGTACGATGAAACTCTTGATTACGAAAGCCACAAGCTTATAAAAATAGAAGCGATGAATAAAGAATGCAGATTTTGCGGTGCTCTTAAATGGAAAGAGGAAGCTGCAGGCATGTGTTGTTCGGGAGGAAAAGTAGTTCTTCCTTCAATAGACGAGCCTGTTGAACCTCTTAAAGAACTTTTTTCAAATGAAACAGATGAGTCTCGCCGTTTTTTAAAAAACATAAGAAAATACAATACATGCTTCCATATGACATCTTTTGGAGCTGATAACATTGTGTCGATGCCAGGATTTTGCCCGACTTTTACAATCCAAGGGCAAATATACCACACAATTGGCTCTTTGCTTCCTGCTGCTAATACGCAACCAAAATTTTTGCAAGTTTATTTCATGGGTGATGAGGAAGCACAAGTTGATAGGCGTTCTGAGTACGTACCAGGTGTGGAAAGAAACACAGTTCAAAAAATACAAAAAGTTCTACATGATCACAACGTTTTAGTGCATGAATTTAAAATGGCTAAAGATAGAGTGACTAGCGATAATTACAAGGTCGTGATACACCCAGATCGTGTACCACGTGGTGAACACGAAAGACGATTCAATGCCCCGACCACAAACGAAATAGCTGCCGTAGTAGTTAGTACTGAACAAACTGCGTCTCGGGACATTGTTATTCAGGCGCACGATGGCCGGCTTACTAGAGTTCCGGACACTCATAGATTTTATAATGCTCTCGAGTACCCGATAATTTTTTGGAAAGGACAAGAGGGGTACAGTTTTGATATTCCTCAGACAAACCCAGTTACAAAACAGCCTATACCGAACAAAAAAGTGTCGTGCAAAGACTTTTATGCGTATCATATGATGGTACGTCGCAACAATTTTAATTTATTGCTTCGATGTAGGCTTCTCTTTCTTCAGTTTTTGGTGGACATGTATGTCAAAGTGGAGAGTGAGCGCTTAAGGTTTATTGCTTTAAACCAAACAAAACTGCGAGCAGAAAACTATATACATTTACAAGACGCGGTCAGGAATGATGCGGATTTAGATCCAAACAATTTGGGTCAATTGGTAATACTCCTATCGTCATTTGTAAATAGCCCGAGATATCTTCATGAGTACACGCAGGATGCGTTCACATACGTGCGTAACTACGGGAGGCCTGATCTGTTTATTACAATGACATGTAATCCCGCTTGGCCAGAAATTACTAAAGAGCTCATTCCAGGTCAAAATGCAACAGACAGACATGACTTAACAGCCAGGTTATTTAAAATAAAAGTACAAAAATTGGTTGCTCTACTTACAAAAGGTAAAATATTTGGAGATATGAAGTGTTTCATGTACTCGATCGAGTGGCAAAAAAGAGGTCTGCCTCGCGTGCACTTACTGCTGTGGTTGACGGAAAAATTACGCCCCAACCAAATTGATGAAGTCATAAGTGCGGAGATACCAAATCCAGAAAGTGATCGAAAACTCTACGATACTGTAACCAAAAATATGATTCACGGTCCCTGTGGTGCACTAAATCCGTCATCACCATGCATGAAAGAAGGAAAATGCACCAAAAAGTATCCAAGGGCGCTTTTAAAAGATACTCAAACTAACGACAAAGGCTATCCTTTGTACAGGCGTAGAACACCAGGAGATGGCGGCCGTACGATAACTCTAAAAACCCGAGGTGGAACACAGAAGGTATTGGTTGACAATAGCTGGATTGTCCCATATTCTCCTCTTCTGTCTAAAATTTATAACTGTCACATAAATGTAAAGTTCTGCAATACGGTACAGGCGATAAAATATATTTGTAAATATATAAACAAAGGCAGCGACCAGGCTATTTTTAACATTCGACAGCAAGGGAATGTTAATATTGACCCGAGAGATGAGGTGCAAACGTATCGAGCCGGTAGATATGTTAGTAGTAACGAAGCAGCGTGGCGGATCTTGGGTCTGCCTCTGCATGAAAGACACCCAATAGTCACTCACCTTGCGGTTCATCTGCCTAATGGTCAGCGGATTTACTTCACTGAAAACAATTTTAGAGAGAGAATGGCCGCACCACCTAAGACGACACTAACTGCATTTTTCCTGCTTTGCCAAAATGACGCATTTGCAAAAACATTACTTTATGTTGACGTACCCCGCTACTATACATGGAACGTGTCGTCGAAAGAATGGAAACGTCGTTTACAAGGCACACCTGTCGACGGCTGGCCAGGTGTGAAGGCAGGAGATGCTCTTGGGCGCATTTACACAGTGCATGTTAGTAACTTCGAATGTTACTGTTTGTGAATGCTGCTGAATGTAGTACAGGGCCCCACTAGCTTTTTGGATCTAAAAACAGTTGACGGCCAAGAACTTGAAACTTTTCGACAAGCGTGTGAGAAGTTGGGGTTGTTGGAAGATGACAACCACTGGGATGCCACAATGGAAGAGGCAGTGCTGTGTCGCTCTCCTTCGCAAATAAGAGAACTATTTGCAATATTGATATGCACTTGCGGTTTATCCAATCCTCTTCAACTATGGGATAAGTATAAATCTGCATTATCGGAGGATATCTTGCATAGATTTGAAAGGATGGATCAAGTCAACAATGATCTATGTTTCAATGAAGCACTGAGACATATAGAGGACAAAATAATAACGATTTCCGGTAAGAAATTGTCTGACTTCGGTATGCCTACACCAGAGCGTCGAGGAGAGTTGTCGACCGATTTGATCAAAGAGCTAAGCTACGATATTGCTTTATTAGACGCTCAGGTCAGCGAAACTGAACCACGCCTGGTACCCGAACAAAAAAACATTTATAACAAAATATTACAACGAGTTGAGCTTGACAAAGGCGGCCTTTTCTTTCTTGACGCCCCGGGCGGTACAGGTAAAATATTTTTACTTAATTTGCTTCTAGCAAAAATTCGTAAGGACCGTAAAGTTGCATTAGCGGTGGCTTCCTCTGGGATCGCTGCAACATTGCTGAGCGGTGGACGAACGGCACATTCGGTTTTTAAATTACCTCTTAATCTGGCGAGCGAAGAAACCCCAACGTGCAACATCAGTAAGAGCAGTGCCCGTGGCGCCCTCTTGCAACAATGTATGCTGATCGTGTGGGACGAGTGCACTATGTCACACAAACGCGCCATTGAGGCGCTTGATCGCTGTCTACAAGATATTCACAGCAATCGAAAGTTGATGGGTGGTGTGGTAGTGTTATTGGCGGGGGATTTTAGACAGACTTTACCTGTTATCGAGAGAGGCACTGCAGCAGATGAAATTAACGCATGTCTAAAAGCCTCATATCTGTGGTCTAAAGTTGAAAAGCTTTATCTTACCACTAACATGCGAGTCCAGTCATTCAGCGATGTCGAATCAGGAGCATATGCTCAAAAACTGCTAGAAATTGGTGAAGGCCACCTAAACACCGACCAAGAAGGTATGGTTCTTTTCACACAGCAATTTTGTCATGCTGTGGAGACAGAAAACGAACTTATTGAACAAGTTTTTCCGAATCTGCAACAAAATATTCTTGACGAAAATTGGTTGTGTGAAAGAACCATATTGGCACCAAAAAATGAGACTGTTGCGAAAATAAATAAAAAAATCTTGGCCGAAATAAACAGCGAAACATCAGTGTATAATTCCATTGACACAGTTATGTCATCCGATGACACTACAAGTTATCCCGTAGAGTTCTTAAACTCTTTAGAGTTGTCCGGGGTGCCATCACACAAGTTGGAATTAAAGGTAGGTGTACCCGTTTTGTTAATGCGTAACCTGGATGCGCCAAGATTATGCAACGGTACTCGGTTGCGAGTTACCGAATTAGGAAGGCATATAGTGAAGGCTACAATTTTAACTGGAGAAGCCAAGGGAGACAATGTTCTTATACCGCGCATCCCAATCATACCCAACAACTTGCCATTCAATTTTAAACGCCTGCAGTTCCCATTAAAAGTCGCATTTTCAATGACGATCAACAAATCGCAGGGTCAAACCTTGAAGGTAGCAGGCCTACATTTGGGCACGCCATGTTTTTCTCACGGTCAGCTCTATGTGGCTTGCTCACGTGTTTCCAAAGCGAAGAATCTGCATGTTTATGCTGAAGGAAAAATATCGTTAAATGTAGTTTATAGGAGCATACTGCAGTAGCTACCTATAGGCCTATGATTAGGGCTCTGCAGTGCTTAGTTACCGTATTTCTTACTTATTACTAGAAGACGGGACGAACCTGAAGTCCACGCGAACGAAGTCGCGGGCAAAAGCTAGTATTTTTATAGATTAGTTTATAACGGTTCAAGTACGATCATTTTCAAAGATGTAAAGATGTAGAGAAGTACTGAAATTGTGAGCATTCGCGCTAAAAGTACGATAAAAATTCTTGTGTACCTGATACGCCTACATTGATGTCTATTACATTCTCTGCTCTGTGGTTATTACGATATGTGAAGTCTGTAAGAGGTACTTCGTTCATCATCAGTAGCTCTTCACCATCTTAGTTTAAAAAAGAATTTGAAAAGTTTTAGAATCTGCTTTGATGAGTCAGTCAGTTGGGCAGGGTAAGTTATTACTTAATTTTTTCATATAATATTTTATATGAAAAAATTTAGAGTACACTGTTTTTGTAGTATGCAGGAAATATACTCATATTACAAAAGCATATTGTTATATTTTAAATGTTTTGATGGATGCAGCTTTCACTAATTTATGAATTTCTAACTAATTACTCCCATCCTCATCAGCTAACGACGGACATCCTGTTCAATAAGCGTAAGTAATTAAAATAAAATTAACTGATACTTGAAAGTCAATCACTTGACGAACATGCAGCATTTCTACCTTGAGTTCAGCATCCGTCAGAAGACTGCAATGGAACTTATTACTATGAACTATCACTTAATGTTCCCACACTCTCACCTAATTCATTTATAAGCTGAGCGACAGAGTTAAACTTCGACATACGAGCTGTTAAATAGCAAAACACATGGGTACTACTAGCTGTACCCTGTTACTTCACTATGATACATTGTGGTCGCATTAATAAGATGTGAGGAACAAAACTGACGTCAAAATAAATAAAGTAATCGTTGAAGCAATAGAGTTTTACCCGAAGCTGGTGCGGTGCGCGGGCAGGTGCTAGGAGCGGTCCGGATGACGTAATAACAGCTGTTCCCGGATCACTGCTATGTCAGGCGCAGAGGGGCATACTATGTGGTTTTAGTCGGTCTGATCCTAATACACCACCCCACTACAAACCCTGCCACACGTTAAAAAAAAAGATTAGTACATCATGTCATAATTTGTGCTTAATCTGTGCAGATGATTTTGAGTTCTAGTAGCGAACATAAATCAACTTAACTTTTATATTTAAAAATACTATTTAATGAATTTGTCGGCAATCTTTGACTTACGTAATTATACCCATATTTTTAGAGAACAGCTTAATAATTTGGAAATCAAATTTTACTTTTTTGTCCTCATACATTTATTATAATTATCCTATTGCCTTATACGAAAGCTGCCGAAAATCAATAAGTGCACAACAAATTTTTAACAATTTTATTTACAAAAATATTATTTTTTGTTATCTACAGAATTTATGAGTAGTTTTGATTCTCGCCCAACACATCGAAAACAAAAAAAATTAACAATAGACGTCAGTTAAAATCAATTCGAAATAGTCCACTGCATCTTGTAAATTTTACATTAACATACAAATTTAGCACATTATTTAATGCATTGTTTTGTAAACTGTAAAACTACTTGTTATTTCTGCTTGTACACATGTATAATTGCCTATTTTAAGTTGTATGAGTCTTGTAAAGAGAATCCGAGTTAGTAAACTTATGGAGTCTTGTTTATAACTAGATAGATATACAAAAATATTTAGTGTATTGTTCTAAGAACTCTTTTATTGTGACATTATTAAGATTGAAAGTAAATAAACTAAATTTTTAAACAGCAAATCTTTCTCCATCTTAATTTTATAACATTAAAGCAATTAACAAAAACATGGAAGATAGAGATAATAAACTTTACACAGTCTCACATTACATTTCTATTAAGTATAACATTAAGGCGGAGAATCCGCAGCAATTTAATTCTAACCGTTCGTATCCTGTTTATAACCTATAACTCAGTAATAGCTGTTAGGCTTGATTGTAGTTTTATTGTGATTTGTTTAGGCTTTAGATTTTAATATTATGTGGGATTTTATTATAAAATCGTAAATACTGACCTCGAAATAATTTGTTTAGAGCCTAGAACAAGTACAACAAGTTTATGTTTGTCACGTGTGTGTTAAGACATTACATTCTTCGAATGTTACAATTTTTTTTATTCGATTTATTATTATTTTATTTGATTAAAACAAAATCTGGTTTTTAAAAACGTGCCATAGTCATGATGTTAGTTTTTTTAAATTTCTGCTATCAATCCTGACTATCTAAGTTATAAATTACGTTCCTCCTAAATTTGAATGGCGGCATTTACAATAATAGAACAAAATGTGACAAATTGATATTGAAGGTATGGTTTAGTCTAAATAAAAGTAAATAACCGTTTACAAGCACCAGGGAGTGTTATTTCCATCTTTTAAACAATGATTAATATTTATTGATGTTTATGTGGATTAATAAAAATATACCAAGTCTGGAGTCCTCTAGAACTATCGTTTTTGCCACAATTCTAAAAAATAACCTACATCACTTCTTTGATACCTTCCTAAGCTTTATGATACACATGTTTTCATTCTAGTTAATACTCGAAAAATATCTGAGGATTCTGAGCGTCCTCTCAGGCTTAACATGTGTTACACTGATATATTAGTTAAATGGTTATGCAACTGATAATTTTATTTCTCATTTATATTACAAAAGTAACTTAGCTCACCTAGTACTCATTTCAATCTATAATAAAATCTTTTAAATGATGACTAAAGTGCAGTATAAATATTTAAATAAAACAGCGGAATGGCAAAACACAAATGAAAACAAAGTTCGCGTGCCATAATTATGTAGATTTGACTTTTGTTCTTATTATTTATAAACCAAAAAATATAAGATTATTTTTTATATTATAATCTATGTTTCACATTTCAAATTTATGAGATTACTACATTCATAAAAATAAGCAAAGAGCCTACTAAACATGTAACAGAACAATGCTTAGATGATCAGGCGTCTTAAACGACTACACGAGTATGTATACTAGTTGGGCGGCAGTAGCTCTCCAAAAAGTCTAGTCGTACTAATTATCAAGTCTGCTGAACTTCTACGCAGCAGGAAGGATATACTTCTTCTTATCCTTTTTTCTTCTATTTTTTGACATTTTATATATTATAATTCTATATCGACAATTGTTTTATGTTTTTCACATGCTAAAGTTTCTGACGTCATAGACAACGCATGATTTCCCGAATGCTTTTTCTAGTCTTTGGAAATGGAATTATGGATCTTTAAAGAGAAAATGCTCTATGGTTGTTAATGACTTATTCTTCGACATTTAAGCTGTCTTTATCTTCGACATTTAATTACAAGAAAAACACAACGTTTTTAGTAAAATCAAAATATAGTAAAATAATACTACAGTATATTTTTAAAATGCACGCATCTTTCACAAACATACTTTGGTATTTGGAGTTTGGTGCGTTTGCTATACTGTTAATGGCATTTTTCTGTTGGTTTGTGTACATAGCGAAAATAAATTACGTTAATTATAATCCACGCTTTGACTACAGAAAAAGGTAAGTCTATTATATAATATACACACACCGATTTGATATATGTTGGGTATAAATTCTTTTTAAAAAAGAGTTGAACCGACTTCAATTAGTACTAGAAAAGGGAACAAGAAATTAAAAATTAATTATAAATCTAATAGAAAACTAAAATAACCACGGCCCTTAACATAAGAGGTAACATTATTATACTAAAACATACCTTCTCATCTGTTTGAAGTTGATGCCAAACCGAAAAGATACTTGATAGGCATAGATACAAGTTGCCGTGTGGTTGCGTCACATGCTCTTCATGCATCATGCATGAAGTAGTTGATTTATTTACGTAGGTGCGGTTACACAAAATCTGCGATGCTTCACTAAAGTTATAATGAATTCTAAATTCTCTATTAAGCTGATATAAAGTTGACATGAATCCCCAGTCGGTACCGAACCCAATGATTATTGGGTTCGGCACCGACTTCAAATAGACTAGAAAGTATCTATCTATCACTGTTATATAACAATCTGCTATATTGATGGTCGTACTTATTTTAGTTTTTTATTAGATTTATAATTGTTTTTTATTCAATTAATACTAATAAAAGAATTAATCCTTTATTAGTATTAATTGAAGTCGGTTCAATATTTTTGTAAAAGGGATTTATTTTACCCTTTTTAGTGTAACACACATTTATAATGAATACATACGATATTTAAAACACTACGTACTGTACGTTTATCACCAAACTGTAAAATGCTAGATTATATTATAATAAAAAGAAGTTTAATATTTTTTTTTTCCTATTTGAAAGGATCCAAATGGGATATTCTACTCCTCCGAGCCTTCTTTCCCAAATTAAGTTGGAGTCGACTTTAAGTCTATTGATACGGTTAAAATTCAATTTTTTACATGGATCTGGCGCCATCACATCTTTACAACCTAAATACTAAGAGAGTTCGAAGTTCTGTCGAAAGATTTTTTAAGGCTCGTACTACCCCTAACGATTATTAACGTGTCAGCTAGAACTGACAGCGATATACTTCTCAAGATTAGATAGCCATCCATAGATTGAACTGGCTACCATTGCTTAACGCTGTAATGCGTTAACCTATTTAGTTACTACTTGGCCACAAACCCATCCCAAAGAGGCCACGGACAGATAAAAAATAATTTTCTAAATCGCTTTAAAAATTAAAAATTTATGAGGTAACAACATTTAAAATAATTGCGTAGCAATAATTTTTTGCCGCAATGTTGTGTAATCTTATTCATTACTTTGTCGTGTGCATATCTCTGTAACCTAATACATATAACAAATATCTTATAAAAAACAGGTCAACTAAATGATTATATTGTTTAAAGAGTTATCTTATTAACTTCTAAAGGTCAAAGACCCTTTCATTATCTCAAAGACTCAGCAATGATAGATATTGACTACTCAACACAAATACCTGTACACCGAGAGAAACAAACTAAAACACGTTGCCGGGATTTCAAAATTTGAGGGTTTTCTTCGATTTCTCTAAGATTTCATCACCAGATGCTGTTAATAATAGGATCCTGATCCACAAGTTGATAATGGGCCCAGTTGGGGAGTATACCATATGAAATGTAAAAATAATTTTTGAAATCAGTATACACAAGACGGAGTTTTCGAGTACACAAAAAAACATATGTACGAATTCTTTTTTTAAAGTCGACAAGTTTGATGACGTTTTGTACTTGCGATTGCTATAGAAGTTGCGACGAAAAATCAAACGAGAACTAAAAGTATCGAAGAATATGTCAAATGATATCATTTACGTGAAGTTAGTATAACATATACACGCGTAAGGCAAACCACAGGTACGGGTTAGCATATAAATTAAAATTACCATAGGTATATGACTCATGCAATTTATTCATCAAGTTAAGAATTTTTATGCAAATATTGGGTTTTAGAAACATAAAATTTAAAAATATAATTATATTTGTAAATCAAATGAGTTAATCGTTAAACAGGGATTGAAAAGACGTACTTTCTTCCAGTGTAAGTACTTTGGAATGTTTAAGAATATCTGTATTATTTGTATACTTTTAAACACAAATTGTTCTTCATTGTATTCTTAGTAAGAAGTCAAGGTCATTGTTCAAACCGTGTGGTATGACGATTAGCTGTGGTTTCGAATAGTTATTTCTACATGGTGACTGCACTGACCACAAACTGGTATTTGTTTACTCTATAAATAAACCTTTTTACTAAGATCAAAAGAAAATTCTACGATTAATTGAATGCGAGTTATGAAATGCCTGGATGCCTTTTAGGGAGGCTTTATTTAGACTGTTTATATGCAAACAAATTACGGTTGAAATAGGAAGTCTTGATTTCTATTTCAAAAGACGAAGGTTAATGGATTTGCAGGCTTCGTATAATATATTTTATAAAACAAGAATATTTTATCAGTATTCTAAGCATAGACCTCGAGAAATATTTATTTCTTAGTGGTCTCACTCAATGAACTCGAATATTAATATGAGAACTTACGCATGGTTCTTTCTATAATAGTATCTTAGTATTAATATTTATTTTTTATTTTATTTTCAGATATATGGCTGACGGCACTTGGTTTCTGCAAGGTTAAGAGTCATCTGTCTAACAGAACATCATTTTACTTTTGTTAGTAACTTTTTTCCACTTGTTGTAATTTAGTTATTCAACTGCACGTATACACGTGCTACAGAGAGCTGTAGCTAGCATTTCTGAATATGTCAATATTATAACTTATTTGACATTTTAATTTTCATCTACACATATATTTTGAAATATTATGATTTATTCTGAGTTTAATAATGAATCGATTAAATAGTACAAATAAAATAGATTTTATTCATCTGCTGATTAACTTTACACGAAAATATTGGGCACCGATTAATTACGCTGAGTTGGATTTTAGCTAACTTTCATCCTTTTTGAGATTTCCTCCTGTAGGTATATCCGTTTTGAATTCTTTGCTTGCAAATTAAAACCATAAAAAATGACACCTGCTTTTATTTCCCCACTTTTTCCCGCATATCCCTGGCAATTCCACTTTTTTTTTTTTTTTTGTACTGTGCGGAAATCCCCACGGATACCACCGCAGGGTGGTTATGTCGGACTCGAACCGACCAAAAACCGCACGCCGTCTCAGGTACCAATAGCCAGGGGACCAGGTGCACCCTAGTAAGGAAATCCCTGGAACCCCAACGTACCTCGGACCAACTACGGCTGCAGTGGCCCCCTCCTGTGTGGAAAACTCATGGTTTCTTGGAAACCTGCTTCTGCTAGGGTGACAGATGGCCTCATTTGTCACCCCCAGGCCTGCACTTATGGAGGACGGAGATCTTCTAGTGATCTTCGGCGCCTGAGCCTTCTGCGGTACCTAGCCCTTTCCCGGGCCTGGCGGACCGGGACAGTTCTAAACCTCTCTCGGTCCCGCTCCGCCATCTCCTTCGCAAGCATAACCTGCTCGCAGAAAGAGACGGCGGAGTTCCACGCACCCTCGCTCCGTATCATGGCCGCAACCATGTTACCGAGCGAGAGAGTCGCCACTTCAATGGCCGCCATGAGGTCACGCCTCTGCTCCACCCATGCCGGGCATTCTGCCAGCGTATGGAGCGCTGTGTCCACGGTCCGGCCATCGCAGTGATGGCACTCAGGCGTTGGCTCCTTACGGATCAGACACAGGTAATCTCCGAAACATCCTTTTCCAGTGATCACCTGCGTCAGTCGGTATGAGAGGGTCCCATGATGCCTCTCAAGCCAATCCTCCATAAGGGGTCTTATCACCGAAACAACGGCATGTCCAGCGCTTGGCTGCCCAAGTCGTTCCTTCCACTCCTCTACGAGGGCCTGGCGGAGTTGGGATTTCTGATTTTCGATGTCTCGGGTTTCAGGACTCCGACCCAACTACCGCGCGTGCTTGCGCCACTGATAGAGAGCTGCAAGGGCTCTCGCCTCCAGGTCCCATGGTGGAGTTCCGGCCAGGAGACTCGCCGCCTCAAAGGAGATCGTGCGGTACCCCCTTATAATCCTAATAGCCAGCAAACGCTGTGGTCGTCGCAGTAACGCAATATTGCTGGCCTTCAGGACTTCCGCCCATACTGGGGCCCCATAAAGGGCCATGGACCGCATAACTCCAGCGTAGAGTCTCCTGCATGAGTCATCGGGTCCCCTCATGTTCGGCAGCAAACGTGCCAATGCACGCGCTGCACCAACTAACTTGGGGACCAGACTTCGGAAGTGATGTCCGAAGTCCCATCGGCCATCGAGTACTAACCCCAGATACTTCATAGAGGGCTCGATGCCGATGCGAGTACCTCCTACTGTGAGGCTGAGTCTATCAGGTGGCTTCCTCCGAGGCCCATGAAAAAACAAGGCCTCGGATTTGTGCAAAGACACCTCGAGACCCAGTCGCCGGATTCGCTGCACGACTTGGGCAACACCGGCCGTGGCCCTCAGGGTTGCCTCACGGTGTGTCTTGCCGCACGCCGTCACAAGCGTGTCGTCCACGTAACATGTCAACAAGCACCCAGTCGTAGCCAATGTTCCACAGGAGAGGCCCTAAGACCGACCCCTGCGGAACACCACACGACATTTCACGTCGACCGAGACCGGTTCTACTTGGGTAGATAACGGCTCTTTCCGACAAATACGCCTCGACAACGCGGTGGAGTCCCCTGGCAATTCCCCTGGTGGTACAAATTTTAAACGCTGTACCAATGGACGCGAAACGCAACAAAATTATATTGTTATATTGCCAATAAAGTAGAAATGTGCTCATAATAATATTTTTCAAGAGATGGACATACGTTTCCCTCTAATAATTCCACCATGACCGGACATGCACCAAAATGAATATCATTTATGTGAATTAAATGGATTAATTTTTAGGGTTACGTAGCTGTAATGGCAGAAACAGAACCCTTATAGTTTTGTCATGTCCATCTGTCCATATCTCCACGTCATTTCTCAGGCAATTAGTGTTAGAGATCGGCAAATTCGCATGAACATAACCAATAATCATACCGACAAAGTGGTAAAACAAAGTCTTCAAAATTATTTTCTTTTAGAATATCCCTAGTACCTTTAAAGTAAGGATGGTATTTTTTTAAATTCATTCCCTTGTTGTTTGATAATCTTTTATTAATAATAAAGAGTTTATGAAGACAATATTTATATTAACATATTATAGTGCATGCGACTGCTGTGCTTGAGGTCTCGGGTTCGATGTCCATGTCGGACCAAAATGTTTGTATGGTCTGCAAATATTTGTTTCGAAGTTTGGGTGTTTTCTATGTACAATATGTATATATTTACCAAAAAAAGGATTATAAGTATACTATCAGTCAGTCTAGTTATCATAGCATAAGCTCTGCTTAGTTTCAAACTAGAAGGCGTTATGTGTCAAATGTCCGAAATATTTATTATTTCTTAATATTAATATTTTGATTAGGATTACCATCTGTAAGATGTTAAGCTTTAAAAAGCTTTAAGAACTTTAAGGTTTTGTGCTTTTCGCAGCCAGGGGTACAGTGGTAAAAATTTATCTTCCACTATACCACCAGGGGCATCACCAGGATTACACAGGAAAAAGAGGATTTCATTCGGCATTCACGGTCTAGACCAAGTGAATCTACCAGTCATGAGTCGTTTATCACACATAATAAGTACTTTCATCCGTTTGGTCACAGAATAAGAATACAGAATGGCACTAATAGGAATAAATGGCATAAATAGGAATTTATTCCATGGTAGTGAGTATCAGAGACATCAAGACAAGAAAAGGAAAATTTCACATAGACTCTGACCCGTCTGACCAGTATGCCATAATAGCCCAAAACCTCTTTTCGAAGGAGAGACCTATGTAGCAGTTGATTAATAAAGCTGTTGATGATGATGACTTTCCTTACTTTTTCCCACTCAGAGTAGTCCTGTAGAGAGGACAACACCAATATGATTTAGCTACACTTGATACACGCCTGTCGGTTATAGGTATTTTTAACGAAATCTCTCTTCAATATACTAAGAATCAAGTCAGTAACTTAGACTTATAAACATTATCAGGTGTTTGCTCATCGCTCACCTTTTCAACATGTCTAAAACATTCAGGTACATCTTTCTCAATCCTCGTAAAAGCATCTTTTTTTGATTCAGGTCGTGTTATTATACTTTTACTTAATTTTTTTTGTAAAAGACCAAATTGTTATTTGCGCAAATCAAAACTGACTCGAGCATTGACTTGAGCATTCTTTAACTGCTGAATCATTGATTTGAGCACTTAAATGCTGTTTTTATAACGCGTTTTGAAAAAGCTATACGTGCTTAAAATGTATATTTATATAATTAAATTCTAATAGAAAAAAATGTTGTATAGCATTTAACTTTATTATTAGTTAGAACATTTTACATACAATCGTTAGTATAACAATGAGTTAATACATAATGTATTAATCTTTGTTTAATAAGAGGTATACATATATACATATATGATACTTACACGCATGATACTTCGTTCAAGGTATTTAAATTTGACCCAACACACATTGACACATGTCACCACTAACACCCATTTACTCGTATAAATGTAATGAATAATCGAGAGTGATTATTTATTCCATTTTCTCGTAGGTAATGTTTACTTTTTCTTCGATTCTATTGTCTTTTTTTTACACGCTAAACTTGATAAATTATTTTGAATTCAGAATGAAAACTATCACGCTAAGTTAGCCCTCTTAGTGTTGCAAAAATAGTCTAACGTTTAAAATGTGACTGTAGATTTAATTTGTAAAAAGTTAGTGAGGTAAAATTGCTACTTGTTCAAAACTACACACACTAGGCTACGAAACTCTACACTGCGTGTACTTCGACATAGATTTTGGACATTTTCTAGGTAGTTTAGCCACGCTGATTTCAGCACGAACGGGCCGGATTGGCCGGGGCAGTACTACCCTCCCACAGAAGATTAACTTAAAGCGACAGCATCCGTGCTGTCGTGTTTCGTTGGTGAGTACGAGGCCGGAGGCCCATTGATGCAGGGATGACAGTTGCCATGGTGTGTGAACATTACAATGCCACGATGACTGTCATGACTTTTACGTCCCCATAGTGTTTATTGCCAAATTTCATTGTCTACATTCGCAATGATTATGGTGACAGTTCACAACTCATTTCACAACTCTTGGATTCTATTTATGCTTTCCATTAGGCAGAGTAGAGAGGCACTTCGACAGGTTCATGAACGCACGATATTCAATTTTGTCAAATTCACAGAAACGTTTTGAAACGTGATTTTAGAAAATGACACTCCAGCTATACATTCATGTTTTTCCTGCGGATACTCTAAAATAAAATATAAGTTTACTTTAAAAATTGATGATCCTAACTTATATGCCCAGTTATTAGGACTGAACCTTTCAATTTAGTTTAGTATATTATTATTATTTACTTACCTCATTGACTGCCACGGTTGCAAAATGATACGACTAGAGCAAACAACTGCTGTGCTTAGTCTTGGATTTAATTTCCAGGTCGTACTAAATATTTGTATGAGTTTGGGGGTTTTCTATGTGTTATATTTATATATTTACAAAAAAATACATAAATATTCTACCTGCCGGTCTAAGTTTCGTAGCGAAAGCTCTTCTAATTTGAAACTAGATGCATTGTGTCAGATATGTCAAAAAAATTGTATCATGTCCTATCAAAGTGAAGGTTATAAATGCAGTAACCCCTTTCTCTTTTCAGAATTTGAATTCCAAGGATGCTTCGGTGTTCACAGAATATCCCTGTGGACACTAGACCACTGTGTATTGAACCTGGTTGCATTTGGTTTTGTAGTCTCATTTTCAGCATCTTCACCATTGCTCTGTGCTCATACTGTGCTTACGCATTACTCTCAGATACGAAGCTCAAATTTAGTTTATTTATACCTTGAAATAAAAATATACTCGTGTTAAGCACTGCCATTGCAAAATATATATAATTTTAATTAGGTCTGCTGAATTAGCCAGATTCATTTTATTACTCTTTTTGGTTTCCTAGTTATATTTTTTTTGTTTTTGACCTCTTGTATTAGATATAGTTATGCACAAAAATTAAATTTTATATGAATTATTTTTTATTTTGAAAGTGTTTTTGTGAGTCAGGTTTGTATTATATCATATTAAGTATTTTTGTATAAATAGTTTTAATTATGCAAATTTTATGTACATCAATGTTTATTTTGTTTAACTTTTTTGTTGTTTTAGATTTTTTTTAATATTATATTTCTCGCAACAGTTTGTATAGTGTACTATTAGCTATTATCACTTAATTTGGAATTATACTGTTTAGTGATACTGAATATAGGTTTCTCCTTAAAAAAGAGATTTTACCGTATAGTAGAGCAAAAACACGCTGGCGAGACGGGTTTGTATAAGATTTGTTTCAAATTTTCCTTCCTGCTTCTGCGTTGGTTGCTACCTTGTTCAGCTTTTTTGATACAGATGAGATGTATAGGGATAGTGACACTCGATACTCTTAATCCGTTAAAACATGGACAGTTAAAGATTAGCTTATTGCTATTATCCTGCTCAGTTAATAGTTAATCACGTCGTGCTCACACTTTGCAGGAATGAAATTTGATGTACCTCCAACACAGTGAATATCTAAGGACTATATTTAAATAACATTCCGGGGCTCGACCGGGTCTCCTCGAAATGGTTGTATTACATTCTAAGCAGAATGAGATTAGTTAGTAGGTACTGTTTAGGTTAGATGGGGTTACATTCACTGTACGTTAAGTTGCGGTTTATCCTACAATGTGTTTTTTTCTTGGTATATTTTGTATTGGTTATTCAAAAAATCCATAGATTTTCATTCTTCATCCTTATATCTATAAATATAATTTTCTTAATACAGATTTTCTATAAAATGTTAAATAAACAAAAGTAGTGTAAAATTTGTTGCATAATGTTTCTTAATGGGGAACAATATGAAAGAAGTAAGCTGATTAGCTGAAGCGGATGTCATGCCTCCTGACGAATTGATGGTCACTGGGGCTGAAGTATGCTAGAGTGGAGACCATGATTGGGCTAACGTAGTGTAGGTCCCTGTGACGACTTGAAGAAGGTGGCTGACAGCGGATGGATGCGAATTGCCCAAGAGAGGGATGATTGGTGTTGCTTGGAGGAGACCTTCGTTTAGCAGTGGATGGCGATACATCGATTTAAAACTAATTACGTGTTTCTAATATCGGTTTAGTCTTGATAAATAGCACAGGCACACGAATCTACTTAAAATCTGTTTGTGTTACATAGGTCTATTTGTGGACAAAATAACTTTCGATCGAAGAGCAAAGTAAGCATCAAGTGACCACAGATCAACAAATCAGTTCGCCGTTGCCATTATCTTTAGTGTTCGTATAGTAATAGTAACAATATGAAGCTTTATGTTTAAAATTTCAGCATTTTTTCATTGACTGATCTATTTTGCAACTGGCGACAAGAATGAGAAAAGTTCAGTGCCAAGACTTAGTAGTTATTTTGAGCCTTAAATATCTGACATAAGAGTTATAAATTAATTATAATATACATAATGTTATTAACCGTGCCTTAATGCGTTAATTTAATACCAATTTAGTCTCTGTACTGTTCCTTTCCTTTTTACAAAACTCAATTATAACTTTCTAATTCTAGTGTTATGTACAGGTTAATACTGAAAGTAATATGATGTGTGCACTTTGTTTCGTATTGACTATTCACGATTTTTATTTGTTAAGTCACTTGGTGTGGTGACGCATTAAGAATTACCCCTGTTTACCCCGTGGGTGTCGTAACACGTGTCTAAGGAATTAAATATGTAGCGTTACCACCCCTATTTATCCCGTGGGTGCCGTAAGAGGCAACTAAGGGAACAAACTGTTCAAGAAAATATCACTACAAAGAGAAGAAATCTTGATAGAAACTCTATTCCATCCCGTCTGGCCTGCGTGGTAGGTATAGCAGACCAAAACCTCCTTGCTATGAAGAGGCCTATGACCAGCAGTGACTTTTTTCTTTTTATTGATAAAGTCAGCATAGAAGAGTTGTAAAAGCTGTGGCTGTAAAATATTGCCAACCTTTTTTTTACCTGTGGAAAACTTGTGACATGTGGAACTCGAGCCGTCACCCCACCGAGATTTACGGCGAGATGGTGTGCCGGAATCGGACCGACTTAAACCATACGGTGTTCTACTCTGCGCCTGGAATAGAAGGGATCCGGGAACAGGTGTTATTCCTACATCCAGATCCCTCCTAGCGCCTGCCCACCAACGCGGGCACTATTTGTGGGTAAACTCTCTATTTAGGCGACGTACGGCACACGCAGACGTCGCCTCCTCGCGGAAAATATTTCACACCTACAGAGACGCGCTTTGCACCAGGTTACCTTCGTACTCACTTTATAAACTTTTGTTAACCTGACATACATTGATTCTGAGTGGAGAGAAATATTTCAAAGAAAGAACACATTTCCTAAACTTCTTCATTTGTTCTTTTTCTTGATTTTTTGACGTCTAAGACTTCATGCCATCTTCGACTGATTTAGACAGCAATAAATATTTGTTTATAACATATAGTAACAAAATTACTAAACGCCTGCTAATAAATTGTGGCACGGAGTTCGATCTCGAAATATTATGTTCTTATTCTTTGTATTCAAAATCCCACCGTACGAAAATAGAGGCAAAAGCGCAGTAGCTAAAGCGTCTTAAGTTTTAATTCCACCAAAGTACTGAATAGTGAACCCATGCCTTATCCAAAAAGACTAGCCGTACTTTTGTAGGTTATTTACTATAACAATGCAAAAGAAATCACAAATAAAATAGTTAAAGTTTTATTGTAAGGTGTTAATTATAAGGAAATCGCAAATACATCGTCTTATGTGCTTAATTAAAGTCATTGTTCTCAGAAGTTGTACAGCAAATATACATAATAGTTTCTCGACTTGTCTTGACACAAATCGTTTAACAAATAAAACGAACTAAGCTAATATTAACGTAATTGAAACTAATGGAGCCGAAATGAAAGTGAACCGACAAATGAATGGCCGATCAGTGTTGATACTATCGCAACTATCGCAAGCGTTAGACGCTATCGCAGAGATCATGATGAGATGGTGTTATCCAGTAATTTGTATTGTGACTACAAAATAGATATTAGTTAATGAGAACGCTATTTGTGTCGTTAATTAACTAACTGATGTTGATTTGATCTCATTCGAGGTTTTAACCTACTTTTGGGAGTCATTTTTTTTTAATGTTTAGCTAGTCTTTTATTTAGGTAAGTGGGACTCGGAGGTGCTAGAAGCAAAAGTTAGAAAGAGTACACAATACTTATATATTGTATAGATATATCCTATTGAAATATTTCTTTATTGATTATATTAGACACGAATCTTAACTCCTGTATGTACATTAGCAACTTAACCGTTACGTCATCATCAACATTGGCGGCCTTTAACTGTCCACTGATGGTCATAGACCTCTCCTTAGAAATGAGAAATTGTTTCAAATTTTCCTTCTGTTTACAGTGTTGTTGTTCTGTGTGATTTTTTCCCCTTATTCGGCTCTTACGACACTCATGAAATGCATACGGGTGGTGGATGGTGTCCACACGGTATAACTTAAGAAACTTTTAACATTATAGTGATACAGCCAAAGTTAAATTCATTCAAATTTGTAATTATACCGGACGAACTTGCCGGGCATAGATAACGTAATGAAAGTCTTCGAGAAAATAGCGATAAATAACAAAACAAAAATAGACTTGTCTAGTTTAGTTGTCTGTACATTAAAAAAAAATGTCTTAGTAATAGCGAATCATAATTTTATATTACCCGTAGGTTAACTGCGAGAAAATACTTCACAAACATACATGAAGCGGACATACAGAATACCTAGACTTATTACAACAATTTATGAATCACACAAAGGGTGATCAAACACAACACAACACAACAAGTAGGAATCAAACCCAAAACAATCAGTATGACGTGGCAAGGTGACCACACATCTACACAGCCAGCATTAAGTCCGCCATAGAGCATATGTGTTTAGTTTTTAGTAGTAAATAAACTTATTTGTATATATACACAGGTTAGCCACGGGTCCATAGGAAGGTTATAAAACTGTTACCACCTTCTTGCCATCAGTGTGACCAATGTGCTTATTATTCATAGTGGTAGTTTTGGTTTAATATAGTTTATAATCCACATGGAAGTAATTAAAATTAGCAATTGACGTAAACCTGTTTGTAACGAGTTAAATTTGCAATGGAATGTGATATTTGTCATAGACTATATTAATGTGTTTATCTAGTTCTGTACAATCCAACATACGTGTAATACATACAGGCTGATAATTTTATTCAGACTTTTTGCCTATTTTGCAATGGCTAGCAATGCTTTCGCACATAAAGGCCAATCTTGATTGAAATGATACCTACTACGGCCTTTCAGAAAACCGAAGAATTGCAAAAATAACTGCAATTTTAGCCTAGTGATCACTACGTTGCTCTCTACTACACAGAGTGTTATGGATTCAAACCCCACGTCGGACAACATTTTACGTGATCTGCAAATTATTGTTTCGAATTTTGGTGTTCTTTGTGTGCATATTTGTAGAGTCTCCCGCGATATAGGATATATTTCTAATGCTATATTCTATATTTGACTTACCTATAGATATAACTTAAATGTTAGCTTGTTGCTGACGTGAACTTAGGATATTCTCCTACCAAAATCATCTAACGCAGTTATAGACGTTTTTACTTCAACAAAATAAACATTTTATATGGCTTAAGTCCTTTCTTTGAGTGTGTTTAAAAAGTAAACCGGGAGCTTTGAGTTTAGCTTTCTGGTTTACTTAACAAAAAGTATATTGTAATAAGAATGACTCAAAATTGACTTCATTTACTTTTTAACTTTTTTGTTTGCTTGCCGCTTTGGCCACCTGTTTTAAGGCTGTTGATACACGTTACTTTTAAGTATAACATTGCACGGTCGATTGTTTGCTTCTGACTAGTGTTGTTTGTTTTAATAAAAAAGCTTGTAAGACGGGGCGGCACGGAAGTGATGAGCTAGTGCTAACCATGAGACAAAACTGTTTAATATATCTTCCTATTATCTTAACATGATAATATTTCTAAGGGCCAGTCAGTGTTTCCACGTTAAATGCTGTTATACGAGTTTTAAAATTTAGAGGTTTGAAAAAAATACGCAATTGAACTATATACTAACGTTTTTGTTTTAATTACAATATTTTTAATACTAACTAAAGGTTCTCGGTTTGGTAAAAACTATATTATTTCTCCTATATTATTTTCTGTGTATATTAACCTCCTATCCCTAGAACTTCTTTGTGCGTATCATCTGTATGCCGATGACCTACAGCTCTACTCACAGAGTAAAGTGGAAGATATTTCGATAGCAATACAAAAGATCAACCACGACCTAAAAACAATTAACACATGGTCTCAAAGGTTTGGTTTATCAGTAAACCCCACAAAATGTCAAGCTATCATTGTGGGAAGTCACCGTTCGATAAGCAGAGTAGACATTAAGACTCTTCAGGCCATTACCTTTGATGGGACTACCATACCTGTGAGTGGATCGGTGAAAGATCTAGGTTTGCACCTCGATTGCACACTGACCTGGCGTGACCAAGTTGCTAAACAGTGCCGGAGGGTTACTGGGACACTTCGAGCTCTAAATCGTCTGAGAAACTTCCTGCCCGTAAAAACCAAGACTATGCTTGTGCAAACTCTTATCTTCCCCTTAATCGACTATGGTGATGTGTGCTGCTATGACCTGAATGCAGATCTTCTCGATAAATTAGACCGTCTTCTTAATAACTGCATTCGATTTGTTTATAATCTCCGTAAATATGACCATGTATCCTCTTTCCGTTCGCAGCTCAACTGGCTACCAATTCGTCTACGCCGAAAATTACGCGCGCTCTCTGTCCTATACTCTATACTCAATAACCCATCTTCGCCAACATATGTAAAATGCTATTTCCAACTCATATGTAGCAATCACGACAGAAAGCTTCGGTCCTCTAACAATCTTCTCCTTCGTTGCCCCTCCCATACATCTGAGTTTGTTGGCTCATCTTTCTTTGTGCAGTCTGTTCTTCTCTGGAATGAGCTTCCCCTCGAGGTCAGGATGGCTACCAACGGTTTTTCTTTCAAAAAAAAAGTGAAGCAGTGTCTACTGAAGCAACTGTCAGAATCCACCAATACATGATTATCATCTTATACTTGTTATGATATTTATTTGTGTATGTATGTATGTATGTATATAGATTTATATCCACTTAAGTATGTATATGTATCTATTTATGTATTTATATAAATTTTAGTATATGATAAGTTTGTACATATATGTTTATTTCTGTTATTCAACATCACCTGAAACGCACCTACTTCCTATTTTCTCTGCATCACCCAAAGGTCGACTGGTAGAGAATGCCTTAGGCATTAAGTCCGCCTATGTACATAAAGTGCATGATGTATAATAAATAAAAATAAAAAGATGGCGTTGTAATCAACAAATAAATTCTTGTCCCCGCCAAGGTTGGCTTGTTCATTTGACAATTTGCAACTAATGTAATACTCAGGTTCTCGAGAAAATAACGCACGTGTAAAGTGGGTTTGGGAGGGTTGATAATTACATGAAAGCTATCGAAAGGGCAGGCCAAGATCAACAAATGGGCCAGTCTAATCAGAGTGGTGTCACGACCACATAGGAAACCGGTGTTAGCAATTATTTTCTTACTTTTCACCGAATGAGTAATGGCAGAATAATCACAGACGAACACTACCATTATTTATTACTGGTTTTTGCCTACGGTTCTGGCAACGTATATGTCAGTTATCACAGTAAATAGTAGCCCATGTGTTATTTTGATGTATAAGCTATATTATTGTAGTTACATCTAAATCTCTTCAGTAGTTTTTGTGACAACTCACAAATTTTAGAATTAGAACAAATTCGTATCTAAATAATAATATAATAAATATAATAAAATATAATATCTTTTTTTAAATAGAAAACGCTCGCATTAGAAATATATCCGGTTTCGCGGAGGACTTTAAACATACAAGAAATGGACACAAAGAACACCCAGACTCAGAACAATAATTTGTGGATCACACAGCGTTGTCTTGTATGGGGTTTGACCCCACAACACTCAGCGCAGTAGAGAGCGCGTGGCGAGTGTTTAGACCATGACACCATCTGTGCAGTCATATATAACAATATACCTATTTAGAAATGTTTTCATGTGTATTCTATATGCGATGTTGGGCTACTAACAATTAGAATTTTGACCAATTTTCTCATCACGTGTGAGTGACGATTTAAAAACTTATTTGCATAGTATCATTTATCATTCTTATAGTTTCAACTTTCTATCCATTCTTTTATTATTTGTACTATAATCTTTCTAAACGAAAATTTATGTTTGTGTAATTTTGTTGATTGTTGAAATTTTAGGACACTTCCTACACATCTTGATATGAAGAACAATGTTTATGATATAAATGCTTTATGACTGACTTTGAATAATAAATCGTTTGTTGTTGTCATCACCATTATACCCCTTTTATTTACTGTGCAGAAATCCCCCGGATACCACCTATTGGTTGTTATGCTGGACTCAAACCGACGAAAAACTTCACGCCGCAGGTACTAGTAGCCAGGGTGTATCCTAGAAAGGAAATCCCTTGAACCCCGACTTACCTCGGGTTATCTACCTACGGCTTGCAAGTGACCACTTTTCTGTCCTCAAAGGAGCGCGCGTGCTCCGTAGCACGCGCTGCCACCCTGGCTTGTTTCTTCTAGGGTGACAAATGGCCTCACCTGTCACCTCAGGCTTGCGCTTATGGAGGGACGGAGATCGTTTTGCGATCTAGGGCGCCTGAGTCATCTATGATACCGGGCTCGTTGCCGGGCCTGGCGGACCGCGAGAGTTCTATACTTCTCCTCCGTCATCTTCTTTGTAAGCATAACTTGCTCGCAGAAGGAGACAGCGGAGTTTCACGCGCTCTCGCTCCGTACCATGGCAGTAATGCATGCAAGTATGCTACCGAGTAAGAGAATTCCCACTCCCATGACCGCCACAAGGTCACGCCTCAGCTCTGTCCACGCTGCACAATCTGCCAGCGTGTGGGCGCCGTGTCCACGGTCCAGCCATTACAATGGTAGTACTCAGGTGCTGGCTCTATTCGGATCAGACACAGGTGATCGCTGAAGCATCCTTTCTCAGTAATCACTTGCGTCATCTCGAGCCAACCCTCTATAATGGGTGTCACCGCCGCAATAACGGCGTACCCGGCACTTGGTTGCCCAAGTCGTTTTTCCACTCCTCCGTAAGGATCTGGCGGAGCTGGGTTTTCTGATTCTCGATTTCTCGAGTTTTAGGACTCCGGCCCGCGTTTCCTTGCGTCTCTGATATAGAGCCGCAAGGGCTCTCGCCTCCAGGTATTACCGTCATACCCAAATTATTTTAAAAGCTAAAGTTTGACAGTTGTTGTATCGATAAGAAAATTATCGATTCAGATAACAAAATATTGATTTATTCGTTTTATAACAGTATTCAGTTTAATATTTGTATGTATTTATTTAACACTTTTACTGCGCATTAAACAACTCATTCTAAATATAGACGAATATATATAAATAAATTTAAACTCGAAATCTTAAGAAATCACAGAAACCTAAAATCTATTTCATTATGGAAACATCAATTTATCTAGATGTATCAAAATACCCACTGCTTGAAAAAAAACGTGTATCATAATTTTTTTTTACAGCTCTTGACCATGTGATAAATAACACACATAACATGTTAAAACAAGTATTTATGTTTTATTTAAATTGATATAGAGTTTAAAATAGTTTAAAGTGTATTTTTGTAAGAAATATCGTTATCCAACATGAGGAAAGATAAAAATGTATCTGTTTTTTTTAGATACATTCATTTAAATTAGGAATGTTCGTTAATTATTATTGCCAGCTTAAAATTATGTTAAAGTAAACATGTTTTAGTGTTTATTACGTGGTTAGGTTTAATGCAATTTACTTGTAATCACTCTTCTAGATTAGAATTTATTGTACAAAAATCATTCCGCGCAGTAGCATGACGATAATTCATATTTTCTAAAAGTAATTTGTTTAAGTTAGATTTCATCAGTTTGAAGAAAGACTATTACAAGATTATATCTTTGTGATATGTTAATTGCAAAAATTAAAGTTATACCAAAAAGTTATGAACACTAAATTCATTTTTATAAAAGAAAACACAGTAAGATAAAATCTAAACGTGTAATTAACGCCTACAATTTCTTTCCATCACGTTGTAAATTTTCTTACATTCCTTTTGGGGTTTATTTTTGTTATTTTTGTTAAAGCATTAATACAAAAACATATGAAGGAAACTATAGGGTGTTGTTGCTATTTAGAAAACCATAATTATTCACACTCGTATTGTATTGTGTGCAAATTAGTGCAGGTATTTGACAATAATAAGGTAGATGACTGTATAGTAAATAAATACCAATGTGCACTTCATTACAACTAATATCGCGAAACATTTCGGCAAATACAATTAACATAGCTTTTTATTACTATTAGGAATTTCAATCAAATATACTGTGAAATATATTGTTCAATTGATTAGCCTAAGACAGTGACGTCACAATTTTGTATTTAGTACATTTTTCATACAAAATTGTCGGTTTGACAGATTATAAAAAGTAACTAATTTGACCAAGGTGTCATCTAGCCTATTCTACAGTGTTAAGGCCCGGTATATTTTGAAATCGCGAACTTAGTGACGATTTAGCGAACCTATGTCGTTGTTTGGAGCAATATTGTAAATTTCGGGTTTATTTAGAAAAAATAAGCAATATAAATTAGGTTGCCTAGGTGAATTATTTTAAATATATTTTTCATCGGAAGAACAATGTGATATTATTGACATAGGTGTTAATTTAAGTTTTTTTAAGTAGCAATTTGTCCGTGTGGTGACAGATTAAGAATACATAGTGTTACCACCCCTATTCATCCCGTGGGTGTCGTACAAAGCGACTAAGGGACCAAGTATACAAGACAACATCATTACAAAGAGATGGAAAACTTGAAACAAACCCTATTCCAACTCGTCTGGCCAGTGCGCTCCTTGTTCTCCTTGCTAAGGAGAGGCCTATGTCCAGGAGTGGACTGTAAAAGGCTGTTTATAATGATGATGAAGTAACAATTAATATGTTATACTATAATAACACCATAAAGTTGAGTACAAAAGCTGCAAGAGAGCAGACACAGCTTTACTCCCTGAATGATAGATACGTAGCTGATATTTAATACTATTAACTTGATGAAAATAAGCTCATTTTATAGGCTCTTTGCAACACAATTATGCCAGTCTTTTTTTTATTGGCTAATAAATGGTACTACTAAATACGGTCGTTATTTACGGTTTCCGAGGTAGTTAGGCAGTCAGTTTTTACACCATGGGTATGCTATGGCTTAAAAGAAATTTGCCAGCACAGAAGTTTTCATCATCAACACATAAAACATGGTTCAGAAGTAATATAGGCAAGGATAACAAACGAAGAAATGTTGCCTAATATATCAAGTTGGTTAAAAAATTAACCGAAACGAATACCGAATTTCTGTCAACATGTAAGAATTCTGCAACTTCACGAAACACCGTTACGATAAACCATGGTTATCGTTTGCCTTTTCTTCTTCATTGTTTAATTGATTAACTCACGTAAGTTATTAACATTAAGATCAATATTTATATAAACCTCTGACGAACTATAGATCTTACACCTGATGAATTACACTCCTTAGTTTTTTCGCGCTTCAACTTAAGTAACAAAAAAAGCAATTATTAATGTATTAGTATTTTATTTAGTTTTTCTGTATGAGTATTCAATGTCAGTCTGTAGTTTATTATACTTATTAGTAAGTGCTACCAGCGCTGGAGTTTAAAATAATTGATTTAGGCTAACGTCACAACACGCGGTCAATTAGTACCTAGTAAAAATTCGTTTTCAAAGAGTTTGTCTTGACTTGAGAGTAAAGTTCCAATCATCTATTATTTTAACGTTTAAAAATCTCTTCGGACCTTCACTCCTCCAGGATTTGTAGAGGGGTGGTGTGTTGGAATCGGTCCGACTAAATCCATACGACGTGCTACTCTGCGCCTGAAATTGAAGGCATCCAGGATCAGCTGCTATTAAAACATCTGAAGCCCTTCCAGGACCCGCACTGCACTGATGCAGGCACCACTTGTGTAACTAGCCACTTACCACTTGTGTTCAAAAACAAAGCGCAAGGTTATTTTCATTACCACAATTTGTCTACGTATCATATTTTCTTCGTCTAAGTGTAAAACCTTTTGCTGAAAAACTTTTGATCCTTTAAGCAATTCAACCCTTTGCCTAAGTAAACAAGTATCACTCTTAAAAATATAATGTGTTTATCTACTACCAGACGACAGATTGATACATATCTTAAAATAGATATGAAAGACGAAAGAGATGCATTGGATAACCTGCTCTACGTATTTCTTTCGTCTTTCATTTTTTGATTATTTTTTTATACTTTTTTTATACTAGCGAAAATTGTCTTTGGTGCTGGTTCTGATGCCCCAAAGAAATAAGCCGTAAGCAATTATTTAACGATTCTGATTATATATTTATAACGTACAAAATAAATAACATTGTTTACATAGTATACACTACTTATCGTCATTATCAATGTCAATTCTGTATAATAATAATAAAGTTGGAATTTTAATGGAAAGTTACGATACTTGGCGGTGTCAAGTAAGATATGTAGTAATCCGGTTGCCATACTTTTTAACGCTCTCCAACTATTAGCATAGGCCCGGCAAATATCAGACTCAATCACATGTACTTTACAGACGAGTAAACCGATTCAATCACAAACCATCTTATACCATCCTATCAGCAGACATTTAGTACGTCTAGTGTGCTCACAGCCTTAAATAGAAAGGAGTTACCTTAAATTATAGTAATTTTCTTGCTCACAATTTTATATTATATAATTCTTTTGCAATTTAAAAGAATCAATTCGATTTTCATTATTCTTTATTGATATATAAAGGTCTATTGTGTTGTGTAATCTTAAACAATTCACTCTCGATACCAGACAGTTTTTATGTTTTCGTTTTGGTAGGTATCGGTTTTTATCGTCTAAATTTTGAACGAGATGTAGGTTTTTATAACGGTGATGTTCTGGCTCTCAGTGATGATTCACGAGAGTCAGAAATATTCAATCGAAATTTAACTCTAAACTGCTACAACTTAGGTCCAAGTTTAATTTTGGTTCTCAATTTTTTATTTATTTTATCTAAAGAATTAGTCCCCTAATTACTGTTTAATTTAATGAATTTTTAATTGCATCGCTTCTTTAACAAATTGCACTTTACGTTAAATACTTTCAGTCTGTGAGTATTAAATGGTAGAACTATATTTCCAACAACGTTTACCTGATGTACTTAATTTTATTTTATAACTACCTTACGGAAAGAACTGGTTATCAAAAATCATTTTCTTTTTAAGTTTCTCACTTCAGACCTTCATTTCTGAACTACTTCGGCAAATGTTGAACTTATGTGAGAGAGCAGTGTGCCCATACTTTTATTTAAGAAATGAAGAACATAGTTTATAACAGTTTATGATGATGTGTAAGTCATTGAATTTGTTTTAGGCTTAGGTCACCATAGCGTGGGTCGCCATACTGCATTGTGTACATTCGCGACAAGTACGGCGAAAATCACTCTGGATTCTATTCATATTTGCCATCAGATAGACTAGTCATTTTGGTAGGCCGAGAATAAGAAATAACTAAATTATTCATATTTATTAACTGTAAAAAAGATACATTTTTAACTATCTATAGTTAGAAATAAGTAACTTAAGAAGGCTCAGACATGTGTATACTTAAAGTATTGCACTAACGCCTACCTTATAATGAGAGCAAAACGATAAAAAATACATAAATATATATTGCCTCAGCTCTTGGATGATGTGCTGTCATAGTGTGTCCAAACCGTTATTGGAAGTCTAGACATTATTATTTTATTTAAGTACTATTATTTACTCAGTAATAGTCAAAGTGTATTCGTGCAGCTCTCACTTTACGTAACACAAATTACTTCTAAGCTATCACAGTGCGCAGACTGAGTACTGGAAATGCTTGTTACTGAAAACAATTTATAAGAGCAATATTGAGTTTAGTTTTGAAAGTCATAATTTTTTTATTGAATTATTTTAATACTAAATTGGGCCTGTCGGTCTTGTGTTGTGGTTAGTGATATTAATTCTTAAGTCAAAGCTGGCTTGATTCCACACAGGACAAATAAATGTGCGATGAGCACAGTTATAATTTGCTCTATGTCTTGGTGTAGTTTATCTAATATGTATGTTATTAGAATGATATCCCATTAGGCCATTATAGCGTGAGTCGCTATGGTAGCTTAGTGACCTGAGTATGGCGACCACCAATCTCGGATTCTATTCATGCTTTCCATCAGGCAGAGTGGAGTCACTTTGGTAGACTTCCATTAAAAAAAAGATATAAATATACTAACTGAACCACGCAACCTTGTCTGCGTCTTCAATCTCCCGCCTCTTTGCATGTAGTGAGATGTTTTACTGTATAAAAAAGATTATAGCGAGTCAAGCTTAAAATATACACATATGCTACCGTGGTATTTTTTTAAGAACTTTCAAAGGGAAATAGTTACTTAAATATTATTTTTGCGAAAGATTAACCATTTAGGCAGCGCTGGTAATATAAGCTCTTCAGAGGAATTATTTTTCTGTCTTTTTTTGCAACATTTTTAATTGATACTACGTTCCTTTTGGTCGTAACGTGATGACATATACATATAGTCTTTAGCATTCCTCGATGATGGAATTATCTAATAGAGGAGGAATTTATCAAATCGGACCTGTTGTTCTTTTTTAACGAGTTCAACCAAACTAATAAACAAACAGACTCTTCAGCTTTATAATCTAATATATAAAATTCTCGTGTCACAGTTTTCGTTGCCATACTTCTCCGAAACGGCTTGACCGATTTTGATGAAATTTTTTGTGCTTATCCGGTATCTATGAGAATCGGCCAACATATATTTTTATCCCCCAAAATGTTAGGGGTAGTACAAATTATTAAATTATTTATATGAAATTATTTATATGGCAAAACAACGTTTGCCGGGTCAGCTAGTAGTAGTATAGATTTATTGGCAGTATGGTTTACGTAACACAAACTCTACGCGGTTTGGGATCAGAGTGTGTAAGATGTATGAAAGTATTACTATTATTATGAGATAAGAGAATATGAACTGACGACTTGAAGAAGGTGGCTGGCAGCGGATGGATGTGAATTGTCCAAGACCCGGATGGTTGGGGTGCCTTGGGAGAGACCTTCGTTCAGCGGTGGACGGCGATAGGTTGATTGATGAAGGGAAGACAATACCTTAAAAGATGTATAATAAATTCTAGGCAAACAACTCTTACGAAAATGCCTTACCCCAAATAATTACCCCATTAAATACCCCAGCAGGAATAAGTTCTCGAATGCAGTGAGACGAGACGAACTCTTAAAAATAAGATTATTTATCTTCATAATCATATTCATTAAATATTTTAATTACTCGTAAGATTAAATTAACATAGAGTTCCTATTTATTTACCTAGTTTATTTCAAAGTCGATAAGTAGTACTACATATTTATAGGCTAGTTAAATTATACAACAGATACCTAAGTTTTTATTATAAACTTTAACATGCAAGTCAATATATATAAAGAGTTAGTACCAAAGCTTTGATGGTACTAGCGGTGCATTTCCGGGCAACCTCAACATGCTTAAATGAACCTAATGTATGTACAGTTACTATAATTAACTATATTTCATGTCAATAAAGATATAAACCCAGTGTATACGTAGGCAACAATAACGGTATTTCTTTAAGATGTGACGAGATTGAGTGACATTAATAATTAAAAGGTTTTTTGGAACGAAGTTCCTTATCGCGCGTTGCAAAGGAGGCTAGCCGGAAAAAAATCAGTTGACGGGGTGGCAAATCCTTTCAAATCTCCGATTCCTCAGGGACACAGAAGCCAGAAGTATGTGGTGTTTTCATTAAAAACCACCCTGATGACCGGTTCTACTCTGAAGTGGACCCGTACCATATTATTTCAGGTCCCCTCCAAGATCAACGCCGCGCCTGGTCAGGCTCTATCCCATTATACTCGTAGATTGTTGCGGCCCGATCGTATGTTTTACAATCGGGCCGTATTGTTATCTACGATCGCAGTGATTAATTCGCTGCCAGAGGTCCCCATTCCCTGGTAGCGTTCGCTACGCTCGGGATCATCTCTCTCCCGATCCGTAATTCATTGCAGCCAAGACTTTTATATCATACTAATGTAAAAAATCTAGATATAAGATGTTACTTGTAAATATATAACAAATAAATAGTCTAGGACTATCAGTTTATCATTTATCTATCAGTTGCATACAGAAACAAATTCGCGAATGCAGTGCGACGAGACCTTCTCATGTAAAATATACCATCTAACATAAGACGTTAATTAAAATTAGTCTCATAAGACTAAGTGTAATTCAACTTGCTGTGCAAGTATCAAAATTATTGTATAATCGGAAGCAGCTTCAGGGCACACTATATCTTTGTTTAATAAGGCTCCAGATAAGATTGTAAACTATTCATTATAAGACATTTATTGGACCTAAGATTCCCAAGAAACAGTTAATGCATAAAACCGATCAACAAGATCAAACATGCTTAGAGTAACTTACTGCAAAAGCGTACCGTAAAAAAATACTACCTAGTTGTTCGGATAGATCTCTTTTCCGGTGTACAGTCACACAGGAAAAGAGAAAAGAAAACACTCGTACGCATCTTTATACGCGTGTAAAAACCCTTGGTCCGTGAACCCACCACAGTTTTTCTAAGGTGTTCCTAGAATAGGATGGATCTAGAAAGAGCTTGTATTAAGGCATCCTAATTTCTTTAGTGATCTCCTACTCTGCTTGTGCACTCTATATCTAGGCATACGCAGACGTCTCGCGACTGGACTTACTTTTGGCTACACTTAGGGCAGCATGAGGTGCTGTACTGATCGAACGTTTGAATCAACCAATTTAGCCACACACAATATATCTATAATCTTTAACATCAATAAAAAGTTAAGACGTTATTTTGTAATGAGGAGAAACTTCAAATGAAGACAAAACATTTGATTATTAAACGTTAACGTGAAAGCTCGTACGCCACTCTATAGCCATATTCACGTTGTTCACGAAGCTACACTTTGACACCATCAGTCGATTATCTACCTGCCATTACAGTCTTTATGTGTTTGATATAATGATTACATTGCCATACACATTACAGGCGCAATATATATTGCTGTACGATCATTATGTGTTAAGTATGTATTAAGTTAGAGCTCGGGCCACTAACTGCCATACCTAGACGTCGTCGTTTGTAAATTTTAATATAGACATTAATGTAAGGCTGTGTTTCTATTGAAATTTCTAATAAGAATTACATTTTGGTGGCAAATAATTATACGATGGTCTGACCTTATCGTTTTATAACCTTGTCGTTTCAAGTCACTCAATGATTACTGCTAAGGTGCTAATGGTCGTTGAGTTACCTTCATCGTTATCGTTCGTACGTCTATGATTAATATCCGAATGAACTTGTAAATCGAGTGAATTATTCGAATTGAAATTTATTACTGAACTGAGAATATATATACGTGTGTTATAAAGACGATTATATAGGGGACACAAGTATATATCGTTTGCAGTCATAGCAATTTGCAGAAACAAATATGAATTTATGATATCCTTGGTAACATAAAAAGTACTATGAACTAAATGACCATTTTCCATTAAAAAAATTGGCCATTTTTGTCTTTGATAGTGCTTGGTATAAGTACTTGTTTCCAGTTTAAAAGGTAAATTGAAGTAGACTGTAGATTAAAACAACACAATATAAACCTAAGGGCCATCAACCATTATAGTTTTTTTTTGATTCATCATTGTTATGTTAAATTACAATTAAACCTTATGAAGATAAAAAATCTACCTTTTTTGTGATGTGATGTTGTATTTATACATTTAGTGTTTTTATTTGTTATACATTTGAAAAGTGGTTTTACGTAAGAATTGTATCTATGTTATGATCTTCGTTAATTGAGGGATTCTATATAGGGACATGAATTAGATAAAATACACCATTAAATAAATAAATATATAAATATTTCAGGTATTTGACACAACGTGATCCAGTCCCAAACTAAACGAAGCTTGTACTATGGGTACTAGACATAAATATATAAATAAATGCATATATACTTTTTTTTATAAATACATACACATTGTACATAGAAAATACCCAAACTCAGAAACAAATATTTGCAGGTCCTGCACACATTCGGTTCAACCCGGGAATCGAACCCGAGACCTCAAGTACAGCAGTTGCGTGCGCTACCACTGCGCCACCGAGGCAGTCAATTAATTGTAACATCAAAATATGTTGCTTAAAAGGAATTGAATGGCTACTATTACTGTTTTAAATTATCAAACTGGTTTCAAATGAAAGGTTCAACTCTATAACAACAATTGATAGAATTGATTGATTGATTGATTGAAGATGCCTGAGTAGAAAACTATCGCAATAATTAATTTGCAACACGAGACAGATGTTGCAATAATTTGAATAACTCACTTAAAATCCTATAAATCAATCACTAACATTTTCTTTAACATAAACGGTTTTATAAATGGCAATTTAATGAAAGTTCCTTCGTGAATTAACTGATGATGATGGCATAGATTTCTTACTATATACGTATATTGTATTTCTATCACGTAATAATATTGTATAATAGAGAAGCGGATGACTGCTTTCAGAAGTCCATTTTTTGAATGATTTAAGACCATATATAAATCATAACTGAGGTAAAAGAGGACGTCCTATGTGAACGAAGCTTAATATCATGTTTTATACAGATAATTTTCATGAATCCAACTTTAGTACCAAGTGCAAGTAATTACTGCCAATTCAAAGGAAATAACAGAAGTACAACGTACATTTATTAGTATTAAATCAAATATCGGCCAAGGATTGATGAATTACTTTCAAAACTTAATGAGCAATAAAATATATCTATGCTCTGAAAAAGCAGATTATATTTATGAGTTAGGAAGCAAATCAGCAGACAGGTATTAGATAGCAGATGGCTGACATTACCTATAGACACATGCAAAACGGGCATCGCAATTGCCTTACCGTTATCGACGGTAACATTCCGGGTTAGCTAAGATTTGAAAGTTCGAATTGTTCCGGAGGATATCATAGATGACAATTTATCGAAGTGAAGCTAGGGTATTATAAAATACCACATGGGAAGAGACATCTACAAGCTGTAGGTGGCCCGAGGTACGTCCCAGAGATTTCCTTACTAGGGTGCACCTGGTTCCCTGGTGCGTGCGGTTTTTGGTCGGTTGGAGTCCGATATAAGAATAATCCACAGAGATTTTGACACAGAAAAATAAAGAAAAAAGGATAGTATAAAACACATTGTATATAAACTTAACTTAGCGTAATTTTAACCTTTTTTAAAAGGCATTTTATAGTGTGCAGATATACTTTAGACCAACACTAATCAATTCCTTTGAATAATTATCTACACTAAACGATTTGCAAATCAACAAAAGTTGATAACTTCAGTTTTCTATACAAATAACAGGTTTTCTAATTGTATTCACCAAGTACTCAACCCAAATTGAGTACCTATACAACTACAATAACTGGTACATTATAATCACTATTATCACTTGTTTGATCAGAAAATTTAATCAACTCTTTAGGGGAACCCTAGTTCTACAGTGGACGGCAGTAAGTTTTAGTAATAAAATCTAATGTAATACATAAAATGAGGACGTGATTGGATATTAAAACATGATTCGAGTGAAACGATACAACTAGTATCCAATCGCTAGTATCAAATGTTGATTTGCCTTCTAGGTACGTTTTTCCTCACCAAACTTGATCCGATTGAAGTGTTGCCGACTCTATACCTTAGAGAAGACAGACCTATTGTAAGAAAAAAGTAAAAACTCAGTAATTACTTACAGCTAAAACCACTCCATTTTGTTCTTTTTCATCTTTGATTTTCAATTCAGAAATTACTCTTTGTAATGTTTCTGAAAGCCAGTATTATTAATCAAGCTAAGTCTACTTATATACGTATTATAGACCAGCTGCACTCGCGAATTCATCCTCGTGGAATTTATTTATAATTCCAAAATTCTAAAAGGTAAGTAGCTTCAGTTTTTCTCTATAATATCAGCTATCTACCAGTGAAAGTCCCGTCGAAATCAGTCCAGCCGTTCCCGAGATTAGCCGGCACAAACAGACAGACAGAGACAAAAATTGTAAAAAATGCTATTTTGGTGTATGTATCGTATGTATATTCATATGCATGTAGTAAAAAGTGGTTATTTCAATATTACGAACAGACACTCCAATTTTATTTACGAGTATACGTCTAGATAAATTTCATACAGACATCATCCCACAAGTATTTGTCCTGGAATTGAAATATCCTCAAGACCAACAGGTCCTTCTTATCCTGTCCTTAAAAGTGCTGTCACGTAGTATTATAAAATACGGGAAAAGTTTGAGAGAGAAGTCTATCTCAAATTTCTTCCTTCTGGACCATATTTGATCACAAGGTTTCTCCAGTAATGTGAAGTGACGGTGTCGATTTTGATATGTCATCTTCTAATGTCCGGTAATTCCCAATGATTCAAATAGTAAAAAAAAAAATCTCACGTATCATTCTAAAATACATTCAATTCGTATTGATTTAAGGTGGGATTTAATTACAGATGTTTCGTAAAAGAACTACTTAAAAAAACGGAATAGCAAACAAACACAAAAAGCAAAAAAAAATCTATAAAAACCTTTTAGGCGTTTAAGCTTTTTTCTGATAACTGCTAAATAGTGAGTAAACATGGGCGATAAAAGTAATTAGTTATGTGATTTTAAAATTCCTGAATTCACAGTTTTTTTAATTACACCAGAAACTTGTAAATTTTGGCTTTTTGTAGGTATAGTTACGCAATGTGAAATAACAAGATTACTAATAGATTAATAACACCATATGTTTTGAACAGAATATTTGATTTTTACCGCGTGGTAGGCCTCTTTTACTCTGTTATATCCTCGGCTTTATCCATACTACAGGTTCTTACCTAACGAGGAAACAAATCTCCCAATGGTCAAATTTGTATAGTAAACTTAATATTGTTGTATATATTGTAGATCATAAATAAATGATCGACGAAAGTCAAAGGACGAAAATTACGCGGTGTGCAGTCACCAGTGGATCGATTGGAGTGGAGTGGATTGCATGAAATATATCCTAAGAAGGAAGCCTCCCAGTAACTGCGAGCTTGGGTTGACACTAAGTCTATTAGCGATCAAACGACAATTAAATTCAACTTGGTTTTGAGTTATCGCCTTTTAAATGTATAATAAACATGCTATATAATGTCGAACATAATAATAAAATATCTGTCGTATACCTTAATATAACTTGTTCTAGTAACTACTGTTAGGTATAAACAATTAAAAGTTATGTCTTTAATTGCATTTAGTTGATTGGTCAGTAAATCTTCGAAATATATTTACTGTTAATGTTCACCTGAGTTTATACTCTCATTTTGTACATGGTGTGGTCCAAACTGAATTATTTAGAGAAGGTTGACTAATAAACTGTTTGTCTCAGGCAAGTAAGAGCATCATTTCATAGTGGTTTATATTTTTTGTACCATTACTTTTTTGTTGGATTAGCATTAATATCATTAGGTAAGTCCATGCGACCTTAATTGACTATGAAGATGGTTCACACTTTCTACATCTTTCTACATTTTTAGAGTTATGTACGTAACAAGTTAAAACGATTCGTACTGTTCGCTGTTTTATATTTCTTAGAGAAGAAAATTTAGGATTTTATACACCTTACGCATGTGTTTGTGTATCTGTGTGTAGAGTTGGCCGTCTGATCGTAAGCTAGGCAGAGCTTGTACATGAGCATGTATATTACAAAATACATAAATATACACATAAATTACGACTAGATAGTACAAATGATTGTGTTCATAACAAGCTGTGGGTGTTGGGTGAGAATCGAACCCTGTTGAGGCTTAGGAGTGAGGATCACCAACAATTACACCAACATCATCATCATCAGGACAGTTGACTGCTGTACATCGACCTTTACTTCGCAAGCATGTTTTGGCCTACTAGACGAAGCTGGCCAGACGGGTTGGTATGAGATTTGTTTCAAGCCTTCCTTCTCTTTGCAGTGATGTTGTCTTGCATATAAGAGAATAGGGGTAATAACACTCTGTATTCTTAATCTGTCTCCAGATGAAATTACGTGCCAGTCTAATTTAGTATTTTTATTTTCAAAGTAACTTTAAAGAGGGCATTTTGAACTATATTACAAAAAATATTTCACCCCTGTGGTTTGTTTTGGCATTTCTCTCCATTGTGAGTCTTAAAAAATACCGGCGCCTTAAAATGAAGTCCGAAATGTAAAATATCTGTAAAAGATTACCTCAAAAACCTGACGATGAGGATGTATACTTTTTTGGTGTACAGGACTGACATTTACAGAGCTTGAACTAAAACTTTTACATAAAAAAATATAAAGTTTAAAATTCAGTACGGAACCACAACCGTTTTTTAATGTTTTATAAATGTAGATGAAAATAGCGTTACTTATTTGATTTATAAAGTAAATGTTCTGAAATTCCTCTCATGGTATTTTACTTCGTACCATGAAACCGCACGTGGGTCGATTGAATGATAAAATGGCAAATACTAACAACTTTATTACCCAAATTCGATATGGAAAATTGTTTCTTAGCAACCGAATATTGATTTACATTAGGGGTTATCAACCTATTTTGTAATTATATATTTTCGAAAATAATTTGTAGTCGTAAATAATAGTTCATATTATGTTATATAGAGAAAATTGAGTTCGATTTGTGAATGGTATTTTTATATGTTTAACTAAATCGATTGAATTACTTTGAATATTGGCGGCTAGAAGTAGGCTCATATTTATGATTGATTTAACGATAATCAGGCGCAGGGGTAGTCAGGCACGAGTTATGAATTGAATGCAGTACGTTCGCTTGCTTTGTAATTCAAACATGCAGAGTTATTACCGATAGTTGGTCGATAGGTTAATTAAATAAGAATCCGATAGTAATTTTTGGTAGTTTTATCGGTCGATTTTTTTGATGTTATTCTTTTTCTGTGTTATAGACTCCATTACAATCTTTTTTTTTATTTTTATTATAATATAATTTTTATTTCTGTACAGTAAGCTCTTTATATTTTATCCCCGAGTCTCCTAACAGTAAATGGCGGTGATATTGGGGTTGTGCAAGAAATGTGTTCTACTTAGGGTAAACTAATAAACTTGGCCGGCACAAATTCGATCGGGAGATCGATAGAAGGATTCATCTGGGCTTGGCAGCATGGATGCTGCGTCACATCTTCGACTCGCCGATTCTACGATCATTAAAGACCAAAATATTTAACCAGTCCGTCCTACCCGTAATGACATATGGAGACCAGAGGTGGACACTCATCATTGGACTGGTACACAAGTTTAAAGTAGCTCAGCTCAGTGCGATGGAACGTGTGATGCTTGGTGTTTCTCTGTCTGATAAAATTCGTACCGAGGTTATTTGACAGAGAACTGGAGTAACTGACGTCGTACGGAGAATCAGTACGCTGAAGTGGAACTGGGCCGGTCATGTCTCCAGACGAACTGATGATCGACGACAATTTGTGAGTCACTAAGAAACAGATTCAAAGAAATTAACATTCTCACACTACACTCACAATACATTTACGAGAATCTTTTGTATGTTCATAAAAATCTGTGTAAATTTAAGAAAAATAGTGATCTCCATCAATTTAATTTAAGAAATAAAAATAAACTTGCCTTGCACACTACTAGGCTCCATAAAATATCGAATTCGTTTGTGGGTCAATGTATACAATTTTATAACAAATTACCAAACAACATAGTATTATTATCTATTAGTAAATTTAAGAAATTTGTTAAGCTGAGGTTGTCCAAAAAGGCTTATTACTCAGTTTCAGACTATGTCACAGATTTAGATGTTTGGAAATGATTTGCTCTTTTTTTAAGACCTATGATTGTGAATATAACTGCTATTTTAATATTTAAAAGATTTTGAGTTAAAAGAGTGGTGGTGAGTTTCTTTCCTGGGTTCTTTTCTCACCACTCTACCATGAACAATCTGCGAACCCAGCTAGCTATAATTTTAATCGACAGATTGTTCATCTTTCATCTTTTATTGTTTTTTTTTTTATGACGTTCATAAGTGTCTTTTGTGACCTAAATGAATAAATGAATTTGACTTTGACTTTGACTTTGATGGTCGCTGGAACCGAAGTGCGCTAGAGTGGAGACCACGATTGGACAAACGTGGTGTAAGGCACCCTGTGGTGTGATGGACCGACGACGTGAAGAAGGTGACTGACGGTGGAGGAATTGCCCTAGACCGAGATTGTTGGCGCTCCTTGGGGGAGACCTTCGTTCATCAGTGGACAGGGATGGGTTGATTTGATTGATTGATTGATTGACATTAAGCTTTTTAATGTTGACAGACAATGTAGTAAAGTTACAAAGTATAAGTAAATATTTCATACTTTTGTTTTACATATTCATCATCACATCAACAGTCTTTGACAATGCACTGCTGGACATGGGCTTCTTCTTAGAGAAGAAATTTGACACACTACACTACGCTAGAAAGACAGGTTGGGTTTGTTTCAAGTTTTCCTTTTTATTTGGAGAGTAGTCCTGCCTAATTTTATGCGCCTGTGGGATAAACAGAGGTGGTTATACTGCGTCTTCTTAATCCGTCACCACACCGAGTGTTACATATTAGTTATTCCTAATTTCTAGCAAGTAAATTACACTATTAGTATACTTACTATGGACCAGTAGACTATTATATTTTACTAGCTTAATTAAAACTCCTTGACGGGAGAAAACCATCAGGTACAAGATTTCACGACCTAAGTGAAATAAGAAACTACTATGTTTACTAGTCTTTTACACTCTAAAACACGTAGTTATTAAAACAACTAATAGACTTAGCAAAAATTTTACGACTATGAAATCTACAAGGTTCCCAAAGCCGGCTTTTAATTTTATAGATGTCTAAGTCTGATAAAATGGTTTAATGCCTTATACAGTTCTGTGAAACTTCCATTTATCTATTGAATTATTGCTTCGTTAATTGTTTTCCCATGCATGTTACTACTTTGTTACGAAAAAGACAATATTGTTTTTTAAGACTGCGGTGTCTAATTAATTTATCCTATATCGTGGAGCTTTTGCAGTACCAAGTAACGTGTTTTAAAAACAAAGTGTTTTGCGTTTGGATTTAGTATGCACGGCGACTGGTATCACCAAACAGATATTTGTAAATAAAGTGATTTAACAACAACTAGATACGTGGTCGTTATTTAAAAAAAACGAACATAATTGTGGATACCATTTATGTGCTTTTTTGGTTTAAATAAATAAATAAATATTTCGGACATTTAGCACACAACGCCATTTAGTTTTAAACTAAGCAGAGCTTGTACTGTGATAACTAGACTGACTGATAGAATATTTATATACTTTTTGTGTAAATACATATATATACATATATATATATATATATATTATACATAGAAAACACCCAAACTTCGAAACAAATATTTGCAGATCATACAAACATTTCTGCAGGCCCAGAAATCGAACTTAAGACCTCAAGCACAGCAGTCGCTTTCGCTACCGCTACGCTACTGAGGCAATACAGTTTAAATAAGACTTGTGTTTGTTTCCTGTTGTTATTTTACTTATGAAATAACTAGTTTGTCTTTTATAAGAGTGGATACTTTAGGATAAAAACTTGTAGATGATAACCAGACAACTGAAAACTTATTAAATTATTCACTTCTTAACAGCGCAAGTGTTAAAGTTCATTCTAATGTAACAGTGTGATTGCTACTTACTATAGCATGTAGACCCAGGTACGCTCCTGCGTGGAGTACTGTTCTCATCTTTACGATGGATCCGCGCAGTATTTGCTGGACGCTTTAGATCGGTTACAGAGGTGAGCAGTCCGGATTATCAATAACTCGAAAGTCACTGAATCCCTTGAGTCTCTGCAGTTGCGAAGAGATGTCGCCTCTATGACAGTCCTCTATCGTCTTTATCATGGAGAGTGTTCTGATGAGCTCTTTCAACTGATCTCATCCTCTCCGTTCCTCTATAGAACAGCTCGTGCTGGCCTTGGAAGTCACCGTTTCAGAATGGTAGACATACGCTCCCGAACTAAACGGTTCGGCTCTTCCTTCCTGTGCAGATCGGTTAAAGCCTGGAACTCCAGCGCTCGTGTTTCCCTCCCACTACGATCCCGGGTCCTTTCAGCGGGGCGTGAAAAAGCATCTCATTAGGCCGCCATAGCGTGGGTCACCATATTACACTGTCGTCATTCGCAGTGAGTATGACGACCACCGCTCTTGGATTCTATTCATGCTTTCCATCAGGCTGAATAGAGTCCCTTTGGTGGGTTAAATATAAAAAAAAATATAACAAACATTATTATTTTTGTGAACTAATGTTGTGCACAAGAAAACTGCACCATTTTTTCCGGATTGTAAATCAGAACATTTGTTAATGAATAAATAAGAAAGGTAGATTAACATGTTCTCCGATATGCCGAGCCGAATATAAAGCGGTTCCGTATCTTAATGTATGGAGTCTTTAAAGTCTTGTTTTTGCAGAGAGTTAATTCCACGGTATGATTTAACAAACAGCAGAAGATACACAAGGGGGACAAGTCTTTCGTTATTGGGTTAAAGTGGAAAATATTGCTTATGAATTTACACTCATTAATGTGTCTCACAACATTCCAACAGATGAGCTTATGACTTGTAACAGTATTTGCCTCCTTTGAACTTCTGTATTAAACATATTAATGATAGATAGAAATCTGATTAGTTTCAAGTGACTCGACTGGGCGGTAGGCCTAGTGGTTTAAGTGGTCACAAGTTGTGGATTCAAACCCCACATGGGAAAACGCTTTGTGTGATCGACAAATTGTTGTTCTGAGTCGGGGTGTTCTTTGTGTCCGTTTCTTGTATGTTTATAAAGTCACCTGCGACACAGAATTTCATTTCTAGGGTGGGTGTCGTCTTTTTAAAGAAAAAGAAAAGAAAACATTGAAAACTGAGTATCATATCGCTCGAAATATAACGTATTGCTAACAACGTGAAGAGAAGACACCGTAAATAATCGTAACGTATTATCAGTTTATTATTGTGATCAGCATATAGGCCCCTGGAAAATAATCTTTTTCTAGTACTATTAGTCTCTGGATCGAATCGTGGACAAACGGACAGACGACACTAAATGAATTCCTTAACATAATTGCGGAACTCTAAATAGTAACAGCTGATTAAACTTCTAATGGTTAGTTATGTAGTGTATTTACGTTTAGTTAGATTACGATTTCAATATTTTAAACGTGACTTACGGTTGAGTTTCTTGAGGGCTGTATTTATAATGTAATGTAATGTAACGTAACGTAATGTAATGTAAATCTGTTCTAAGACTCGTTCAATATTGTCTATGGGATACATGATTATGAAACAAGTGGCTTCGGGCTTCAATATAACATTTCACGCAACATTATACATAAAGAAATGAAATGGCAGTTCCTGTTATGCTTGTTTGCTATAGTTATTTTTATACACAATGTTTACTCAATTTAACGATCGATAATGAACCGTAAGTCTGTGACAGATGATATTTTTTTGAATGTTAATGTTTAGTTGGATAGCTGCTGGTAAAATACAGGGTATATAAAGTTACCTGGCGTCACACTACTACTTCTGCAAACTACAGCAAAAACAAAGTATTTTAAACAGTACTTTCTA
This sequence comes from Hypercompe scribonia, assembly GCA_949316085.1. Lineage (NCBI taxonomy): Eukaryota > Metazoa > Arthropoda > Insecta > Lepidoptera > Erebidae > Hypercompe > Hypercompe scribonia. Next base: position 17,073,842 of record OX438975.1, read on the forward strand.
ATGATGTATTTGTAATGATATAATATATTAACTAATATTAAATATCCATTTGACAGTGAGAAGTTGTTTTTTTTTAATATACATATATCAGTATTAAGTATTTACGCCGTGAAAGCATCAAAACTGCTTGATTGGATGCCAGGATTGTTAAAAATTTAAGTTTAAGATCATATTGACTGTATTGACTAGGCATCTATGTTGTAAAAGGTAATAAGAAAATGTTCAAACATATTACATAGAGTATTTAGACTCAACTTCAGTAAAGCTGCTATTGATTTTAAAACATGACTGAAAATAATATAAAATATTCTTTTAAATGTGGCATATCTTATTACTCACAGAAAAGCACAGGTCAGATATTATCATGGATAGATTGAGTTATTATTTATTGCGTAGTCTTGCAAGAGCAAAGATAAGCAACTAAGAAATTAAAATTAGGAAACATACCACGTAGAATACAAAACAAAAGAAGTGCAACGGATGGCCTTATCGCAGTCACTATCACTCACACTCACAGTCTTTATGTCTCTCATAATCAACATTAAGATGGACTATGAGCTAATATGTAATAATGTAATAATTTACAAAAATTTTAATCCTTCACCACAACTTATTTATTATGCATCTGCGGGTGTCATAAGAACAAACCACGCATGACAACAACACAGTAAAGAGAAGGCAACCAAAAAAACTGTAGGTATATCAACACGTCTGGACATCGTGGTATAGTCAAGTAACCAAAACCTCCTTTCTTAAGAGATGCCTACGTCAAACAGTGGACTAACTAGAGGCTGTTGAAATGATATGTGATATAATTAACATTCACCATTTGTATATTACATTATAAATCTAAAATATAATTTAAGCAAATAAAGATGTATTTGTCTCAAATAAAAGTCAAATAAGTGGTTGTGCAGGTTCCGGATTTTGTGAATTGTGTTGGCATTTCTAATGTTAGATTTTAGCATCGTATGTGTGAGTCATAAATAAATTTAAATCTTTTTTTTAAGTAGATAGGAATTGTAGGATTAAATAAGATGTTATGTAATAGAGAGAGGATGTAACTACAGCGAAGCTACTCGTATTCGCGCATCATATTTACGCAAGACAAAAACAAATATTTTAATACATTTTGGAGTTTTTAAATCAAATTGGTTCACGTTATGATAAAGACACCTGATGGTGGCATAGCGAAGAATAATAAAAATAGATTGTGCAAGTGCATCATATTGTATATTTGGACTATTTTAAAATAGATAACATAACCGCTCTTCTTAAAGTGACTGGCGATATTAGGACAGGTATGCAATTTACTGAGGTTACTGTTTTAGTACTAATCGATTTCTCTAATGCCTTCAACACAGTCAATCACTATATACTCCTGTCTATCCTGTCCCATCTTGCAGTCTCACCTGATGCACTAGAATGGTTCTCATCATATCTTCGGGAACGCCAGCAGTCTGTTAATGTCGATAAATCTTTCTCGAGCTTGTGTGATCTTGACTCTGGTGTTTCTCAAGGTGGTATTCTTTCTCCTATATTACTTTCTGTGTATATTTACATCCAAACCCTGGTACTTCTTTGTGTGTATCATCTGTATACTGATAACCTACAGCTCTACTTACAGAGTAAAGTAGAAGATATTTCGATGGCACTACAAAAGCTTAACAATGATCTAGAAACAATTAATGCATGGTCTCATAGGTATGGTTTATCAGTAAACCCCATAAAATGTCAAGCTTCCCTAGTGGGAAATCACCGATCGATGAGCAGAGTAGACACTGAGACTGATCCGGTTATTACGTTTAATGAGACTACCTTACCTGTGGCGGTGAAAGATCAAGGTTTACACCTCGATTGCACACGGAACTGGCATGAACAAGTTGCAAATCAGTACTAGATGGTTACTGGCACACTTCGGGCTCTAAGTCGTCTAAGAAACTTCCTGCCTGTAAAAACCAAGACTATGCTTGTGCAAACCCTTATCTTTCCCTTAACCGATCATGGTGATGTGTGCTGTTACGACCTGAATGCAGATCTTCTCGATAAAATAGACTGTCTTCTTAATAATTACATTAGATTTGTTTATAATCTCCGTAAATATGACCATGTTTCCACTTTTCATTCGCAGCTTAATTGGCTACCAATTCGTCTACGCTAAAAATTCGCGTTCACTGTCCCATACTCTATAGTTAATAATCTCCCTTCGCCAACATATTTAAACTGCTACTTCCAACTCTTATGTAGCAATTACGACAGAAAGCTTCGGTCCTCTAATAATTTTTTCCTTCGTTGTCCCTATCATAAGTCTGAGTTTGTTGGCTCATCTTTTTTTGTGCAGTCCGTTCTTCTATGGAATGAACTTCCCCTCGAAGTCAGTATGGCTCCCGACACTTTTTTATCAAAAAAAAGTGAAGCAGTATCTACTGAAACAGCTGGCAGAATCTACCAATACATGATTGTCATTTATTTACTTGTGTATATATATATTTATATGGATTTATACTACTACTTTAGTATATGTATGTATTTATTTATAGTTTGTATAAAATTTCATTTAATACAAATGAACTTTACCTGGAACGTATCTACTTCCTATTTTCTCTGCATCACCCAAAGGTTGACTGGTAAAGAATGCTCAAGGCATTAAATCCGCCTGTGTACCTAAAGTGCATGATGTATAATGGTTTTATTTATTATGGTTTTAATTATTATTATGGTTCATTAATTTTTATGGTTAAACTTTTGTGTAATAGCGTGGAAAAAAATCATTGTTTTACTACTAAATACTCCTAGTACTTCATTAAAACACTTTTAATTAAATATTTTTAACATTTATCAAAATTACAATGATTAATATCAGAGAATAAAAGTTATGTGATAGGCTTTTATTTTATAAGCTCATTACTGCGTAAAGTACCATCAATAATAAATCTTTTGATTGATATTTTTTAACCACTGACAATAATTTCTAAGCGTGATCGACGTTTGAGATTCCATCGTTATGTGAAATGTTCATTATCGATTAGTTTTAGTAGTAGTGTGTTCTGGTGGAATGCGTTCTGAATATAGATAATTTTAGTTATAAGCCCACCTTTTTCAAGACAACGCCCACATTATGAATATATCCTGTGTCGCAAGGAACTTAATAATCACTCAAGAAACGGACACAAAGAACACCCAAACTCAGAATAATAATTTTTGGATCATACAAAGTGTTGTCTCCTGTGGGGTTCGAACCCACAACACTCAGAGCAGTATAGAGAAGTGTGGCGACCGCTTGAACAATTACGCTTTCCGTGCAGTCTGGTAAAATGTAATGCAAGGCAATGTATGTTAGGCATTATAAAAGAGGAATAGATGTGAATGACTGTTGCGACGTTACACTAGGTCAACAGAATCATTTTATCTCTGTTATTCTCATCAACAACCTGTAACAGTCCACTACTGTACATACGCCTCTCCTAATATTTTCTGGCATAATTTGTTACCATAGTCGTCTCTTACGACACCCATGGGATGAATATGGACGGTGACACTACGTATTCTTATTCCGTTACCACACGGACTATTATTCTACTCGTATAATCTTAATATTTTTTTTATCATTTGTATTTGTGGTGTTCAAAAGTGCACTGTAACTAAGTGTAATTAATAATATAGTAATCGACTGCATAGATTGCGTAGCGGTTTTAGCGGCCGCCACGCCGCTCTTTACTGCGCTGAGTGTTATGGGTTCAAACCCCACATGGGAAAACCCTTTTTATGATCCACACATTATTATTTTGAGTCTGGGTGTTCTTTGTGTCCGTTTCGTATATGATTGTAAAGTCCCCCGCGACACAGGATTGATTCCTAATGCGGGCATTGTCTTTTTATAAAATAATAATAATAATATCTCAGTTGTCCTTATTGTGAAGATAACATAATATTTCGTCGTCGTTTGAAAATTTAATTTTATACTATTTAAAATAAGAATTTTAAGTCTTTCAAGCTCATTGTAGTTAGCTTTTTAAAACTCTTTGGTTAATATTAATGAAGCCAGAACAGCCCAATAGAAATGTTTTTATTTGTGAAAAAAAAACATCAGTTGAGGTACTTTTGGACTGATACGTCCTTCAATTCAAGATGCACTCTCCTAGGTAAGAAAACAAACAGACTCACATCAAAAGCCGGCCAGGTACTTGTGATCTACATTTACAAGCATTCCAGTACCTTCCAACAATTATCCTATCTTTTTGTTCTTATTTCATAAAAATGTCATGCAATAAAGTTCAGGCAGCTATTATATGGATACATATATAATTGAAAAGAAAAGCTACAATATCAGAAGACAGTTTTAAAAGATAATAATAACAAATTACTTTAAGTCTTATCATGAATATGTCGAGGATAATAACAACATAATGGATTTGTAGAGTAGTGTACACATTCATACATATACTATATTTTTCCAAGAGAAATATGTGTTTTTACTGGTGAAAACAGTTATTTTGGCAACCTATATTAGCAGCATATAATAATTCAAACACAACGTGGGTGACACTCCAGGCAACCGTAAGTACCTGCTATGAATACCTACAAGGGTTATTGGAGCATTCTACCAAGAAATACCAGATACAATAAACAGCTACACCAATAATCACACCTAGAAACTACTAGCGAAATGTATCACGGCAAAACGGTAATATGTATTTATAAAGATTAAAACGAAGATAGAAATAATACATTAATAAAGCAATGTAATAAGTCTCAAAAATTAACGATAAATTCAAAACACATCCCTTAAGCTTAGCCTGTGGCTCCCTGTTTGAGTTGAACGGCGAAAGTGCAACACCCGGGCGTCGCGAACGTATAAACGGTCGCAGTAGACGTCGCGCGCCACTCGAGTACCGAGCCCAAAGCTGCGCGGGCGCACGCACGTTGTTGCCGCACGTCGCATATGATCGCAAGCGCACGCACGCACGCACGCGATTTAGAATAAAGTGTGATGCAGTGTTTCTTTATTTAAAAGTGGGAGATTTTATAACGATTAAAATTTCAACTTGTGGCAATACCGTAGCTGAAGTATTTATTGGTAAGTTTTTATAAATGGTTTAAAAAAATATTAAGGCCTTATCAATACTGAAATATTTTATTCTACGTAAACAATTTTACAGAATATTTTACTTCGTGAACATTATTAGGTGTCAAAACATTAAAATCATTAAAATGACGCGTTTTCGAAAGTTATCTGACTGTCAGATTTACCACACCTATTATTACATACCTATAAATCGTAAATACATACGAGTATATATATATATACATAATACTTACAATATAAACTATTCAAAGCACATAAAATCTACAATTGTATCGAATCTATCAGGAAAGTTTAAAAGACTCACTTACTGGAACAATATATTTCGAGAATTATGTAAAAAAAATATAAGCAAAAGATTTTATATTGCACTTTCTGAACTAATAAATCCGTTACTGACAAATTATCTCATCACTTTTAAAGTTGTCGACGGTGTAAATTTAAATATCTTACTAATTTGTACGTACATTATTTAATTGTACGTGAAGCCGGTAATATTAATTTAATTAGTTATAAAATTTTACGTGCAGTTTAGTGTCAAATTATTTATTTGCTAAATATGGTAATGTGCTCTAGGAAGCGCATTAAATTTATGAATTTGTTGGAGTTGAGCGTGAATCGCAGAGTAAATGATTTTATTTTTGTTTTTAACAGTTACTAAATTTACTAAATTTTCTTGAAGTACTAAACAGTTGATTTAGCACTAGCACATTATTTCGCGTGAGGTATATGTGTAAGCAAACTTCTTATGAAAGTAATCGTTTACTTTAGGTTTTATAGAACCTTTGATTATTTTTGCGTGACAAGTTATAGATTTTTTTTTGTGTGAAGAATTCACAACCATATTCTTAAAATAACTTTGTTTCTGTAAATATTCGTAATATCTCCGCGTATTCAGTGAATTTAGTCCAAAGAAGTGACAGCATTTGGTTCCATCCAAATACCATTCATACACACACTCATATTCCTATACCCTTTTTTGCGTTACTCCGGACTCCCATCATAAACGCTAAGATGTTGATATTTTATAGAGTTCCTTTAGGAACTCATTGTCGCTAATTAACATTAAATTTAACCTTAGTGGCTGTATTCAAAGTATGGCGACTTTTTCATATAATCCAAATAGGAGCTATAAACCGGAGTGCAAAATTGAGGATAGGTTTCGTAGTAGGTATTATTTTTCATTTGCTGTAGTTTTACCTTAGACCATCTTAAAAAGGCTTTTCGGCTTGTTAAAAACATTGGTTGGTTGGGTCCAATTCTCTGACGTTAAGTATTTTTGAATCACAGTTCTCAATTTGAAACATTGTCATTAACCGACTAAGTTATTTTACTGTAGAGAAGTTTAAAGTACATTAAATATTGATTTGTACTTTTTAATCATTACTTAAAGTTTTTTGCTAAAAAAAAATTAACGACTATTGGAGTCGACACGGATTTCGAGAAAACTAGGGTCTTTAGACTTTAAAAACTAGTATTAATGGATAAATAAATTGTTTTTGGTTAGAATTTTACATATGCACTTAAGATTTTAATATTTTAAGATTATTATTGAATTATTATGCACTGCTTACATCGTAAACATTCTAAGTGATATTTTGCCGTTTGAATGTCAGTTCAGAATAGTTTTCTGGGTCTGGTCTGGTCTGGGTATCTAGTTTTCATGCTATGCGTTGTTAAATATCAAAACAAATTGCATACTTAGTTCGTTTCACTATCAAGTACCGTCAACATATGCAGAGAAATAGAGAATAGAAAAGAGAACTCCTCAATTAATTACCAATCTAATGCAAAAAAAATATTTCATGAATACTTGATCCGTCCAGATTTAATAACAAAAATTTTAATTGAATTATACTGCATCCGTACGTTACCGTTTTGACTAAATCGATTAAGAAATCGTTTTACGTGCGTTTCCGTGAAAGTGTCCGTCGTGGGTGCGAACTACGGACAGTGCGAACATAGAAAGTGATGATTTACTAAACTTTAGGTATTGTACCAGTTGTATTATCACGCAAATTTCGCGATACCTTTGTCCTGGTATCGTAACCAACCTTATTTTTTATAAGATCACATAATTGTGTTTGTGATACAAGTGTGATTCTTAAAATTGAAGACAGTTCTGTAGATACGTTATGTCAATTAATTGATTGTCTGTAAATTTCTTAACCCGTTTTTGTTTTCTATTTGCATATGAAATCAATGTATTTCAAAAGTGTTTGTGCAAATAGTTTCTTTTTCTGGAATAAAATGTATTATATTTATTTATTTACTCATTAGCACCCCGAAAAAATAGGCAAACAAAACATCCAGATTGGCGGCAACAGGCAAGCCACGTATAATGCGCGACACTGACAAAAAGTGGCCGTAATATGCTTGATTGTATGTACGAGTATGTATGTACGTATTTACTTATAATACTCACCTTTAACACGCATAACTTCGTTCCTTACTGAAAAAGAAATTTCACTTTGCCACAATTTTACCCACATTATTATTTCTAGGTAATATGATTATATCCGTGTAGTGACGGAATAAAAATAAGAAGTGCCACCACCCCTATTCGTTTCATAAAAAAAAACATAAAAGAAGCGACTAAGGCAAGCAAACTACGTAGGACATTATCACTGTTAAGAGAACGAAAACTTGAAGCAAATCCTATACCAAAATGTCTGACCAGTGTGGTATAGTAGACCAAAACCTCCTTACCAGACAGAAGCCTGTGTCTAGCGTCCACTGCTAGACATAGGCTGCTCTCTAGCAAGGCTGTTGAAGGCTGTAGATGATTGATCGTGAATATAAGTATGTAGCATTAAATTTCAAGCTGTAACACAATTAAGTTGCCAAGAAACACAATAATGTACATTTATCTGCTTTCTAGAATTGTCTGAGCCTACTATGCTTGTTATAGTTTTGTCTAAAAATAAAATGTTGCTGCATGGTACGTAAGGCCTAGTAATTTAAGCGGTCGCCACGCTGCTCTGTACTGTGCTGAGTGTTGTGGGTCCAAAACTCACGGGACAACACTTTGTGTTATCCACAAATTATTGTTTTGAGTCTGGATCTTTTTTGTGTCCGTTTCCTGTATGTTTATTAAGTTCCTTGCGATAAAGATTATATTCCTAATGCAGGCGTTGTCTTTTTTATAAAACAAAGAAAATAAACTAAATATAAACGTAATGCATAAAGAGTATTCGTCCTTAAAACATTATCTAACAATTATTAATTCTATGTAAGGATAACTACACATACCAGCTGATAGGTACTTGTCAATAATTTACTGTGTTACGGATGCATGCCTATATTTAAAAAGTGTTTAAACATTTGACATAAGATTTTTTAAGTTGCGATTACTACAAATTTAGGAAATGATTTTTCGTATTGATTGAGACGAACAGAATGTGAATGATATGAATATGTATTGCAAAAAAACTGCAGTTAGTGAATCCTTAAAACACAACTGTAGAAATATTTAAAATGAGGTTTTAAAAATGTTACTTTTGAAACTGGCGCCGTCTACATAGCCGTACAGTTAACCAAGCATAATAATTTTTAATTGTAATAAAGCACTCTATTTAAAGCAACGGTTTGTAGTAATAAAGCCAGCGTTATGGCGTTATGCTCTAGCTTAAAATAAATTCTCTCTAGGAGACATTTTAACTAGTACATAAAATTAGACTTCGTGCGAAAAGTGACTCAAGTGGCGTACCTGAATTTGTTACGCGTAGTTGTGCGCTTTTAAGCGTACTAAGATTAACTTGGTACAGTTACTGAAGTGCAAACTGAGTTTTTCTGAACAATAAGTGAACAAATACTAACTGTTACCCCATAAGAAGTCTGACATTTCCCTTCACAGGAATCCCATGAACATTCACTATAAGTCAGCCTGGTGATCAGATTCGAGGACATAATATTTTTTTTTGGTGATTAATGTGAGTTAAAACTCCTGCCATTGGTGATAAGCAATCGCTACAATTATTGAGTTTTGTGACTAATAAGTCACAAAACTCAATAATTGTAATAAAATAAAATAAAATTGTAATCAAGTACACTATCAAAGAATTTGAACTCCAGCTGGTTGAGATTCTTTCTTTCTGCATGAATAACCAAGTCAAATAAATATTTAATTTACTGTTTAAATACCTGTGCATTTTGTATGTTCATATCAGTATTTTTTGATAAATAATTTTGAATTAAAATATTTACTTACAGCAATGCGTCCCTCAGAATGATATTTTGAAGGAACATCATCTACTCGTACTATGCATTCTTGCACCATTACATGTGTTTGATTGGCACCGAAAAATATTTAGTTCAAATATTTTTTCTTTGACTTATAAAATATTTTCTGGTATAAGTGTCTCGTGAGACGCAAGCTGAATAAACGTGATATGAATAAACGTACACTAAATAAAGTAAAAGGACCACGTCATAAAAAAATACATAAAAACTAATATTTTATGCGATGTTCAAATACCTTAATTATTAATTAATTTAATACCTTTTAAAAGAATCCTTTGTACGTAAGTTTAGTCTTCAGTACTCGATACAGGATATCTGGACCATTTCGACGTGCAACGGTACCAATATCGGCCAGTACAAATATGGCTAGACACGGGACATAGCCATCACGAACCTATCTAATGGATGTTGAGTGGACTTAAAGTGCTGTGATATTAAATTTTATTCCATTCCTTACCACGTCAAGTTAATTTGGAAAATTATTCAAAAGATGTATGAATTGTATAAAATATTTTTTTTATTTATATAACGAAAATACTAAGCTAGGGTAGGCTAGACTCTTACTCCTGAAATTGACCGTAATTGATTTGAAAGTTCCTTGAAAAGTTTAAAAGTCCTGCATTGGTTGAGCTTAAATTTTGACAAAATATGCAATCTCTCCAAATATTAATTTCATTCATTATAAAATTAGTTTTGTTCCTCGTTTTTCGTCAATGAAAGCAAAATGTGCCATAGCGAAGCATGACAGGGTACAGCTGGCGTTATATAAGACTATCTAATTAAGTCACACTATCTTTTTTATTTATTTTAGAGTAACCAAATCAATCTACCACACCAGGATGTATTTCATATTACTATTAATAAGTAACAGCGTGTTCACATTTGACTTTTTTTGTAAAACTTAGTATCGAAAGGTACCGACATCTATAAATATCTATAAGTGCTTGCCACTTGTCCTAGTTATGCAATCAATAGAGTACTATTGACTACATAATTTTAACGTATAGTTTAGGAGCCTGGTAGAAGACTGGTTTACTAGACTGGTAACGCTAATTACTAGTTACCTAGTAATTAGCGTTACCAGTCTAGTAGTAGCTAGTAGCGTTACCGTATACAGTAGTTACATGTTTTAACCTTTTAATACTTTAACCTAAAAACTAAAATATGAAACAAAAATAACTGTTTTTCTATTACCGTCATAATATAACTGATTTAATCTTGTACTTTGTGCACTTAATAAAGAGACTCCAATCATACGCCAGCAACACACAAGTCTGTATCATTTAAAGGTTGGCTGGAAGAAAATAATTAAGGTATTAAGTTCAACTTTTTGCAGGAAGTAAAAATAAATTAAGAAAGAACACATTTGCAAATTGATTGAACTTATAAGCGAATGACTGATTTCAAACGCCATTCTCAACATTCGCCTTATCTTATTTTCGTTATTAGTCTTATTTGTAATATTACTCGTAGTTTTTACGATGCTATATAAAAGCCTATAATTTAAATGTAAATCATTCACTATATCCACAGTTTATATGGAAGTGTGACCGATTGATTTCTCTATATGTAAAAAAACAATAGTCGATAATATCTTGGACAATGCGAGCCACTAATCTGTTCATTTATTTTCATTGTTATGCTGTTTGCCACGTTATGTTGTTTAATACACGAAGTGGTATGATAATATTGATTTCAAACTTTATACTGATGATTATACTGATGCTTGGTCAAAACGTTATACATTGCAAGGGCATGTAATACACACAAGTCACGATAAACTCAATTAGTTCCATAAATATTAAGGAACACAAAAGTTTCAAATGCTATGTATACGCAATATACCAACTCCTTACTCTGCGTTAAAAATACTACTATGACACTAGTATTTCATTAACTGCTCCGTTGGCCTATCGATTAGTGTATGTGATTGCCGCTCATGAGGTCTCGGGTTCGATTCCCGGATCAAGTCAAAAGCGTTATTGAGTTTTTCTAGTTACAGAAATATTTAATAACAGCCCGGAGTTTGCAAGTTGGAATGTTAACCCTCGTGCCTCGGAGAGAACGCAAAGCCGTCGGTCCTGCGACTGATCTCTCCCTGGTCGTGTACCACACTTGTACACTATAATATCTCCTGCGTAATTGGTTGGTCGTTAAGACTAGCCGCCGTGGTCGAAATCGGCTAGGAGTACATCATCATCATTATCTCATAAAATCAGCAGTATATGATTTTCCTCGAACCATTTATACGAATTGAACGACCAGGGAAAGTGGTTATCTAATTTTCAAATTCCTATTGAAGTATAGTGTACTTTTAAAATCATAAGTTATAGTTAAATATTGACTTAGGCTATATGACTGATGAAAAATACCGCAATATTTTCTTCTTTATTGTAACTTTCAGTTTATAGAGCGACGCGGATTGACAAATTCCGGCGTTTCAAATTACACTTTTAATCATTCAATTACTTTGTCTGTCCGTATGCAACCGTGTAACCTAAATAATATCTAGTGGTTTTTGCGTTTATAGTAAGTAGTAAAATGCCATCAATCAAGTTATTATTTGAGGCAAATTTTAGTTGTAAATTGAATTTAGTGAAACGAAAATGCAATAGAATTAACAAACCTCTTTGCATTTCGTTCGCCCGTAGGCAATGCTGTCTTGTAGCGAAATTGCAAGTGCAAAAAAAAATGACTTGATAAATTCGTTTTCGAAATTTAATTCTGAATCACTGTAATAAAATAGTCTTTATCTCCTGGACGTGATGAAATTAGGGTGTTGTGTAAAAATAAAACAAGGTGTGAAAGTTGCTCGCTGAAGACGTGACTTTCATCTCGGTGATCGACTGAAGCTGCAAATGATTTTGAACATCCGTATGTATCATTTGTAAGTTCGTAAATACTGTATTTATTTAGTTCCGTTTGTGTTGGACTAGCGAAGTTAATGTTATTACATAATGCAATTAGTCTGTGATTATCTCTACATTTTATTTTATTTTACGCTAGAATATTTCAATTTTCTTAATGTATTGAATTAAGATTCTTATCTAAAGTTAATGAGTAATAATATTTTATTTATATAACTAATATATATTCCAGTATGCATTAGTTATATTAAGAAAATATTAGTATTTTTAAGTCAATTTAAATATAAAATTCTCTTGAACGATTAGCTACTGGCACTAAAAATGTTCGTAAACGATGATGAAATCACTATATCATTGTCATGTAATATCATTGTCGTTGTTTTATCGCTGTTTGTACAACTCCACCAGTGAACACTGGCTACTCATAAGTGTAAACATTCAATAAATATTTCGAACAATATTTCGGACACGCAACGTCATCTAGCTTAAAACTAAGCAGAGCTTATACTATGAAAGCTAGGTTGATTACACTTATATACTTTTATTCTGTAAATACATAAGTATTACACATAGAATCGAAAACGAAACCTCAGCACAGCAGTCGCATACGCTGCCACTGCGCTATCGAGGCTGTTATATAGACATAAATCAAGATATTTTTAAGTAATATTTAGTTATATTAAGTAATAATAATATAATAAAAGAGATATGCGAATTGTTCATACATTTTACCAGCACGCTTGTAATCTGTGACCAGCAATCATAGTAAATACAGCTTATAACCCTTGGCAAAACGAGTGTTATTCTGAGACGAATCAGTACTAGTTTATTTAATCAAATATATTTGATTCATATAGAAATAGGACACATCAGTAGTGCATCAACATCCAAAAATTTTAATTTCAAGTCATCATTAAGTAGCTTTCTATTTTCATTATTACATGCTTGTATCTATCATTACATTTTTTTAGTACATAACTTATTTTAAAACAGCTCGAGATTCGTATAAATTGGCAGGCAATGACAAAAATGGAACATTCTCATGCATTCTCACATTTGTTACCAAAGTGAATACGCACATACCGGGCAAGCTAAACGTCCGTATTCAGTCTGAGTTCTCGACAGTAATGGTTTGCCGAAATTGGTTTACGAGTTCATTCGATCACGCGAACTGTATCGTCCTCGATTCTAATTTGTTAACCTCTATTGTGAGAGTCGTGTATTACATTTGTAATACAATTGATGTGTTACTATAGGGACTTACACTTTCGCTAGATAATTCACGGACGATAAGTAATCATTAAGTCGCATCTAAGTGATCATTTCCGACTTATATTTGATCATTTACACATCTATTATCTATTGAAATTTATTTTGAGTAACATACTTTCTTTTTATATCATTATTATATTGTGTATTTGCATATGTATTGTCGTATTATCTAGAGTTGTGAGGAATTTATTATTTTGAAATGGAAAAAGTGTCTCCGTTCTAGCAACGGTTTTATCAAGCAATTTTATGTTTTGCTAGTCGATAAAAAACTGTTACTACTTAAATAACTTTTATGTAGATTTTTTAATGAATATTATACGTAGGAATGTGTTTTTGATACGATAGTTTATTGAATTATACTCTCGTCTATATTTGCATAGGATGTCATTAACATTACAGAAATAAAATTTAATTTTAGTATTGCAGGCTATTTAAGAGATGCCATGTTTTATTACGATTTTGTTTTTTAAATGAGGTACTTGAATGTTGTCAGTAACATTTATATTTAGATGCACTTATTCCAACTACATATTCGTTTTTACCTTTTTTGAGCGAACTTTAAAAATAGATCGTGTATTTTTAAGGTGACTTTGCGTTTAAATATTCTCGAAGTCATCTTAAATATGTTCGACTTTACAGGTGACTGCGAAAACTTAAAGAAAGAGATGGTTCATACCACATACCATAGTGTGTTTTTTTAAATTATTGCTTCTGACGGTCGCTTAAAATCCATGAAGTACTGCATGGGATGCAATAATCTGTGGTTATAATTATTACTTTTTTGAGAACGACTTCATAGAAGATATAAATGCAAGTGTGGATGTCAAATTCTTTGATCATCTTAAAGTAATTAAACGTGTTTAAATAAAATCAAAGTATGTTCTATCTATTAGGTTATTTACAACTATGTACTAAGAAGTATTCAAGTGTAAAAAATTCAAGTGGTACACTAAAAAAAAATGAGCTTTCAATATTTGTAGAGTCATAAATAAATATATTTTAGAAATACTAAAGCTAAAGATTTTTATCATCATTATGGGATCGCCCAATTTCATCCATTAAATCGTCCATTAAATCAACTCCAATATGCTACATTTTACCATAATAAAGAAGCATTACTTAAAAGGCTTCAGAAAACTACATATCTAAGACATAATTTTATCACATCACAATATAATATTAGTATTTTTAAGAAATGCAAGGTATTATTTAACCGTTACAATCAAATGCTATAATGGTGTTTCTTTGACATTCTGAATTATTTTTGTTTAATTTATACACGTATTTTATTGGCTTCATCAATAATATCATCCCATCACTACGCTATCTGCATTATCTTCACCAAAGAATTTCCTGGTGCCTTAAACTTTTATAAGGAAATATAATGAAAAAAAATATTTACTTTGGTTTTCATGTACAAAATAATTGGTTATCAAGAACAAAATGATATTTGTCTAAATCTAAATTATAAGTTTGATTGAGTTAAAGTATACTATTTGAGTGTATATCAAAATTTCAAGCAAGTTCACGTAAATTTCGAGCAAATTTTAAAAATAAAGTATTAACTAATTTAAGTCCTTAATTAAACAAAAACTGTTTGAAAAGGTTACTACACAGATTTAGATTATTTTAAATGACAAATTCGCTTGAGATCGGTGCTGCTCACTCCTACGTTTATTTTGTTGTGTTTAACAGTGATGGATATATTTCGCCTTTTATTTATTTTATATTTTATTA
The DNA here is from genome assembly GCA_949316085.1 of Hypercompe scribonia. NCBI lineage: Eukaryota > Metazoa > Arthropoda > Insecta > Lepidoptera > Erebidae > Hypercompe > Hypercompe scribonia. Next base: position 17,089,043 of record OX438975.1, read on the forward strand.
TATGTTTATATACAGACATATATAATTTCTGCTATTTAAATTAGAACACTGTATCTGAAGTGTTTTATGTATCGACTAAGTTGTTTAATTTTATTCCACAAAATTAAGACAAACTACTCTATTTCTGGCACTTAATAGTCGTGGATGGCTATAATAACTGGCAATATCAGTTTGTAAATCTTATCAAATACCTTTAACGACATTCCTCATGAGTTAAAGTTCAATAATACGAGTGTAAGTAGTGCCAGCTGATGTTATCAGGACATTGTTACGTTTAAGGCCTCTATAATTGCTTTTAAAAATACTACTGGACGAGTAAGTATAATTATGGTAGATAAGATCTTTTGTCTCTAGTTTAATAAATATTTTGACATCTAACAGACAACGCCATCTAGCTTCAAACCAAGCGAGGCTTGTAATATGACGGCTAGGTATATAGATTACTTTTTTTTTATTACCTGCAACGAAGAAGTATTGATTACAATTTGAATTTAGTTAAAACAGAAGAATTTATGGAAACATATTAATTCTACATTAAAGTGAAGGCTTGGCATTCGTATATTGTGCTTATTTTGACTTAATATTTCTTAGTTAAAACGTGTAGGTACACTTATATATATTTTTTTTAAATGTACGTATGTGTACCCTCTTTTTTCGTTGTTCCCTACACGTCAAAAAGCTTTAATTGCGTTTAATATACATATAACGTGTTCCAGCCATCCTTATATCACTCATTAATTTAGTTTATAGGGACACATTATTTCAAATCTTCTAATTTGTTGAATTATCAATAAAAGCCGTCGGGTGGGAATAGTTAGTAAAGTAGCAGTTATGTTCATCTAATAGCCGTTCTCGGGACAAATAATTACGACATGTGTTCAATTTTCCCACATAAATGTTATAATTGGACCAACGTTGATTAGACTTGGCGCCTTAGGAGACAAAGTTACTTAGTTTTATAGTTTTTTTATTATTTGTGAGTATTTAAATACATCGTGGTTCTAAGTGAGGCTAAGGACAGATTTTTAGTGGTCAACCCAAGTTATATGTCTTTAAAAACAGTTAATTAGTTATCTAATTTGCCATACGTACAAGTAGTTTTGAAAAAAAAAGGTGAACTGACTTCAAACAGTGCTCACAAAGAGCACAAAAAATTAAAAAATAATCACTAATCTAATGGAAAGAGTAAACAGTTAAAAAGGTAACACTATAATACAAAAGATCCTTTTAGCCTGACTGAAGTCGGCGCCAAACTCAATGGACAATAAGTAATACTGATGGTCCACGTCAGCTTCATATCAGCTCTGCTCTATCACTGGTTGAAGTTGATTCAATTTTCTTTAAAAATAATTTATTTACCATTTTTCGTATAAAGTACGTTTGTAATGAGTAGAAACGATTCAGCACTGGGAACGAAATCATTTCTTCACATTTCTTTAAAAGGAATCAACGAGGTTAATTCTATTACTCTGAGCATTTTTCTCAGACTGAGGTGAGTTACTACGATACGGCTGAGTTTTGATTTCTTTTGCGTGTGAGTGACTGCCGCCATAGCTACACAGTCAACAACAAGGAGATAATAAAATTATGTAGAAAGACTATTCTTGGACTTTTTAGAGGGCTTCACCCATAACAATTGCCAAAGATGTTCGTATGGCAACTAACGGTTTAACGTGTTCATCGAGACATGGAGGGATCTTGAATTCGACACGTCGTCGAGGCTGTAAAATTTGAGAATTTTACTCAATTTCCCTGAACATCCATCATTAGATCCTGACTTGGTGATAGTGAGACAGTTTCGGGATCACCTTCGAGTATTCATGTTGTGTGTTTGCGTAAACAAAGCACACTTATGCGATAACAGCAATCTCGATTGATTCATATCTGTCGTCTTTGTCCGAAACTCATCGTCAGATCTATGTGAAATTTAAATGGGTTCATTTCGAAATAAACTCCGTCAAAACTTCCAAAAGAATTCCAAAAGAACAAATCGTTCTGTATTTGACATATTAATGGCCGAACATATATAAAAAAAACACAGAAATTTGGTTCCTATATAATACATAAAACGATACAGAACCTATAATACTGGGTAGTTTTAAAAAATAAATTACATTTCATTATAAATTTTAGCCAAAATATCATCCTGACATACGAAAATGTTAAAATTCGTAAACAACTACTGAAAAACAGTCAACGCTTCAATATTTCAAGATTATAATTCCCAACGAATAATTTAAATAAATTAACAAAACGTAGCATGTAATTGTTTAAAGAACGCTGTAGATAATTATATGTTTACTAAGACCAGTCCACATTAATAGACATTAATTACATCAATGGGCGTTATTCTTACTGTCCAGCGTAAAGCGATAATACATTAAGTTAAAGAATATTATTTAATGTAATTTATATATCTTTAGCTAATTTAAGTAGTAGAGCTTTCAAATAATGTGTCTTACGAGCTGTTTCACCGCTGATGTGGTGTGCTACAACTGTTGCGTACTTTGCGGCATATCTCATTTTTATTCTCGTTATAAGAGTGTGAGATGTTATAGGTACAAGAGAAATTTAAAAACCGAACGACACGTATTTTTGTTATTTACCTTTTTTATCAATTTTTTTTTCACAAAAAGCACAGGTATTTTGAAAAAGGTATTTTAAAACAAGTTCTCCACATTTAGTTGGTATTAAGAAAACTTTCTTGTCGTAGAAAATAATATGGCAAAATGAAGAAAGCAATGGTCTCTTACGTTTATGTAATTAAAAACAAGTTTGTCTGACATATGTATACTGTATGAAGTAAGAAAGTGTATAAAGTAGGAACTGAACACGTGAAATTACACTTCAAAGTGGCTAACGTAATTTGAGCGTTACGGTTAGTTATTGTATTTAGTTGAGCTATTAGTAGCAAGTTTTATACTCATATATCAACGCATCGCTTCGCAACCAGTGGAGCACTTTACGTTTACAGCCAAGATGCTATTAGTCCGTCAATAGCACCCGGGAAAAACTGATATTAGTCTTTAAACAACATAATGCTTCTTCATTTTTGCTGTTCATTTACATAGTTTTATAGAAAGTAACAACACGCTGGTTGATCTATTTCATAGAAAATTATGCACATGGTGTTTGCTTCCTACAGATTAATTACACGATCGACAATCAGATAATGTTAATGTTGGTACACATACCCAACTCTTTCCGAACATTACACTTGGTTTAATTTGAGAAGTTCGTGGCGGCTAAAGTATTTGAACTTAGAATGTCAAGAGCAGGGATGTCAAAGGGTTTTATTAAACCGGTTTATAAAGATAAAAACCGATTAGGTAAACTTTTGTTTTTAAATTAATTGTTAAACGAACATTTAAAATAAAATTAATTGATATGGGTCACCGGTAAAAATTACATTGCAGTTGGTAAGAAAACTAATTGAATTCGCGGTAGAGCAAATATACATAGTACTCGTAGATTATACAAGATTTTTTTTTATCGATTGATAAAAACGCTACTTTAATATCGGAGTGCTGAATGGAAATTAAGTCGATATTCCAGCTTTAATTGAGATGGGCTAAATAAGTGCTAATTTACATATTAGATTAGAATTTGATTAATCACTAATTGTTGGATTGGAATTTTTAAATAGGAGTTAAAATACGGACAGGTTTAATAAAAAATATAATAAGAGTAGAGTAGTTTGATGGGGAGACTGTTAGTCTATTTCAGTTACTCCTGATTTGAATATAGGACGCTAAAACATAATTAAAAGCGTAATCTACTTTGTATTCATAATAAAATAAAAATATTTAGTTTTATTCTGTATATTGATAAAAAAGACAGTTTCTTAAAAACATAATATCTCACTGCTTGTTTTACATGTCCTAGAATTCACTACACGATTGGCCTTGTGGTTGAAGCGCCACGTCGCTCTCTACTGTGCTGAGTGTTCTGGGTTCAAAGTGTGGACATTGGACAATAGTATTTGTGATTCACGAATTGCTGTTCTGAGTCTGGGTGTTCTTTGTGTCCGTTTCTTGTATGTTTGAAAAGTCCCCCGTGACACAGGATTTATACCGTGTGCGGGCGTTGTTTTTAAAAAAAAACATAAATGAAAATTATGTTTTTCTTGTGGTTTCGGCCACTGCGGAAACCAGCCAACGACGCAGGAAATATAATAATAGTGTACAAGTGTGTGCCTAACACTGGTGCACTCTTTGTTCCCTCACTCTCACAATCTGATGGGACGGTTACCCGACACCGGAGAGAGACTGGGCGCAGAATTGACGGCTGTACTTGCGCTCCGAGTCATGGGGGTTAAGACTCCAACTTCCAAATCAGAAAAACTCAATAGTACTGTTAGGCCCAACTCAGGAATCGAGCCCGAAACCTCTTGATCAGCAGTCGTACACGCTAACCGCTAGATCAACGAGGCAGTTCTAGAATTATCCCGCATTTAGCTTTATATGGTTCAGTATAGTTGACTGACGGTTTAAAAGATAAAACATAAGGTTTACATTTCAATCCTCTTTACATATTTTTTCTCTTTCTTCTAATTCAAGCAATTCCTTTACTTCTAATATAATTTAATAACCATAACTTAGGAACGTGTATAGAATTTTGCTGATAATCTTGGGGTATGGTCGCTTATCGAGTCGGAAAGCGTAGTGTCGCCACTTGAAATTCATACCTGCCTTCTCGTTACGAGTGCAACTAAAATGACGTTACTCTTATAGGAAGTATCGGATGTCTACTGCTATAGTTAGGGTTGCTATCTTTTTATTTTATTTTACCATTATACTTCTGTACCCGGCATCTGTGGATAAATCGAGTTCTTGTTTTTACCCAGTGTGTAAAATATATTGATTTTTGCGTGACGGACCGTCTGGAATTGTATACATATTTTGTTGTTTTTTGTTTGCTTTTGGGTTCTTAGCTATGTTTTAATTTACACATGATGCCAGCTAGTGATGAAAATATGCTGTGACTAAAATCTCACCTAAAAGAATCGTTACCCGAAGGCAAAAATCGCGTTATTTTAAGCTGGCAGAACAGCCGCTTCTAGACCCTTTCCTATTTCAAGTCTACATATCATTTACACGTATATTGATTCACACCCACAAAAGTACTTTGGCAGTATAAATTTAAATAATATGAGTCGAGCCTTAATCCCTGGTATAATTTATGAAATTGTTGACGGTAACCATACGTATACGAACGATATACAAAGCTCACGTTATTAATATTAATGCTCTGTCTGAAAGAAGACCACGGCCAGCGTGTGAACTGAAAATTAAAATATCCGTAACACACACGTGACGAGACTGACGGATCGTGTAACTGTCTGTACCAAACTGCAAGGCGCGGCCGCAGAGTCGGCGACCTACTGTTGATTGATGAATTACAATGAGATCGCGGTTGCCTAGATTAGCGTGATAGAAATACTGTGCTTCTGATACAATAAAAGTTACAGTTAACTACTTAGCTTGCCTTCCAGGGGAGGGAGTTAAAATATATTTGATAAAAATTCATAAAATAAAAATACGTCATTTTTATTATCTGTTTTCTGTTATTTGATTTGGCGTAGTTTATAACTTTAGTTTTGCGTTCAAGGATGTCATTTTTAGTAGGTTATAGTACCTAAACTTGTTGTTTATTGGTCATAGCTTTTAATAGATTTGCCATTTATATTATTGAGTAGTCAAACCAAATTATTTAATTTAATTATTTATTGAATATACAAATTACTTTCGAGAATATGGTACAAATTAATTCGTAATAATCTTTTAACAAAATTTATTTTTAGATCAAAAAACTCAAGATCAACTCGCCCGGCCAGCGCGGTATAGTAGGGTCAAAGCTCCTTAGGTTTGGGCCTAAATAAGTAATTAATAAGTAAATAAATAAATAAGATAAATAAGTCTATAAATAAATCTAATTAATCTGTCATTGCAATAAACTGCTTAGTAGCGTTTATATACATGACTTTATAAGTCTTGATTTGTGATTTATTCAAACGTTCTTCTGACTGTTATGAGGATCTCATGTAATAAAATTGTCTTAAATACAATCGTGCTTATAACTTTATGTAAAATTATTTAAATAAACAGTTGACAACTCACTTGCCCGCGTAGTGTTTTTTTTTGCGTAAATTTAACGTTCTTGTTACCAAGTGGTGTTAATAAAATTCAAAATGCCTACGATATTACTAGTATAAAAAGTATAGAAGAGTACATGTATAGACATGTACATTTATAGACATGACCAGTCCAATAATGCCAACAGGTTCAGTACCGGCTGGAGTCATGGCCCTACAATAACATCAAGGTCTTTGTACATTCATTGGTGTTTGTCTCTCATTTAGGACACCGTTTAGCCAATATTTTTATTTCACTTTGTACGTGTATTCGATTCATTCATTATAGTTTTTCATTAACAAATAAGAAACGTAAAACTTCTATTTAACAAATTGGATTGCAAACCTCATTACCAACGGTGTATTATCAATTTGCAATAGAGGACGTAAAAACGTGCAAACAAATAGAGGTGTTTACACTATATGATAGTATAGAAGCGTCGTACATTTTATATAGTTAGCGGTTTCGGTATCTACTTTTGTATTAAGCGCTAATTTGTGCTAATTTTCACGTGACTGACTGCTGAATTCGACTTACACTTAGTTAAATAGGTATTTTTAATTGTGCTCATTATTTACCGTAAATTACTAGAAGAAATATATTTGGGTTAAGATGGAAGATGAAATCAAACTTTCAAGATTACTCTAAACTATCAGATCACGTATGATGCTCGAACAAAATTAAATATGTTTTAATTTTTTTTCGGCATTATAATTAAACAAAACTTACTGTAGTAAGGTATATTTGCCTTTACTCTCATATTGAACTCGTATATTCAGAGTCATAGTTTGAGTATAATATAGAGACCAGTTCAAATAGAGTGACATTACGGCTCTCCTCAAGATTGTCTTTACGACGTTCAGACAAGAAGAACCTCTGTCGTTGTTTCAACAAATTTAACTCTCTGAGTGAGTGAACTTTCTAGAGGCCACCTTAAATCCGAAAAGGAGGATACTCTCAAGAGATGATCATTTATTCGGAACTCTTGGGTTGCCAGCGTCCATAAGCAGCGTTAGTTATTTACCGTCAGGTGGTCTGTCATCTCGTTAGTTACGGTAGTAATATAGAATGAATCAAGCAAAAATGAAAATTGCCTTCTAAAATTTAATGTTAGTGAAAAAGCATCTGTAATAGATACAAAAAGTTATAGAACATTTTCATTTGTTCATATAGAGAAGATGGTTGATAGAAGATTCATGAAAGGAATTTATAGAACGAATGTATATGAAAGTGTCGGAAGCAGTGGTCCACGACTAGCATTTACCGACCAAATTGGTGATGTTCTGAAGAAAAGCTGTGTAAAACACACCAGGAACCGACGAGTATGCTAGTATTGATGAATGTAGACGAAGCGAAGGAGATATAACAGGACCACAGTAAAGATATATTTTCTCTGCCTACCCCTCTGGGTAATAGGCGTGACATTATGTATGTATAACATTTAAACATACATGAAAATCATTCCAATCATCCATATCAAGAAAGAAATTATTCAAAATCTTAACCCACCGTATGACAAAATGAAAATTGACTGATTTTGATTATATGAACATGAATTTACCTTTATTTTTGTACTCATCACTCACACCAATACGGTGTATTCCACAATACGTCTTTTTATTACTAATACTCTCACAGATGTAAACACAAGAAAATCACAGATGTCCGCAGCATGAAAGGACACCGTTCCGTGCATAAAAAGAATCGATTATAGAATTCACCTATCGTGTCTAGGAATATTCCCTTACGATTCAAGTAAAATCTATCGGGAAAAATATCATATACCTCCTACTAGTCTAAAAGATATGAGAATAATTATTGCAGCAAATATATTATGTTACAGTTACTATCTATAAAAATATATAAATGTAATTACATCATTATAATGTCATAACATTTTTTCTTTAAATTACACGGCAATACTATCAAAAAATGTTTCTAAAAAGTTTTTACTGTCTATCTGTTTGATTGTGCTGGATATTTACCAGATTTCTTTAACTAATAGATAGCTGATATTACAAGGAGTAACTTATGGTAACTTTATTTAATATTAGGAGTATTCTCTTCTTATCGTTGTTTTAGAACGACGCATTCCATTTGTCTTTTTATCACTTAGACTCTCACAGATAATGGATGTAAATGTAAATAAACGATAATTATCTATTTTTTTAGTAGACGCAATAACAGCCAGTATTATTAAAGAGAAAGGAGGCTTATTATTAGTAGGATGTGAATGTGATGATACCTTATGTAACCAAGGTATGATTACGTCTTCGGTAGCTACATCAATTAACTATAATATCGTACATATATTGTACTCTGAGAATCTGCTATTAATTGTTCTTAAACGATAATTCACCTTAATGTAGTGAAGGGGTTCTAGTTACTAATTGCATTTTTATTAATAGCCTTACTGTCTGACATGTTGCCCTAGTCGTTAGATCCGGACTGCTAAACTAGAGGTGTGGTTTTGGTTCCCACAAAGAAGTTTTTGGGATGAGCATCATCATCATCAAGTCTTTAACAGGCCACTGCTGGACATAAAATTCTCATTGGTAAGAAGATTCTGGCATACTATCACACACTAGCCTGACGGATTGGTGTAGGTTTTGTTTCAAGTTTTCGTTGACTTTGCAGTGATGTTGACTTGCTTATTTTGTTCCCTTAGTCACCTCTTACAACACCCATTGGAAAAGTAAGAATGGCGACATTTTATTCTTAATCCGTGTTTATGTTAATAAAATATAAGTATATTTATCAGCAGTTTGATTATCATAGTACAAGCTCTACTTAGTTCGGGACCAGATAGCCATATGTGAGATGTGTAAGTTTATTATCATTGTTATTAAAAAAATGAACAGAACACGGGAGTACTTGGCATATCTGTTCATTTCGATGTTTTGATGTACTGATTTGTTCATTAGTGTGAATATGTAAATATACGTATGTTAAAATATAATTGTAAAAGATCTGATTATCGACTGAGCTATTTGATTCATTGACGGTATAAGTTTGATATTTTAAAACACTGTTACCTGAAGTTTTGTCGTTACCAAATGGTTATTGCCTTATGGATTTTCTTATAACCATTTTTCTGTTTCAGCTGAGGAATTTAAAGCTTATATGGTCTAAATAAAAAAATCTTAAAGCTAATTAAAGTTTATAGTTTATACATATATATAACTATAACATTCACTAGAAGAAAATGCATAGAGTTCCCATTAAGAACTTAGGGCACCACGTCAACTTCACTTGAAAGTTGTGCACCTATGAACAAAGAAAACATCCCAATTAGTGGCAATGGGCTCGCCATGTGGACCAAAATACTGACGAAAAGTGTGCGTTTAATATGCCTCTGCCTACCCCTCCGTAACAGACAGATTTTATGTATGTATGCATTTACTAGAAAACTTTTGAAGAAGAAGAAGTCCATTATTCGTCATATCAAAATTTGATTAATGCTAAAATGGAAGGAAATATTAGACGAACATATAAATTTCTAAACCAGCAAACATACAAACGAGTAAAATGCTTTATATATTAGTAGAAAAACAGGCTATTAATGTTTTTTTTTATTTTAAGAGCCCGCCAAAGTGATTCTACTCTGCCTGATGGAAAGCATGAATAGAATCCAAAAGCTATAGGCAATATACTCATTGCTAATGCTGTCAATGCAGTATGGTGCTCCACACTATGGTGGCCTATTAAGATGCTTTTTTACGCCTCATTTGGGGACGTAAAAAGCATGACAGTCATTGTAGCATTATATTGCATACACTTACCACGACTACTGTCACCCCTGCATCAATGGGCTTCGGGTCTCGCACTCACCAACGGAATACGTCAGCAGGGATGCTGTCACTTTAGGTTGATGTTCTGTGGGAGGGTAGTACTGGACAGGTCAAGCCGGCCCGTGCATGCGAGGCTCTACTATCTGATTGAGTATATCATGATAGGAATCTACATTTCAGAATTCAAATATATTTGTTCTAAGTAGCTTTTTAAACGCAAACAGATGCCAACTTCTACCTGTTAATATGCACGTGTTACGTATAAACTAAGGTATACGTATTATCTTCAGTTTGTGTAGTCTTAACTCGTGATCGTGAGTGAAATAAGATTGCTAACGAAATGTTAACCATCCATTAACGTCAGTCAACGGTAGGTCTTGTACATACTCTTATTGTAATCAATAGCCGTTCACGGAAGCAGTTAAATACGGACCGAAATCATTTTGAATACAATAGATCTCTTGAATGATAGCTTGTTTAATTCTGAACTATCTTTTCGAAGAGCTTAAAGGGTATTAAGCTAAAATTAAAAGCTAAAATGGTAAATCTAAATTCCTATTAGTGCTACAAAAGCCAGGGTACATGCTTAGCAATCCTGAATAATATTATAAATAACATTATATTGACTATTCACGTCACTTTCACGTTAACACACAAAGGTTCAGAAAATGGCATCAGGATAACATTTAATAAGGAATAACGGTTTTGTTATATAAATCACAAAAGTGATCTGTGTATGCTTTAAGATTGACAATGAAAGCAAAGAAAAAGAGTAAAATAAGCAGAGCTTAGTATTCATAATATTCTGAGTACCGATTACTGTCGAATTATCGATTTAATAACTTACAAGATACGGTTCATGCAAAAATTTGCCTCATTGTGCCAGTATATTTAAATTGAAGTCTATGCTAGAATATTATAGAACAAGTCCAACTGTGAAGTCACCTGCAAAAATGGACTTTTCTGCCAAACTATAGCATGTATGGTGTGGTAATGTTGTCACGATCACATCGCGGAAAACCCCTCTAAACATAAATTGACTTACGGTACACAAACAGATAAGACCCTAAATTTGACTGCATGCAGACGGCGGCTTCATTTCTTGAAGTGTAAGTCAAACACTCCATTGTTTGTACATCAACAATGACAAATTAAAAGCTAAAATAAAAACGAACAAACACTTGTAGTACTTATCTCAAAGATTCTGAAGAGTCTTGTGTCAACACATAGCGAATAATCACCGTTATATGTCGCGAATCGACTGACGTTTTATGTCAATATTGAATAGATTTTTATTTTAGATATTGCTTTTATTTTATCATAAAATTGTCATAAAATTATAATACGATGCATTTTTTAAAAGATGAGTTCTGCTAAAGAAATGTATCCTATATCACGGACACCTTTATAAATATACACAAAACAAAGAACATCCAGACTCAATACAACAATTTTTGGATCACATAAAGTGTTGTCGAATGCGGGGATTGAATCCACATTACTCAGCACAGTAACAAGGGGCGAGGTGGCCAAGCGCTTGTTTGGTATTGGTGTGAAAAAGCCTATTAATTTCAGGAGGATACTGAGGAAATAATGCGTAGCCGGTAAGCGTGTATGAAAGGTTTGATGAGTATGTATGCCAGAATTGTAGTAAATAACATATTTTCGTGTCTGCCTACCCCTGACAGGAATGAGGCGTGAGTGTATAAGCTATTGTTTATCCTATAATAAAATAAGACATTAAATCTTAGCAAAAATATATTTATAAAAGAAATCGTGAGGTAAATGACGATAGGTGACAGTTATTAAATATTAAATTAAAATACTTGCACATTTGTGACTTATATGTAATTGAAAGTACGAAATTAAATCTACCAACATTTCTTGTCTTTTATCCAAATAAATCCTAAGATTGTATCTTTTACTAGCACTCTATATAAGCACAGCTTTGAGAATAGTCTGAGATAAACTATGAAATTTACTCCAAGCCGGTATATTCATATCTTTACAGCCATTACATCTAAGAAAAGCGGTTTTCCAAGCAAGTTTAAATACGGACCTTCCTTGAATCGTTTTCTCTCGAGATACTTTAATATACTCGTAATTATATGCATCCAAGTCGTGGATTTTCGAAGTACAGACATTACGTGTGCATTTTAACAATGAAATAATTTGCATCAGACAAAGACCATGTGAATTGAAATGTCCGACAGTAAATACGATCAATACTAACTTTTTCTGTCTCAAATGCTAATTCACGCCTCGTTTGCACGAGAGATTACCGCTTGCTTTATACGTGTACTTGCAGCATTTAGTCATGGAATAAGTAATTTACTTGAAACGTAACAAGCAATTATTGTTAAAAGGAAGTGAGTTGCGAAAACTCTTCGCTTACATGATTTTATAAATTTATGATTGTAGTGGAATATTTTGTTATGAAATTAATAGCTTCGATTGTGTATGCTTAATTCAAATATTCAAAATGTGAAACAATATGTTGAAAGGCTTGGATTCTCCAGAATTAGCCAATTTGAGTTATATATGTAGGTATATAACGACCTGGGTGTGTTCAAGATATTACTAATAATGTCAAGTATATCCGCAGATGCAATTTTTTTTCTATATTCCGTTTTCTTTATATCTGCCTTTCTTTTCAAAACAGGCCAGAATTTCCCGCGCAATAAATTCAAGTCTCGGTTGCCATAATTAAAATCCTCAGTTGGCAGCAATAGACTTGGTCTCTATTAGGTGAACGAGAGTAAGAACAACGTAAATGGACGTTAAATATCTCTTCGAGGATTTAACACAGATGTGTGTATGTATATGAGATATTTTAATTATTGATACTATAGAGAATGTTACTGTGGGTGGTTACGAGTGGGTTTAAAAATGGATAAGACATAAATTATGTTGAATGCCCATGTCACATCCACTCCAGTGAAAATTAGAGAATCTGCCGTCGAAGTTGTTGACGATTACGTGTACCTAAGATAAACTATCCAGTTAGGTAGGTCCAACTTCGAAAAAGAGGTCAATCGTCAAATCTAGCTAGGTTGGGCAGCGTTCGGGGAGTTACGAAACATTTTCTCATCACAAATACCGCAGTACCTCAAGACAAAACTCTTTGACTAGTGTGTGTTGCCAGTGATGCCTATGTCTAGCAGTGTACGTCTTTTGACTGAGATGGTGATGATGAGACGAGCGAATGTTAGGTGAATCCTATTTTGCTTAATTATTTGTTCACATCATATTAATATTCTATAATAATGCCCTGCTGCTCAATATTCATATTAAGAGAGTAATCCCCTAAAGCTGTTTTATTCCACTACTTTTACCAATTGTAGGTGAAATGGAATTAAACATGAAAATCGTGATTTCGCGAGCGGATCCGGGATTAGAGATAGTAAGGTATAAATTGGTAGCACTAAACTAATAAGGGCTTAGAGAAATCTAGTTGTGCAAATGATAGATATAAAACTGGGATTTAATCGGAGCAATATTTATAAGATCGTGATCATGAATGGACAGATACGGTGTAATGCGATCGAAATGTCGCTGGCTAAACAAACTTATCTATACTTACAAACGTTACTGCAATTAAGGTCGATTCATGTCTGTATGTGAACTTCGCGAAAGTTTAAAATTTAGTTAAGCCATTCTATGCGACACTCACTTTAGTTTAAAGTGTAAAATTCGAGATAAGAATTTAATATGATTTTAGTTAACATAAAGCTGAATTGGTGGTATAATATTAAGTCATTCGACAAGTTATGAGTTATTGACCATGAGGTCAATAAACCTGAATTTGTGATGTTTATTGACTACCTGCCGCTTGATCATAAATCAATCTAGATAAGCAGTTCTGTAGACCAACCGATTGCTTAATTTTTTTGGAAATTTTAAATAATATTAAGATTTTTTTACTTTTAAATAACGTTGATTAATTTTATGAAAACATTCGTGACTTATTGATGTTTTGCGATTCTTTCTTACCTTTACTTTCGGATCAGTGTTACAAATATAAAAAAATACTTGAGACAAGTGGCAAAAATCCTTGTCATAATGCAACGTGCTTAATTAAATACTTACCTTGAATTTTTTTACCTTTAGGACAATTGCCCGCAGCTTGTCAAATTCTGCAGAATAACAATGACGCAGAAAATTTAAGGATAAAAAGGACCAATATTAACTTTGTCCCTGACATCAGCAACAGAACTGCATGTTCATAATATAACCAATGTTACAATCTAAATTAAATCAAAGTTCCATTTCTAAAGGTGTATTGTGCAATGTACAAGTGGGTCACAAATATCTCCACTTCTGTAAATAGTAACAATATAATTGACTGGACTATTTTCCAGTTCTTTTTTTCTATAAACTTAATACTTGAATAGATACTTTAAAAACAACTAACTTAAAGTGTAAGTAACGTATTAATAATGAGCAACTTTGGTTATAAGTATTATATATTCCATCAGTAATTATAACTGCAGCTGCTACAGTTAAGCAAAACTAATATGGGCGATGAAACAACTTGAAATATAATATGTGATTCCAAAATAACAAAACTAAAAAGACGAAGTCTTAAATTCTATATGGACAATTTGTGAGAGAGTCATGTGTCGGCACGTAAGGCTAGTTCGACCAGAGTGTTGACACGCTCTCACAGATAACCGGTGTTAAGTAATTGACTGCACGTATACCCTAGTAGCTTGAGCGGTCGCCACCCTGCTTCCTACTGCACCAAGTGTTGTTGGTTCAAGTCCTAAATAGGACAATACTTTGTGTGATCAAAAACTTGTTGTTCAGAGTCTGTTCTTTATATGCGTTTCAGAATACATTCATAGTGCGGATCTTAAAACTGCTGTTGCTTTCATCCATCGAGTAAGGTTCTGTCAAAAATAAAATATACAATGGGGAAATCTAAAAGCAGCTTTTTCAAACTGAACCCTACTTATTCGGCAACGTCTCCGAATCGAGCTTGTCGATTTTTTTTTGACTTTATAAACAGGCAGGTGTCCGAGTTTAATGTAAGATGTATTATTATTCTCATGCAAATGTGGCGGTGCCGTTTAAGGAATAATTGTTTGACACGAAGGCGAATAAGAAGGTACTGATCACGTTAATTGAGACATTCGATATAGCATCTATAATTTATTATGTATAAGTGTACTGTTAGAAATATTTTGTAGTTAATATTGATCCGGCTGAGCTTGTTATACTGTAGCCACTTTGATGTAGTGTATTAAATCATTAATTATTTTTTTTGTTGCAATTCGTATAGTTTTAATTTGTATTTCAAAAATAATTACTATCAGACACATTCAGTATTTTGAACTCATTATCAACATTCTTAACCACATGCTAAAATTATCATAAATTTATTTTTTTACTCGGTTCGACGAACTGAGTGCAATCATAATTATTAAATTATTATAAACTGTGTTATAACTTTTTTTTATAATTAAAATATATTATAATAATCATATCAGTGTAAATTTAAAACTTCAAACCGTCTATAAAAAAAATTCAATTTGTTGCTGTTATAAAAAAATTATGAATGTGTCTATGAAAGTTCCTTTTCCAAAACTCTACCAGGACAACAAACATTGTAGCATAAACTATAATAATGATTAAGGAAATAAATTATTATGAATGTCGTTTTTAATTTGTCATTAAACTTTAGCAAAACTTTTTTTAAAAAAAAAAATATATATAATATCTATAAATAAAATAATAATGTTTAAGTAAAGTGAAAGTAATAATCCTAAATTGGTAGATAAAATAAAAGAAATAACTGTAAATATATACTCGTACGTTATTTATTTCGCTAAATATTTATTTTATGTTTTTTATGTAATATATATATTTATTTAAATTTTAATTCGTTAAATGTTAATGCAATGAGTTTAATACAATAACATTTTATTATTTTTTCAAATATTTCAATTTCAATACCCAATTCTATAACTTTGAGAATATCTGCAATATGTTGTATAATAGTAAAATAGATTTAACAGGGACCGGCCGCCATTCCGTCAAATTATTATAATCATGTCTGAGTCTGTATGCTGATTTGTTCTGGTTATGGACTCACACGTACTTGTGATTCTTTTTTAGTGGTTACTTGGAGCAACAAATCATAAAAAAGGTAAAAATTACTCTTAACAATACATAATTCAACAACAGTAATACAATATATAATTTACAATTATGAGCGCCAGGAGTGGGTACAAGCGGGTGCACTTCTCCACCTGTCAATTACTTATTTCATATGGAACGTCAATTTCTTAGTGCATAACTAGTATAATTCTATGTTTTATACTGGTTAATTGTATGTGTTAGTATGTAGTTGCATCCTGCTGAAAATAATTCTGGCGGTGCCCATGTTTGCATTCATTAGCATCACTATCGACAGCCTTTAACTCTCCACTACTGGGCATAAGCTTCTGCTTACAAAGGGATTTTGGTCTACTATATCCCGCTGGCTAAACAGATTGCTATAGGGTGGATTTGAAGTTTTGATTCTCTTGCAGTGCTGTTGTGCAGTGTGATGTGGTCTGTTAGTCTTCTCTTACGATACCCACAGGATGAATAGGGATGATGACCGATATTATGTTTGGTTTGATGTTATATCGTAATTTCTACACCTCTAATAGCATAAAAAAAGTCATTAAGGATTGTGTTTTGTCAGAAATCATACAATTAAAAGTTAAGTTTTGAAATGTCAAGAGCGGCTCTTGTCTATGGAGGACAATCAGTAAAGAAGTAAATAACCACAGCTAGATTCCACTCCGATATGAGTACCGTTAAACCGTCTATCATATTTAGACGGTGGACGACTACGGGTTTAGAATTAAACTTATTAAAAAGTTGTAGTTTCACAAAAAAGGTAAAAATGAACGAGGTATGAAACTATATGGATACAGAAAGAAAGCTTTTAATTTAACTCATCTTTTAGGATATCTGCCTTTAAGTAGGTCCCTCAATTTTCTGCGAATGTAAACATTCCTAAAACAATGCTACAATATAAATACTCTTTATTATGAACTTTTAATTAATTATTCATTTCAATCAAACTGTTTTTTGAAGAAAATATTATAAAACTTTGTTTGATTAAAAATTAATTTAAATTCGCGAATGAATTTTTTGTTGTATCGAGTATCCAATGATATAACTATGTGTTTGTTTGATACAATCGTATAGCAACTTGACTGCACGAAGCGGTCGCTCCGCCGCTCTCTACTGTGCTGAGTGTTATGGGTTCAAACCTCACATGGGGCAACACTTTGAGTGATTCACAAATTTGTTGTTCTAGGTCTGGGTGTTCTTTATGTCCGTTTCATGTATGTTTGTAAAGTCCCCTACGACACAAGATTTATTCCTAGTGTGGCCGTTGTCTTTTTTAAAAAAAAACTATAAAGAAGAGAATCCATCGGTTTTGGTATTGTGCAAATATTACCATGTTTAATTTTATATATTTATTTTATTTATATACATATAATTTTATATTCACACTTTATTGATTACGTTTTTTTAATACCTTCTTCAATTTTTTTTGTTGTAAGAACACTTTTTTTTTAATTACTTCAGAACTTTGTTTAGTTTTAATAATAGTTTTTGTTTAATTCATCGAAACGTTTTGTGTTTTTTATTTTCATTTATTTTTTTTTACTCCGTTGTATGAACCCAAAATTCAAATATTTCGAACTGTCATTTGGTTGTTTCTTGACTGTTTATCAATGAGATGTCACCACGTAACAGTACATGCGCCTGTTATGGGCCTACAACGGAGAAATATACAGTTCCACTTTGTTATAAAGTAAAATTTGATGAATAAATTCATATTGTATATGGTTTGTTTCCTTAAGCCTACATTATTGGTATAAGTAGATGTCATACATATTTATATTGTGATTACATTTACGTGGAATAAACCGAGCTGTTTATCTGCTGATATGTTTGCTGATCAGGTGCACAGCATTTACTACTAAAATTGCTTCTGTTTATTTTAATAAGAACGTGGTCTCAAATAGAAATTATAAAACGATGTATAATTTATTAGCTATTTCCTACGGCTTCGCTGATATTATTATTTTTATTTCGTGTTTCTAACTTAAAAATGACCAACTGCCGTAGATATATACATACTGAAATGTCTGTACCTACGGAGCGTTAAACAGAGGCATATTTAACGCCCACTTCCTACCAGTGTTTTGGTCCCACGATATAAGTGACGAGCCTATTGTCACTTTTTCTATGCCAGAGCCTCGTCTGTCGATCAGCAGGTGCACCACTTGCAGGTGAGGATGACTTTTGGTCTGGATGTCGTAATAACAGCTGTTCCCGGACCCCTCCTACCTTAGGCGCAGAGTGGCACAACGTGTGGTTTTAGTTGGTCTGATTCGGACACACCACCCACCGGAAATCCTGGTGGGGTGACGACCCGTAGGGGTTTCCACACGTAAAAGAAAAAAGAGGTTCTTGGTGGGGACCCTATACCCGTACAAATTTTATTTTACCCTTTTAGGTGTGAAAGTTACAAAAACCCTTTCTCATCTATCCAATTGGCAGTTATTATATTATATCTTTGATAGGTCTAAATTGAATTGAAATAATAATGGAACCGAATTAACCAAAGTAATTAATCATTCATTGCGGAATGTGTCAGTTCAAAGTTTACTTGAACACGTTATTCGTAGACTAAGCTCGCTTAAATCCACTTCTAGGAAAAGTCACTGCCTGCAAATGAACACTCGTGTTTACTGTTTTATGATGCGTTTGGTTTATTTTACTGTACATAGAGCAGTTATGTGAGTTAAGCACGTCGAAGCATATTAGGGTTATATTTACATTCTTGAAATAAAGTTGTATGTATAAGTATTAATGTAGTATAATTTAAACTTAACACTCATTTTGGTTAGTCATTTAAAAAGGAAATAATTGGAATGACACTTACCAATCAACTACTGAATAAATGACTAAAGATATTTGAATATCTATTCGTGTTCTAAATGGACCATTTTTTTAGAATTTCTATGGAAATTAAGATCAGTCCCCCAAGGCAAATTGAAATTCTACAAACGTAAACGTTATTAGAAAACTAACAAATGTATTGGACTCACGTCTCTCAACGCTAGTCACGTGGTCAAAACAAAATTTTTAACCTATAATACAAGAGTATAGAGGCGTTGGCGAGCGTGGAAAGAGAATCGACGCGAAACTAAATTTAATACAACATATGGCTATCACGAGTTCTTACAGTCTGTAAAAAGTTCTGTTATCCGACAATAAGACAAAAAATATGTAAATGTATACTAGACACGTCTGTTCCAATTATCTTACTATTGAAAGGACCAAAGACAGGAAGATGGTAGTGAGATTTTTGATACTTTTTTCCATGAAGGTAAGAAGGATACCCTATAGAAATACTTCGTCATCCATTTATCTGTCATTTGCTCAGGAATGCATGTACGTATAATGGTAAAGTTAACAATTAATTACTTATTACTAATGATAAAAAAACTCTCAAGGTAAATAACGTTTTTCATTGAATAGCGTTTGATTTCCACATAATGCACATAACCAGATGGTTGATTACTAAGATCAATGTATTAATGATTAAAAGATCCGTGTGTTTGGAACTAACCGACTATCGGTGATTGTATTGAACATGAAACGAATATAAAATAGTGTCAAAATTCCAAAAAGTAGAGTGGAGTAGTAGTACTGAAACGGTACCACATGCGGAACGGCATAAGCGTCAAATTGTAATGATACGCATGGACGCGCGTGCCGTCGATAAAACTGACCTTTACGCTCAATTACTGCATAAAAACGTTCACAAATTTTTGTTTATATGACTTTGTTATCGAGAACTCTATTCTGTGTTTAAAGACCACATCGACACCCAATAATACTTAACTGCTGGACATATGCTTCTCCTTAAAAAGGAGGTTTTGGCCTACCATATCACGCTGCTCAGACAGATTGGTATAAGGTTTGTTGCAAGGTTTCTTTCTCTTTATAACACCAATGGTTGAATAGGGTTGACGACCACAAGGATATTAATAGACAATAATAGGGAAGAAGCAGAACTGTCTTTAAAATAAATATCTATTCATATGTTTCAACTTACAACAGTACTACAAATTTAGGAAGTAATTTACGTAAATAATAGACGTCAAATCGTGTAAATAAAGTTGTATAATAGCTTGTACAGGTTGTACCTCATAGTTTTATTTGCCCGCCGCACGCGCATGTTAGCACGCGCTGCCTAATATATGTGACAAAACATTTAACACTGGAATTCCTTTAAATATGATTTTCTCTGTCTGTACTGAATTGATTGAGTAGGTAGATATTACTTTAGCTCTTACACCACCTTTCACACACATAATATAAACTCACATATTTAAGTACGATTTGTTTTTTTTTGAATGAGTTTTGTTTTAAACGCAGTCACAATTTACAAAACTCAATACTGTAACCCAAATACATTCCCACGTAGAAGTGACATTATTTATACGAACTTAATTTATTTCGATAGAAAAGCAAATTGATTATAAATTATTCAAAATTATTTTGAAATCGATTGTGCTTTAGCTTGTGAATAACAGCGTTTAATTAAATTACCACAACAAGTATCGAATAAGCACGCTGTTGAGTTCTTTTTATCGATTAGCATTGATTTGTACCGCGCTGTTATGGTGACGCACGTGCAGGCATTTGCGACTCGTGCGCGAGAATATTTCCGTACTATTTTATGCAATGCAGTACCGTGTGTATGGTATGTGTATTTATCTTGGGATATCAATAAGGAAGTGTACTGGATGAACGATAAAAGATAACTAACCCTAAGAAGTTCTTCGTACTTCAGAATCTATATCTTATTCAATATACTTTTGGTAAGGTACAATTTTTTTAATACAATATCTTATAATTTATTTTAAGATGAACTCTGATTTCTAATTTATACATATCAACTTACTAAAATACATATTTTTCTCTGTTGCTCTATCAAAGTAAACCTATAGAGTTATTAATAATTATACAAGTTAATTAATAAATTAATTAATATTTTAAATTGAAGTTATTATTATAAAACTCATGGAACTCTCCTGGACTTAATAATATAAAAATAATATTTTGGACATCTAACACACAACGCCATCTAGTCCAAAACTAAGTAGAGCTTGTACTATGGGTTGTAGATAACTTGTTCTGAGGCGGCGGCTCATGTCGTGCGGTGTTCCACAGGGGTCTGTCCTCGGACCACTCCTGTGGAACATGGGATACGACTGGGCCCTTCGAGATCGTCTTCCCCCCGGGCTGGGTGTATTTTGTTACGCAGATGACACATTGGTCACGGCCCGGGCGATGAACTTTCAAGAGGCGGCGCGCCTGGCCACCACGGGTGTCTCTCTGGTGGTCGGGCGAATTGGGGCGCTGGGTTTGCGGGTAGCTCTGGACAAGACGGAGGCCCTTTTGTTCCATGGGCCCCGTCGTGGTCCACCCTCCGGCGCCTCCATCGTGGTCAATTCGGTCCTCGTACCGGTTCAGGCCCAGATGAAGTATCTGGGTCTGATCCTCGACGGCAGATGGCTCTTCGACGAGCACTTCCGACAGCTTTCTCCAAAGCTGGTCGGCGCTGCTTCTGCCCTTGGGCGACTTTTGCTCAATCTGGGTGGAGCCAGCGTCGCGACGAGACGGCTATACACGGGGGTTGTCCGGTCAATGGCGCTGTATGGTGCACCGGCGTGGGCGGCGGCTCTGACCGCCCAGAATAGGGCTCGCCTCTGGCGCGTGTGCCGTACGTCGCCTAAATAGAGAGTTTATCCGCAGATGGCGCCCGCGAAAGCGGGCAGGCACTAGGAGGGATTAGGATGTCGTAATAACAGCTGTTCCCGGATCCCTCCTCTCTCAGGCGCAGAGTGGCACACCGTGTGGTTTTAGTCGGTCCGATTCCGACACACCACCCCGCCGTAAACCCCGGTGGGGTGACGGCCCGGGGGGTTTCCACACGTTAAAAAAAAAAAAAAAAATGGGCTGTAGATAACTGATATACATATACATACATATTTACTTTTTTTGTAGATACTTGCATATTATACATAGAAACTACCCAAACTATAAAACAAATAAACTTATTGTACTTGTTTTTTAATTAGCAATTGCTATTTATTTCTATCTAGTATAGGTACTTAGTGTAGTTATCGTGTTTTAATAGGAATTCATTCCATATTTGGATTAAACTACGACGGGTAATGCTGTAAATTACGATACAAATCATCTACTTTTATGACATCATACGATAACCGGTACTAAATGCTAATAAGTCTAAGTCTTTAAGTCTATAAGTCAATATAATTAATTAAAGTTAATTAATGAGTAAGATGACAAACAATTTGAGACGATCTGCGGATGAGCAAATACGTACGACTAGCTTCTGAACGTAGTTTAGCTTATGTCATTATCAAATCAATCTATCACCGTCCACTGCGATATGACGAACGATCGATTAATAAAAAGTTAAGTAAGATATCATATGCACATAACAAATAAACTAAATCACCCTCGTTTTTATGACAAGTTTCGATGTAAAGAGGCATAATAAAATACACATGGATAGTACGAGCCTGGCTCGTGGCTCGTAGGCTTCTCACAAACTATATAACTCATCTAATCTTGAAAAACAGTCCAGGAAGTTTTGGTCCATTTTTTCGAGGTCGTTTGAAGGTTTGCTTAAAATTGACTTTCTCATGACAGTAACAGCTATTTCTTAAACAACAAAAGATGTGTTTTAGTTCAAAAAATATTTTAGATTCTTTTGTTTTACTTGTGCAATCTGAACTTGCTTGTCGCGTAAATGAAGAGAACTGTAGACATATAGATAAATCTTAAAAGTATACAAATAGGGCTTAAATGCACGTATCCGATTATTTGTACAACAGAAAAGACTACTAACGTACCGTATAACGTAACGTTACGTATTTATTGCTAATTTCCATTTGATAACATAATTGATTAACTGTATACATACTTCGACAAAAAATAAATAAAATTAACAGACACACAGAAAGACGAACAACTATAAAGTTTGAAGTGTGACCGAAGGTTGTTTTTTCGTTTGTAGAACAGAATTCAGCACAAAAATTTGCGTTAAAAACTAGCTTTTGTCACTTCACTATCTACTATCGTCAGATTTACAACCATTAATAGAATTATCATATGTAAAACATACATTATTAATCTTAATCTGTCGCCATATCTAAAAACGTTTATTTGACTTTCTGTTGATGAAATATTAAATAAAATTTGAATAGAAACTACGAATATTAAAACTAAAAATGAATAGATTTTTATTTTTATTTTGTTAAATTTGACAATGTTTAAAGTTAAAATGCATATGTTTTGTATCTAAAACAATATTAATAAATCGTTCGAACACTTATATGATGTATCAATTTTCAACTAGGTAGAGTTTTACCTCAAATCTTTCAAGCATGTTGTATTTCGTGTCAAAATCTGAGCTCAAACGGTGAAAGAGGTAAGGTGATGAGATATTCTGCAGTACTTTTTGTCTATTTAAAGCGTACACAAATCGATTTACTATTTTTATAAATGTAGATGAACACATATATATTTATGAATGGTAATATTTTCACAGGTGGTAGATGTAGGCTCTTCTACGCCACATATCTTATCAATTACAATTATTATTAGAAACCAAAGAAAAACATTATTCTATGAATATGATGTCATCTACTCAGATGTAGTCTCATACTTTTTACTGCGTATCAGAATATATTTATATCATTGATATGCTCATAAAACGTTTCTATTTTATTTTGTAGTTAACTCTGGATCGATTGCTTGGTTTAATATGTTAATTATCGGAATATTAAATTGTTTATTCGCAATGAGTATGGTGACCACCACTCTTGGATTTTATTCATGCTTTCCATCAGGCAGAGTAGAGTCACTTTGTAGTCTATTGCAATCATTCTGAAAGATCTTATAAACTTTAAAAAAAAATGTTAAACGAGAAACTCAGAAATTATGTCTTTCTTTATAAGACTGTGCGTCATAAACTTGTATTAAGCACAGATTTTATTATATAGATACGAATAATTATAGTAATGAAATCTACTTCTATTAATTTCAATGCTCCTTGGTATAAGTCTATTTATTTCACACGGACTATATGCCACCAGCAGTGTCGGTGAGCACGTGTAACACCACATGGTTACTACTTAAACCTTCTACTTTAAATCAGAACATGTCAAAGCGAGAATTGTTACTATACGAAATAAATGATTAATGGTTATTCCAGATTTGTTGCAGGTATTTAAGGTTTTGTAGTTCTATGCACTTGTTGTGTTACATAACGTTGTATTACATACATAACGGCACTAAAGACCACACCTAGAGAAACTCAGAGAAATCTGCCGATAAAAAGGGATAGAAAAGCTATCGAACGACAATTCTTGCATTATTTTAATTACTATTGGCTAGTGATGGATGCCGAAGAGAAAAAGACTATTCTGACAATTGATTTAAAACAATGGAAGTTGTACAGAATCGTTAATTTAAGAATTGATGTTATCATAGAGTTGTGCTGGTGCTAATTGAGTTACATTATTATCTTATCCGAAAGACTGGCCCTGTGCAGCCTGCATCCAACAGATTCAGTCGAGCTTCATTAGGTATTTGGACCATCTTGTGGGGAGTCTAGGACCTATTATATGTACACTTTGACGACTATTTCTGATAACGAAATCAATAATAAAATCTAGTAGGTTTCTACAAAGTATAGTATGTCATGTACGTATGTACATATGACAATATTTGTATTGTTTTTCATCAGCTGCTGTTAACAATGAAAACGTTGACTAACTAGTCGGAGACTCTTTATATATGATCGTTAACCTAGAACGCATTTTCCCTAGCAGAAGTTTGATCTGTGATAGTAATTATAACGTGGAGATTACACCTAAATCTTCCAATAACAAGATCTATGACAGTTAATTTGCTTCTTTTAAATGGAAAAAGACGAGGACGAAGGAGTTAATTTTTTAGATATAATTAATTCACCTTGTTGAGAGGAGTAGTGCAGCTTTTTCAGAATAGATTCTTTAGTCCTAACTATCTGGAAGAGATCTACGTGATTTTGGTGGGTAGTGTAGAAGGTTCTTTCTTTTTAATTATTTAAATCCACACTCATATTACTTACATGAAATAAACATTGAATATTTTCAAAATATAAAAGATAATAAAAAATTAACATTCTATCCATCCGCAAAAAGTTTCAGGAAATGACGTATTAGTAATGCAGTTTCGTTCTCAGTGAATTCGATAGACTTAGACTCGCTAATGGAGATAAACTTGGACATTCACTTCCGCGAATCCAGGGCTGCCAACCAAACGTGTTTGCAATTAAATCTCAAGAAATTGAATTTATTAGGTGGTGGACAGTCCGTTCTTGGATCTGATATCAAAGAAGTATTGACCCAGCGTACCTACAGGCTAGGGAATCTAAATTTATGTAAACAGTTCGAGTGTAGCTCGGTAGTTGGCGTGAGATTCAAATTATTATAGGTATCTAACTCATCTCAGACATTTACATATCTTTCTATAATAAAGATGTCTGTCTTCTGCGTATATAATTTATTCATTATAGTATAATTCGTTTCTAAGATTGCGTATTCGTTCTGAAGACTGGTTATTTGGCCATACAAACGATGGTAAATTATAACTGAATTGCACTGATCATGTCACAGGCAAGCATTGATCACAATTGACTCTGATTTACACTACTAAAATACATAAAAGGTACAAAACTAACTTCATACAAATTATTGTAGTATCTATATATTTAAATTGTAAATGTGTATAATTTTGTAAAATGGTGAAAAGGTTTTTTTGATTGGCTCGACCCTAACAATATTGTCTATTAAGGCTTTATAAAAAATGTCGAACACGGCAGTGCGTGCGCAGACCAATTGGCATGATTACATGAAATATATTACTATCGACAACCGATTACTATGTTAACACATAGCCACGATTGCAAGTTTTAAACTTAGAAGTTAGTTTGAATTATAGCTCTTCCGTTTCGAAGAGTGTTACAGTTATGCTTGGTTTTTGTTACATTGAATTTTCTTTTTGAATAACTATATTGTAGTATATTAAGTAAAAAGGAGGTTTTTCCCCAACTTCGCTGACTTTCCTGGTTTTCCTTCTTTTTGCAGCGCAGCTTGCTCCCTTAGTCTGCCCCTATGAAACCCACCACTTAAATAGGGAAGATAACACTCCTTATTTTTAATCCGTCACCACACGAAGAATCTGTAATATAACTTAAATGTATAGTTAATTATTAAGTAATTAATTAATTTAAAGTTAGAAATTGAAATATATGTATAATTTAATATCGCCTTATATGTCCCTTGTGGATCACTCGAAAGATATTTTATTAAGTACTTTTTTATGGGACTAATCACTCCCTCACGTACATCCCTATAGCCCTTGTTTACCAGTATCAGCAGCAGTGACCCACAAGCACACCGAGTTATGACATTCGGCAAATTTCAAGTAAAATTAATCAATCTTGGTATTCACGTTAAAATTATTCAGAAGAAAAGTATATAGTTCCCTTTTTTATACTGTCAAATTTATGTTAAGTCAGCATGTTTAGATTTGTTTTTAATAAAAGAAAAAATAAAATATGTCAGTAAGACATTCATAAATGTGACGTTCGTGTATATCAACGGATTTGTACAAACCTCGCGGTATACTATTTTTTTACGTGTTTGTAGAAAAAAAAGTGGGTATGTAAAAATGTAAGTAAATTATTTAATACATACATAAAATTACACTTGTTTTCCTGGAGGAGTTGGCAGAGGCGTATCAAATGATGTAATTTTTAAAAAATAAATTCAAAATAAACAATTTTCGTAACATATTAAAATGCTTTTTTTACTATTTTTTTAAATGTTAACTAATTCGTGGCCCACCCTTTATAAATGGAAACTGATGTGGTTGTATTTTTTATTCTGCAATCTAGTACTGTAAATATATGCCGTGATATGGTTATGTATATATGCTGACAACTCAAGATCGAATTATAAATATTTTATTAATTAATTCCACCTTCTAACATGCCAGCACTATTATCTCCTGTTGCGTGCTTTCTAGTAGATACCTTTACTTGTATTATAAATATTGAAGCGATTTTTTTAGTTTCAATATTTTTTAAGAAATATAGATTATAATTTTCATAGAAGTATATAAACTCTAGAAAATCAAGAGTTGAATTCTTAGAGGTTTCGGAGTCTACATGAGAAGTGTAACATTATTATACAATATAAGTGTTTAATCGCAAGCATTTTTGTATAATATATAAATAAAGAATTATATATTACTCGTATTACTGTTATCAATTTGACATTTAGAGTTTTCGAAGGAAAATATACATTCAAAAATTTTGTAAGTATTGACTGCCAAAAAAAACACAATCATTTTTTTTAAATTAATTTAACTCCTTAACTGACGTTCATATCCATTAAAGGGTAAGTTTTGACACATTTATGTTTGAGTGCGATCCAAATTGATATGTATCGAATTTCAACTTAATCAGTACCATAAATTTAAAGCAAATTCACTGTGGACGGAAGATAGACTCATAGGAACTTTTAAAGTTTTCTATTTCTTTTTTCAAATTTACAAAAAGCTTAAATTGCAGTTCGAGAGAACTTCATAACCAGTAAAAAACAACAAACAAAACTGAGAATCAAATAAAGAAAGTCTATTTTCGAGAAATGTAATCTAATCTTAAGATACAATTTGATAATAACAACGCAGAATGATGTTTTTAAAAGAGACAGGATTTAAAATTTTATTATAAAAATGTAAATGTAAATACAGTAATACTTTTTTAATGTTCAAAGTAATAAATAAACTTGACTGTACGAAGGCTACAGTGGTTTGTGAGTAAGTGGTCGCTTCAACTTTGGCAACAACGTTGAGTTTTATAGAGTCTCTCCATAAATGGACTAGTAATACATTCGTCTGACGCACGACAAGTGTGAACATACTTTGAGTCCATTAATTGTGTTTTATCAGGTCTTTCACGACACAAGAATATAGATAAATAATTTTCTAGTGTGTTTTTATAACCGTCCGTTAATGTTAATTTGTTGCATTCTTAAATGTCTATCTTTTATGGTAAACTTTAGTAGCTCTAAATTTCTTTTTAATTGTTTTTTTTAACAGTTTTGAAATTTATATATTTTTATCTGAAACTTATATCCTTACTTTACAAAGATAGTTTCATTTTTATAACATTTTTTTAATAAAATCATAGATCTTGGTGTATTTGTAGAAAGTTACGTATTTAAGCTGTACAATATTTGCTATGCCACGTTATAAATTATTTTATTTGTCTGTCATCTGTATATCACATTAAAGTCTGGTCGACGACCACTACTGAGCTCCATACGACGAAAATAGAATGGAACTATTATGTTCAGTTGTTTAGCATATTATAATGAAGTTTGCCATAAAGTTATAATATTAAAAACTTTCTTTATCTATATTTTGTATATTTTAAATTATTTTTCTTCTTTCTACTTGCCGGCCTACTCGTTAATGATGGTAAAAACCACTAATGTTGAACCTCATTTTGCAACTTTTTTCAATACGTGTACTATGACAGTTATAGCCGTAAGCACGTTTCGCAACCACTAATGAATTTTATGAATATCTCGTTTCATATGTTGTGGCTTAGTTGAAAAAAATAAAATAGAACTTGCCACGCCTTTGTCTTGTAACGTACAACTTTTCATAGTATAAGAAAAATAAGCTCCTAAATCGTGTAGGAATGGACGACAAAAGCGATAATCTTGATAACAAAAATTGAAACAAATCTTTTTAATTTTGTAATGTAATCATTTTAGAAATTTAACTTTTTGTTCACTCTCATCTAAAAACTTGGCAAGGCAAAAAAAAATAGCAACACTGGATATGGTCCATTTCATCTGATTGCTGAAGTACTTGCACCTACTCTTTTATCATTTATTAACGACCATTAATAGTACCCCATAAAACCATTTGCTTCTGTAGAACACGTTCGTACTATTTATTACGCTTCTTTTATTATTGTGTGGATAATAATGGTATATCAATGAGAGCAACTACAAGCGGTTGTGTTGAAGTTGAATCGACTGAAGTAACTGAGCGTCCATCTGATTTCAAATTAATCAATCATCAAATTAATGTTCTTGAAGAGGTAGTTTCAAGTAAACGAACCTCTTTCGAAAGGAGAACCCGCACATTCTTAGAAATAATTGGCCAGTAATTCGAGTAAAATAGTTGAAATATTAAATAAACTAGTGACGGAATAGAATACTCTTCACACCATAATGTATTTCTTTTAAAAGTCTTTTATATTGCTCCTAGGAATTAGTACTTATAAAAACAATCTCTCGCTAAACTTTCCCTTTTAATCTAATACGCTCTACAGTAAATTGACTTGAGAACATTTAATACTCGTTACTTTATTGCACACCACACAAGTGCGTTACGGTTCTTGTGGGGCACATACAATAATATTATAAATAAATTACACCTAGATACAGAACAAATGATGATTTTCTACAAACAAGATAATTTACACAAAGATATTTTTTGGGTGAGGATCGAACCCACGATCTCTGACTTAACAGGATCACTACCGTCTAGAGTCTAGACCCACAGGGCAACTAAATGTCACAAAAGGTATTTATTTATACGAAAGTGTTAAACATAGCAATAGATTGCGTGGTACTAAACTAACACGCTTTAAAATGCTTCGGTTCATTGCCGTTAAAATGTTATGGTTTCACAAATTCTCAGTACTTTCTAGGTGGTTTAAAATAATTATACGTTCGTAAGTGGCTGCGTGATAAACTTCCTTTTTCTTAAGAATTATTTCGATACAGTCATGCGAATAATAGTAAATTTACAAGTACAAGTACTAAACAATTTGCACACTTGTGTAATAGTGGTAAAACATGTCTGTGTATAACTTTCATATAGTACTTTATATAACATCTACACAATATTAAAAGAAAATTTCTACAATATTTATCGCCTATCAGAGGTAGCTGTACGCTAGAGTGACGTAATATATTTGCAAAGAATAAGTAGAAAAAAATAATAAATAATTGGCAACACGACTTCTTATTTTAAAATAATCTTACTAAATTGAAATATATTATATTTTGATTTTATAGCCATTTTTTATTATTTAACAAATGTCTTTTTCAAAATCCACGTGCCTATTAAGAGCAAGTTACATTAGAGTTACAAATGATAAATGTTTCTATCATTCTTCACAATAATCCTTCATTTCATTCCAATTTTCTTGTCAGTATTCTCTCACACTTGTACGGCTATGTAACGAACATCCATTGAGCCGTGAGCTAAAAATCACCGTATTATTAAAATGATTAAGGATCGCGTACAATTGTATGAAGACGTAGATAATATTAAAGATATAAGGATTGAGTTACGCTTGTCTGGTGCGGATTACACAGTGCGCCGGCGCCTCTCGCCGTGCGAAACAAAGAAGTAATGATTGCAAAGAAACTAGATATTGAAAACTCAATTCACGCCTTGAGGTGTCTGGATCTTGATTTGGATGAGAAACGAATAAAACTTCTGTATAATAATTTAACATTTCATATTATTTAGTTTATGTTTTGTATGAGAATAATAAGAGAGTCTGAGATTTGTCTCATAATAATACTCTGTGGAAAAGAAATCGAAAATGCGTTTTATTATTATGGTGGAGCCCTAATTTCATTGTTTGGTCGACGTAAGTGGATTTTTTTCGTAAGCATGAAGTACGAGTTAATTATTGACTATTATTACTAACTAAGACTACTAACTATTAACTAATTACTAAGAATACATATAAAAAAAATTACATCACGCAAAATCTTTTACGTACTTACTGGCAGTTGCTTTCTCTTTTCGAGACCCCTTAATAAACGTTACTAAGTTTATTAGTGTATACTATTATGTTTATAGAAAGCATCCCTTTATGTTGTACCTTTATTTAATATCTGTGTTCCAAATAGTGAGGTAATAAAATATTTAATAATGCGTCACTATTTTCTAAGCCTTTTTCCCAAACTAGCTTAAAGTCTGTTACAATACGGCTGAACTTGAATTTTTTTGATACATAAATAATCATGGGTACGAGTATAATTGGAACTCTCTAACCTGTGAATCAGTAATAAACAAAATAATTCAAAAATATTGCAGTTAATCTAAGTTTTACTAGTTTTCGTAGTAGCCAGTAGAATGTTTATAAGAGTACTTACACATTGGCTATTATGACCATCGTTAAACCATTGAGAGACGAGCGCGCTAGGCCGCAGGCATGCACCGGCCGATTTGTGGCCATCCTGTGGGATATTTACCGTTCGCATTCCACACGCTTTTACGTACCACCATCTATATAAACTATAAACTGCCAACTACGTGATCAGTTCCTGAAATACTAGTTTTAAAGCAAAATACGAGAATATTTTGTTTCCCTATAATATAGCAAACGATTTGGATACTGAAATAAATAAGGCTATTCGTATCGTGAACAAATAAAGTAATAATTCATATAATTGTTTAACAAACTTCGTGGAAAGTTCGGTGTTTAATTTACGGTTTTGAATAGTAAATAAGAAGAAACAAGAAAAATAACAATAAAAGATGATGGCTCTAATTTTACCAATAATTAGTTGTCCTTTGTGAAAAAGAGTCACACAGTAACACCACATAGGTAATAATTCTTTAGCAAACAAAGATAATACAAATGGTGAGATTAAATAGTATTATGCAGATAATTATTCTTCAGCTTATTGCCCTCCACTGCAGGATAAGGTTCTCCCAAAGAGCACCAACCATCTCAGTATTGGGCAGGTTACATCCATCCGCTGCAAGCTATTTTCCTTAACTCATCAGTCCATCGTGCCGAAGAAGATTTCGTGTAATACAATATCTGACCATACAAAAAGAGACAGCAAAAATATTAACAAAAGATTTTATTTCAATTTATGTTATAATATAACAAATGTTTTTATTGCTTAAATTCCACACCTCAACCAATTTACATCAAGTTTAGTATATACATGATTTATTTAAAAAAAGACCTAATAAAACATATAGAAACGTAGGTTCATGTTAAAATAACAAATAAAGTGAATATCTTCAACATTAATAAAACAAATATTTTTTTAAAACTGACAAGTGAACAGTTACCTTTAGATAACTTCCTCGAAGTATTCGGTTCATTTGTTTCTGATATAAAATTGCAATCTTCCAAATACAAAAATCGTTTTTGATTTAAAGTGAAATATACAGTCAGATTTAAGCTGACACAATTGGTACGCGTGCATCAACATTAAAGACATGTGTCTTGATGTTGCCCTGTGTTTTTAAGGTTAAATTTGAATGTTCAGCTTCTCATTCCGATCTCATGTCAATCAATTTGTTATCCTTGTTATTTTCCTTCTTTTGAAATGATTTAAACCATGATTAAGCATGGTTTAAATAACTTTGAAACGAAACTGGTTCGTGTGTATGTTGGTTTTACGTAGTCTCTGGCGTTTAAGAGAAAATTGGTTTATTTTTAAAAAGGTTTAGACATAAATATTTAATTATTTTAACCCATGGCGTTGATTGTGCTATAAAAGTAATTTATTGTTGCAATATTTCAAACAAACATAGCCAAGAATGCTAAAAATCTGTAGCTAAAAACTGAAGTACGCTTTGTATGTTGAAGTAATAATGAAAATTGATTTAACAATATTACGTTTGTCCATAACAGTGCGCTTTATGTTAGCGCCAAATAAAAGCGTAACTTTAGCGCTCAACATCACCAATTTATGATGCTTGTAATTAATACTATCTAGACTTGACTTTTTTAGAGTTCCACCATTTTATTTATAGTAATTAACACTAAAAATGACGCTAACTGTCGGCATCAGTTCACACACATCTATTTTCACGACTGACCGATACGCCAATTAACGTATTATTTTATACGCTTGACATTGGTCGATTTAAAGCGTGAAAATGATTTTTAACATCTAAGATTACAAAGAAATAAAAGCCAAAAAAAAAAAAATTTAGTAGTTTTTATTTAATATTAGTATCTATACTTTTAAATTAATATCTTTCAATAATTTGCCTGAATTCTAAACAGGTAATTGGTAATTTTTAGAATTCTGTTACACCTGTATCTGAGTGAAATCTCAACAACCTCCTACTTGCAATTCAAATTTCTGGTTATACAGGAAACAGGGTTAACTCTAGTGAAATATGTGAATACTTGAACATAATCATGTATAATCGTAATTGAGTCCTTCTGAGTGTTCAGTTCAGTCGTGAAAGGCAATTTATATACCAATTAATGTCACCGGATCTTGCTTAATGTACACGTCGTATAGCTATTACCGACATGCTTCAGTGGATCCATTTAGATTAGATAGATAGACATATTTTGCTATATGAAAACACCATGATTTTATAGAGCTGTGAACTAAAAAACCGAGTATTCTTAATTATATAAGGTAAAACCATGCTTTGACACATGTGAGCCGGCTCTACTGTCATGGTCTTACCGAAAACCGGTTTAATGAAACTTTTTCGTTGTTATTCGCCGAGTGAATCAAATTCCCGTAGGATCCAATAGTTGGTGCTTCTATGGGGTTCTAGCATTGTTATTCTATTTATGAGAATATTAATTTAATCGTCATTTGCTTAAAATAAAGTGCATTTGTTTTGTTGTAGTGATCAATTGTGAGACACAAAGTGCAAATAC
The DNA here is from genome assembly GCA_949316085.1 of Hypercompe scribonia. Classification (NCBI taxonomy): domain Eukaryota; kingdom Metazoa; phylum Arthropoda; class Insecta; order Lepidoptera; family Erebidae; genus Hypercompe; species Hypercompe scribonia. Next base: position 17,122,834 of record OX438975.1, read on the forward strand.
CACGTACGTATGTATGTTATAAATTTGTATTTGTGTCTTCATGCATAAACATAAAAATAGAAATCCTGTTAAATAAACTCCAACAATTAAACGTTATGATTCTAAATGTGATTTTAATTACTTTAAAGAATCAGTGCATAAAGTTATCTGTATCTCAAATTGCTCGTATCCAGAAGCAAATTACGATGTTTAAAAATTTGGTGATAACTCCAGCAGAGGTCTCTGGTCCGGCGGTTTTGATAATTGCGGTAAATACAATAATCAAATAACTGCACTCAAAACTGATCTTTATTACAAAGTGTAGTAAATACTACATGCTAGTAATAGTTATATCAAAGTTGTAATAACATGTGCTATAAAGTTTTTATTTTATTACATAAACATCAAAGTATGAGCTAGTAAAAAGTTTGATTTCACAAAAGAGATTATTTTACTGTTAACGCCAATCATAAAGTCATTTTAGTCTGAATATTTGGGAGATTGCTCCGTATGATGACCAATTTATGATGATGATGTACTCTTAGCCGATTTCGGTCACATCGTCTAGTTTTAACTACCAGAGGCCAGCCAACTACACAGGAGGTATTATAGTGTACAAATATGTGTGCAAAACACAGGTGCACTTTCTGTTCCTTCACTCTCACAACCCGATGGCTGTCCGATACGACAGGGGAGAGATCAGGCGCAGGACCGACGGTTTTACGTGCTCTCCGAGGTACGGAAGATACGACCTCAACATTCGACGTTGTCAAGTATTTCTATATTCAGAAAAACTCAATAATTATTTGTACCGACCCAAGAATCGAACCCGAGGCCTCTTAGTCGGTAGTCGTATAGATTAACCGCTATACCAATGAGCCAGTTACAGATTATCTATTATAAAATTGACGAAAGATTGTTAGGAAGATATTGTGATGTAATTCTTATATAACTAAAGTACATAAGGGAAAAACTTGTAGCTCGTGAAAGAGTTCTTGGTTTTGTTGAATTGAAATATTGTAAGAATTTGCCAGATTACTTTTACAGTATATCCAGCTCAAATTGATTATAATTGATTTAAATTTAAAAAAGAAAATACTTTAAACTTTTTTCACTACTACTCTAAGTTTTGTAGTCAATAAAATTCTTTATTGTAAATATACATAAGGTACTGTCTTAAATTCGTTTTGCGGTCAAAGAAGGCCAAGATACTGAATCTTTTTTTTAATGAAAATGAAAACGGCATTAGAAATTAAAAATAGATTCTTTGGTTTGATGAAACTCAAATGTATAACAAGTAACTACTGACTTGACTCATCTGACACATGGTTTCTTGTAATTTAATAAAAATAATTTCTAAGAAGTAGAAAAATTATTTCTCTATATCAAGGTGTTGTGAAGAAATCATAACTAATAAGAACATTCGAAATTCGAAAGTCATTACACGAAAAATTACGTTGGTAGGTATTGGATACCTCTATTAGGGTGATTTCTGTTTGTCTCTTATTTTGAGGCCCTAAATCCAAACATATTAGTTTAACCAAGATGTGGTGTATGGTTTTCTGTAGAAATAACATGTGTTAAATTGAAAACAGATTTGAATGAGTCCTCTGATGCGTTCAGAATTCGTAGGTTACACACAAAATTGATTGCATTTATTTAAAAGTGTTTAGAAAATATTCGTATTTTTTATCAATCCTCTTTTTTGACTAATCCAAAACTTTGTGAACTTATTGACTAAGAAAATCTACGGTCTACTAAGAGTATCTTTTTGTTCCTTTCAAGAACTCTCATTATTTCATCAACAGCCTTTCTCAGTCCACTGCTGGACATAGGCCTCTCCTTAGCAAGGAGGTTTTGACCTACTGTACCGTGCTGGCCAGACGGGTTGGAATAGGGTTTGTTTCAAGTTTTCCTTCTCTTTGTAATAATGTTGTCTTGCATATTTGGTTCCCTTAGTCGCCTTTTACGACACCCACGGGATGAATAGGGGTAGTAACGCTATGTATTCTTAATCCGTCACCACACGGACTTCTTATTACTTCCACACGGACTCTTCAGGTTATTTAATAGTTCTTAAATTAATTCGTAGCTTTGGTCTAGTTGCGAATATCATTTGACTATAACGGATAAGTAATCGTGACTGCACCGCCATGATCTGAAGCAGAACTAACAAAGTCATCTGAAGCAAAACTTCCTTGATTTATTGAGCACAATCAATCGTGACATTAACTTATTATAAAGTGCACCTAAATTATACGAATCCAAATAGGGGACGTTTACCTTCTGTTTTTATTTGCCTTAGACCAAATTAACTGTTAATTATTCCTAACTACCTCAGTGACGCAGTGGTAGTGAGTGTGACTACTGTGCTTGAGGTCTCGGGATCGATTTCCGGGTCCGACCAAATGTTTTTATGATCTCCAAATATTTGTTTCGGAGTTTGGGTGTTTTCTATGTATTATGAGGATGTCTTTAAAAAAAAGTATATATGTATTTATGTCAGTTGTTGTAGTATCCATAGTACAAACTCTGCTTAGTTTAGGACTAAATGGTGTTATGTATCAGGTGTCCAAAATATTATTTTCTTTAACATATGTTTATTGAGATTTAATTAGTAGGTTGCTCTAATGTACATAATTGACGTAGGTCCTGTACCTCCGAAATTGAGGAGGTCTTGCCTGATGTACTTTGACCCAATGGAGATGTACTTATTGGCGTGACAAACTTATTTGCGCGATGCAGAATCAGTAACTTCTCTGTAGTTCGATGTGTCTTCGTTAGATAGATGTCTTCAAATGTAAAAGTTAAAAAACATCTCGTAAATTTATTTACATTTTAATATTACGTAACAAATCTATGCTCAATAAAGTATACTATTACTGATAATCTCAAATGTAGGTGTCAGACATAAATGGCTGCAGTTAGTCATTAGTCTCACAGGAGGTAACTTCCCGTCATCCTGATCCAGTCTAGTAAGAATGATGAGACAGCTCGCCACGGTAGATATTAATGGTGGGAACTTCACGCCCAGGTGGTTAGACAGAATAGATGCTGATTTGAATATTGTACGGGTCTTTAATGCATTTCATTTTCATGTCTTTGACTTTTCGGAAATAGATAAAAGAATAGCGAGTATTGAAGTCGTATTATTGAGATCTAAAACTGGAACCCAATGAAAATAAATCTTAAATAGTACTCACTCTTTATTATATTCTTTAAATAAACAAGTTTGAACTTGTTTTGGCTTTGAAATGTATCTGAATGTAAATTTAAGAAAACACATATCATTTTTTATATTTATAATAATAGTAGGAAATTATGAGATATTCTTTTGTTGTCGTTCTAGAATACAGACAAACTTATTTAAATTTTGAATTACTAGTATTTTGGAAATATAGATATTTCTATATTATCTATGTGTAATATTCTGTGTTCGACTTACTATTATTTTTCGATGTCTACTGAGATATCCATTTGGATTAGAGAACTAATCTAAGTTGTTTTTACAGCTAGGACAGAATAGTAGATTCGTCAAAACTTGGACTGACATATGTACGTGTGAAATAGCTCGATTTCATCTTCATCTACTACAATTTTAGTCTCATTATTTAATCAAAGATTTAAATTATTTTTAAAATTTAAATAACATTAAAAAAATTAAAATACCTTCTCCTGAAAGAGATTAGATTTTAAAGGAGATCATCATCTAACCAAAATCCCTTGCATCGTGCATTGTTTACGTTAAGCACACTTTGAAATAATTTGATACTAATCCACATAAATCATTATAACCTGAAACATAAACCAAACTCAAAATTTATTTTTTATTACATAAAACAATGAGCATGCCGTTGAATGGGTATGACAGACAATAAACAAGCAACAAATAAACAAGTCTGACAGATCAAACTAAAAAGTAATAAATGATTATCACTTGCTTATAAAGAGTCGTTACGTGTCTAAAAGAAAATTAGTCTATTATGTAAGTTTATAATCGTTAAAATATTGAGTGATCGTTGATTGACGGGCGTACAATAAGAACTTTTGATCATGATGAACGATAATCGCCACATCGTCACATTACAGTGTACAAATAGCAATAAAATGATTAATGAAGCATTTCTAATTACTTAACATCTCTAACTTCCTGTAGCAAGAGAAGTCCATTATAGAAATAAGTACTTACATATGTTCAAAAAATGTCGACGAGCGAAAGCGAATGTTAAATTAGACTACATCCCGTTTCATTTATTTTTCATGAACGGAAACAAATCGACCGAACGTAAGTACTCTCGGTCGATTTGTTTCCTGATCAATAATTAGATAAAAGTTTATCTAATTATTGATAACGTATTCGATCATGTATGTCGTATCATGTATTCTATTCACTAAAATAATTTGTACGCTTATACTTGATCATACTTGCAATCACTGATAAGAGGCTACAGGTTAAGAATGATGCTCTTATCCCTCATTGGTTCGTATTATAACATGACTTTGTGTTTTAAAAAGTTAAATTTGCAAAATGATAGCTTTACACTATTTTATATAAGATATGATGTTGTGTATACGCTCTCGATAAAGTGTCTATTCAACAATAAAATAATGACGGAACTCGAACCAGTATTTACTGAGGTTAGCGTGTTCTAACAAACACTTTTCTGCTTTTACCCTTAATATAGATGTATTTTTTTGTAATTTGTCACTCATTATCAGATCAATTGTCAGTAACTAAAACTACCACGGGTTTTAGTTATTAGTTGACTCAGAACATTTGCTACGTTTAGTTACAACAGCATCATAACACATCACTCACGTAACATGTTGAGGAAGTGGTAAGGTTAATACAGAAAATGTGTTCTTATGACTCTAATACATATGAATTACAAGAACTATTTAGTAATATATATGTAACTAAGTATAGTATTTTCAGTAAACACGTCTAACAAGTTTATAAGAAGTGGTAGTTAACGGTGGTAAGCTGTAGTAATCACATAGTTGCTCTCCTGATTTTTTCTTTAGGTCTATTTTCAGTTAAGTCTTTAGTAAAATTCTGATTTCATGCAAAGAATTCAGTTAAATTTTTATTATTATAACCCTCGTTTTGTCCATTTCTCCACAGTTAGGCTGCTTTAACAGGGAGAAAAACGTATCGGATTTCATAAATCAATTTTGTTCAAACTTCGATACAGGAAGATTTAGTGTATAATTTATTTCATTTTTATTACTTGCGTCTTAACAGTCTATAAATCCTAACCGTACAATCAACAACAATCTATAGGTCTATAAGCAACTCTATAGAAATTATGTTAATATATACTTTTAATGGCATGCTGAAGTGAATATTAAACAGAACTTCTGCGTATGGATTATTTTTGAATTTGATCTTTCACAACGTTGTATTTTATAGTAGAAACTAAGACACGACATTTTCAGACTGAACACATTCAAACTGAGCCTTCATCATTCTTTACAGAATAAATCGAGTGATATAAATTGTTGTTGTGGCTTTGTAATTATTTAATTTAAGTAAATAATAACAAGATATAATTAATTAAAAAAAACACATATAAAAACTTTCTTAGTAACCTTTCTTAAAATTCGTTGTGTTTGATGCATAGTTTAAAAAAAACTTAGTAAATAAAAATCATATATATATATTATTCGGAATCTACTCATATGATGAAGAAAATCCGTTTTATTTTTTGATAGCGATACTTTGTCTTATTTAAAATATAAAACAGTAACACTTAAATAACATAATGGCCTTATATTACAAATGTATTAAAAGTATGAATCATAAAATTGTAACAAACTTTCCTATTTACGAGATGTTTCTAAAGTCCAACGGCTATTTATCATATATAATTAATAATGAATATACGTGTAGTTTAAAGTGGGCATTGCATTATTTTTTAATTATAATTATACTGTTGTACGGCGTCTGTAATGAGCAGTTCTAAACAAAGTGAAAATTTATGGCCTATAATTATGATTTTTTAAATAATTTAGTGCCATTTTAATTTAAGATAAATATTTATTTATTCATGAGAAAACAGCAGTTATAATTAAGTCGCTTTATAAGGCGTTAAGTATATAAATATTTATATTGAGAGAGATACATGTGTTGCATAAAATTATAGTAAATGTATCATAAATAGTATTGAAGTTATTTATTAGAAGCCAGTGATAAAATCCTGTTCTATATTAGAAATTCTTGATAAAACAACAGATAACACAGCAATCCTCCCACAACCCGTTTTCAGATATCTTTCCTCCATCGTTGATTTAAAAGCTGTTTTAATATGTGACTAATAATAGTTATCTTTATTAACACAAAGAAATTGATGTCCTTACTGACACTAAATCAAAGTCAGCGTGTTTCATCTGAAACAAATTACGGAAACATCGTTACAACCTTATTTCCTTAGACATATATCTAATTTACATATAGTTGCACACTATTTTTATTTATGTAATATGTGTATATGTGTATACATATGTGTGTTTACTGATGTTTATTTGCACAGCTACAAATTATTTCGTGGTATAACAAAATCTGTTGCCTTAATAAAAAAAACACATTCACGCATGGTCTTACATAAGTTCACATACAAGCATACGCACACACAGGTACAATAGATAATGTGGTTGTTTAGCCATCCAAATTAAATATCAAGTTTAAATTTACTAACAATACTGTTCAGTATTTTAAAATGTACTATCACTTAAAGATCTAAACAAACAAGTTAATTAACCCCACAATGTAGTCGGCTTACTACAAAGTCTTCTATTTAAACGTAGCTGTATTTGAAACGAGGCTTCTGTTTATAAGGCCCCTGTCAATCATAAGATCACTTAACGGCAGTCTTATAAGGACTCGAGCAGGCGAGTTTAAGGATCGACCGTTATTTTTCTTGTAACTCCATTTAGAAACCTCGCAAACTTATAAGATGATAATAAAGTCGAACTTGTTGCCACCTACATAACCGCACACCAACTGTTCAAACAGACGAAAACAACGCATGTATTCCAATTAAAATGACACTTATACTGTGAAATATTGTAACGGAAATAATAGGAAAGTCACGAAAGAGAAATTATTGATCAATATTAATGAACGGGTTTTTCTACGCTACAAAGTGTTTGATAGAACGTGCATAGAATATAGCAATCTTATGTCATCATGACGGCAAATGCATGCTTGCACGTTCACATAAACGAATACATGTTATGGGGTTTACTAATAGTCGATTATGTAGACTACAATTGGCCTGAATGCTGAACCTCTTACTTAAATTCACTATAAATAGAAGTTGATTTACTTTTATTGTGATTGTGAATAAGTCTCGGAATAAATTTGTAACCTATACAGAGGTGTAGTTAGATAGCCAAAGGCTCTGGTACAATAAAAAAAACTGGGACCCTAACAAATTTGATTAGGATTCATCAAGTCGAATTTCTAGTTCATCATCAGCTCTTTTGTGGTGCACTGCCTGGCACAGCAAGACTACTTACTACATATATATGCATAAGTGTCTTGGGCGAACATTAGTAATCGCTTAGATTATGCAAGTGAAGATTTTAGACACTTGGATAAAAAAACTAAAAAAATCTAAAGAATTATGCAAGTAATGTAAAATATTTTATTGTAAAATACATAAAACATTGCAAACTCTTTATATACAGATAAGTCAAAGGTCAACACCAAGGGAAAAGGATCTTTGCCAGTCATTATAAACACACACAAATTCCTACCTCCCTAAAAGGTGATTTACAAAATAAAACTATACTGTGTCCTTTCCTGAGACTGGAACTTTATCTACAATAGAAATATCACCAACCAGTTCAGTGGTTTAAGTATGCAGAGGTACCAAAATGACAGAGAGACAAATACTCTTTATCATTACAACATCCGCATTAATAATATTCAGTTTTTGAATTTTAGTATGGATACCCACATTGCGTCATCAATAGGGAGCGCTGAGCGTATCTGATTTAAATATACGTGTATTCGCTACGAAAGACTGAGTGCTACAGGCAGTGTTGCCAACCTCAAAAGCTAAAGAACCAATAACTCACCAATAAAAAAAACAGGAGGAAATAGTAGGTAAAGTGCAAAAAAGCAAATTTCATGCTTTCCTCATATAATTATTATAATATTGATTACAACATAATAAAAACAAAAATCAAAGTAATATTATTTATCACTTTCATCCTCAATTGCCTCATTTTCAGTATTTGCAGACTCATTTCCCTTTTTAAAATCATACTTGATTTTGTAACATTTCCGCATGTACAATCTGTAGTTTAAAAAAATAGAAAGTGGTTGTCAAAACACATTTGCATGAAGAGAATCGCAATCAATTTTGGTCACTATCCTTGTTGCGAATGTGGACAATGCGACATGGTGGCCCACAGTATGACGGCCTGGTAAGATGCTTTTTTGCGCCCCACTTTAAGGATCCAGGATCATGGCGAAAGGAAACGTGTGCACTGGTAGTGGGTTCCACGTTTTGACTGCTCGGTATAAGAAAAAAAAAGCCGAACCGTTTATTTCGAGAGCGTATATCTTCCACTCTAAAACAGTGGCTTGTCTTATATAAATATTTTAAAATTGTGATTACCCAATGTTAAAAGGGAAAAAGAGTTTTATAAATAATAATATGTTTCTACTTGTTGTCTGTATATCAAAAATTTTACGACATTTTTTTTGTGCAATCTATTAATAAGCTAAATTCTAGAAAATGTTAATCCATAACTCGTTGACCGACGGTGCTACCTTAAAACCGTAATGCAACTTAGTACCTACATTCACAGATATGAAAATTTTAGCTAACTCAACGCGAGGTTTGTTAATCAGGCTGCGAGGGCCTCACTGAGCCTGGGGGCTTCGGTGCACTGCATCGCCTAGACCTTCGATAACAACACTACTGGCCTTATATAAATTAAAAAGAACGGTTAAATTTTTATATCATAATAGTTTCAAATGATAGGTTAGTGACGTTTTAAAATAATTGTTTTTTTTTTAAATATAATCTTTTTTAAAGCTAGAATTATCGCTTATCATCATTAACAGTCTTTAATAGTCCGCTGCTGGACATAGGTCTCTCCTTAGCTAGGAGATTTCAGGGGTTTTAGTTTATGTATAAGGGTTATATCAAATTTTCCTTGTCTTTATAATGATGTCTTGCATAAATTGTTCTCTTAGTCACTTTTTACGACACAGTCATGGGAAGGATAGGGATGATTACACACTGTATTCTTAATTCGTCACCTCAATGAAGTCTTCTAAAATGTAAAGTTAGTTCAAAATGAAAATTTCGTACAAAGAAAAACTTTCAAGACTTCCAGTTCATTTACAGCCGCCTCGCGAGTCTAGACAGATCGCATAATAAAGTATTCACGGGAAATAAACTTGTTCAATTACACAGTACGCAATCTTACGTTTCTTTATATCCTGACTTAGCATGATCTTGAAATTAAATTGACCGAATAAAACGTGAATTATCTAGTTTAGTTGCTGTAGTTCTGAACTCATTATAACTGCGCATTTGTGTACATGTGTGTACGTAGAAAAGCAAGGAGCGTTACCTCTGGACACACACATACACCAAACACGTGTGCAAAAACTGTATTGTTCACAGTTTTAATGCAAATTGCCTACTAGCCGTCTGCTTCCAACTGTTAAAATATATTGCACTAAATATAGATCAGGGAATTCACAAACGCATTTAATTACATGGTAATTTCTCTCATTTCTAATTTAACCAGTTTATTTGGATCGCTGTTAATAAGCCATTGTTAATATGTTGTTTCTGTTTCAGATCTGGAGATAACGCGAGACTGAGGTGAAAGCAAGGTACTTTATCTTCATTATCAGCTCTAAGGTACTAAAAGATAAAGATTATATGTTAATGTACTCGTGAAACAAATGAATGGTGTATTTTAACTTCAATTTCACATGTGTTTGTGAGCATATGATCTTGTTCTTGATACCCCGCTTTATTACTGATATTCTTAAAGGAAAGCAAGTAACCGATTACAGTATGACTACTTTCACACATACATCAAATCTTTAATTAAATAACGATTTTGTACATGTACGTTGATTGTTTTAATTGAACTTTCTTAATTTCAAACGTTTGCTTTGTAATCGGTATTGATTACGCCTAAATTGATAACTTAAAATGTATACACGTGGCACTACGAGGTTACGTGGTTCGCATTATTTAAGGCAATATCAAAACATTCATAGGTGAAGTTTTGATTGAATAATACCAATATTATCATAATATCTATACCTAATGTATGAAGTATGTCAAGCTCAAAGAAACAGGTGGAGGACGATCTGAAAGTTCTTACAAGAAAAATCGAATTTACATTTACGAAATTTACGAATACTTCCGACCTAAACTTACGTTCCCGAAAAAAACTTTCGTGCTTTGATAACCTTTTTTAAAAAAACAACCTTGAAATGTCAAATCAAATCAAATAAAATCATTTATTAATTTACCACTGTGTAATACAATATTGCTTTATTTTCTATTAAAACTAAAAATTGAATGCAACGAGATAATTTTGGTAATAAGAGGTTGTCGATGACGACTGTACTAATATACATTGTGTTACAGACGTCAGCGCCTTCTCCCTAGACAATTAGTTACCTAGTTATAACTACCCAGTAACAATTGTAAATAAATAAAACAAAATTGAACAAGTAACAACATAAATTGTATATATATAAGTGTATATATAGTAGGTACAATTAAAGATATTCTAAAATTGTTTCTTTTTTACTATATTTGTAGAGTATATTCCATTCATTAAACGAAAAGTCCAAACATTGACCGCCGAGTTAGTTCTAATAGCTTCACAACACAGTAACGGTAAGCGATATCATATCCACTCATGGAGAGGCGTGTAAACGACTCTTAATTTTGATAAATGGCTTCCAAACTCAAGTCAAACTATTTTTTGTTTGATGCATATCAAAGCTCACGCAACAGTCGGATGTTCTTTCTTAGTTAAATTGATTACACACAGTACTTTAATACTCTGTATATTTTTAATGAACTTTTTCTGAATGTAATTGAATATGAAATCAAAATGGCTTCACTTTGGTGGCCTGTAGTTTTTTTTTATTATTACGGGCGGGTAGTGATTAAACGTTAACTTTTAGGCAAGCGTATATTTCAAATAGTAGGTCCAGTTAATTTCAAAATAACTTTTGTGAACACTGGTCTTTATCAAATTTTTAAAGAAACTCATGGTATAGACTTCTTCTGTATACCTAGTCTTGCCATAAATATTGTAATAAAGAAAAAAGAAAATTGTTAACTGCAAATAACATTTATTACTTTTACAGTGTGTCAGTTTAATACATAAATATAAAACAATTAAAAATATAAAAAGCTTATTCGAAGTGGTCTCCATTGGCTGCAATACAGTCCTTTAAACGATGAGGCCAGTTATCAATAGAAGCACGCACTCTTTCCATGGGAAAATTCTTCACTGCCAATCGTATAGATTGTTTTAGGGACTCCAAATTATCATGGCGTTTAGAGCAAGCTGTACTCTCTAAAACTGACCACAAATCATAATCCAGCGGATTAAGATCGGGACTAGACGACGGCCAGTCTTCAGCTCTGATGAAGTCCGAAACGTTCGATTCCAACCAAGACTGCGTGGACCGAGCTTTATGACCCGGCGCCGAGTCTTGCTGGAAGGACCATACTTGGTTATTGAACATGGTGATGTTAAGGGGCTTAACTACCTTCTCAAGAATGGTATCTTGATACACTTGTGCCGATGTTTTGATACCTTTTTCACAAAAATATGGCTCAGTCACTCCTTCATAGCTAACACCCCACCAAACCATCACTGAAGTCGGATAATGTCCACGTTGCACTCTGTCGACTAATTGGGAAGCTTCCTTAGAGCTTTGAGCATAAATACGGTCATTTTGTTTGTTAAAATGTTGCTCAATTGTAAAAATTTTCTCATCCGTAAACAAAATTTTTCTGTGACCTCCCTTTGCGTACCGCTTCAGTAGTTGTTTCGATTTTACCACCCTATTCTTCTTTAAATTATCAGTTAAGAAATGGCCAGTGCGTCTCTTATAGGCTGCAAGTCCTAAGTCATCTTTTAAAATACGCGACATGGTTCTAGGTGCTATCTTCATTTCCCGAGATAAAATCTTTTGCTTTCGGACAGGATTTCTTCGAATTCTTTCCCTTACTGCTTTGACCACCTTTTTCGTACGAACACTACGTGGACGGCCAGATCTTTTTCTGTCACAAACAGAGGAGGTCTCATTGTACCTATTAATAGCCCGGTACACAAACATTTTACTAATACCAAGTGTATGGAGAGTTTTAAAAATTGCATTTGGCTCCATACCTACTTTGTGTAATGCTATCACAGCGATTCGGTTCTCTTTATCACCCCACACCATTTTAATATCGCAAAATATTTTACAATGTATTGGCGCCAAAATGAGAAAACACAATGAACAATCGTATAAAAATGACAGATTCGAAATTCAAATGTAATATTTTTTTATAATTAAGTGTAACAGTATTTATGGCCAGACTAAGTATAATATGTATGTATTTACAAAAAGAAAAGAGTTATCTATCACTTAATGTAGTTTTAGCAGTACAAGCTCTGATTCGTTTGAACTAGATGGCATTGTGTGTCAGATATTTGAAAATAAAATATTATTTATCCTCTAAAGTAATTGAGTGTGAAAAATCTCTTTTCTTGTATTTTATAAATACTTAAGTTGAATGTCATTCGTTCGATTCTTTCACAAGACGCAGTACTTGTGCCGTGTCAGATCAGAATCTGCAACAGATATAAATGGGTATTTTATGTCTTTTCATTATACAGTTTAATTGCTATAATACTTGAGATTCTCTCTTTTTTTGGTATCAAGGTTTCTGATATGAAAAGACCTTAGGAAGCTTATTGTGAGTAAATTGTTTCTGTTTCTGTATTCATTTCGTGTATTTCAATTTAAACTACTAAATGAAATTAGTAATTTTATTGAGTGATTCACTATCATCACTATTGCAAATATTTATTATCTTATTTGAATCAATTGATATTTGAAATACAGAAGGTTAATATTGGTCATTTAATTTTTCTCAACAAACATTAGGTCATTTTAATTTTTTTACTAGCTAAAGTTCATTTTGAAAAAATAATACAAATTATTTTAAAGTGAAAAGTTCAACTCCAATTTCAGTGTATTTATATGCTGAATATTTTCTACGATATATTACCAAGTTTCAGTTTAATTAAAGCTAATTTCTAGAGTTGTCTTAAATGTCGATAAACACGAGCATTAAGGTATTACAGAATGATTTTCTTATTTTTGAGATGAATTTAACACTTAATAACTAAGTGAAATTTCATTCAAGTAGTTAAGTGTTAAATTCCTTCGTGTTCTTAATAAAGTGAAACATAATGTAATCTTTAAGTGTTAACTTTCATGTTATGGCTGAATCTTTTGACTCGTAAATCAAAGAGTATGAGTAAAAGCCGTTTGAGGTACCTTTCCGCTTTATTTATTTCCAATTCATATTCGTCTGCAGTTTTGAGTAAAAACTTCACAAGTAGGTTTGATGACGAATGTTGTAATAAAAGTCGTTCACAGATCCCTCCTATTTTAAGCGTAAAGTGGCACACGGGTGGTTTTAGTCAGTCCAATTTTAAGAAACAAACCTCGTTGGTGTGATGATCAGAAAGAGTTTCCACACGAAAAAAAAATAGGAGGCGACCAGTTCAAATTTCATAATTTCAATGATACCTACTTACATAATTAAGATACATCTAACGCTACTTAAAATGACAGACACTTAGACTTCAGCCTAAACGACTTGATGGCTCTGTAGAGCACGCCAGAAAAAAACAAAAATACATATATATTTTACTGGCGTGCGTACACACGAAAAACATATATTTTCTAAAACAGTCTGGCATTAAGTACAGATAAATTATAATTATAGTATTCTCTTCTAGAAACACAATCGATTTATATAGTTGAGAATAGAACATTAAAACAATTAATTTCAATTTATTATCACTACACTTGCAATGTTTAAGAACCAACTTTGAAGCAAATGACATTCAAGTTATGGTAGTTTCGTTAGTAATTTAATAATTATATGTTACATTTTGTATTAAGGTTTAATCATCCTTTCTATTTTGAATTTTTAAGCATCACACACAGCCCATTCACTCTTAAATTCGTCATCTTCCATACATAAAACTCTCTTTACTACATTTTGTTCACCTTTATGCATATTAAAATAAAAATAAGACACATTAAGAAGACTTCTTAAGTATCGTAAGTATTCATAAAGAAACTATTTTATCATTCACAAAATAAATCATAACTTAAAAACAAATTAAGAGTATCGCCTCCCTTTAAATCACAGAGAGTAAAAAATCTGTTGACATTATGTATTCGCAGAATCGCACAATTGTGAGATCTCGGAACGGTGTTCAAGATATTCAGATTTACTTCATTACGAATACAATGCTTACCAAACAATCAGATATCGACCTTTAACGACTCAGTAGTTAAGAGAGCAGAACGGTGATTTATAGGATCAAACATCTTTTAAAAATCTCATTAGAGTCTTCATCATCATGATCATCAACAGCATTTTACAGTCCACTGCTGGACTTAGGCCTCTCCTTAGCAAGGAAGTTTTGGCCTACTATACCACACTGGCCAGACGGACAGGAATAGGGTTTGTTTCAAGATTTTCTTTGTAATGATGTTGTCTTGCATACTTTGTTCCCTTAGTCGCCTTTTACGACACCCACGGATGGATAGGGTGGTAACACTATATATTTTTAATCCGTCACCACACGGAAACACAGACATTAGTCTTACCTATCTTAAAAATCTATGACGTGTTAGACTTTTTGGGCACCATTTAAGAGAATTACGAAACCCATGAAAATCCATATATCTTTCATCATCATGAACAGTCTTTAACAGCCTCTTCTTAGAAAAAAAGTTTTGGCCTACTATGCCACCCTAGCCGGACGGGTTGGTATACATTTTTTTTCAAGTTTTACTTCTTATTGCAGTGATATTGTCTTGCATAATTTGCTCTTCTTTGAACGGACCTTTTAAGGAATTGCATTACATCTGAACGCTGAGGTACTCCTTTGGTATACGTATAAGTACGTAATGGAGGTATCTGTTACGTACTTATATGTAACCACTACTGCTGGGCTACTGTTCTCGATATTCAAAAGTGGTACCATTTGTTTCGTTAGAAAAAGACATTTTAATTATTGTCTTTAACCATGTAGGTGTTATTTTTAGTTTTGGGCAGCGATTCACGTTATTTCAATACGATCATATTTAGTGAAGTATGAAAATATTTAGGCAATAGTTACTAAAAGTATAAAAAATATTATTAAAAATGAACTATACAAGCTTCACTACAGAAGAACTTTCTGCTACTTGGATTAACCCAGCGACCAAAGCTACAGCAATTTTGGTCGAAACGTCAGGCAATACAAGTTATTTTTAAATGACTACGATACCGTGTCGAGGAAATTGAAACACACTTTTTACACAATATTTTAAAATAATTCAGAATACTTTCTAATGAAATAAATATGTCCTACATCAGTACAGTTAGTAAATCTATTTAGCGTTGAACCTGACTTAAAAACTCTTGTACAGCTTTGTAATACAAAAGATAAGGTAGCTACTTATTTATAATCTTCATGCTTTAACATTTAAAGTTTCAAGATAAGGAACAATAATATTTTTTCTCGCACATCCTCAATCGTGGGTTATCAATGTATACGGATTAAGTTTTTTATGCCAATGTCACAACAGTTATAATCCACGAATATATTGACCATCCATGAACTTTAGACGTGTAGGTAAGGAGCTATTTTATTTGATGTGTCGTGGAGAGTCGAATAAAATTACGTTGAGAAATTTTTAACACATCACACTAATTACAGCCTATGTAGCATTTCAAAAGGTGTAATTACATTAAAACGACGTCGCTGACTTGGTCGTATTATGATTGTGTTAAATTAAAATAATTTCTCTAGTAAGTATTTAATTAATTCAATATACATAAGCTCTGTGGTTGTAAATATTGATATGATAAATATCAATAAAAGATTCAAACGTCCACTATAAATATTGTGTATTAAAACATGGTAAATAATTTGTCTTTTTAGTATTATTGCTAATACAGATTGCAAATTATGATTTGTTTTATATGCTGTTAGGTTTAGCTTTTTTGTTTTGGCTGTATATTATTGAGCTGAAGCGGTTTTGTAGGACATTTTATTCACTTTTCAATTAAGTATTCATATTGCTATTGAATACTGAATATAAAAAAAATTAAATACAAAAATCTATTAGCCAAATAGAGTCAAAATTTTAAGAATGACTGGCGAGGTATCGTTGTAATCGAAGGTATAATTGGTATTCATTGGACGTAGGTATATTTTGCTTTCTTTCATGATATTAGTTCATAATTATTATTGGAGGGGGAGGGGGGGGGAGTAGCAAGGTGCGAGTCTACAATGGTTGGGTCGTGCCGACTCTGATGTTTTCCTTTGGTACACTTAGAAGGACTCATACTGAATTAGATACTCCATAGCAGTGGATTCTATATATTGCTGACTGCATTCCGTATGCGCCATAATGGAATTTATCGGCTATTAAATATCATGACGGTATATAATCGCAAGATATATAGCCTCCGAGTTTTTCTACAAGCTGATATGAGAGCACATCGCAATACTCGTATTGCAATAGATACCGGATTCACTCCGCTCGCTCTGGTTAAAGAGCATTGGTGTAAACATATAGTGTTTAATACTAATGACTGCAGGGAAGTATGGAAGGACAAAGAACTTCATGATCGGTTTTATCAGGCCCTACATGAGTTCGATATAAGCTACAAAGCTTTTACGTCTTGGTTACAAGATAATGATTTTTTTTAGAAAACCTAAGGTTACGTTAACCTAATGATGAACAACTATCAGAAATATATCCTGAAAGATGGTACGGTTGACATATATCGGGCATACCGGTGGTATACCCGATAAATATCCAGTGAAGTCATGTCCTGGGGAATTTATCAGTCATATTATTTCTGGTTGTTCTCGTCTTGCTAACGATGAATATTTGCACAGGCATAACCAAGTAGACAGAATCGTACACTGACAACTTGTCCTTAAATACCAACTTGTGAGTTTAGAGACGCCATACTACACATACGTACTCCACCCAGTTCTCGAGAGTGATCATGCTATTAGGGTCGCTCTATTTGTGATAATCTTAACTATTGGTTATTGTATTGACTTATATTATGTATTGACAGTACTATTATAGCCAATGAGCCTGATATTGAGGTAAAAGATTGATTAGAGCACAGTGCAAACATTGTTGATATCACGAAACAGGAAAATAAACATTAGACGAGCTATTAATTGCCAATCCCAAGAGATTCAGACCGCCTTAACGCACACAGAAACGATTAATAATATTATAGACTCATAACGATAAATCTATGCTAATTCGTCCAGAGAATTTATTGAAAATAAATCCTAAACGCAATTTACTATGCTACTAAATAGAACCTTATGTGTTTAAAGTAAGATAGCGTTTCACTTGCATATTTGTTTTCTAAGGGTGGTACGGGACTTTACCGAATATTTTCATATAATATAATTTTCGTTTTCATTTAATTATTAAATAATTCATGGCGTGCTCACGTGGTAACAGTGTAGTTAGTACTCAAATTTAACAGGCAATGTGTGAATTTTAAATAGGTTAGATTATAAAGGTAAGTGTACGATCGCTTAAGACTTTCCCAAATATTGTCTTGTAAAATATTGTGAAGTATTCCCACAGGAAATACAATTCCTTGCGTCCTGTGGTGGTCACAACACAGTTGGTACTCAAATTTAATACACAATAATGATTATTTTTATAGATTAAGTCATAATGGTTAAACAACTATGAGTAATCGCGCTTAAGTTGCGTCAGAAAAGCTGGCACGACTGCCATATAAGTGACATTGCATATCTATTTTATTCTCTGTTGTGTGGTCGATATCGATTTTCCTCACGACGAGAATTGTGTAAAAGTTGAAAAAGAAAAACAATTATAACATTTGGAAATATCTCAGGACATTGTCGACATGTGGAATGTGGATTCAGTGATCACCGGATTCTTAGTCCCTGTACCCGAAGTCACTGGTCTACTATTTTTAATATTTTCAAATATATTTTTATAAATACGTAAATGTATTTTAAAATAAAATTTATATATATTAATGAAATAAAGAGAATAATAATAATAATGATAACGACAGTAATAGTATAACAACTTTAACATAAAATGTTGTTCTGCTCTGTGCTGACTTAACTTTTTTTCATCTATTAAGCTCCATATTATACAGATTAAAAATACGAAATGTCACCACCAATATTCAGCCCATGGGTATTATAAGAGGCAACTGAGAAGCTACATTATGCAACAACACAATAACGTGGTATAGAGACGGAAAATTTTATATCGGCACCATACTGACCCGCCTGGCCAGCGTGGTATAGTAGGCCAATACCTCGTTTCTATGGAGGAGTTTATGTCCACAGCGAACTATTAAAGATAATGATAAGAATTTTTGATTCTGTTTTTCTTAAGGCTTGTGATATCTTTTCGATTAGGAAGCCTAGATGTGAGCAAAACGTTTTGAAGTCAATCAATTACAACATAAAACCAGAAGCTGTAGGTAAAGCATTGCTTTGTTTCAAGTACGTTCAGGACTGATTGTCGTTTCAGTTCGTTTCATATTATCTATGTTTGTAACGTAGATATAATATAACGGATATATATATAGTGTGATATAATATCCGTTATGCTTAATTGGATGTCATCTCGTAAAACTTTAACATTTAACTAAGTTTCAGTTAGTCGTAAAAAGTCATTAGTATCTATTAATTTCTAAGATGCCAAAGTATTTTATACAGGCAAAGATATTTATTACTCGTTGAGCTGACAGTACATACGATTTGTCTCGCGTTTAATACCTCAATTATATTCGATATTACGCGGTTCATTGTACCCTGATGTATGTAAATGATCAGAATTATGATTAACTCGCATTATGAAACAGATTGATATATATATGATAAATTTATTGCAGTTGCCTACATCCAACTCATAAACTAACATTAGAATTAGAAAATATTTTGTTTTGAACTATGTAAAATTGTTACACATAAAGAAATAGTACTAATTAATTAAAGATTAATTTTAACACAATTATGATATTAATGTATACTTAATAAGTAACTTCCGTTAGAGTTTATAAAGTTATTTTCGTAAATGTGTGTGTTTCAAATGGTTGTCAAATTATATTGTTATTTTTAAATAATGATTAAGTGGTGAAGACTTCACTGTAAAACGAGTTATAAATGCCATTGACCTAGTGAAGACCATCATCAGTAAAGACCATCAGGACATAAAGAACTAAATAACAGTATTAAACAGATTTATATTATTCATCCTTTGTTAAACACATATTTTCCTAGTTGACTGTACAAAATAAAAATTGAGAAACATGTGTATGTGTTGTCTTTTATATTACATCTAAATATCAAAAGTATCACGATTAACGTCTATCACCCGGTTGATCAGTCAGATTAAATTTATTAGATGGTCTTATGGATTACATTTATATCATGTAGTTCAGTTTCAGTAGTTGATCTATCTACATTTTTTCTTTGTATATTATTATTATTAATATCGATAAATAGATAAATTGCCAAGAGCCTATAATTTTATACAGGTAAATAAAGCTCCAAAATATTTTATAAACAAGTTACAAAACGGTGTTTCAAAAATAAGATCTACAGAGTTCCAAAGAAAATTGAAAGAAATAGAAATAAATTCATTATGGACTAGTATATATTTTAATAATTATTATACATTATTACCATCTCACATCAATGATAATGGAGAGTATTGACATATTAGAGGCATAATAACCAAAAATACAACACAAAAAACAAAATTTTATTACACGCGCTCAAATAAACAAGTATGTTGCCGATGATTAGACTGTTACTAAAAATTTTTACTGTTGACTGTATTTAACTCTTAGTTGACATCAATGACAATTAATCGCTGTCAAATCATTATAATGATTCAATTTGTGTAGTGATTGGATCCTCAGCTCTTATTATTCGCTCGATCAAACTCTGACGTTAATAACCCGAGATGAAGTTGATTGGTTAAGATATAAACGATTACTGTCTCTGCGACTAATAGGTTTCTCATAAGCTGTTTAAATCGATACTATGTAGTATCATGATGATAATGTTGAGTACAATATGTACATAAATACGTATTATGCCTGTAATTTTAGAAAGTTTTTAAAGGTTTTGAGGGTATAGGTACGTGAAACATGAAAGTAAAATTTCAACAAATTGCTCAAAATTCATCAACGTCATCATCAGATTATTGGAGTCTTCTGCTTTACATAGACCTTTCCCACACACACCATAGAGCCTGCTCTGCTGCTTTTTGCATCCAGTCGCCGCCAACCTTCTTGCTCAAATCGTCCCTCCATCTACCCAGAAGGCATCCCACACTACGTTAGCCAACACGCGGTTTCCACTCCAGAATACGCTTACTCTATCGGTTATCAGTTCTGCGATATATCTGTCCAGCACATTGCCACTGTCACCTACTAACTTTTAGATCTATGTCCATCACATTGATTCTTTGACGAATCACTTGGTGCCGAATTGTATCTTTCAAAACGACTCCTAGTATAGCTCTATCCATACGTATATCTATCCATCCATAGCTCCACGTTGTACGACTTTAAGCTTATGGATTAGCCTTACAGCCAGTGTAAACGTCAACGTATAGTCTGTGTGATAGCCCTCCGTAACCCAGGGATTCCTAGCACCCCATGCCCCACCGACGCTGTGACCGCTACCGTAGCCAAGCCTGGTGGGGCAGCCGGAAACTAGAGGCCGTTTATTCAGTGTGTCTATCATGTGAGGTAATATCCGAATCGCTACACTGAGCAAGGGAGTTGGCGATAGCAGTAGATGAAGAATACCAGAAACCGATTCTCTGGCGGTTCAAAATTAGTATATTCAAATTTCTTAACTGAAAACAGTAAAATAAAAAATCCATAGACTGTAACAAACAGCCATTACGATAAATTTCTCCATCTCCTTAATGATAAAAATACGGTACCTACTGCTGATCCACGTTGATCTATGATTGTCTGCTGGCAATTAATTGAGCCTTGTGAAATGAAATAAAAAAAAATTAAATCTACCTCTACAAAAGTTAGTGCGTTTGCAAGACAACTTCAAGAGCCTCAATTTATTACTATGTATTTAATTAAATATCTGCAAGTTATCTTGTTATTTCTCAGGCTTTAATGTTTTTGTAAAAATGAAATATAAATTAATTACGGTACATAGGCAATAAACAGTTAAGGAATGCTGTTAGATGTTTAATGATAAAAAAATCTTGCGGAGATATGAAATACTTTAAGTAAAAGTCATACATGTTTGTTGTAGTGATTACCGTTTCTTTTAAAATAACATTACTTTGTTTATGACATAATTGGGCCGCCATAGCTTGGGTCGCCATACTGTATTGTCTCCATTTGCAGTGAGTATGGCGACCACTGCTCTTGGATTCTACTCATGCTTTCCATCAGGCAGGATTAAAATCACTTTAATTGATTTCCATAAAAAAAAAAAGTGAAAAGAATTTCTGTTTGCACATTATTAGTTAGAAGTAAATTTTGTAATGAAATGGCTGTTCTGATAAACGTTAAATTGAATTGTATGATATTTCTATACAATTCAATTACGGTGTTATAAAGCTTGTGCTTTATGAGTCTTTCATCTTATTGTATTATTTTTACACCTAAATCATTACTTAATGTCCGTTAATGTGACTGTAGATCTCTATCTAGTGGTATAACCTGTATATACTCCTAACCGATTTCGGCCACAGCGACCAGTCTCAACGGAAACTTGTCAACTACGCAAGAGATACTGCAGTGTACAAGTGTATAGTGTAGTGTAATGATGGTCTGGTAGTTAGTGATCCTGACCGCTAAACTGGAGATCGTGGGTTTGGTTCCCACTCATAACAAATATTGTGTGTCTTTTGTTCAGTGTTTAGGTGTATCAATAATATGTATGTGTCTAGAAATATATAAGTTTGTTTATCAATATTCTAGTCACCAGAGTACAGGCTCTGTCTAGTCCGAAATAAGGCGGCCGTGTGTGAGATGTTTCACGTTATTATTGTTATAATTATTATCTTTTTTACATGTTTATGTATATATTAATTATATTTTACATGAGCGGCAATAGGCTCGCCACCTATTACGTAGAACCAAAACACTGGTGCAAAACGGCGTTTAATATGCCTCTGCTTACCCTTTCGGGTAAATAGGTGTTATTTCATGTTTATATAATTATATTTTTGAATATATGTAAAAGGAAAAGAATATATATTTAAAAATATTTTTGTTAAATAAGCACAGCTCACCTGAAAATTGATTTTGGTTCCGACAGATATGTGTTTTGACTTCGAGACACGTGTTTTATTTTTCTTTATTATTTTAGCAAACATACTTCTACAATAATGTCAAAATAATGATTAATATTTTGAGAACAAAGAGGCATGACGTTAGAAAACATGCATATAAGAAATGGTCTGAAGTTTTAAAGAAACATTATGTTGTAACAATTTAACTCACTGTTAATGTAGGTTTTATTGTCTGTTTATTATTGATGTGTTATAGTCTACTGTCAATTGCAATCCGTTAAGAAAAAAAAAACTTATAAATACATCTATTTATCGACCAACATCTCAACGAAGAACTCAGAATATTTTATTACACGCAAGCAAGAAATAGTATATTAAGAACCTTGACCACTAAATGGTACATGTTGGTCACACCTGTTTTCCATAAACTAGTCACAGAAGCACACATAAAGTCTCGAGTAACAACATAATATCAATTGAAACGCATAATATTTTCTACAGACGCTACCTCTTTCAATATTTAACGTACGCCTATTTTATTTTTATTAAACGAGATGTTTACGAGTATTCTCTGCGCATAGAGTTGTCAGAACTTCAGAGGAACTGATCTTCGGACATAAATCAATTTGCGACGTAACAATAGTAGGCTAGAGATGTCCCTACACGCCCTAAGAGCCGTTACATTGTGTTAAGCAAAGTACCGACTGCACAGTTACAAGTTCCAATCTATTCTTGAAGGAAACGCGCCTATTCATAATGCCGCAACTTGTTTGACAACTATGGTATTTGTTATAAGTTAAAGTTGCCAACATCGTATCGTATTCACGACAAGATACGTGCCAATAATGTATTGTTAAAATGTGTTACGCGCGTTAATAAATTTTATGGAGATTTTAGCCCCATGAAAGAGAAATATGTAAATTTTATTGAGACCTTATTCGTCTCGTACACAGAATATTAGTAAATGTACGTAGGTTCGTCTAGTTCTAGGTTCTAAAATTACTATTCTAACTACTACGACTATTCTAAATAATAACTTATTCAAGTAGACCCTTTACTGTTAAATTAGTGGTGGTGTATTTAGTACGAGATATAAATTAAAATAACCTTAATTACACATCTTACTTTATATTAAACTAATAAACTTAAACACTTTAACATTAAAATTTGAGTATTTTAAAGGAGAGAGTAATATAACCCAAAAATCATGATTTATGGACTTTTAAAATTACAGTCATAAATGATTAAATTAAATTCACGTCACACATCATATCATCATCACATCAAGAGCCCCTAATGCTGGGCATAGGAAAAGGTTTTGGCCTACTTTACCACGTTGGCCAGACGAGTTGGTATAGAGTTTGTATCGAGTTTTCCTTCTTCTTGCAGTAATGTTGTCCCGCATAATTTGCTCCTTTAATCGATTCTTACGACATCAAGGAGATGAGTAGGGCTGGTGATATTCTGTATTATTATGTATTAAATTATGGGTCGCACTGTCATTTTTCTTTATTATTAGAAATACTCTGCATCCTGCCTTATAAAGCACCTATAAATAACAGATAATTATTGGACTATGTGCTATCAAATATAAATATTTCGCCCTTAATATACAAATCCAAATAAAGTTAAACATCGAAACGGACACGCATTGTATCTCAATAACCGTGTCGGTCACATTTCAAAAGCGCACTAACATAATGATCGTTTTCAATCACTTTCTTCTAACTAAAAAGTGTACAATTTAAAAAAGTCATTAAAAACCTAACTTAATTGTCACGGCTGTTGTCGAGACGGCAGACTCCGTCTGTAACACCAACACATTATGCCACTATTGTGGGCGTTTTTTCCCCTAAATTGGTTTCTTGCTCCTTTTACCGCATCTGATAGTTTCGCTTTCACTGCGATGTGATTGATTAAACAAATTGCGACTTGCGGTTGCGGTGATGCGAATTAATATATATTTAAAGATGTGCTCGACTTTTTACGTGTCTACCCCAGATTCGGTGAATGCTGTTTTGTATAAAATTGTTATTTTTCTTTCAGTTAAATAAAATGAAATCTCTGAAAGTAAATGACAAATGTAATTAGGGTATCTGGTCGTGTCTGCGTTATATTTGTTCGTTTTGATTTCGTTACGCCTTATGGTTACAGAAGGAAAAGTATTTTTTAATTGTCTCATTGTTTAATATTTAATGAAGTAAAAGATCTAAAATTAATAAATGCTCCTTTCAAAGATACTTAGTAGTTACTAGTGTCTAAACTTTTCATGACTATCTTACGATCTTACTTCAAGGAGTTATATAACTCTTTGCCCGACGTTACCAATTAAAAAAACACAATTGTTTAACTTCAGGCGCAGTTCAGTTCAGACATATTCATAGATTAAAGAAAGCAGGGCAAAAGACAATGCAGAATAAATTAGATTAGGTAGTCAGGTTTTAGAACTCACGGAAGTCACTGAAATGAGTTATTTCTTCAGAGGCAAAGCCCAAGGGTGAGATGTGGGGTTGACATAACTCTTGAGGTGTAGGTATTCGTTGGTGGTGCGATAGTAGTCACCTACTCTCAGGTTACCTGTATGCTTGTTTTCATCCTATATCATAAAATAAATCATATTCTGTTACACGTACTGTCTAAAGTATTGTGAAGATATCTCCGTCGTATTCCAATCCAAGAAACTCTTTCCTTTCGTAACTTGATTAATTTTTATTAAGCTGATCAACACTTAATAACTATAACTTTTAACTATAATAAATATAACTTGTCCTATAACTTATTTCTATGATTGAATCTATAACTTACGTAACTATTTAGAGATCTGTGGCAACATCTGAGTAGATTATTAAATTTTAAAGAGCTGACTCATCACATCATTCCGGTCACGGATTCCAGATACTTTGGCTATATTGCTCTATATTGAGAAATATAGATTTGAATCCCGTGGCGAGTGGGCCAATAACCTGTCAAAATTAACTAATGACGTAGTAGTAACAAAGTAATTCTCAGACGAATGATTGTAAAAGATGAAACAAAAGTTTATGAAGGTAATAATACCATTTAACAAATCAATTTGGCTTAAGGTGAACTTAGACCCTTACAACTTTTCAATTACATAAGTAGATTTTATAGAATACTAGCTTTTGCCCGCGGCTTCGCGTGCGTGGTATTTGGTTTGCCACATTAAGTTTCCTTACAAATAATTTTAAATAAATAAATATATTTTTTTAACAAAAAGTATCCTATGTTACTTCTAATATCTCCAAAAACATGTGTACAAAATTTCATGATGATAGGTTGTGTAGTTTTCGCGTGAAACCGTAACAAACAAACTTACATTCACATTTAGAATTTTAGTAGGCTTTATGTACGCAACGCAAATACGAATTATGAATTGTTGTTATAATCATAAATTCGGTCACATTTAATTATAACTACATTTTTAGCGATAATTATGATAGTTTATATAACCTCTACAACTGATATTTAATTGATTAATTTGTAAATTACAGAGGAAATATGCAAATGTTATTAAGCTGTTGACCTAAAACCTAAACCAATTATATAGAAAACAAGATAAGCTAAACGATATCAACAGAGCGTGATATTACAATGATGTAATTATGAAAGGTCTATCGCATCGGCAGTAACAACCACATCCATATCATAGAATCGTATCCAAAAGCAGAAACATAAGTTACATTTATTATGATTTTTATCGATAATTACAGTTTACGTATTTAATATTATTACTATTTTGGAACGGGCAATTAAAATAATTAAGATGAATGATAAAAAACTTGTGCTTTTAATATCTAACTTTGAAATTTAGTGAAGCAGGAATCTAATACTGTTAGATAAAAGTATTTAAACTATAACTTTTAGAGAGATGTGTATTATTGAATTGCAATTAAATGATACTCGTAAAATAGACCTCGTAACGAAAGATTAATTTTGTCTACTTTTAGATATTTGTAGATATTTGTACTCCATTATAATTGTGTAGTCACGGGAGAAGTGCCGCTCAGTACCGAAGGAAGATATCTCATAATAGATCAATGAAGGCAACTAAACGGTAGTATCACAATGGAATGAATTGTATTATCTACTAAGCATAATATTTGTATATATCTGAAATATTGTGGTTAGAGAATAAACATTTTATTATGTTTTTAAATAACTATTACTCGTTATCATCCGAGCGTTAATCTCGGTTACGTCTCGTGATGTCCAGGGTCCGCTTTCCGACTCTATTTTCTATTTCAACATCTCGTGTTATAGAATCATTGGCACGCATACCATTCTACCGGGGTTTAGTGGAGGTGGTATCCTCAGACATTTATTGACCACGCAGTGCGGTGCTCGCCGCAAAACATGACCGTACCACCACTGTTGTGATTTGACATGAAGGCTGCCATCGCGAGACTTTCTCACACGATTCTTTCGCGGGACAACACACATCCACATATTTATCTCCGTCTTTATTAGAGCGACACAAGTACAAACAGCATCCAACTTGTGTCGCTCTAATAAAGGTCACGCGTCGCATCCATGTAAAAGTTTTATACATTTATCTCTAACTCAAATAAGTAGTACTGTTGTTTAATAAGGAATCAATCAACAACAAAAGACAGAAATTTTGAAAGAAATACAATATTAAACCGTTAGGTCAGCGTGGTTTAGTAGATCAAAACCTCCTTTTTAAGGAGAGGCCTATGTACAGAAACAGACATTTTAAACACTGTTACTGTTGTAAGTTAACAATTGATTGATATTTTTAACAACGGGCTGATAAGCGTCTACATAGCTCTTGTGAAAAGGCAATCTAAAGAAATTAAAAACATAATTACATACAAAAACTTTCGAACACATTTTCTTTTCTGTGTGTACAAGTAATTTGCAATTTTCATTTGTTGAATATTTTTGCACATCAACTTGAATTGGACTTTCATTTTTATGAGTACTACTGCCTATTAAGATGAGAATTTAAATTAATAATGTTTCTTTAATTGCATTGTAAAGTGTAAGATTCGTTGGTGGCCTCGAAGTATGAGATAATTTATGTTAATGTTATACAATTAAATTATGTTGTACAATTTTGATTAACCTCCTTAGTGTTGTTGATAGCAGCTTTTCTGAGTAACAGAGCAAATATGCCCAATCTTTTTTCTGTCTTAGTGTGGTATAGTTTTAGTCAGTAATTTTTAAATTTAAAAGTAAAAAAACACTTAGTAAGACTTTACTATTGAACCAAATTGTATGGGATATCGGTCTATCTTAATAAAATGAATATACAATAATAAAAATATTAATCTTGACTACACGGTGCGAATCCTATATGGGACAACATTTTGTGGGATCCACAGATTGTTGTTCTAAATCTGGGTGTTCTTTGTGTCCGTTTCTTGTATGTTAGTAAAGTCCCCCGCGACACAGGATTTATTTCTAGTACGGGCGTTATCTTTTTATAAATAGGAAATAAAATAAAATATAAGTTTGAGACTATTAACTGAAGTTATAACGTATTGAACTAAAAAGAATAGAAAATGAGTAATTTATTATAGAAATGCTAGCGGTAAAAATAATTAAACATACAGTTTACAGGTTGACTAGAAGGACTAAGATGTTGAGTCCACATTGAACAATATGTCTTTGGGTGGTATAAATAAAAGAAATAAAATAATATATATATATATATAGAATAAAGCATTCTAACCATTTACGCGACAAATTTCAAATAAAATTTACAGTTGAAACGTATTTTTACCAACATCTTTAACAATAACCATTTTTACACAAATCTAAACAAAAAGCAAATGCTTGAGACACCGCACTCATGAGTAAATCTTTTGCCAATAACGGTATGAATTCCATTTATTGGTGTTGGAATTCATGTCCCACTATACATTCTTACTATTAAATACTATACCGTCTACTCCTAAGTGCAGCGCTCGTCCAGCGGTTGGCTTACCATTGCCAACCAAAAGATCTTGGGTTATATTTTCAGGTCGGGTCAAAAAGCATTATTGAGTTTCTCTGATTATAGAGATGCTTACTACAGTCCGGAGTTAGGAAGTTGGGGTATTAACCCCCGTGTCTCGGAGACCACGTAAAGCCATCGGTCCTGTGCCTGATTTCTCCGTGGTCGTGTCAAATAACTTTTCCATCAGATTGTACAAGTGGGTGATCAGAGAATGCACCTTTGTGCACTATAATATCTCCTGGTCTCCGTTGGAGCTGGCCGCCGTGGCCGATATCGGTAAGGAGTATGTACAACACTACTTACTGTACAGTAACAGGAACATGATTTGACATTCAAACATTAAGACAAATTTTCAGTAGATATATAGTAGTAATAAAAGTATGATAAAGTTTTATTAGCATATAAATTGTTTCTTAAAACTGACAGAACAGATTCCATATAGTATTTATACATAAAATATGCATCATTGATTCAGCCTGATGGACGTATAACCGGCGTGGCGTGCTAACATGACAGACGATAATCGTCTGCTGCAAGCACTTAAGGGTTATTTATATTGTCTTTATAAATCACACAGTTAATTTGATCTCAACGATTTGAAGGTTGTAATCGGCTTTTCATACAGGTTGTCTTTTTTTTATACTACTTTATCTGAATCTGGTTTGCTTAGGCAATTTTGGATGAAAGGATAATTTTGGTTTGATTGAAGGAGTTGTTGCTTCTTGCACATGAATAATATAGCTTCACCGAGTTTTTCTTTTTGGCAACTAAGTTGGAGTCGACTTCAAGTCGACTACGATACAGGTCAACTTTGATATTTTATATGGAGCGACTGCTATCAGATTTCCACAACCCAAGTACTAGATGATGTTGACGTTCTGCAGAGAGATTATTTTCGGACTTTTTAGGATTCCAATTGGGTAGTTGGAATCTCAAAAAGTCCGAAATAATCTCTGTTCGTATCAATTGCCAATGATGTTTATATGGCAACCGACAATGAACAATATATATCATTAAAATAAACATTTTCATTAATTAAATGGGATAAAACTTACTAATAAAAGATGACTTTGTAGTCATCTTTTATTAGTGAATTTTGTTAGTATTTTTAAACATAATTATTACTACTACAACTATATTAGTGTTAATGTACTCACTTTTCAGGTTGAAATTCACTTCTAAGATTTCGTTACATAGTTATTAGTGAAGGTAATTAAATGGTATAAATTTAACGAGAGTTTTCAAAATTGGCGATCTCTGATTTCAGAACACACCCCTCCATTTTTTACGAAAAAAACATTTTATATGTTATTTTGAAATTTTAAAGATAACC
Organism: Hypercompe scribonia; assembly: GCA_949316085.1. NCBI lineage: Eukaryota > Metazoa > Arthropoda > Insecta > Lepidoptera > Erebidae > Hypercompe > Hypercompe scribonia. The sequence goes on from OX438975.1 coordinate 17,152,738, forward strand.
ACTCTTAGACTTTTCATGACCTAGGTGCCTGATAGTTAAGCCATATATTATACAGCGTAATTGTATAATATGTATTTATATTAAATAATTATAATTAAAAATAATGATGATCGAGAGCGGCAGAAAACTATTTAAATTAACCTTTTATTTTAAGTAAGTATAGGGATAACATAAAGCGAAGCTGTAATTGTAGTTCAGTTATGCTAGACCTTGTTCATTGGTGTTAAACTTATCAAAGAAGAGATTTTTTCAACGAATATGCGTAGACGAGGAAACAGTAGGTGTATTATTAAAAAGTAATAAAACAATGTGTTTTATTGTATTATTAAAATTAAGATAAATAACACATACCTGTAATAATCAGTGACAGAAGTTATGTAAGAGGCCGTTTGAGATATGATATTCATAAATCGTGTTTACTATTACATAATTGTATACGGAGCCTGAGGGAAATAAGAAAGTACCGTATGAACTATAAGTGTATTCGGTCTGCAGCCTTTGAGTAAACCACTTTTTATATTAGATCTGAAGCAACGGACGGTTACTTTGGTCGGACGGACGATTAGGTTACTGCGGTTCAAATTACAACCAAATATAGTATTGGTGGGAAATTATTCTACATGGCTGTTCATTTATTATATTTGTTTGTTTGGAAGGATTAAAAACAAATTTAGTGATGTAAGTGGCTGATGATGACGATGGTATTGAGCAGCATATAAGTATGTACTTTTTTGTATTTAGTAAAGGAGGTAACGTAGTAAAATACTAAATAGATTTAGAGAATTGAGAATTATCATTTAGTGAAAAATTAGTACTCATTGATAAAAATCAGTGAAGTTAATTACACCGCTTCAAACACCAGCAGAGCCATGAAGTCTTCGAGTTCGTTTTATATGTTAATACGTATGAAGGTGGGTGACTATGCTACGAGACATATGCTGCTCATTCATTCTGAAAAAGTTCACATACTTTTTCCGCAGTTTGTGGATATTTTGATTTCGGTGGAGAGAAATTTAAAGGAGGCATGAAAAAGTATATTGTTTGCTAACCGAATGCTGCGGCCGTGATTGGAACTGAGTTATATAAATTTGAGAAAAAATATTCATTTCTTTTATTGACATTATGATATACCGGTAAGACATTTATTAAAAAATAAAAGCTTACGTAACTTAATTTACAATATTTTACTTTCGAAAAAAGAATACGAATATATGAATAATACTTGTGAGTTATACTAGACGTCCGTGTGGTGACGGATTAAGGGTACATAGTGTTACCATCCTTATTCATCCCGTGGGAGTCGTAAGAGGCGAGTAAGGTAACAAATTATTCAGGCAAATATCACTACAAAAAGAACGAAAACTTGAAGCACACCGTATTTTAATCTGTGTGGTCAGCGTGGTGTAGCAAGCTGAAATCTCTTTGCTAAGGAGAACCTTATGTCCAGCACTGGACTGTAAATCCATGTTTATGTTAATAATACTAGACAAAAGGGATATTTTATAGTCAGTCGCTAGATAAACTACGGAATGAGCACTTGGCGCGGAATGAATGTATTCTAATTGAAAATCGCGTGCTGTCTTAGATGAAAGACTGCATTTCTACTTTATAGTGTTACTTCCGGGAATTAACCGCAGACATTTTCCGATAATCTTTATCCTAAGTGTGATAGAGTTTATGGTGTATATTTCTAATGACTATCAGAGAATCTTAAGACTCGGGCAGGTTTTGTGTTGTTACGAAACTCGTCGCCATATATCAGACATTTTTTTCCTATTTTAAATAGCGTGAGAAAGGATGGAATAGATTCTTTCATTGTACAAAAAAGTGTTAAGTCGCCACTACTAAGATATATTGTATTGCTAATACATCCTGTAACAAGAAGTTTTATAACATATAGCGACAGTTTTATACACATAACACTCAGATGTGGTAAGACTTTTTGTCATCATTAATTCATTCAATCACAAAACTTACTAAAAAAAGGAATCTCTCATTTCTGAGTATATTTAGAAATCAACAATGACAATAAAGCTTTACCACGTTTGTTTAAAACTAATGTTTTTATTGAGAAGTTATTTACACACACACATGGAACAACACTTTGTGTGATCCATAAATTGTTGTTCTGAGTCTGGATGTTCTTTGTGTCTATTTCTTGTGTGTTTGTAAAGTCCACGAAAACACGTGTATATCTAAGTTGTACATATTTTTATATTCGGCCTTTAAGTTCAATTTAGAGGTCCAATGGTTTGAAAAAAAAGAGATTCAAATCTCACTATAATATATCTTAAAGTAACTCTTTTTAATACGTACCAAATCGTTTAACTACGTGTAACTACGAAGTCAAACACGTAATTTAATTTTCATCACATTTCATTCTAGTTAGCATACAAAGGAGGAAAACCAAACTCCAAACTTGTATGACTTATTACTGATTGATTATATTATATATTTTATTTCTATTTAGTGTTCGTTGGACAATATTTTTGAAGTTACTAAAGCAAGTTTTTTTTATCGCTGTAGATGTAAAATTAATAATACGTTTCGCGTTAAAAAAGAAATTCGTACTTAATAACTAATCGTTTTTGTTCGTAATAAAAGTAAAGTATTTTATAATAACAAATAATAAATTCCAAAAAAAACCCTCTTAAGATTTCGGGACAGAATCTTTCTATGCCGTCAATCAAATTACATAAAAAAAAAAAAAATAGTACCACATATTTCGTATACTATATTAAAAAATATTTTTAGAATATGTATTTAAATTACACGTCAGATATATAGAGCAAGATAAATCTTTCCATCGTTGAAGCCTAGTCTCTCGGCAGTGTTGACAGGTGTTGAAAAAGTGACTTGTGTGTACGGCTTCGGTTACGCCATATATAAGCGCGTATATTAACAATATCAGTTTTAATCTTCAATGTATTCACAATGTTGAATTTCCATATAAAAAACATGTGATACAGGGAGTTGCAACTGGCGTTATATTAAGCTGAAAAAATCTTATTCGAGCCCTTCGTTGTATCAATGTAATTTATTCAAGTGTGCGGTAATGAACCCTCGAGAGATTAAATTAGATTAAAAATGTTTATTGCAATGGTGCCAGGCAAAGACATGGGCAGCGATATTTCTCTTTTTTTTTCAAGCTACTGAAGGCTTTAATCCTGAATAGAACTTAAGCATTCATTCTTAATATAGAGTTGTGAGAATCATTGTTGCTTTTTTGTTATCATGCTGGCTATAAATAGCTCAGTACAGTAATAGATAAACCTGTTAAAAGAGACGTAAAAACTAACATTGCAAAAAGTGGCAATACTCCAGTTAAGGCTCCGGGCTTAAACTTACACGGTCCCGGTTCAAGGCCCATCAATTACACAGTTAACGGGCTCTTACTTCTTGCCTATTACCAGCATTAACAAGTCACATTTTGGTTTAATTATTAAATTGGATTGTTATTTCTTGGCGTATTTTTTTAAACTGGTAGTGTCTCATTATACAAATACAATTAACAAAAGAAACCTAATGAGCAGTGTCTATGCATGCCTGTACCTATCTGTTTTTAGAATGGATTTTTTTCAAAAATATTGCCCACCTAATGTCAATAAATCTAAGAAACATACCTCGAGTAGTCCGACCACAATGTAACCATATAACAATACCTACTTTTTTTTTTCAAACCACATTATTTCTGCAAGCGAACAGAAAACGTGTCATTATGCAGGACCTGTGAAGTTCTTTTTTTAGTATAGGTCAAATAAGCTACTGTCATTATTTTGTGTTAGGGATGTAGCGAAAATAGTAATAAATTGTTAAAACTGAAAACATTTTTTAAAAGGAGTTATATACGAATATGCATAGTTTTATTTTAAAGCAAACCAAGCTTCGATTTCTCGAAGCTTATAAATAAACTATAAATAGTATTATTCTTAATTTAAATATTGATATAGTACCAAATTTTTATAAAGAAAAGATAGAAAGACGAAATTATTTTATAGTTATTTCATAGAGCAGTGGCGGCAAATGTGCAACCCTAGCGAAGCATTTATGGCAAATGCGCTTGCGTTGATGATGGCGTGTGGCGATGGGTGATGTGAAGGCCGCGCGGAGGCCGGTCGTCGACCGCTTGTGCTATTTATACGTCGACTGTTTAACACTTCTAGTCGTTCATCGCCGTTCGTCGCCTTTCCATCGATCGTATATTCTGCAGTTCGCAGAACCAACGCGGGCGTGGTCGTTGATGTAGATTAAATGATTTTAAAAAACTTAAGTACTTTTTTTATTTCCTTACCTGGTTGAGGGGTGTGGCGCCTTTCATCATGTTACCTTTTTCGAATGAATAATTAGTACTCACGATGTTATTATATAAACGTTATGTACGAGGGTGCTTCTGATAGTTCATTTTTTATTAGACGGTACGGTGCTGTCGAACTGGTGATCGATTATCATCCGACCGATTTATCATCTGTCTTACAATGGTTTTTCTTTTCTGTTCAGTAGTCTATGGAAATTTATACTGTATATTAACAATCAACCTTAGTTCTACACTGTTGTATTGGATGTAGTCTTTAATGATAGTTAATGGTATAATAATAAGTAAATAAATAACCTGGTGTTTTTCATATTTGTTCTATATTATAATTTTATAATTGTGTATATTAAACTTCTTGCTACTTACCAATTTCATTTTAACTTGCAGTTGTGTAATTTTATCACTCTCATATATTAAGAATATGATTTAGATGCATTAAAAAAATTGAAGGTTTGTGGGTAGCTGTTTTGCTCGAGAACTGACTCATGAAAAGATTCAACACCAAATGACTTGAAAATCGTACTTGTAGTATTTTACAACCGTAATCTTATGTACTGTAAATTCACAAGTAAATTATATACTTCCTTACTTCATAAAATCTATTGATATATTCTGAGCTTTAGAAACAGTGAGTTCACAGGGAGTACTCCTAGGAACAATATGTATGTGTAAATATATTGTGCGAAATAAAATAAATTGAGTTAAAGTTAAGTATTTCTTTGAAATTTTATCGGATTAGAAGAGCAGTAGGCGTAAATGTAAGTTACAGCTATGTATTTCTAACTTAAATTTACTTTAAAAGGTAAAATCACTGGAATTGAATGTTCAATTTGTGTTTCATATGTTTATAACGTCTCTGTTAAGTAATAGGCTAGATGACACCTTAGTCAAATTAGTTACTTTTTATCATCTGTCAAAACGACAATTTCGTAAGAAAAATGTACTAAATACCAAATTGTGACGTCACTGTTTTAGACTACTCAATTGTACAATGTATTTCACTGTATATTTGATTGAAATTCGTGATAATAATAAGTTATGTTAATTGTATTTACCGCGATGTATCACGATATTAGTTTTAATGAAGTGGACATTGGTATTTATTTACGATACAGTCCTCTACCCAATTATATAGAAACATGAGTTGATACAATAGAAGTAACCAGCATTTTCTGTGAAGATTTGAAATTCATGTAATGCCTTTAAACTATCTTTTACCTCTTGCGTTCTTATATTATTTTCTCCCAGATTCTATTGGTTCGTAGCACGTAAGCAGCAAATATTAACTTTTTTTAGTATACTTATCTTAGTGGCTCTTACCACGCAAACCTTCATTACATTATAGGTGTTCATATCTATTATGAAAGAAGTACGCATACCTTTTCATTATAGTTACTAATTGTCTACTGTTTTCATCAGTTTTAAGATTATTAAATACTTAAACAAGTAATCGCTGTATCTTTTTATAACTAAAACTGTTTCTTAAGTAACTTTAGAGAAGGGAGTGTCATATCCCTCCATCACAAAGGGAGGATCCTTCGACCAGCCGAGGTGACCATGCCTAGTCGGTCGTGGTGTGATGTTTGATGTTGAGTAGTTATATACATACGAATTGGCGCGAGAATTTCTATATCGCGATACAGGATTAGTAGTTACTTCGCAATTTGTAACTTTGTAGTGTGGTGTATCTTCGATAGATGGAGCTATTGTCTATCTTTAATTGTGCTGTTATGTATACTTTGGTTTCCAACGCCCTTTGTACGAGTGATATATCAATTTATGTTATATCAGCTATTCTTAAATAGAAAACCTGCATGTTTGTTCCGTGCAACAACTTTCTCTTCAAAATATTGACAAGGATTAAGATAAGTCACACATTATTCATGAGAATTCTGGAGTAATTAATTGGTATTTTATTATCTGTGCTGGCATTTATGCCATCGTAAATATTGGCATTCGATAAAAATAAGAACTTTTTATAATTAAGTCGTCCTCTTGATTTAACGATACGAACGGTATTCGAAACCGAAAGATTGAAAGCGACATTAATGCACTTTCTCTCCGTAGTAATTTTGATCAAAACTGTTTTAAAAACAAAAGAAAATATATATTATAATTAGCTTACGTAGCAAATAACCAACATTCTATAAATATCTACTTAAGTTGCTGTTGCCATACTGCATAATTATATAAAAGCAATTAGCTGGTTACTTTTAGGAACGGTTGTCTGTTTGGGGCCCTGACGGAGGCTGCCGTCCGTTATACGCTCCATGTCCGGTAGCGACAATTGTTTTACCACGGTCGCATCCTTCTGCGAAGACGTAATTTTGTGGAAGGAGGCGGCGGAGAAGGCCCGGGAGGACAACCTCCACTCGGACCCAATTCGCCGCCGGCGAACCGGGCGGCGGAGGCGCGCGTACCAGCACTTCGTGCCGCCTTGAATGTGGCCGCGGGTGGACAGGACGGGTTTTCACCTCCATCCGCTGTAGTGGCCAGCCGCGAGGAGGCGACGTCCGTGTGTGCCGTACGTCGCCTAAATGAAGAGTTTAACCGCAGATGGTGCCCGCGTTAGCGGATACGCGCTAGGAGGGATCTGGATGTCGTAATAACAGCTGTTCCCGGATTCCTCCTATGTCAGGCGCAGAGTGGCACACCGTGTGGTTTTAGTCGGTCCGATTCCGACACACCACCTCGCCGTAAACCCCGGTGGGTGACGGCCTGAGGGGGTTTCCACACGTTAAAAAAAAAGGTGATGCTGATTGAACATTACATTAAGTAAACTTTAATTCGATAGTACTTAGTATGTAAGGTAATTAAACAACTCTACTACTTTGATACCAGTAAAATATCGTGTAACAGGTAATAAACATCTCTATCGGAATAACGAAAAGAAAAAATAAAACTTATTTATAATTAACTCATTCCTTACATCTTATCGGCTACAGGTATATGCAATTATCTTTTTATTGAGAGTGGGAACCAAGAATAGCAATTGAATAGTTATCCTATCCTATAAACTTTTATAATTATCTGTCTTACACCAACAGACTTAAAGAATGCCTTGACAAACAGTAATTGTTGTGACCACTTTTAAGTTATTGTCGCCTCCGTTTTAAAATCTTTGCTTATTCAAGAAGAATATTTAAATATAGCTCAGTCACTTCTTTTACTTAAAGTAAATGAAAAATAAGGCAAAAGAGACCGATATAATTGGCTTCAACGATGGAAATAGATGTTTAAAAGGCTGGAGAACGTTTTAGTATTCAAACAATGTTGCTTAATGGTTTACAAGCACTTGAAAAACAAACTAGTAGCATGTTACATTTAAAACTACTCATAATCTAATTTAGTTGTCAAGATTTTTTTTGCAATGCAACTTACACTTCGAATTTAATATTTATGTACAGTCTACTATAAGTCTAAATTTGAGAGACACTGTAAATGACCCAGTAATGTCACACTCATTTTGTCAAAAATAATTACACACTTCAAAATTGTCTGTGGTGGAAACATGATTTTCATTGTCGGTGAAATTAGAACGGAACTAGACGGCACCGACGGTAAGTGCTGTTATCGATGCTTTTGAATCACTCGATTCATTGTAATGGCTCAGAAAATGATCCGATTGTAGTACAATAATAATATTATGGCAGGCAATGAATAACAATTGTGCACCACCAGAGAGATTTTGAAATCTATACCTGTTGCCCAACTCTAATAACAGCAAACACGAAATAATAATACAGATTTGACCATAGTGATGTGTTTAAACTGTATTTTTCTTAAACTTATTACTGCAGTGTAGCATTATTGCATTGGGATCTTGCAATTGCCTTGCATTTATTGTATTATTTAACGGTGTGTGGTAGGTACAACACCGTTTTTCGTAACAGTTATTTGTTAGCGTTGCTGTTTGTTATAATTTAAATAAAATTGGTATTAAAATATGCATGTAACATTTAGGCTCGTAGTTAGGCTTGTAGTCATAAATCTAATTGGGGTTTCCAGGTAAAAATTCGCATAGTTACAGAAGTTTATATCATGAATCTCGCTGTACAACTCAGATTAACTGCACATTAAACAACACCGACTTTATTTTATAATTAGCTATTTTTTATAAAAGACCTATAAGAATCCACATTTTCGGAATCCAAAGACACCTCTTTCGAGCGGTTATTAGTCCTAAGATTATTTAAGGTCGGCTACTAGTTCAATTGGTTTTATTTGAGTGACAATATTTCAACGGAGCGATTGGCATCGGAACCCTTAGAATTTGTAAGTTAAACTAAATAGTTGTTAGTATACTTGAGGGCACTGACGTCTCAATAACGATTCCCATAGATGTGTTCATAACAACCGGGATCGACGACTTAACGTGCTCTCCGAGGCAGGGGCGTGATTCATGGCCAACTACCATACTCCGGCCTATTATTAAGAATTTCTGACAAGAAAAACTCAACAATACTTGTTGGCTCGACCGGGAATGGAACTGGAGACCCCTTATCGAATCGGCAATTGCCGATTCCTATACTACTCTATATATATTATAGTACCCCGAGACTAACGAGATAGATTAAAGTATTTCCAAGCTTAGGATATTGTTGACGTAACGTAAATATTTCGACATCATATTTTTCCAACTGGGAAAGTTAAAACTGATTTTTATATCAATACGTTACCAATTTTTTAGACATTAAATTATTAAAAACCAATAAACGCAAGCGTTGGTCGATCGGTAACACGTGGCTAGTGTTTTTTTTCGTTAACTGGAATCAGTAGTGCTGTTCTTCAGTATCTAAGATATACTCTCGCGCGCGCGTAGATTAGGGTTGTGTTATCGATAGCTAATTTGTTTTCTTCTCGCGTCGTTCAGTGGCCCACGTCGGTATAATGGAAAACTTTTTCATGTGTTGTGATAGTCACTACGTTAGAACTTCTGACTGTATGTGAAGTGGTTACAGCCGCTAGAACATTTTCGGCTTGTAATACCAAGAGGTTTTGGACTGTTCAAGTGAAGTCGGTGTCCCGAAGATTCATCTGACTCAATTGTCGTGTACTCTCTCTTCCAAACACTTACGTATGTGAGGAATTCAAAGAGCACACTCATTTAACAACCGTCGGTCTACCGCGGAGAATCATCTACCTATTTACCCTGCAGTAGCCAGCGTGATTCGATACAGTATGGTACCCTAAAGACTAGTTAGGTAAAGATCCAATGAACCGCTAGTATCGCTTTTACGAGTACCTTTCATTCCTGTATAGGTATAATACTGTCACTAACATAGAGAGAACAGATAGTCTCTATATATATTTCTGATGTTGCTATTACAGCGATATCGATATCAAACAGACAGAACCGTCGATGTTCATCATACACCCAAACTGTTAAAACATCTATACAAATCAAGTTCAGATACAAGTTTCTCCTCAAGTGTTGTAGTGACGTCTCGGGTAGTTTATCTCAATGTTTGTACGTAATATAAAAATAAAACCCTTGATCGTTGAGTCACGCGCTACCTGTCATTACATCAATTTGGTTCAAAATTTTAACTAAAATGATAGTGACTCTCACTTTCGCTAGACAACGAGAAGCGTAACAAAAAACGGCGAAATTTAATATATATGATGTAATAACACAAAAAAGTTTGCAAATCATTTCACATCATTGCAAAATGATACTTGGGTATACAGCATATTGAAAATGAAACCCTCTCGCTACCTGGTTAATACTCAGTTTACGATCGATTCTTCAAAGTGTTGTTAATATAATATAGGAAAAAAAACTTCATGACTTGTTAGAAATATTGTAATAGCAAGTAAAAGTTACGTTAAGTATGTAATACCTAAATTCCTAAATTAACTAGTCCCTACTTATTATGCAAGCAATACATCCTTGAAGGACTTACACAAAAGAGTACCTCCTCCTCTTGAATTCCTTTTAAAGTCTTAAAGAACACATATAAAGGTTTTATTTATAATTCGAACAGTGTGAACGTAATTATACCTTCGACTTTGAACCCAACGAATAATAACCCTCACACATTTCACGCACGAACTTCTGACCCCAAACTAGACAGAGCCTATGTAAAATCAGACACAAAACAAATATTTATCTCTTGGCTATTTGGCTTGGCAGATGACAGTTAAGATTGTAAATATCAATGAACCTTATTAGATGTATGTCTCGAATGCGGATCTTAGTTTTCTTAAACTATAGGTTTTCAAAATGTACAATAACATATTTACGACCACGTTTTGTTTTTATTTCTATTTTGACTAATCACAATAGTGTGTTTGCAATAAAATGCTATATTAACACCGTCGGCGTTATAAGAATTATAAAGTTTCACTTGATAATCACCATTAACGACCAAACAGCGTTAAGTTTTATGCTTATAATAAATTATTAATGTTGATTAAATGTTGACAAGTACACAATGTAAACGTGTAACTATGTAAATGTGTATACGTGTTAATTTGTGGTATAATTTTAACAGCACGCCTTCAAAGACTGAGGGTCTTTATATCCCGTCGCTATGAAAAGAATAATACCCTCTCCTCGCCCCATCTAATATGGTTTAGAAGTGATATGGGTATGTAAGCACTACAGCTACCGCATCGATGTTATTTTATCTTCTCTTTATAAGGAACCTTAAAGGCTAAGCCTTGACTTTCAGAGCACAAATGAATGCAGAAAGAAAGTTTTTCCTCATCCATGATAAAAACACTAGCGGTACTCTTTTTGACGTTTAAGCGTCACACTTTTACTTACGCGTGTTGCAAGTTTGATACAAGAGATTTACGCGTTTTATTTCTGTTTCTATCATAACGATCTTTAGCAAACATTCTTTGATATATAAGAACGTAATATTGAAATAAAAGTTAATTGTCTAGTTATTTATTTGAAATGCAAGCTCTATAATACTAGCGAACTAGTTGAAACAACCCTCTTGCGGTTTGATATCAGTTGCAATTCCGATAACGAGTTTGTGGTTTCTGAAACTTGTTAGTCCAGGATCTCGTGACCCTGAGAGATTATTTAAAGGGCAATTTTCTAAAATTGATGGCAACATTTTTGGAAGTACACTTACGTTGTCGAGAGTATGGCTTAAATTTCAATAAATATTGTTTATAATTGAGTGTCTGCCAAATTTATACCGATTTATTGTTACTTTAAAATGTAATGAATAAATCAGTTCAAAATGAACAGTGTTCCCGACCGATTCAATCTTTATTTCAAAGGGAAAAAGGGCCAGGATGTGTATTTAATAAAAAAAACCTGCTTTAGTAATTTCTGTAAAAAGTCCTATAAATTTATTTATATTTTTTAAGGTAAGTGTCCGTTCAAATTGGGCAGTTAACAATAATTTTCGTTTTACAGTTGATGCGTTTAAAAAAAAGATTCAAATTTAAATTTAAATTAATATCCATTAAATTGAAATATATACGTCCGCATAAATATAATGCATTAGGAATAATAAAAGTTTGGCATTTTTGCCACTTTTCATTGAATGAAGCAATATTTTAAGATAAAAACTAGTATTTGATTTTTAAAAATTATGACCACGATTTCCTCATATTTAGCTTTATTTTAAAATATAGCGAAGAATATTTTAACTGATATTCTGTGTCGCGGGGATTTTACAAATATAAATCATACGGACACAAAGAATATCCAGATTCAGAACAACAATTTATGGTTCACACTAAGTGTAGTCCCGTGTGAGATTAGAACCCATAACACTCAGTGCAGCAGAGCAGTATGGTGACGCTTAGACCGCTACGCCATCTGCCATGAAATAACACAACTACTTTAAAGAAATAATAACTTCAGAAGTTATAAAGTATTGTTGCATGTCTGTGGAAAATGACTAACTACGTAGGTTATAGACGAAACTTTGCCAATTAGCGCTCCTAGTAGCATATATAAGTAAAATGTAATGCAATCTATAAACCTAGAAACGATTTGCGTCAGCAAATATATGATTTCACCTAGTTGGTCTGCACTGTTTTAGTCATTAATCGAATGCGGCACTTGATATACCTACTTAAATGTAATCGATTGATCAGTGGAGTGCCGTTGATTTGTATCGACTACTATCGATAGTCAATCTGATGGTAATAAATTGTTGCTTATTGGAGAAAGGTCGGCAGTGTAGTTCATTAATTACATTCTTAAGTACTGATATCCACTACCATATGAAAACGGATTAAATTAGATTAACTGTAATTGATTACATTAACTTACTCGTACTGATAAATTCTAATTGCTTTATAGTTAAAGTTCCCTAAAATTTTAGAATTAATATTAAAAAAAAATAACATTGACTTGTTTTAAGAACAAATTAAATTTAATTTGAAAAGAAATTTAATTTGATTAAGGGCCTAGAATTCAAAACTAAATCCACTATTTATTATTGGTATAACAAGTTTCAAAAAGTTTTATTTAATATACTCAAATCAGATAGCATCAGTTCAAAGTTTATTAAAAGCAAAAGCCGCAACTAATAGCATTCTCACTTTCATGCCAATACTGAAATGTAGAGACAGTGCTATTAGAATAATTGACAGTAGCTGTCATTCAAGTGTTCGAAATAAACTTCTTTAATGATTGACTCACATAAGTCCAGAAACGTCAAATATATATCTTATCTGTGACACCTAAGCTATGTTTCGCGCCGGGGGGCACACGGATGCCGGTATCAATGGACCATCTATTATAAACTGTGCTACTGTGCAAATCATGAATGTATACTGTATTCTGACGTTTGTCTCCTTAACAAATATAAGTGTTGAGATGTTTATGTTGTTTTGTTGGCTTTGATAAATGTATTTGCAATAACATTATATTACTCTCACGTAAAGGATGGTTCATTTGAATATTATTCCTTTTAAGTGTATATTAAATAAAAGTTTATTTACCAAAAAAGTATACATTAATGAATAGAGTTGAAGATATTTTTGTCTATCGGTGTAATATGTTAGTTTCCGTTATAAAGCTTTAGAATTGTCATCACGCTGACTTCAGAATGACAAAATTTATAAATCGTGCAAGACATTTACTATTATTACAGACTTCTTATGGGAGTTAAACGACAATGTTAAAAGAAGAAATTACGAAATCGAAAGTGACATTTGGAGTGGTAATTTAAATAGTGATAGAAACAAAAATAAAATTAAACTTACGATCATACGTATTATTACTTGATATTCGATTCATAATATATTATGTAAATATCGAATTAACATATATTATGCTTATATATTTGTTAAATTTAAATAGAATTTCACTGACATTTCGAAGAATTGTGTTCCAATATACTTTAATAAAAATAATTGTTTACACAGCGAGCTTCTTCTTCGAGCGTCTTACACATAAGCCATATATTTATGACATTATACTATAAAATATTGCTTGTATTTTTTACAACTTTCATTTTATCTGTTGACATAACATTGTCGCAAAACAAATGACAATTTGTCGATGAATTATATCAACTGTTGCGCTTTAATAAGTTTTTATTTAGGTAGTATTTTAGAATTAACCGCAGCCTTTAATAGTCCACAGCTGGACTAGAGGTCAATACCAGGTTGCAAAATTTATCTACATAATATAAAAACCGAAATTTGAATCCAATATAAAATTAAATAAAATTAATTGAAATAATTATTTGCGGACAATAGATGTTAATAGATTTAGACCATGAGATGATGTAGACCAAAGTCATATTTTTCCAAACTTAAACTTAATAATAATAATAATGTACATCTCTCACATGGCCGTTTGATCACAAACTAACCAAAGCCTGTATTATTGTAACTAGACAGTTGATAAATTACTAATTTCTAAATATATACATATTATAGAAAAATAACATTTAGACACAGAACAAGTAATCGAGTTTATATCACAAATATTTGTCCTGGGTTGGAAGTGAACTCACGGTTTAGCAGGCAGGATCACTAACCACGAGACCAACAGGCCGATCCTTGCATTTATTATCAGTGTTTAAAATTATTAAACAATTTGTGTTTGCAATTTTCCTATCACAGTTTTAAATTTGCATTACGTCAAATTTAATTTTTATCATCTATCGGTAATTAGACATCTTTTAAAGTTCTGCGAAATGTTGCTGGACTACCGTATTTGTTCAACTCTAAAGCTACAATAGAACTTTTAAGAATAGAATAATTTGTATTTACAAAGAACATGAATAAGCCGCGTTTGTCCAAGGTATAGGAAGGCAAGGAAGTCACAATATCTAAACATTTACATAGACATCAAATATTGAAGTAGGCGAGTTCCATGTTACCTCTATACGTACTTTACAATGTAACAGCATTAAGCATAAAGGAACTAAGAAGTGTATAGTTTGTAGGTCAGTCTTTTGCTAAGTTTGTAGATAAATCTTGTTTGGAGAGTTTGCGTGCAAGAGCCGTGTCAACATCGGCTTAGGTCGAACAACGCAACGACAACGAAGGTTTACAATTTAAATGCAAATATTGCAATTTGAACCTCTTTACAAGCCTGTAAGATCTGATCAAGTGTATGTAAGAAACTAGAAGGTTTTTATACGATTGCATAGATATCGATCAAAGTAGATGCGTGTAGCAGTCGACTGAGAGTAGATTAGTCTGAAGCAACTAATTAAGAAATTCAATTCAATATAGAACGTACCAGTCTGAAGGTCCAAAGTCCCGTTAAGTGAAATCACCTAAAATATGACAGTTGAAATAATAAAGTTAAAAAGTCTCAGCATTTTTTTCCAGAAGGAATTGAATATCTTTTTGACTTTAGACCAATAAGACCTTTAGGGAGCACATGGCACAGGTTTCCTGTATATGGTAAGTAAACGTTAGTTGTTTGTTTTCAGCTTGTTCAAGTTTCTTTTTTGCCCAAAATTCGAAATTTAAACTACTTTTTACGGCGTTTTCA
Organism: Hypercompe scribonia; assembly: GCA_949316085.1. Taxonomy (NCBI): domain Eukaryota; kingdom Metazoa; phylum Arthropoda; class Insecta; order Lepidoptera; family Erebidae; genus Hypercompe; species Hypercompe scribonia. The sequence continues at coordinate 17,167,986 of OX438975.1, forward strand.
GCACAATTGTTGAACTCACGCGGAAGTCAGTGTTATCCTTTAGCCGACGATTATGTATTTTGTTGGATATCTCTAAAATATATCAACAAAACGTGAACACATGATTGCTTTTTAAAAAAGGGTTGCTGACTTTATTGTCTAAAAATTACAAATAATTTTTGGAGAACTGTATTTTGAAATACAGGCTTGACTGCCTCGGTGGCACAGTGGTAGCGTATACGACTGCTGTGCTTGAGGTTTCAGGTTCGATTTCCGGGTCTGATCAAGTGTTTGTATGATCTGCAAATATTTGTTTCGGAGTTTGGATGCTTTCTATGTACAATATATATGTGTTTACAGAGAAAAAGTCTATAATAGATGTATTTATATCAGTTGTCTAGTAACCGTAGATTAGGACCAGATGGCGTTGTGTGTGAGATATCAGAAATATTAAAAAAAAAAACGAAAAAAATAGATAATATCTGCAATTAATACATGATGTAAAACTATCTTATCTACCATTATTCTTAGCAATCGTCACACTATTTTTATCAGATTCATTCATTGTTTTGCATATTATTTACATATATAAAATCGCGGCTATTTCCCCAGGCAGAAGCATAATTAATGCTCACTTTTCGGTAGTGTTTTGGTCCCACATAATAGGCGACAAACCCATTGCCGCTAATCGGAATGTTTTGTTTGCCAGAGCTTCGTCTGTTGATGAGCAGGCGCATCACTTGCAGGTGAGGTTGACTTGGGGCCGTAAGTTCTTGGAGAGAACCCTATACAACCTGCACACAGTTTAATATATCATTTAATAATATTGCATCTACTTATTCAGTGAACAAGCAACCATACCACATATTTCTAATGTAGCGGTACATTACATATTCGTGTTGGCGGTCAACAGACATATTCGTAATCTCTGTTGGCCACCAATACCAATTCCTGTAGATATCCATTGTATCCATACCGGTAACCACTAATGGGTACCAGGCTTCCTATAAGATTTATTCCTATCTTATCAGAATAGATTGCCTATTGCCTTCGGTTATAGATTAGTACCAGGATATCTAGCGCCTTTGATTTGCTCTATCTGTGGTACATTGTTAAGCTCTATTTCCTATTTGAACTGCGAATTCCGGTCGAGCTTCACTGATTGAATATTTAAAGTTACACGATACTAAATTGAGTTTAACTATAAAGGTTATTTCAACCGTTATACCGAAGAATGGACTGTTTTGTGTTTAGAATTTAATGGTGAATGCAATGTTCTTATTTGCAGTAACTCATTTTTGCGGGAGATAAATATTAACTTGTACAGTCTGTAAACAAAATCTTGGAACTCTTACGAAGCAATATATTTATCGAGCATTTCATTTTACTTACAGTAGCTTCAACTGCCAACTTGAACCTTTTTTTCTTTTCGTTATTTCTTTTGGTTTTAGGAATATATCCTGTGTCACGAGAGACTTTACAAACATGTATGAAATGGAGATAAAGAATACCCAGACTCTGAACAACAATTTGAGGATCACAGAAAGTAGTGTCCCATTTGGGGTTTGAAACTATAACACTCAGTGTAGTAGAGAGTGCCGTGGCGATGTTTTAACCACTACGCCATCTGTGAAGTCGATGTGTCAGCGTATATTTATTTTTACTTCTATCAGCTTTATTACCTACGATTTTTATTCATTTTTTCACTCAAATGTAACTGAAGAGCCAAAAGTGCATTGCCACTCTTGGAATGTCACCCCTTCACCCTTGAAAGTTTAGGCAAAAGTGAAGGTCATTTCCCGGTTGTCTCTCTAAATCAGTGAAAATAAAAAAAAATGCATAACAAGGATTTTTTTGTGAGACCTTGGCATTATTCTGGTCAAATCGCACCAAGTATCGATACAGGAATAGGAGAAAGTATTAGATGAATGTAATTTTAGAGAAAAAAAAAATATGTTAGTTAATAAACTGCATAAAGTTTATTTCGCCACGATCTTCGACATTAATTTACGGCATGTGAATGTTTAATTTTGAATTTTTATTGTTGACTGTACAAACTATTGACGAGTGGTAACTGTAAACGTGAATGTCGATACTGTCTGGTAATTTGATAGATAATTAAGGATTTTATAATAATCGTTTGAATTGCAGTTAAAGCTTACCTGAACTGTAATTACGAATAGTTGAAATGAGTCGGGTACAATAAAGTGGAAAGGTGTTAATAAGCTCAGGTGTAACTGTAGATGTGAATAGTTAAATAATATTGAATAATATGTATTCGTAAGGTAGTTTTCGTGTGTGATTTTTTTGTTACTTACGCCATTTTATATTTGAGCGACGTTTGTGTTTTGATCCATTAAATTATTGGTAAAATATTTAGATTACAGCCTTTGGGGGTCAGTTTGCAAGTTGTCAATACTTTTGCAGTTTCAGGCGTTCACATAATCAAAATCGATTCGAATACAACTGCATATACGTATGTACAATAGTATGTATATTGTTACCTAGGTAACTGGGTACAGTAAAGTGGTTGCACAGTATGACAGTAAGTTTTAAAGGTGCTATGTCGTCATTTGAATGAAAGTTAGGAAAATGCATTCATTAAAATTACTATTCGCTGAAAAGCAATGAACTATATCACCCCAATTGCGGCGACCAATTCGCTCTATAGCTACCAAAGCATATAGATTTTTAAGAAACATATTTATTATAATTCGCCTGTATTCCTAAGTCATAGCAATGATTTATGTTCTGTTTAAAAGTTTCCAATTGCACTTTTAATAGTAACATTATGAAATAGAAACTTTAATTACTTAAATTTCCTCGACTTTCTTAGTAACACTTTGAGATGACTCTGGAATAAATGACCACTAGACTATAAAACAATATTATTATCAGACCAGAGCATGAAGCCTACAGTTTCCTTGGTTTAACGAGCGTCAAACGGAAGCTGACCATAAAAATCAATTACCGGCGTATACGCATCGCGATAAGGCATGCAAATTAACTGTAATTATACGTACACGTATGACCATTAAGTACTAAACATGGGAAAGCGCATGTTGTTATGATGACTTTTGTGTTACAGTTTACAAAAGTATAGGTTTTATGTTGTAATTGTAAGTTGTAAAAGAATAACTAATTGTATTTTACACCTACAGCCATTGTAAGAATAAAATAATAGTCGTTCTTGCTTACTTAGTGTAATTATAGATATAAATAAAATTATTTTATTGCTCAGTGCATAGAATAGAGTATTTTGCATATGATATACAGAATAGGAAGTGGATACAAATCTATAAAAACAGAGTTTAAATCTTCACACAAATACTTCCCCGATCCCTTTTTTCAAAATTAATTTGGAATTTTTATTCGATACTGCTATAAAATACATAAGATAATGACTAAAAATTTTATTAATATTTATTCAAATTTATTTATCGTCTATTTACGCATTACTGTTACGCTCTAAAGGGTCGTAGTGTGATACTACATAGCCTAATACACTCATCAACGAAAACTGAATTCCATGCTTTTTTTTCTAATCACACTAACTTCCAAAGTTTAGCGCTTTTAAACAAATAAACAATCAATCAAAAATACCCTCCAGCTTACAATATTAGCTTAGACAGCTCACAAAGATCCAAACTTACGTACAAGTCTGATAAATGGCACTTGTTTGCAATACGATACTATACTTTATTTTAAATAACTTCTATATCATAACCGTATTAGGTAATATCAAGTAACTCTGTATCGATATACAACACTTTACCGAGTTTGTTGACCTTTGCACGAAAGGACATTAATAATCACACGACGGATATTAATGACCGACAATTTATATTAATATAATGTATTACATATTGAACACAAAATATTATGTTGGTTAAAGTAAATATTACATAGTCTTTATGCTTTTTTTCAGTTCTTTCGAAGAAGACGATCGTCAACCCAGTTGCAACAAATTCCATAGAAGAACGTAAGTTACCTACTTCATTTGTATTTTACCTATTTTTACCTCACATTCTTTGTTTTGTATACAAGTAAATGACGACGTCTAAAATAGTCTAGTACTTACGAAATCTGTGAAATTAGGTACTCCAAATAATATAACAAAGGCTAAATAAATCTGGATGTCGTAATAGCAGCTGTTTCTGGATCCCTCCTATGTCAGGCGCAGAGTGGCACGCCGTGTGGTTTTCGTCGGTCTGATTCCGACTCACCACCCCACCGTAAATCCTGGTGGGTGAGGGCTCGAAGGGGGTTTCCACAGGTTAAAAAAGAGCTTACCCGTGTTATGTAGATTTCGTTGTGGTTTTTATCAACTAATGAGTTTAAAAAATATACAAATTAATGTGGCGAATGCTCATTATTGCAGGGGTGACAGTTGTCATGGTAAATGTGTGAGCATTACAATGCCACGGTGACTGTCATGCCTTTTACGTCCCCAAGCGGGACGTGAAGAAGGATCTCACTAGGGTGCAATAGTGTGCATTCGCAATGAATGTGGTTATTACAACTCTTGGATTAACTCCTGTTTTCCATCAGGCAGGTCACTTTGGCAGGTTCTTAAAACAAAGAATGGGCCTCGCTTTTGAAGATCCATCCTTACTTATCCGGACTGTACTCACTACCTAAACTACACCAAACTAGTAGTGCTTTTAATTGCAATTTTCTGTAAACTGACTGATACGCTCAAAAGTTGATTCACACTTTATATTTCTCATTCTACAGAGAAACTTATAGACTCGATATTTCCGTAAATTCGAATGAAATGAAAATAGAACTCACTATATCTTATTCAAAAAAATTAGTAACCCTAAAAATGATTATGATTATAAGTTATTTAGTTCATTTAATACATATAAAAATCATAAAAAGTATAACCCGTTGTAATTAAGATATTACTAAAAAGTCTGTAGTGTGCGTTACAAAGTAATTACAAGAAAAAATGAACTGAGACAGTAGCACAATTTTTCATTAAATAATGATTAAAAATATAGCGCAAGTAACAGTTATAAATACTGCGAGATAAGAACAGGGTTATTAAAATTCACGATCAATTTTATTCAATTAACATGTTATAATGTGTATAGTGCGTACAGTACAGCATTGGCTCAGTTAACTAAAAATAATAACAAATATGTAGTGTTATTTTTTATCTCCAATGGGACAGAGGGCATACACTTAGAAGTCATGCCAGTTGTTGTTACTAAAAGAAATAATACACAAAATAAATAAAATAATTTTACTTTAGGAAACATGTAACTCTTTCTTTATTTCTAAAAAATATGTTAAAGAAAATAAAATTACAGAAAATATATTACACGAACACATACTCAAAACTACATTAGTAGAGTGATACACACAGGGTAGGTCGCATTCGTATAAAAGTCACCACTCTTATATCGTGACCCTTTAACGTTAAATATTATTATATTTTATTTTGTTACTTGGTTCATGTGTTTGAAAAAGAATTTTAGCTTGAGTTTTAAACTCAGATTGATGCCAAATCTTAACTTGATACCTTCAGGGAAGAAGAGATTCGGTTCCCGTAGAAGTTATAAAATATTATATTTGTCGTATAGCTTATATTTAACCTTTAGTATCCTACTATTTGCCTTACTTGTTATCTGTAGTAATCTGCCTAATTATTTTTAATCTAATTAAAGAATAAAACGTTTATTTATTTTTCTTTATTTCCATGGTGGTTAGGTTTGACTGTAGTAGATAGTATGTATGTTTTGTCTACAAGGTTATTCTTACTTAATACGAAATTTGGCAATAGTTTGATCAAAATCAGCAATAGAATTGTTAGCCATAGCTTTTAAATTATGTTATATTTTCCCTTAAATATTCAAAATGTGTTAAAAATATCACACGCTAGAGTCCCTTTGGTAGATTTCTAAATAATAAAAAACACTATTAAATACAAAAAAAACCTATCTATCCGAACGCATATAGTGAGAGCGTACGAGTATTTGGTATATATTGACATAGTGGGTAACAATATTTTCGCGCGGACAATGATGCAATTGAATCAGCTGATAGCAGAATAAAGTTTTCTTTTATTCCTGTTACTTTTGTTTGTACTTATTGTTGTTGTAATAGTAAATTTAAAGTGTTTCGGCTTTGGTACTAAGCGAGAATAACTTTATATAGCCTATGTCCAGCAGTGGACTGTTAAAGGTTGTTGATGATGATAACGATATATATATGACACAGGTACTTGAAGTCTATCTTAAAACTTGATATATAACCTATATAAAATATGTAAAATCCTATGTAAAACCCATAATTGACCATTTAGCTTTGTTTAGCCATTTATTTTGACAATTTCAGTTTTACATAAAAGCCAGTTGATATTGACAAAGTAATAGGTGGAAGGTTCATTATTGATTAATTGAAAAGTTTAACGTCGTGGAGATTTTGTTCCTTAAAAGCTTATTTGATGTATTTGTTTATTATCACTGCAAGTGTGAATAATAATTAAACTTTTAGAAAACATCCCTAATTTTGTGTCCCATGTGCCTACGGTTTGATCAGTTAAAATAAACTATAACTTTGTTGTTAGATTTTTCAATTTTAAGCCTTTACCTACAATTTTAAGTGTTACCTACAATATTAAATGAGTCTCCGTATCAAATTGTCGCGATAATAGTATCTGTGGCAGATTTTGTTTCAATTGATTAATTTTGATAATTTTAAAATAAAAACACATTTTACAAGTAGGAAAAATCAACTAACTTTACTTTCTGAACAGTATTTATTATTTGTTTTTTCAGCATCTAAGTATCAGGTGGTTTACAGATTTAATAGAAGGTTCACAAAATAATCAACATCAAATACTTTAGAACATGCACACTACTTTACGACTGGCAGTAAAATTCGTTAAACATCAAATTTACATGCTCAAACATTGTCTTAAGTGAATCGTAATACAGTCAACTTTACAAAAACAAAGTTCGATTACAACCTGTACCTCTATTTTACAAAGTGATTTAATCAAGTGTAGAAGATGAACATAGAATTAACTTTAATTTACCAAGTTGTATACATCCGGTGTAAAACTTTCTAAGCATATCTATTTGATTATACTTTTATATATAACTTTGTAATCCTAGAAATGATCTTACAGGTCCACCCACTAGATGAATACAGTAAATATTTATTAACTACATAAACAAGGATGAGCTTTGAATATTCAATTTAAGACCCTGTACCGTTGATTAAATAAGGAAGTGATCTCTATAATACTTGAAGTAAAATATAAAGTTCAACATGGCATTTTCAGTACTAAATAGTGGTATTTTACTGTTAATCAAATGGAAAATTACAATCTTAAATAAATAGTTTCTCATTAGCAGTTTAATAAGAATACCTACATCATAATATCTTTTTGCAAAAAACAAATTGCGAATATGTGTAAAATTGTCACATTGCGATGTGTAGGGTGGTGCCTAAAATTTATACAAGGTATAATCAACAATGCAAATTATACTACTGTGTAAATTAATTTACTCATTATTACAACTTTATTACAACAATGTTAACATTGTTCCTGATTTATGCAATTTTTGAATGGAAGAGTAAAAGAAGTTTAATTACAATAATACTATGATTGTTATTTAACATGACAATGCTACCAGCTTTCAGGTTCTGAGAATGCTACGTGTAGACGAAACGGACGAATTTCTTTTTTCGAGATTTTGAATGTAGCACATACGAGTAATTTCATAAATTATCATTAATGACAACTTAATGAGTTCGATAAATGATTATTATTAAAAGTTACCGGTAGATACATTATTTTTGTTAACGTCTAGTCGTATATGTCGTCATCAAACGATGGTTTTCGCAAAATCTTGTCAGAATATCTAGTTACTGGCAATTATTTGACATAGATATATTTAAAAAGTTAACTGATGTAATATCTACTTATAATTAGTAAACTGCTGCCTACTGTGTTTAGTCATTGAGTGATTTGAATACTTTGTGATAAAATACAGATTACCTATTTTTAAGGGTACATACATAAGTACACATTTTAAGCATATAAAGGCGTAGGTAGGCGTAGACGCAGCACCCTAACTATTGGTATAAATTTAAAGTTTATTTCACCCAAATTACTTTACTAATTTTAAAATTCCTACACTAATGGTAAGTTATATTATCAGTGAATAATATATTTCTTTTTATTCCGAATACCCGACGTACACGCGCGCGGTGCAGTGAACAAAAGGTAGTAATAAATAAAATGAGATAAAAAAAAACCCGACACTCGTATTTTTTATATTGGTTCAATTAAATGCTTACACTTCACACGTTATCGCTTAATACGACAAGTTTGAGAACTTTTTGTTTTAAAACTAGTTTCAATACTTTAGAACAAAATTATATACCTTACTTGATTGACAAGTAAGGCAGGATACAGCTTTTATATGCTCTATATTTTTCAATAGTCCTACATAGTTATTACACTATATAATAGTTTATTTTCAATTGTTTAACTACTTAATAGCTTAATTACTAAGATGATAGATTGCACACCATTTTCGAATTTGCTTCACCGTTTTGCTAGTTTGTAAAAATAGCATAGCCTGCGGCGTGGATTACTAAAGTTACTAAGTACAAAGATGTCTATCTCCGTCAGTTAATTACTTAATAAAAAGATTTTTATAAAATGTCGTGACAATTTTGCCTGAAAAGAATAGTAATGTTATTTTTTAACGTATTTAAAAGGTAACAATTTTTATTTCTATTTATTTTTGAGGCTGTTATTACCGACATGCAAAAAAATCTGTAAAAGATTTACTTCGAGAAATAAATATCACTTATTAGGAGCAATTGATAAGAGGGATTTTTAGGCTACAAGTAAACTTCTAGAGTTTATACTTCTACCTTATTTTTTCGAAGTATTCTCTATGGATGAAAATGGCGCCACAAGATAGATATTTTTTTTACTTTTCTTTTTTTTAAAGAAAAAGATAACACCTGCACTAGGAACAAATCCTGTGACGTGGTGGATTTTACAAACATACAAGAAACGGACACCAAGAGCACTCAGACTCAAAACAACAATTTGTGGATCACACAAAATGTTGTCCCATGTGGGGAGTTTGAACCTACAACACTCAGCAGAGTAGGCCAACCGTGCAGTCAATTACTGCAACTGTTTTTGCTTTCAAATCAGTTCACTATTAAAGGTTTTAATATAACCTACAATTTACTAACATCAAACAAGTGTATTGTCTCTTGTGTAGAAGTTTCCATAACATAGTAATAAAGTATAAAAATACTAGATGTTCTTATTGCCGGCAAGAGTTATATTATCCAAATTAAAACAGTCGTTTGCATACTAATTTAGTATCTTTATACTTATTTTTGAATATATATTCGTATTTTGCATCATCTTTATTATCTATCAATAGCCTATAACAGTCCACTGCTGGACATAGGACTCTCCTTAGCAAGGAGGTTTTGGCCAACTATATAGTATCTTTACATAGTATAAAATGCAGTCACTTTTTGTCCTTGTACGGTCTTCAAAAACATTCAACTTTATAATATATTTTTTATCATTTTTTTAATGTATGTGTATTATGCGTACTTATTAGAGTAGAAAATAATTGAGAACTTCAAAGACGATACGAATAAAGTGTTATTACCCATGCAGGTAGCCTATTACTGAGTTCTATTATAAGTTGTCTGGACAGCTAAGCAATTGCTGTGTCATCTTTACGCATTATTTCCCTTGCCGTCACGTTTGAATTTTTCTATTTTTACAACGTCTTCGCCACATTAATAACACACTGCTTCCAGTAACCACTTTCCTTCTATAATTTAATTTTATAGTCATTGGTAAACATGGGTCCTTTTGGAGAAGACAGGCAATAAAGGGTAAATAAATTTGTATTAATGTTATAAAGAGGTAACAATCATAAAAATAATACATAAAAATAATACATAAACAAGTTTCAGTATCCTGAAATAACAAGTAAATAATATGAGACTCTCAACAAGATAGATACTCATTTAAATTAATCCTTGAATTAGTTACAAATAACTCTAATATTCTACCATCCATAAACGTATACGTAAAGTATACATACATATAGTACATGCATATTATATGACTACAGAGTCTTTTCACAGATACTATTCATCACTGTCCGTGTGGTGACAGATCACCGTCCTCACAGAAGACCAACCTACAGCGACAGCATCCATGCTATCGTGTTTCGTTGGTTAGTGCGAGACCGGAGGCCCATTGATGAATGACAGTCATCATAGCCGTGTAAGTCTTACACTGCCACAATGACTGTCATGCTTTTCACGTCCCCAAGAGGGGCATGAAAAAGCATCTCACTAGACCACCTTAATGTGGATTACCATCCTGTATTGTCTGCATTTGTAATGAGTATGGTACCCACAACTCTTAGATTTTATTCATGCTTTCCATTAGGCAGAGTAAAGTCACGTTGACAGGTTCCTAATATAGAATAAAAAAAAAGATTCAGAAAATGGAATATCGCTAACCCTATTCATCCCGTGCGTGCGTGTGTCATAAAAATCCACTAAGAGAGGACAACAGCAGTGCAAAGAAAAGGAAAATTTTACACAAACCCTATAGCAACCTATTTGCCCAGCGTGGCTTAAGTCTCCTGCCCAAGGAGAGGCTTACGTCCAGTAGTGGTCTATTAAAGTCTATTGACAATAATAAATCACCTAGTAGTCCGTATGATAAGCAATGGCTGGTTAGCTTAAGAGTTGTTTTTTCAACTCTCAGTTAAACTGTCAGTTAACTAACAAGTCAATAAACGTATCTAGGTCTTTATCAAACATAAATTTTTGAATTTGTCGATCGGGTGCAAATAGTCTGATAGTTACTTTATGCTCTTTCACACCTAAACACGCACCCATAGACGTGATATTTCATCTATGCCACAATAATTACAAAAATAATTGATAGAAATGCACAAACTTCAAAATGACTACTGTCTACAGACACTATAACTAATGTTTGAAACAACAGATAAAGATATTCCTCATATTTAAATTTTATTCTTCAGATAAGTTTAACTATTAAAACAGCTGTCTAACTATTTCAAAACTCAAAATAAAGTAAACTGTGGAATAAATGCTAACTGACTATTTATCTGACAATGGCACTTAACAATTTAGAAAAATATTTTATCTGCAGAGTATTATTAAAATTAAACCATATCTTCTACTTGATAACACAATCGAAAACATAACTTAATTCCATAAATTTTATTAAATCTGTAATAACACATGAGACGTTGTTAGGGTTGTCGACTGGACTATTATCTAAATTAATTTATTAATAAAATTAAATATATTAAAATTGTTACGTTGGTCAGTGTAGACACAAGGTTCAGTTCAGATAAAAATTTTAGTATTCAAGAAATCTAATAAAAGTTAATATCAAATTAATATTAATAACACATTAATTACACAGTTTTATATTTGATAATACTGATTCATAATATCTTTCTATTTCGATAAATAAAACTATATTACTATTGTTTACAGTTCGCTGTTGTTAGCGAACGGGATTTCGGTGATGCCAAATGGCATGATCGTCAATCACTCTCTGCGCTTACTGTACAGCTGGCAGCCCTAAAGGAACTGTCGATATAAGAATTGGATGGCTAAACAGTTTTGATGTTTAGATAGTCACAGTATTGGCAAGAAGAGCACGACGTAATAAGCTAAAATCAGATACGAGTAGGTATGTCATGTTACAATAAAATGTCGAATTAATTGTTCTTGCAACGCTTTCTAGTTTCTCGTGGTCTGTGTATACGGTTCGCAGTATTTTCTTATTGTTTTAATAACCGGAAACTTTAAATTAAACCGAACTGGAAAACAAAGAAAGTGCATTTTCTATTATATTTTAAGAATTTATTTTTGGAAATACTCGTACAGACATTTAGTCTATTGACTAATGTATGCTAATAGAAAACTTATTCCCAAGTAAATATATGCTTAAGTACTGTATTAAAAAATGATAATCGATAGTCAAACGCTGTGAGTTGTGTTGTACAGAACTATCTGTTAAAATATTACTATTTGTACTACAATTGCTCTCGTCGGTAATTTTTAAATTATAAAACAGAACTGCTACTGCGGTAGGTACTTCGAACAGATCGCGATCACGTACATAAACGCGTCTTGTGGTTGAAGAGGTCACTGAAACTCAGTTAACTACCGGCCGAAAGTTACCAATCAGATATGTAATGGATATTATTAATCTGTCAGATTTACGACTTTTAGTTGTGAACATTTCTAAGCAGAGCTGTTAATTGTCGAATATTAATTAAGGAATATATAGAACCGATCTTTCAATTTACAATCTATACTTATAATAAGTTTCATTGCGCAATGATGATAGCTAATGATAAAATGTAATGCGTGTTTATACCAAGCTCATGATTGCATACATGTCTGCGCTTGGAAAATGAACGATATGTTAATTAGAACTAAGTTAACGATTTACTTCTTAAGATGCTTATTACTTTTTAATCCATCGTGTTTAATATCCGTTTTATCACCTCTAATCCGAAATGATCTCAAATATGTTGTGCGGTTAATTAACATTTATACGTGTATGTTTCTATCTAATTAGTTTACACCACATTTTTTTTTTGTATTTTGAATATGGGTTATAAAAGATCCGACAAATAGAATGAATGCGACTGAGTATATTTAAAATAAAATTTTCTTTTCGGTACGCTTTTAAGCCTTGGCTAAATCCCTCACAGTGAAATTGTCAAATTGCAAAAAAGTGAAATAGTCTATAGCAATTTTTGTTTAGAAAAATATATAATCAATAGATCGATGTCTTGAAGGGTGTGGTTGGCAGCAGATGGATGGGAAGACTATGGTACCTTAACAACGTATTTATTTTTTATGTTCACCAGGCAGATAAAAATATGTATGTATAAAAAATAGTACTAAATTATAACTACGCTAAAAGGAGAAATAATTAGAATTCAGTTTTCACTTCAATTTTTCTAATTTTAACCATCGCGTCGTGTTTAGAGCTCGTTTCATCGCCTCCATGCAAACGATATCAACTATAAACCTTTAAATAGAAGAACTTATTACTCGCGAGAAACTTAATCCCATCATAAGTATGTTAGCATTTTCTATACTATTTATAAATATTCAAGTTGATATTGTTTACAGTGACACAGGTAATTACTACCAGCCTTTAGCATTATATTTCTTTACTTTAATATACAACAGCGATATTTATTTTTTTAAATATATTGTATGTTTAATGTATACTTATTTATAATCAAAGACATATTTTATTGTCTTGAGTTACTATACTTTGTAATATAAATTCTTTAGACGGTATCATAAATAGCGTAGCGACGGCTCTTAGTAGATGAGGTTCTTGCTGTTAGGTTCTGCGCTACTATTCAATAGTGAGGATTGTCAGAAATGGAAAGCTGAATTTATCAGATTATTCATTAAGCTGTTTTGCTTCATCGTTAAGCGAAATGGATGAAATTACTCAGTTAGATTACGGTAAATGCAATTGCTGAATAACCTATTTAGTGATAATATTCAATATAACACATTATAATATTATAAAGTTTTACCAGTGTTAATAGTTCAACAAACAACCCTTAAAGATGGATCACTTTTTCAAAGCACCAATATAGTGAACAATTGTATTGTTCGTTCCTTATTTTCCACTTTTCTATATATAATACCATCTAACTGTCATTTGATTTTGAATATGTAAGTTTCTCTCTTCGAAATAAAAAAATGAATTTACCAAATCGATTCATTCATCGATTCGGATGAAGTACCTACTCTTTTTTTAATTTAATCGATAAATTACACTCTCTGATTTCATAGATTACTATAACGGACTGTGAGGAAGGAGGCATAACTACATAAGCTACAGTTCTCACTTAGCTACTATCAGATAAGCAACGTCGACAGTAAAAGCTTTCACATCTATATGTAATGTTACTGTGTATTAATGACTGCTTGCATTAATGCAAGTGCAAATGTGATAATAAAACGTGCAATATAAATTTTCAAAGAGCATAAACAATATAATTCTATATTTACTTAGTGTGCACATCAGCCTCTAAGTTACCTGTGGCATTTACATATTCGTAATCACGGCAGCGCATTCAAAAATAGAATCGATTTAAATTGTATTTTAAATTTCTAACATTAGAATCACTGATCATTATTGATCATAATTGATCATAATTTTCTTTCTAGTATTTTGCATATACAATTATTATATTTTATTTATCATAGAGCAACACAGACCACAGGCGGATATATATTCGTTTGTCTTGTAGGATTTAGCACACTACTTTTCTCTTGGTCGTATTATCGAATGCCACTCAAGAGAAATCTGAAATCCTTTCCATGTCTGGGTGTAATTTATGAATGATATGTACTATTATTATTATATTATAAATACATAAGTATGTTTATCACTTGTACGATTGCCATGGCAAAGGCTCAACCTAATTTTACGGTTGTATGTGAAATCTGTCATGTTATTTTCATTTTTTATGTATCAAATAAAATCTGTTTATGTTTGTAAGTGTTCATACTGCATTTACATAATATGTAATTTTCAAAAACCCTTTGCGCACAGTTTGAAATTCAGATTTTTCTTTTAAACCACAAATTTAATTAAAAAAAATATACATCCAGGAGATAATGCATTGACTAAATTGTTATAATTTTTAAATAAAAGTGTTCTTTTTTCATTATCCACAATCAAAGGGTCTAGGTTAATAATTTTTTTTTGTCATGCCTTCTCTTGACCTTGTTTGTGCTGTACTTAGGATAATGTAAAATTGTGCCACTTATGTGCAATATGGTGTTAGCCTACATACCACATTCATTTAAACTAAATTTAATACTTGCTAATTTTTGTTAGCTATAAACATTACATTATTATGCATACGGGAATTAATGCTTTCGCTATACAAATGAACATAAATTAGAATTACCTGACGTTTTGAACGAGTAGACATATTGTAGTCACAGGCTAAGTCAGCCTGTGGCAATCAATTAATCAATAAATCAATCAATAAACTTTAATAGTCCACTGCTGGACCTAGGTCTCTTCTTACTAAGGAGGTTTTGACCTACTATACCAGTCTAACCAGACGGGTTGGTATAAGATTTGTTTCAAATTTTTCTTCTCGTTGCAGTGATGTTGTCTCGCATATGTTGTTCCCTTAGTCGCCTCTTACAACACCCATGGGAAGAAAAGGGATGGTGACACTCTGTATTCTTTATCCATCACCACACGGAGTCGTTAACAGGTATAGAACTTATAATTACGCAACTAAATAAACAAATAGGACTTAGCGAGTTATACTTTTCATATATTTCTAAAATTGCTTACCTAATTCTTGTATTATCTGTTATTCTCCTTTGACAGCTGATATAGAATTGTTCATAACATTAAAATTCATTTTCACTATATTTAAATGTGATAAAAGTCAAAACAAAGGTTTTGAATGTTTTAAATTAAATGTAAATAATATTTACACAATCTGGGATTAAACTTGGTTCCACTTGGAATATATTCTAATCTATAGAGTGGACTACGTTGCTCTAATCCAAGCTTGTGGTGTTGCTGGTGTATAGTAGGTTAACGATGATAGTAATAGTAGACATAAATTGTTTTAACATATATGTGTAAATAAGAAATTAGATACTGTACATCCTAGCTATTAGTATTCTCAATGTGAATGTAAGTCTATTTGCTACGTCAAATTTTACATACAAGGTAAAAACGAAATAGCGATTAATATAAATAAATTTGTTAAAATAATATTATCATTGTCATCATCTCAGCCGAAAGATGTTTACTGCTAGTCACAAATCTTTCCACAACAAGCGATCCTGTGCTGCCCACATCCAATGGTTTTACGCGAAGTTCACCAGGTCGTTGGACCAACTTTTTGCTTCAATAATATAGCAAAAATAAGCCGATTCATATTAGTATTCATAATAATAATTATTATATAAAATTGTGCAATTACACAGACAAATGAATTTTTTTTGTCGCAAATTAAAAAATACTTTGGCTATACATACTCGTAACACTCGGAAAACATGCCCTTTTTGCAGAATATAATTATAAATAATAGTGTGTCTACTATTCTTAATTATTATTATTTTCTATAGAAGCCAAAATGACTAGGCTGCCTGATGTAAGTCATTCTTTATTGTACTTGTATTTATTTAGAAGTTTATAATTCAGATCACTTGTTATCTGTTGTATTGTATCTGCATGTTACATAAAGAATTAAAACGAAACATGTTCTTAGACAACGTTAAAAGCAATTAATATCCACACTCAATACTAACATGAAATATTATGAAACAAATAGAAAATTAAAGGGTACAGTTGACCAAAGCTGGGCTATATAATCAGTGGGAACAACAAGATTGAAATGAAGCACATTAACAAAGTTAACTAGCTATTATCTTTAACGATTCGTCGTTATCAATCTTCACGGTTGTTTCGCAAGATGCAATTGCTTGAACCTATAGGGCTGCCATTTATTTTAATTACTTTTATTTAAACAATTAGTCAAACAGGCAAAGCACAAATTGTACAAATAGGTTTGTAGATGGTTCAATCGGTAAATAGTCTCCAAAACACAATCGGAGTCAATTGTAAAAAGAGGTTACATGTATTCGTATATATTTAAATAGTTAAACGAATAAAACTCAAATGATCGCAAATGCCCTAAACACTGTCCTAACAGTAAAAAGGTTGAATAATGTAAATATTATAAAGAACATGACCATTACAAAATTAATTAACAAACTAAGTACTCGTGAAAAAATATATGGTGTGATAAAAATTTTATATAATAAAACTGTTAGAGGAAGATCATCAGTTATTTTACATTATTTTATAGTTCTAAAAATTATTGTATTTAGCTAATAAAAATAGTTTATTATACGAGTCTCTGTATAAAATTATGCATGTAATTTTATTGAAACTTATTATAGGTCTTAAAATTTAATCTAATTCTATGTTAACTTGTTACTTACGATGTTGAAACCCTAGAAGGAATCTTGCAACAGCAGTTAATCAGGGCTAATGTTCATACCGGGCCATTAGCAGGCGCCAGATTATGCCCACTTGCCTCCGACTCACTGCACACAGTTCGATACTTAGTGACAAGCGAAAACTTTTCATGGGATTGCTTTGCAGATAATTTATTGATAAAGTACACGATACATAATACCTACAATATTTTTATTTTATAGAAAAATACATTAATTTAAAGGTATTATAAGGTATTCCGTTGACATTTTTAAATACGAGTAGTCTCTGATATTACAAGAGTCTATAAACTATATGGTCTTTATGTAGAATTAAAAATAAATACTTGTCTGCACTTAAATCTTTTCAAAAATACGTAATCTGTTGAGTAAAGGGTACATTTTCTGAATACATTCACAACGTTATTCTAAGTATTATTTCGAATGCATACAGATGTCAAGTAATAGCAAGTGAGGGCTTATAAAACAACAGCCCACGGAGTATAAATTTGTTTTATTTATGAGGAGAGAAGCTTAAAACATAATGCAGGAAGACAGCCTCTCGTAGGTAGTGTTCTTAACGGATGAGTTGTCTTGTCTAGATGAATCAGCAAATATTAATGGTAGTACCTTGGTCAGTAAAACATAATGAATATGACAATATACTGCAGATAAAAAAAAGAGTATGTGTACGCACGTAAGCTATACTTACTTGGCGCAACTAACTTCAGACTGTTGCTTTTCTCTGTCAGTGTGCGCGCGCATCGTAAAAATTCACTCTCATAATTTTTCTCAATCGCTCCAAAAGAAGTATAACTTCAATAAATAATCATACGGTTCGATTCAACAATCATTTACTTAGACAAGTGTTTATTATAAGTAGATATTATTAGTATCTACAGCCACTAACGCTAGTCTTTTCCAAATTGTCTCTTTTTATTACCTTTCGCAACTGGTCTATTGGTTTAATGGTCCGTGACGGTAAACACCAAGACAAATGAAGTCGATAGGGGATCAATTCTCACTCATTACGTCGTATAATACGCAATATTTATTTGTTCTGTGTCTGGGTCTAGACTATCTATGATACGTATATATATAAAAATATTTAAGTATGTTTATCAGCAGTCATTATCAGAGGGCTGTATTCATCTGTGTTTGGATATCTTATTATTTTTAAAACATCTCACATTGGAACTTTTTAGTCAACTTTCAAGTTAAGGTATTATTTTGCTATAAATAGTGTAATCGAAAGTTAAGGAACGTTGACTCGGCAAATTAAAAAACATCTGAGATCAACATGTGAATGGAAGCCTTGGCGTTAAAGTTTACCGGTAAACGCTAAACATCACACCTAAATTGGCAAACAGAACGAATGGTTTATGTACATATTTGCCAAATTATCAGTATCAATTATATACAGCTTATCAAAATTGTAGCTAAGCTGCCAAAGAGATACACTTTACTTTTTTTTTAATAAGTATACCCGATTTTATAAGCCACCGTCTGTAAATGACCACTTTAAGCTTAAATACCTAGCACTTAGCTTAAAATAATCTCTTGTTATATATTACAATTACAAAAATTTGAATGAGTGTTTTCGTTGCACACAGAACGGCTGAACAGTTTTAAATAAAATACGCTATCTTAAAAAAAAATATTGTCAGTCTATGTTTACGATATTTTTCGTACCTACGTACGTATATCATTATTGTACGTACGTACGTACAATAAACGTGCTAGTTAAATGCAGTTGGAGTGTAAAGTTGTGGGGCAGCTTAATCACCCCACAACACCCTTAGGCCTTGTCGCACACGTCCTCATTACAGTACTGTCCTTTTTCTTACTCATTCTTAACCTCTGCTTTGAACTCGGACGCCTATTACGAAAGTCAACTTGATATATTTATACACTTTTGACTAATTATTCATAACGTAAAAGAAAAAACAAATGTATGATGTGAGATTGTTAAATGACTATTTAAATCAAAATCTTATAACAAATTAACTACACTGTTGACCTAGTGCTTAAACGATCGCCACACCGCTCTCTACTGTGCTGGGTGTTGTGGGTTCAAACCTCACAAAGTTCAACACTTTATGTGATTCACAAATTGTTGTCCTAAGTCTGGGTGTTCATTGAATCCGTTTCATGTATGTTTGTAAACTCCCCCGCGAGACAGGATTTGTTAATAGTGCGGACGTGGTCTTTTTAAAAAGAAAAATGAAGAAAATCGTACATCTAATCACCAGTAAACACATTCCTAGTTTAAATTAATAACTATTTTCCTGTTTTGATATAAGTTTCAACAAGTATATGGAAGTATATATCTATTATGAAATATAGAAGTGATTATAAATGCCATTTACAACTCTATGGCGATAACTACTTTATTTATATTAGCTTCTTAAGGTTTTACGTTAAATACGACTATATACATCATACTAACAAAATGTGCAAAGGAAAAAACATAAATTTTATCAACAAAAACTTAAGCGATTCCTACAATGAGATGAAAATAGTACTTGAGAAAACCCATTCGCAGTATTTCTGTTCAGTACATTGTACTGCAATGAAACCCAGTTATGGTGTAATATATTGACGTACTTTCACCAGTTTTAACAGCTTGTAACAGTTACAGCTACTGGTCATGCGATCGTGGGCTGCATCTTCCGAGATTGCGTTAGTTGACAACTTTGCCAAAGGGAATAATCACGTTACTACTGCAACGTTAAGTTGAAATCCTCTACAAAGCGATTTTTAAGTTCTTCGTCGTCCTCTACAACTTTATTCTTGTGATTTTTACGCTAACATACTACCGTAACATAGTCTCGACACTTTTGAATTTGTTTGAAATTAGTATACGAACGTTTTTTAAATCTAGGTATGTAAATGATTAGTTATCATTAATTGCTCGGCTGTACGGAAGGCGTAGTGATTATAGCGATCACCACGCCGTTTTCGATTACTGCGACTGTTGTAGGTTCGAACCTCATATGAGATAACAATTTGTGTGATCCACAAATTGTCCGTTCCGTGTCCGTTTTATGTATATTTATAAATTACACCGCGACACATGATGTGTTCATGTTGTGAGAGTTGTCGTTTTAAAGAAACAAAAAAAAAAGAATTATTATAAAAAGAAAAAGAGGGAATTTTTTACTATCGTCTGTTCTATCGTCGTTGTCATAACAATGGATCAACTTTTAATGACATTCACACCTAAAGTACTGTAGTACAGTCTGAGAGTAAATAGACTGCTGAGTCGTGTAAAGTGTTAAATATAAATATCGTTTAACATAGTGAGCTTACAGCACGCGTACAAGAGGCTTTAAAGCAATAACAATTGAGATGGTAAGTACATATGTAGTTACAAGGATTGCAGCCACTAGACCACTAGAATAACCTTGAGTTTAGGGTACGTGTTATCATGAGCGGAGCGACATGCACATAAAAAAAAACAAGTTGCAAACAGTTGTGTGTCCATTACACAAAAAACATTTTATAAATTATTTACACTTTTATTTGTCTAAAACACAATTACGTGTAAATTGTTACGCTCAGTATATATCTACACCGAATTGGACAACTAGTTAGGAGTCGTTACTCGTAATTACGAACTGGCAGTTTAACTACTTCGCCATCACTGATTTATTCAGCATGAAAATTCTAATTGTAAAAATCTGAATCAACAGTACGTAGGATAACATTTTCTAAAACGCTTGTAGCCTTTCCTGTGCCAACAACCACGATGTCGCGGCCAGTCGACCGTTGTGTAATAATACCAGGTGAATAAGTACGACCGCCTCGGTATCCTGCGCGTAAATCAACTAAGTTTAGTGGTGAAGGCCCTGATGAGATCGTTTCTACGGTACTTTACTTAGCAGAGACTCTTGATTCATCAACTCTCTAAACGGTGTCTACCGGCGTGCTGTTAGAGTTTTAGTAAGCCCAGGTACATGAAAACTATTTAATAATGTATTTGGATTAAAAGTCATAACAATAAACATGATAATTATAACGATATATGTTGTAGATAATCGAAAATCGATTAAAGTGGACCTCCAAAATTGAACGAATTACCTAAATTGGAAAAGATGATACGAAACGTTCAATACTCAGGTCGGCCCACTTGTCCGATTTCTTTATTGCACATTTTTTTCTCTTCAATAATCAAATTCAATTATCAACAATTCAATAATCAACAATAATCTCTATGTCAAACTCTGCATATAAAAAGAAAACGATGCATGATCAATTCAATTACCAGTGAGCATTCAAGTTACTTTACTAGTATATTTCAATTCACGAACAACATTTCTAATACATCATTAAAACACACTTAAAACCATTACAACATGGTGGGCTAAGTCACAACATGTTCAAGGAATCATGTTTTTGCTAAGAGGCTCAGCTGCTCACAAGAATTCATTTCCCGTGTCACATCAAGGCTGTTATTTATGCGCCGGCGCATTTGACCTAACTATTATATTTGTTTAATTTAACAGAACATACTTCAAATTTCGCGATGGAAGTTGATTTTATTAGACATGTTCTCTTTTATAATATGGACTAGATTTTTTTCCTGCTATTTCACTAGTACAAGCATTCTAAAGTAGAAAATGCACTTATTTTTATTTAAGAGCGTACCAAGGAGGCTACTACTAGGGGATGAAAAGCACGAATAGAATCTTAGAGTTGTAATCGCCATAGTGTGGGATAGTGACCCACACTATGGCGTCCTAGTAAGACGCTTTTATACGCCCCGCTTGGAGATTTAAAGGCGTGACAATTATCGTAGCAGTATAAGACTCAAACACTTACCATGATAACTGTCACCCCTGCATAAATGGACCTCCAGTCTCACACTTATCAATGTTGAAATCGACGAGGCTCTACTACCTTATAGTTGATTAGTGTATGTTCTTATCACTAACAATGAAACATGTTGTTAGCTGGTAAGCTTGTTAAGAAGCAAATGGCAAAACGTATCACGTGATGGTAACTATTGCTGCCTATTGACACCAACTTACAAGTCATAAGCGTGTTAACGTCAAGTAATAAAAGGACGGGTTAGGTTCGACCCTGGAGACATCATTCACCTAGTGAAGAGAAACGAAGGAATTCTCTTCCACGGATGAACACTAGTAATAAGACAGAAAGCTATTATCAAAGGCTTTCACAATCATCAGTCTCGGCAAATCTCGTTAAAAAAAAGTTATAGGATTCAAGGTTCAGTGCATTTTCTTTTACTTTATTTTGAGAAAGTGGTAATCTTAAAATTGATGCTACTGTGATGTTTGTGTGCTGTGGGCTTTGTTTTCTAATTTTCAATAATAATAATAACAATAAGAAATATCATGGTTACGGTATTCTAATCACATTAGGCTAAACTAGATTGCTGAGAATTGTTACTAAACATGTATTGCTAAAAATATCCAGACACAACAAATGCTTGTGCTCATGGTCCATACCTAACCCTTCGGATCCAAGACCTTTTACCCGTTCACCCGTTTAAATTATTATTGAGTACTGGTTTTTATCAAAAGTTAAAAGCATATACTTACATACGACATTACTTTAAGTTCCAAGAGTTATTGATGGTAGCCCATAGTTGCTACTTTGGTATTGTTGTGGGTTCGCTATGGTAAAATAGAACAGATTATCATAACATGATTATGTCTAAATTATGGTGTACTTTATTTAGTAGCCTAAAGCTATTTACTATGTATGTTTCAGTGCGTAATAATTTGTTTAAAACCAGAACGGCGACCATCGTATATCATTACGACTAATATTAGCCGAGAGCGAACACAAATTTGCTTCCATTTCATCGAATACAATGAACGACAATGTTGCACGCAATTTGATAAGAAATAACAAACTGAAACGGTACAAAGGGCTTGAATTTCTATAAATTAATCTTCCAAAAACAAGTGGTAGAAGAAAATTTTATAGAATTATTAACTTTTGTTCACGGCTCCATTCGCTTGTATATCGACTATCGCAGTAAAATGTACTGCCATGTTACTGCAAAAGTTTCATATAAATCTGTTCAGTAGTTCTTACGTGGAAGAGTAATAAACATTCGTATATCCTTACAAATATTCGCATTTACGATATTGTACGAGTATATTGATATTGTATTGTATTGTAATGGCATACTGCACTTACCGCTGGACTAGTCCATAAGTTTAAAGTTACTCAGTGTGTGATGGAGCGTGTAGTGCTGAGTATTTCTCTAGCCGATAGAATTCACAATGAAACAATTCGACAGAGATGCCGAGGCCGATGACTTGAGAAAAATGGTTGGCAACGAATGGATACTGACTATTCAAACCGGGATGGTTCGTGCTCTTTGGAGGGGCTTTCGCTCAGCATGACAATAGACGGAAATAAGAATAAAGATTCGTTACTCAATGCATATCGATTGATAACATTAGTTTTTAATATTATTCCATTTTTATCATATGTCAATGTCTTTGACATGGAGAGTAATGTGTACGTGGGCGGATAAGAACAAGAGATATATATCCTTGCCTTCTAAGCCAAAAAGTTATAGTTAAATATTACTTATAGAATATAAACTTCTTTCTACTGTAGTCAGAAATTTTCTTTTTTTTTGATAAATATTAGTTAAATTTTAGATCTATTCAGTAATCATTTAAAATGGAAAACTGTAGAATATTTATTGAAACTCATTTAGAAGATATTTCTATTTATTACTTTCTTATTGTTTTCCGTTATTAAGACTTGTTCAGTTCTGTCAATTCATGCAGTAAAAACTCCTTCATTTACATTTTGAAAAACGTAACATAACGTTCAGTAACACGTTACAGTCATGGTGAGAATTTTATTTAAATTATGTAACATAATATCAACAAATAGCATGTTAAAATTCTCTACTATATCTAAGTAACTAGTAATTTCGCGATACTTTGTTCTCTCGAGTTCGTATTAGAAAATGCAAATGACCTGTCCCATATGAGAAAGTATTTCATCGTTATGGAAATAGTTGCACTCAAACCTCTAATAACTCTTTGAAACTTGAACGTATATAAACTATGATGACTATAGCCTTAGACCTATATGCATTTGTACTGTTTCTAATTATGAAATATGAAAGGTTTGTAAATTAGCTTTTCAAACTTTTTGACTTTTCGAAAGAAAGTTTTTAATGACATTAACATTTTTAACAATAAAGTCATTTGTTCATAAAAATAATTATTTTATTGTGGTGGTTTAATTTTTAATGTATTTTCTAACTAAGTTTACATCTGTATTTATGAAATAAACTCATTTTATTCTGAAAAAGTATTTTTTAGTATCAATAATTTAATAAATAGATTTTTTATGTGGTATGTATTTTTTAGTCAAATTTATTATGAATTGCATCATCTTATTTGGTGACATATTTTTTTATTTCTTTAATATGTCGATCGAATAGCCCATTTTAATATGTATAATTTCAACACGATAATAATTGTTTTCGAAATAAATAAAAGTAACGTAACAACATAAAAGAAAAAAGCATTAAAAATTCTTTGTTCTTATTACAACTAAAAATAAAATTACCGATTTTCTTAATCTACATCTACACTAGTCTACATCTACACTAATGTACACTAATATATTTTTAAGAGAAAGATAATATATATATATATATATATATTATAAACTCAAAAACTACTTAAACGATCCAAACAAGTCTTTCACCGTTAGAATACTACATTACCACTGAGTAACAAGTTATATTTATAACTAAAAAAAAATATAAATCAATAATTAAATTTTAATAATATGACCTCAGGTATAAAGGAATTTCTTTCGTCGTATGCGCTGCTTAAAATAAGTTAGTGACAGTTACAATCGGCACTATTTATGTGTTGTAGTAAAGCACTAAAAACATACATATGTAGTTACTGCCTACTCCTGTAGGGTTATAAAGTGTAAACATTTAAAATAAGGGTCAAGCTTAGGATCACTGTAACCGTATCTATCTATTTTATCATACCAATTTCGATCCTAAACTTCAAGTAACGATGTTATAACTCATTCGGGTTCAATGTGATCAATTCCTGTATAATTTTATAGTGTAATTTGTTAAGACTAATTAGCAATATTTATTTATTTATTTAATATATTCCAAGTTGCAACAAATCTGTTCTTTAGTTTAAATGTGAGTTGAAAAAGATGAGTAACTGAAATTAATTTATGTACTCGTAAACACGTGACATTAAGCTTCAAACGGCAGAGGTGTTTTAATTTCAAAAATAAATATATCTATGTCTTCTGGTATTTAGCTACGGAGTGTTGACGGACCTGTATTGATTCTCTGTGTATCGTAAAAGCTGACTTAAGGCGCTCTCATATAGATCTGTTGATAATATTGGATGCGTTATTGAGATAATGTGTCCCGTTTGCTTGCACAAAACTGAGTTTTTGACGTCCAATAATTCTATTTCATATTGGTTTTTTTGGTAGGTTGTTTCCGAATGTCGGGCAGAAGTCCTCGCTACTGTGAGCGATAAAATTATTTGTCTCATGATGAATATCCATATGTTTATACATACACTAACACTCATAACTCTAGGTAAAAGCAAATTTCTTCCTAAACTTATTACTAGTATTAACAATTATTGGTGTTGGTTGTAAAGATTACCACATCTGTGAGTGAGATCGCATGTGTCCCAATTCAAATGTTCAAAGAACTTTTATTCCTCTTGCTTCTTTTGCATCGTTATTATTACAGCAGTCGGTAACTACGCAGCCGTCCGAATATATAGTGTATTAAAAACAAAAATCACACTAATACGTTCGGTATTATTGAACGATAATGATTTCCGTTCAATAACTCACATCGCATCTGATCGGAAACAAACTACATAACAAACTACGTCGAACAACAGCACTACTACTAAAGAGAAAGAAAACTCTAAATAAATTCTGATCCTAAATCAACCCGTCTGACTAGTATGGTATATTAGGTCAAAACCTCCTTACTAAGCAGAGGTCTATGTCCCACAGTGGACGATTGGTCGACGCTTGGTAATATAAACTGCCGCTAGGTGCATGCATCGGCACCGATAATCCTTGTCAGATCTCCATATAATTATTAGTCTTTGAGTGACCATTTCATTTTTCATTAATTAGTTCCTTAATTCAACGTCCTCATTTAAAATCAGGTCAAATCACTTCACGCGGCAGGTACAGCAAACGTAAAATTAAGTAAAAAAAATATAATAAACGTCTCATTTTTAACGTATTATTAGAGGGACGAAGTTGAAGAAAATTATGTTGTTCAACACCACCTACTACTAAGGTAATAATACGATTACTGTCAAATTTACTTTCCAAAATTACCTTGATTTCACACTTCGTATTGAAATGTATGCAGAGTGAGCCTCGTTAAAACAAAATTCCAACGTAAAAACTTTACAAATAATGTGCTGAATTTTAAGAAGTGAGCGGATACCTCAAATTATTGACTTAAGTAAGTAAATTGATTGTGAATTCTTCTTCTTATTTGAAAAAACATACTTGCATTGATTTTCTTAATTTGCTACCTTCAACAACATAATCGGCATAATTATATTACTCTTACAGAAAGAGAACGACTATATTTCATTCAACTCTGTGTTGGGACTTTCAGGGTACTGTAGCTAAACGAAAAAGAGATAAAACGAACGAACGATAAAAGTCATATCTCTGAACTACATATATTGCTAGTATATTTTATTGCTTTTTAATGTGACCGTAAATAATCAGACAGAAGTTGCCAGTGAATTTTGATTTATTTCGTTTATTATATTTCCTAGTTCTCCATGTGGTGACAGATTAACAATACGGAGTGTCACTACAAACATTCATCTTGTGGGTATTATAAGAGACAACTAAGGAAGCAAATTATGCAGGTGAACATCACTACAAAGAGAAGAAAAAGTTGAAATAAACCCTATACCAAGCCGTCTAGCCCATATAATTGACCAAAACTTCTTTTCTAAAAAGTGACCCGTGTCCATTAGTGGACTGTTAAAGTCTATTGTTGCACACTATCTAAAAGTATTGATGTTATACGTTTGTATTTAGCGATGAAATTTGCTTTTTGTTGATAATCCTTTACAATTATAATGAAATATGAGATCACAAGTTTCTTTTAAATATCTTTGTATAAATTAAACATGAGTATGAAACTGTGTTTCGTTTCGGCTGTCTTTCAACTTTATTATTTAGGTCTTAAAAGAATCGATATCTTCACGACGGTTATAGTTACAAGTAGCTGTAATTTTACTTCCAGGTATGTGTATTTTAGTAACGATAAATCTGGACTAATTCCATTTCAGTAATAAATGTAGCTTAGCAGCTAGAGTAGTAAACCAGGTCTAGGTGTAAAGTTAATGAGATTTAGTGCTGTAGTTGTCCGCTTAATTAGTGTATGAAAATGATTTTCATTTTTAATTTTGTGGTGAAATTTAAAATTATTCGTCAGTGTTGTCATTCATAAATATTATAAGGTATCACAGTCGATCATTTTACAAGTTTAAGGTGATATTTTGGCAAAGTAAAAGATTACAGTAGTTCTTATCTATCAAAATTACACGAAAGTAAAAACTATCATAATTATGGTGCGTTTGGAACACGTCGTCTGTCGCGGACAAATATTGTTGCCAGATCAACTAGAAATGTAGATGTACAGTACATTTTATACATAGCTAAAGAATGGGCTTTTCTCTTACTATTTCTTAAGATTCTTGGTTATCAAGTGCTCATTCTAATCACACTTTCATATGAAGCGGAATCTTGAGCTACAAGAACGTCATTTACACACTTTCCATACACCCTACCTTTAAAGCATACTGGATTAAATCGCCTGGAATTACTACATGACAAACAGGTATTTGTGGTAATAGATTAACAATATAGTATCCCCACCCCTATTTATTCCGTAACTATCGTCAAAACCGACTAAGGGAGCCAACTACACAGGCAATAACATCGCAGCGAGAAAGAAAAAAAATCCTATTCAACCTGTCTGGCCAGTGTAGTATAGTAGGCCAAAATTTCATTTCTAAAGATAGACTTATGTCCAGCAGTATATTAGTAAAGCTTTAGGTCTGTTCTAAGCGGACCTTCTGAGTATCATGGACATACAAAAAGAGCACTCTATGAATGCCCCAGCCTTCAGGATATACAATCGCATAAAACTCTTTTGCCCAGACTTGCTTACAGAGGCAATGTCTCGCAATCTCTCCTATACTACCCGAGAGCTTGATATAATGGATTCTTTTTACTTTAGCTGTAAATGGATAATACTATCTGAGGATTAAAGAAACTAGTGTAATGTTTTTCATAAGGGCTCATGTCTTTTTCAAAGACGATTTATTGCTACTACAGCAGTCATTAAACAAATCTCACAGCACTCTTGCTTAAAAATATTAGAAATGTCGTTCTATAAAACAAGTCATAGTTTTCATACGGACGTAATCCTAATTTTAGAGACAGTGAACTGTAATAATAATTTATTATGCGGTTTTTTTTATAAGGCCATGACAAAAATAATTACCAACTATTTTCCTTATTATACAGGTTTTTAGTTAAATATATCGGAATATACAGAACCACTCGCTATAACTCGAAAATTGATAACACATCAATAACCATTTTTTTTTGTTTTTTTTCTGCACTACATTAAGCTATATCGCTATAATGAGCCACAAACAGTGGGCGTCAGTCGTTCGACAAGTTTTTATCATCATACCTCTAAATAAGACCCTGTTACATGTTTACTTCAATAATATTGACGACCAACAATTACTTATAAATAATAATCTTTGAGAAGTGCCAATCATAAGTCAGTGATCTTTGGTTACATACTTAATGTCTATGAGTAACTTATCATGTGTCAAAATGTGCGGGAGATAAGCGCCGCGAAAAAAACTCTATGGATTCCTTTAAAGTTTTTGTCTATGATGATACACCTACTATTTACCTTCTCTCAACCGTAACCAGTACCTATTTGACGTTATTAATTTTATCGCGTTTTTTTTTCGCTTTAGATTATAGATTAACTGTATTTATGATTGTGGATATAACTGTATGTCGTTGAATGACGGATTTCTTTCTTTTTGGTAACTTGGAAAATAAAAAACACTGGCTGGTATTTACAGTTAGCTCTGTCAGTGATTTAATACATATGTAAAAAGGTTAAAACATAAACAGGAGGAGATAATTCTTCAAAAATATTAACGAAAAAATTACATATTTGATATGACACCTACCTAAGCTTTTTGTGAGGATCACGTGCAAGATTATATTTTAAATTATAAGTAAAATTATTATTAAAAAATGAAATATTAATATTACACTGAAGGGAAATTTATAAAAAATAAGTTTCATTTTTTTCTTATATTAGGCCGTACCAAATCATCGTCGAAAACAAGAATAAGAAATGTCGGATTAAATATCCATAATGTAACACTCTCGAAACGTAGTTACTGTGACAATTGTTTAGTACCAATTTTCTTAAAATATTTGGTGACGAGACGATTTATGGCGTGCAGTGTTTTCTTTGTGCCAATTTAAACAACTTTCGCCGGCCAGGGCAGCAAATTACCCCTATTACGAGGTAATTCGTTGACGCCGACAACTCTTGAAGACCACCGCGATATTTGTAAGATTTATGACCGCCACTTTCGATGTTAAATTATGTGACAATTTGTTTGTAGTATTTGTTTTCAGATCTTACTATTTTTTCAACTTTACTCGATCCATTGCGTCAGCCAGCCAGTATGTTTTAGTCCTAACCAGAAATATAATATGAGTATATTTTACATGTCAGGATTTCTGGTTCCACCTAGTAGTAAAATTTTCTTAATTTATTCTTTAAACGCAATTACTAGAAAAATTGCATTTCTCCAATTAAAATAAAAAGTTTCGGGTATTATTAAATCTATTAACAGTGCGCTCAGTAATGTTTACTATTATAAAAATGTTACCTGTGATAAAAACCTGTTCCACACTGGTTGAGGTATTACACGCTAATAAAACGAAATTAAATAATTCATTATTTTAAGAAATGATTCATACGGGTAGATTTGATCTCACAACCATTAGATCGTCAGTTCAACGGCTTATTCATAGCTTTTAGTTTTATTGTCGCTAAATCGTATTTTCCTCAACTCCTACACAAGCAATTTCTATTATTTGAAAACAAAAATTAAAATAATTCAACATTATATAAAAATAAAAGACACCTGCTGTTATGACGTCATAAAAGCAGATAATTGACATCATTGATAAAATATTTGACATTAACATCAATCTTCGAAGGAACGTTGACCGAAATTTAAAAATAGTAGCAGTGTTATTGTGCTTTTGCTTATCTAAGAATGTTGACTTAATTAGTTCTTGGTAAAGAAGTAAGTACAACAATTATTCAGAGTACTTAAAATATTAAGTCATAACATAGCAAAAAGACACTTTAATACATATAAAATAAGCACGTAAAATATATTTATATAAAAATAAAATACATATTTATAACACACACATCAACACGTTGAGGGATCGCTAAATAAAAAAGAAAGCAGAATACAAAATGCTGAAGCAGAGTGTTGAGGACCAGTGGACATCAGGAACTCAACAGTCACAAGAGCGTTGCCGCCCTTAACTCCCGCCCTTAACTCTAAAATCCTTAAAATATAGCTTGATTTCTGTGACAGTTGTCACTAGTGGTATTTTAAAACTTACGAGGTACCTACATTTTGATGTCTTAAAATATAGCTTTATCT
The DNA here is from genome assembly GCA_949316085.1 of Hypercompe scribonia. Lineage (NCBI taxonomy): Eukaryota > Metazoa > Arthropoda > Insecta > Lepidoptera > Erebidae > Hypercompe > Hypercompe scribonia. The sequence goes on from OX438975.1 coordinate 17,198,846, forward strand.
CTGTAAAATTTGGCACTAATGTAATTTAGGATTTATGAGGTTATATTTTAATGTCCTCAAAAAGTACCTTAAATCTCTGTGACAGATGTTACTAGTGTCATTGTAAAACTTACGAGGTGCATTTGAATATCCTTAAAATATAACTTAACCTCTGTAACATTTGTCACTAGTGTCATTTTAGAACTAACAAGATACATTTTAATGTTCTTAAAGTATAGCTTGACTACCGTGACAGTTTATTTATTTATTTATTTCAAATTTTAAGCGTTTTGTATAACAGCGGGTTTAATGCCCGCGGCATTCTCTCCCAGTCAACACTAGAGTGGTGTAGAGATATTATAAGAGGTGCATGGAGGTTACATTATCAACAAAAATACACACTACATACCTAAACTTATAATTGTCACTAGCCTCCTTTTTATTTATTTTTTTATTTTTTAAGTTTAACTTAAAATTTAATTCACACTTTAAATTTACTTCGTAAATTTCACGGTCACACTACACTTTAACGATTGTAGAATAAGGGTTTCTTTTTTATTTTTGAGCAGTCAATATTTTGGTAACACATAAGTGGTGCTTTTCCTCTTTTAGACAGTTAACGAAATAAGAACTTAAAATAAAAACTGTGTTAGTGACAAATTTTAATACACCGTTCCAAACTCACTTATAATATGAACAAGTATATGATTATCAGCCAATTTTAAATTACAAATAATAGAATGAAATCACAGATATTAAACGACGAAGCTATTACGATAGCAAAAAATCAATAGAAAATAATAGCACAGTACTTAAACATACAAAAAACTAACGGCAAATTGTATAAGTATCAGCATTGAAACAAATATTTGTTTTTTTTCTTTTAAAAAAAAGACAACGCTCGCATTAGGAATAAATCCTGTGCCGCGGGGGACTTACAAGAAACGGACACAAAGAACACCCAGACTCTGAACAACAATTTGTGGATCACACAAAGTGTTGTCCCATGTAGGATTTGAACCCACAACACTCAGCGAAATGGAGATCATCCCGTGGGTGTTGTAAGAGGCGACTAAGGGACAAACTACGCAGGACAATATGGACACACAAGCCAGGAGAAGGAAAACTTGACACAAATCCTATACCAAACCGTCTGGCCCGCGTGGTATAGTAAGCTAAAACCTTCTTGCTAAGGAGAGGTTTATGTCCGGCAATGGATTATTAAAGTTGGTTTAAGTATTGAAACTAAACGACACTCATACGTGCGAGTTAAGTAATGGTAAGTGATAATCGACATCCTTAGACACCTACAGATGTACTTATTGAGTTACAAGTCGAGATGTACGTACATTGTTACGTACTTTACTAATTTGAGCCAGCGATTATCTCACTGAATAGGTGGAAATAACAGGACACCGGTTTTAGCAACTCTTAAATATTCACTTCTGACCGAGGTGAATTCATTTCACACTTGAATTTTCACGCGAATGAGGAAAAGTCCTACATATTTCATCAGTGGCATGACATGGTATCATTCTACAAACTTAAACACTAATACTAGAAATACTGTCACATAAACCAAGAGTCTTAAAAGTCATTAATAGTTAATGTTTATTCATCATACAACGACTAAACTCGTCGTTCAAACCAATCCATCTTATATAACGTTACTTAATTTAACAAAAATAACAGTGTATTATAATTTTATTGGTAGTTTAATCATGTACAAATTGATGAATAACTTTAACTACGATCTCAGAAAATTGTTATAGCCCCTTAATAGTGATTAGAAAGAAGTATACGTTTATATTAAAATAAAATAACCCTAAAGTGGGAGTTAATTATGGTTCTGCGTGTAATTTTGTTAAGTATGAACTCGGTTGATGAAAAGGAAAGTATAATGTTAGGAAATCGACGCACTACAAAAAAGTTAGCTGTCCGCTGTCGGCTTTTTTGGTTATATCATTGAAGCTTTTTTTTTGTTAGTAATTGACAAGCAACATCTTGCATTCTAAAATCAGACATTTATGTTTTTATACTTAGATAAAATAACACGCACTAGATTATAATGACTAAACAAAACAGTCGTGTTACAAAGTAGCGCTTTCATTTCCTACATGGTTGATGTAGATTACCTAAATTGTATTTTAATGAATATGTTACAGTCGAAACTCTTTAGCGGTCACGAGTGTTATAATTTGAGAAATTGTTTTTAGAGTATTTTTTAAATAGTTGTTTTGTCTAAAAACTTTGGTGACCTAAACTAGGTTCTCAGTAAGAAGTATTTTTAACCATCATTAAATCAGTCAATATTTTAACTGTAGATATTTATATCAACGTCCGTGTGGTGACGGATTAAGAATACATAGTGTTACCACCCCTATTCATCCCGTGGGTGTCGTAAAAGGCGATTAAGGGAACAAAGTATGCAAGACAACATCATTACAAAGAGAAGGAAAACTTGAAACAAACCCTATTCCAATCCGTCTGGCCAGCGTGGTATAGTAGTATAAACCTTCTTGCTAAGGAGCGGCCTATGTCCAGCAGTGGATTGTAAAGGCTGTTGATGATGATGATAATAGTGATGACGATTTATATCATATAACCTCATCATCTTCATCTTCTAGTCAATTTATAACTAATTTTTTTTGTAACTAGTTTTCTTTTAGTTTTTCAGTTTTCGATAGCTACTAATATGGTTGATTCTTTTTCAGACATCGTGAAGAAGTTAAATAGGTTTAAGAAATGCTACTATAGGGAAGGATTAAAGGTAGGCTAGGGATGTCGGTAGCATGGTATAGCAGGCCGAAGCTTTCTTTCTGAGATGAGGTCTATGTCCAGCAGTTGACTGTAAGGGTTGTTGATGTGTGGGATGCTGGAAGTCACAAAATGCGGTCAAAAATCCTTTTGACTAATTTTTGATGTTTTAACTACAACATATAAACTTTCTACGAGTATGATTTTTTATAAACATATATTGTTAAGTAGGTTCTCATTTTTATCAATTCACTATTCATGGTATTACGGTTTTCTTACTTGTATAATATTAATAATAATAATAGACTTTATTTCAAAAACACAGCATACAAACTTAAGTGTAACAGTTTTCAAGCAAATTACAGAAGAAAACAACAAAAAATTTTTTAAGACTTGATAATTGATAGTGTAAACTGACGTGGCATTTATGGCTTGTACTATGTTGATGTACACGTTCATTTTGTAGTTTGTGGGTAATTTATGAAAATTTCAATTAACAAAGAATACGATAATTTATCTAAACGACTTATACAAAACTAATCAAAACCTCCAACCCTCCACTGAACAATTCATTATGTTAACGAACGTTGAACGCCGTGTTTGACAAAGTGGGTGGACACTTAGTGTTTCCAATACTGATTTGATTTAATTCTCTTCTAAATTTAATCTGATGACTGCAGTGCTGACATTGCAATCATGCTCGTTGCCTGTCTCTATAGAGCTAGAGGGTTTACAAACGGACGGATCTCGACGGTTCTGTTGCCCTGACTGATAAGCTGAGGGTCGTGGATTCGATACTATATACATATTCAGAAATATCTAAGTATGTTAATCAGCAGTCTGGTTATCATAGCACAAGCTCTACCTAATTTGAAATCAGAGAGCCGTGTGCGAGACGTGTGAGGTTATTTATCATTCATATGTAATATCTTAATGCAAATGCCGAGCATATTGAATAGTACAATTTAGTTCACAATGCAGCTGCAGCTATAGTTGTTGGAAGTAATTAATACAGCAACTCATTTACATACTATTGATAGCAATTTTTAATAACCCTTTCAGACTGGCATAAATGTTAAAAGTTTTATATAACCTGTTTCAACATGATCGTAACAATTACCACGGTTTTAATTGCATTGAAAGATGTTCAATTGTAAAATAGTTTCTTTTAAAACATTTACGATATTTAAATCGAAGTAATCACCAGTTTCAGAGATAGTATATAGTTAATACTAGTAACTCTCCGAAAAATGTTTTGCAATTTTGACTATTCTATATGAGTGATAGATGCGATCCTGATAATCTAAATCAGGATCTATATCAAAACAGAGCTTTGAAATAAGAATATCTGAGTCACTTTGGTAGGCAAAGAATAAAAAAAAATATCTTCTAGATATATTTCTATAGGGAAAAAGGTTTAAATTTAACTAATATTGATAGTTCCTCGATAAAATTTAAGACCAACATAACATAAATAAAATTAGTATTTATTTTGCATTGTTACTATTTTTATTTCTTACCGTCTCGTTGGTCTAGCGGTTAGCGTTTGAGACTGTTGTTCAAGAGATCTCGAATTCAGTATTCGGGTCGGATTCAAAAGTTTTGTTAAGTTTTCCTAACAATAAATTCTTAATAACAGTGCAGAGTATGGAAGCACACCCGTGCCTCAAAGAGCACGTTAAGGCGTCATTCCCGATTGACATGAACATCTATGACAATCATTATTGGGAAGTCAATACACACATGCACACATAAAATCACGCCTGTTTCCCCGACAGAGCCACCTCCCGTCGAGGATCAAGCCCAGATACTTCATCTAGGCCTGAACCGGAACGAGGACCAAACTAATTAGGCTGAAGGTGCCACAGGGCGGACTACAACCGAGTCCATGGAGTAAGAGGACTTTCATCTTATCGACGCTCCGCCAGTAAGCCCAGCGCCTGACTGCGCCCAACCACCAAAGAATCTCCCCTGAGGCCAGGCGTGTCGCCTCTTGAAAGTTCATCTACTGGGTCCATTACAAACCCTATGTCGGTCTGGCCAGTTTAGTATAGGCCATAAACTTCTGTCTAAGGCCCTTTTTCTTTCAAGGCTTTGTCTAGTAGTAGATTATTAAAGGTTCTTACTGTTACCATTACAGATTCAGTGTAACCCAACTGTGCTACTAAATTCTCCAATCACACAGACCGCTGTCAGTGTATATGTGTGTTGTGCTGTACATAAATGTAAATTGATTAATGCGCACTTGTTAGCGAAAGTACAATTAATAATGTACAGGCGAGTTTGAAGCATCCATCACAGCTATGAAATAGCGCAATAAAACATTTTCCTATGTAATTTCTTGGCAAATAACAAACTTTATAGCCTTTTTAAGCTTCCGAATACGTGACTTTTGTGTGCAATAAGCCACTTACAGTTCATTAGTTTGCAAATCGGAGCAATAAATTTCTCTAAAGTTATAAAACAGCTCGTTATTTTACCAGGGAAAACATACTACTTACAACTAAACCTGCTTAGTCATCATTCGATAGTCTGTCTTTATGCTAAATATGACAAACGAATAGACAGATCTCCTCAAAAAAAGTAACTACCATCGCTCTTGGACCTAGAAGTAGAAGTACCTACACGACTTTGTCCTTAGATTCGAAACTTGCCTGCTCAACTTTTAGTTTCAAGGAAATAGAGACATGCTTAGTTGATGTAAATTTTTAGTGTCCTATACACATTTCTTTGGTAAACCAAAAATTTTTTTTTAATATTTTACTATCTAAAAAGCTACTACATTTCTATCATAAAAAAGATTAACCCAGTGCAATCTGTCGTCTTTTTCTTAGGTAAACGTTTAAACGATGTAAGTGGTTTAAGGTGAAGAACCGTCCTTGGTACCTGCCAGTGTTACTAGTGAAATAAATGTTACACTTTTTTCACACGAGAATATTACTTTTTTGATACAATTATTAACTGTACCACTCCTCCCAACTATAAAAACGTATATTAAAGTTCAAAGAAATTAGCTGATAAATATTTAATCGTTAGAAACTCTTTTTTTAAAGTAAAACAGTATACGGACTTGACTTTGACTGCATGAACGGCAGATACTAGTACTGTTAGAATGAAAAAAAAAGAACGAAAAAAAAAGATATATATTTTTGCACATAACAATAATAATAAAAAAGTAGGTGGTATAAAATAATCTTGGAGTGCCAAAAACGGACCTAATTCAGTATTGTCAGATGAAAACTACGGTGGTACGTAACGCTGGTATTCAATTGGGCCCAAGTGACGCTATACGTTAAACATTTATATAATTGCCAACCATGATTATTATTAGGTAATTATACGTAAAATAAAAAGCATTACATTAATTAACCAAAAATAAAATAAAAACAACAAATACACATACATAAATGTTTGATAATTTCTTCGCGACACAGAACATATTCCTTGACCGGGAGTTATTAAAAAAAAATCGGTTAATTTACCACAATAAACACAATAAATTTTATAAATAACTTTTTATTTCTTAATCACTAACTTGACATTTCTAAAATGAAATATGTGGAACAAAAATATCATTTAAAAACAATAACCGAGACCTGTCTCAACTTGCCATGCTAATAAGAACAAGACATGGTACTTATTGCATATATATTGTTTTTTAATGATTGCTTCAGACATATGATTGATGTAAAGTACACAGTCATAATGTGTGAATGTGTTATTCTCGTGCAACCGGCCAGTGCCTGCAGCAGAATTTAAAAATGGCAACAATTATCTTTGACTTTTATTTTATTCATACACATCGTTTATAAAAAGAAACTAAAAGAGATTTATTACCAGGCCCACCTTTTTATAGTGACCACTTTGTTAAAAAGTTATTATAAAAACAGTAAGGCAGCAGTGTTATAAGTTCTGTTGTTTAACTAATTTATTTTGCAGTTACTAGAAACAATACGTCATATTCATCTACCTATTCTATATGAGTGATAGATCCCACAATTATTTGGAGTCGTCTACTAGTGCACCAGTTTTACTTTTTCCGATGAGGGTTTAAAACTATACATTTGATATGTACTAGTATTTAATGCCGTGTCTTCGAATTCCTCTTATTAAACAGTGATCTTTTCTTTCCCAGATACCATAATGGAAGGCGCGTGTAACATGCTACTCATCGTAGTCTTAATGGCACTGATATGCCACAACTATGGTGCTCCTATGAGGAGATCGCGAGCAGCTGTAATTCCAACAGAGGAACCTACCACAGCCCGGGAAAATAAACTACAAGACGAGTTTAAGGACAGCCCAACGACAACTGAAGCTTCCATTACTAGTAGAAGGAACAAAGCCCTTAACTTATTTGGATTTTATCCTTCTTTCCTTTCATCTGGTGGTTTAGACTTTACTGAAGACAATGATGATGATATCAATTTTACTGTGAACGATGAGAACTTTGAAGAGGAAGATCTTTCAAGAACAATTCCAACAAGACGTCGCCAGCAGAACAAGAAGAAAAATAACAATGGAGACTACCGCACCAACGACATGAACTCATTGCAATACGAAAATTCACCTATCTTCTACATTAGGTTACCCCCCACTCCATACATGTTTGTACCTGGTTTAGGCTACGTATCACAGCCACCTACTCTTGGTCCCCCAATGTCACCAATGATGGGAGGTGTACCGCCTCAGGTTGCAGACCCATTCATCAATCTGCCTATAGACTTTGTGTCCAATGGAAAACCAACAGGTGTTTACCAATGGAGTGGTGCCCCTTCGTACCAGCAAGTTCCTCAAATGCCGCCAGTTGATCCCTTTGGATACGGAGGCCAACCAATGATGCCTCCATCGCGACCTTCTTATAATATACCTTCATACTCTCAGCCTAAGCCGAAGCCAACATCATCTAATTCTAAAATTACAAATCTCAAAGGTCAATATGTTTTCAATGGGAAACCATCGGACAGTGTGTACGTTTTGAGAGATACTTACAACTCTATATACTCTGATGCTCTTCAAAACTTTTACCCTTAATTTGGGGATACGTAGCGTAGGATTGAGTGTCTGGCTCGTATCGAGCTGCTGTAATTAATGAAATTGGAGGGCCAAACGTGTGGACAAAAAGAGGTTAAGAGAAAGTTAAAGACAATGTTAATGAACAGTAATTACTCAAAGGAATTAATGATTCCTTTTTAATATAATGAAGCAAATAAAAGTCTTTAAGTTCAACTACAAATGTAAACCCTTTTTATTTATGTTCAATTTCTTGCCAAGTGAAAAGGGACCGAGTGATCAAGCCCGTTAAGGCTTGTCTGTTCAATGACTTTGTATAAAAACACATTCATATGTGTTTTATAGATTTATTTATTCGTATCGTTCAAAAATAGTAACTACTTGATTTTTTGGCACAATATGATTATTATTGTATTTTATTATTTAGTCAATTTCAAAGAATCATATTTACCTACGTTTAATAATCATTCGTCATTTTATGCACAGCTTTTCGGGGTTGAATTGTGTTTTAGTTTTATTATTTTGTTAAATTATGACAATTACAAACTATAAATCCGAACAAATTTATTGTAATTGTTTGTTTAAATCTATTGAAACTTACACATGTACTCATATCTAAATATTTATGGTAATTTATAACTCAAACCTCTATCGTAGTAAAGTAGAAAAATGTATCTTACAGCCTTACTTTATGGTACTAGCAATTGATACTTATGTACCAATTAGCTTTAGTGGATAAAAGTGCTGAAGGCAATGCTGTCTCACCGTGTATAGGCCCTAGTCTAGGTAGATAAAGTGGTGGATCGTTAGTAATGGTGTTAACATCATATTTTATTATTTCCAGGGAAGCACCTATTTCAGTTTCCTATGTTTTATTGATGAAATCAATAAAACACAGGACTTACAATTATGTATAAATTTATAAGGAAATTAAAATATTACAATGCTTTGGATTACTGACTGTCAGCCTGTGAAAACGGCAAGTCGGCACGGCTTGATCGCGTAATTCCCGTATATTTGTATGTATACTTATGTATAAAGGAATTACGCACGTATAGGAATTACAATCATTATACTCGTACATAATTATAACTCAATTAAGTACTTTTCGCTAAATAACCTTTGTCTTGTAAGGTGTCTACTTATTTAAGTAGTTTGCTGATTTAGTTACTATAAAATATCTACACAATTAGTATACGACATACGAGTAATTATGGAATTCTAAGACTAAATTACTTGATAGAAAAAAAAATATTGGAGCAGAAGTGATATTGGAGATCTTTATAATACATAAGTATAACACATCGATTATTTGAATGTGAATTTCGTTAATTTTGTGATGGTCATTACGAACAATGCATACTTAAATATTATATCATTTGAGTCAGCGCTAGATCTTATTAACATTAAATAAATTTTAACAATTTAGTGGACTAATATTTATTCTTTAAATTATTTACTTAATTTTAAGACTTCTAATTGGTACAAATGCCTATTGTGAGTAAAACGCGATAAATCTTTTTATCATTTAAGTAGTAAATTGTACTACGGAAGAAGAATACGTAATGAAAATGCCTAAAATTGAAATTTAAAATGTCAAAAATATTATTTTAAGTCTAGATTTATATGGTCGAAAATATAGGAATATAAATTACATAAAATAATATTTATATACTAGTTTTGTATTTAGTCCATATTATCTAAGAAGATAATTTTAGAAATATAAAATTAAGTAAAATTTGAATTCAGTTTGTTCACTTAGCCGATGCCTGTAACACTTATTAGGTAATAAAACTGTAAATAGGCACGTAAATGTAGTTAATTATCTACTCGCTTTTTATTATAATTAACTGAATGTATTTCATATTAGTATAATAATCATTTATGTTAGAATAAAATGACGTCACAATATAGTATAAACTAGTTGTGAACAAAAATACATATTAACTATTCCGTCCAGTCGTCTATAGTTAGAAATAAAAATAAGAATAAATAAATACCTATCAAAAAAATTAAAAACTGTAAGTACTTAACTTCGATGAAGTAAAGTAGATTTATACAAATGATTGTTTTGCAATATATCTAGGTATAATATTTAGACAATAAAAAAATTTTTTCATAATAATATAGTTTTCTTTACATTCCTTGAGTTTACAACCCAAACTGTAAGTAAGATATTTTGTACAGAAGGTGTTGTATAAACATTATTGTAACATATACAAGGGCCTCGCCATAATTATTTTGAAGAGGTGCATTACATTCACACCTACTTTTAACCAATGTGAAATATAGAATTATACTAGGTTTTTACCTATAAAATCAACTGTTTTCATGAAATAAGTAAAAAATATGTGTTTTTCATGTATTTTCTTTCCTACCAGGGAGGTGTAAGAGCATCTCCTTGCACCCGCTCCCAGCACCCATGGATACATAGTAACCAACACATTAAATTATTCACTTGAGTACCCTCTATGGTAAAGTACCTTTGTGTAAAACGACATCGTTAACGATGATTCTTGATTTACACCGAGTGAGTCGTATCAGCCAAGTTGACATTCTACAAACGTGAACGTTATTAGAAAACTAACAAATGTGTGGGAATGATATCTCTCAACGCTAAATCAGGTGATCAAAACAAAATATTAACTAATAACAGAAGAGAATAGAGGTGTTAGCGATTGTAGAAAGAGTAGTACGCATACTGGTATATTAGCCAAAGTATAGTTATTTTTAATAGTACTTAGACCTAGTTTTTTAATGTAAATATTTAAAACATGAACCCGAAAAGACCCAGAATAAAAAACACTGGTTAAGCTTCAGAGATTTTGATCGTAGCGAGTTATTGAATAGAATTTTCCGAAATAGCTTTTTTATAGTATAGGGATGTATTCTTAATCCGGTAGACGATTATTTTGCACTTGTATTCTTAATCTTAATCCGTCATCACACTCCGTGTGGTAATGTATTAAGAATACATAGTGTTACCATCCCTATTCATCCCGTGGGTGTCGTAAGAGGCGACTAAGGGAACAAACTATTCAGGAAAATATCATTACAAAGAGCAGGCAAATTTGAAACAAGTCCTATTCCAACCCGTTTGGTCAGCGTGGTATAATAGGCCAAAACCTCCTTGCCGAGACGAGGCCTATCCAGTAGTGGACTGTAAAAGGCTGTTGATGGTAGTATAGGGAGCAAATGAGTAGACAGGTCACCCAATGGCAAGTGATTACTACTGCTCAACAGGTGCAACTCAAGAGCCGCAACTTTTTTTCAAAGTCCAGATTAAATACTGATACACCTTCGAGAGCGGATAAAAATGCCTCAGGTTGCGCTCAACCTGACTTACCTATTCTCAAATTTAATTATTACTGTCAAGAACAAAACTTTTCTAAAAGCAGACGGACAGAACACGATCTGTGTGTTCTGTCTATCTGCTTTTAGAAAGTTTAGAAAATATTACAGTCGTACCTGCACTGATTTGTCTCTTGAGATGCATGGATCCATGGATGGCGTTCATGCATATTACATTAAACCTATCCAAAACTAAAGATTTAATACTTTGAAATCATTTAATTGTGCTAATCAAATATATTTCAATAAAAACAAGGTCTTTCTTGGTCATTTGGAAGTAAAAAAATGCAATAGGTAATATACAAATATTTCATTTTTGTTACTTATAAACCTATGTTAAAGAATATTAGTTCCGAAAGTTAATGGACATAATTGGAAAATATTGTCCTTATGCCTTATTGATGAGGACCTTAGGAAAAATTACAATAAACTAAGCTAAAACTAGATAATAAAATTTCCACCTTAGTCAGCAGTTATAGTCTTATGTCAAGATCGAACGCACTAAAACCACTTCGCTATTTGATAAATACGAAAAGGGCCGTAATTATAACAATTATTACAGTAAAGTTAGGGTGAAAATTAAGGGATTAAAAGAGATGGATTTTTATCTTAAAAATTTAAAAGGAGCAAATGGGCAACAAATTCAGTCAAGTAATAAATTTCCAAGGCCGTTTATAAATGAAAGAGTTCTTAGTAAAAATCTTACAAAAAATGACGCATTCAGAACCTTCTTATTTTGTCGACAACACTTAAGGACATGAGATATTATAACAATGAAGTTTATAGTAATGCCATCTAGTGTAGATTTACATAAACTTCATAAGTATTTTTTTAATAAAGTACACTGTGCTGATGTGAAAAACTCTCTATTCTGGCAAGGTCGAATGACCCAATATCTTGAGGTATTGGTGCTGGTCTTACACGAACCTGCCAAGTCAATTATAATTTTGAGAAAATATTGCGTGGATTTACATACTAATTACAATATGTAACATGAGGCAAAGTAATGATTTCTTATTGTTAAATGTGGGTCTGAATTTTTTGCTTGATAGCGACACACACACACATAAAAGCTGCTAATGCGCCTTCATTGCATGAAATCAGCAAGAACACACCATAATTCAATAGACTACGTACTAGGGCGTTGTACACAAGCTTCCTTGTGCACGGAAGAGTTTTTTGTCAGATTTGAGCTAGGGCTTTTAAAATTGGGATAGTTCGTTTGCATTTTAGGGCTAGGTAGTTAATTTAGAGTCTAGGTATACTAGAAACTTAAATTGTAATAACAATTGTACTAGGACATTAATTTGTGACATCGACTTCTTTCTGGTAAACACAGTAATTGCGTTTATCCGCGAAAACGATCTAGGTCGTGGGCTGATGATTGGAAACCTGTGTGCCCGATCACCAACATATTGTAGCATATTGCAATTATTATTCAAACATGAACCCATGTCTGCAGTTTATAGATTGTACAGTAAAGAGTAAAGGACTCAGTACGAAGCATTGTGGCAAGTCCGCTCCTTTCTGGTCAAATTCTTTACCTGATATACTTAAGACGAGAGTTTGAGACATACGTATTGTACATTTACACTAGATCCTCTTTATCTGGAGTGTCAGCTGACGTAGTTTCTACCCGAGAATGGGAAATAGGACATTATCATATGCAACAGCTATATCGAGAAAAGATATTACAAGGTTTGCATTTTAAGACAGAGAAAAATGGATATCAGTGACCAATACAACACTGTCCTGGTATGAATCTCTTTGCGGCAGCCAAATTGGTAATTTGGTAGTAAACTCCTTAATTCTACAATTCATTTCAGGTGGTTTTTAATAAGATGTTTAAAAATTTAAATAAGGACTGAAGAAAAGATAATTGGCTTAAAACTGTTTGTAGAATTGATAATTGTTCACTTATATAGTTGCCTGGTATTATGTCTAGGATGGATAACATTAACGTCATCCACAGGTCGTTTTCGTGAACAAGAAGCACATACCAGCGTATTTTCTTGTTCTGAGGCGTTACAAATAACATTAGAAAAATGCACCAGAGGATTAGTTGAAGATCCGAGTTGTTCAGAAAGAAAAGAAGTAGAAGCGAAAGAGAAAGTTACTGAAAGTGGTTTATCGAGTGCATCGGGTGGTTTATTTTTATTCATAATAAAACTTTAACCTAACAGAGATTCGGAACACACATAAAACATACCTTTACCTATAGGACAGCAAAAAATAAAAAATGTATTATACAACAGTTACAAAAGCATTCAAGATTTATTGTAATTCTGAATACACATGCTTACCAGTCGTATGAAGCGGCGAGAAACGTCTAAGTTTTTTGTTATTTTTATGCGTACTACTTCTTGTTATTACTAAACGTAAATAAATCTGTCATTACTAATGTCAAACTTCGTTCAATTTAGTCAGATCTGTCAAAGTTGTCATCGGTGAGCAAATCGCAGAGTATAAAACTACAAAAATAATATAATTTATTAAAATAATTTGTTCATTTTACATTATAATATATGCCGAAGTAAACAGTGTTTCTTTAGTTATGTCTTTATAAATAGTCAAGTGAACAACAAAGGTTTAAAAATGGATGTTTGGTGCATTGGTTTTGTGTGACGACGTGCTTCAATGAACTAAAAAAAATGAAAGAGTGTTTAAGTTTTCCTTGAATACACAATAGAAGTAGCATCATGTTTCGCAGCAGAAGTTGGTTTGGAGCATCATGGGGACGACCCAAGAATCCACATTCGCTAGAAAGATTGAAATATTTACATAACATTCTGTGTAAAAACACAACAGTGTCAGAAAGCAATCGAGGTACTTTGGTAGAGTCTTTAAGGTGTATAGCAGAAATACTGATATGGGGTGACCAGAATGACAGTTCTGTTTTCGAGTAAGTAATTTTTACTATTGAAAAAAATTGCAATTATTAGGTCGAAAAAAATGTTGACAGATTTGGCGCTAATAAGTCAATAATATAACCACATTATATCAAAGTGAATCTTTCGTAAAATCATATCTTTGTATGTGTAGTCTTCGTACATGTGTTAATTGTTCGTTTAAACTAAGCTCTAAATGCATTGAAAACGTCACAGTTGTAAAACATGTTTCTCATTTCAGCTTCTTTTTAGAGAAGAACATGCTCTCATACTTCTTAAAAATAATGAGACAGAAGTGTGGGGGATCATCTTATGTATGTGTGCAGCTACTGCAAACATTAAACATATTATTTGAAAACATTAGAAACGAAACATCTCTTTGTAAGTATAAACATTGTTTACTATGGGAAGCTAGGACTTAGTGTTGCAGTAATTTTTGTATTAAAGACCAAATATTTACAGGTGATTGAATGAGATTATAAAGTTGTACAATTCGGACTGGTTAAAAGCACATGTGTGTGATAAAGAAACAAATTAACTAAGAATGTAACTTTATTTACATTTACATTTAAATCTATATTGATAAAAACATACATATCTACGGAACTCCTATTTTACAATTTGAAAGTGAAAATTATATTATTGTGTTAATTTTGTCTGATTTAAAAAAAAATAGTATTAAAGTATAAAATGGAATGTTTTTAATATACCAAATGTTGATGTAAAATGTTTTTTTACACATATAACTGTAGTATTGTTATTATTGAGTATAACAGTATTTAACAGTGATGGATTACCAATAGAGTGTCACTACCGCTATTCATCCAATAAGTGTTGCAAGTGGGACTAAGGGAACAAGCTATGCAGGATAACATCACTGTAAAAAAGATGGAAAATTGAAAACTAACTCTGTACCTACCTTTCTGGTATGGTAGACCAAAACCTCCTTTTGAAGGAAAAGTATATGTCCAGCAACGAACTGTTAAAAACTGTTTATGATGAATTAATTATTATAATGCAACACAGAGATACATTAGCAGTGTCTTAGTATTGCTAAGCAACAGCTATCTTGGAAAGATATATAATGAATAATTTATAATCAGTATAAATGTGTGAAGGTCAATCCTCTTTACAAATATACAAATTTTTGTAACGTTTCTGTTTACTTGTGTTTCATGTGCATTGTGTTCCCTATTATTAGTAATATTTTATTAAAATATTGGTAGTTCATGTAGTTATGTACTAAATAACTGATAGGTACAGTATACCTGAAAACGCTGTGTTTTAGCCTCCTACAAATACGTTATTGGATGCATGCGGCACAAGAATGGCTTTTATTGTGAACCTTGGGGGTGATTTTTGTCCAACGGTTGACATCTTTCAGCTGAGATGTTGATAATATATTTGAACTAAATTACTTTTTCAACTACTACTATTTGCCTGAATTGCCTTGTTTTCTGTGCTATTCAACATGTTCTATGCTTATAACAGAACTGAACTGAACTTGAGAATGTATGAATTAATTTATAAAATGTTTGTCTTTTGTTTCAGATTATTTATTGAGTAATAACCATGTAAACTCAATAATAGTGCACAAATTTGATTTTTCTGATGAGGAAGTGATGGCTTATTATATATCATTCCTCAAAACACTTAGTTTGAAACTTAACAATCACACCATACACTTCTTTTATAACGAGGTAAGAAATTTTACATTTATTCATGTACACACGACTAATGAAATACCTGGTCAGGGCTATACTATATGTTATTCCAGTGATTATATCATTATATATACCCATGTGTGTGAAATACACACATACATTGTACATTTTTGAATTAATATTTATCTTCTAATGGTTCATTAAAATCTCAAGTACTACTTCTGCACAGTTGTTTCGTTTGCCATGGATACATATGTATAAGACCACTTTAGCCTCATAAGTCACGATACACGAAAAACTAAGGAATGCAGTATCATCAATATATATGTTGCAGCTAACTAGCTTAATTAGCGGTTAAATGACTTTACTGACACTGAAACAGTTTTACTGACCTCTATACTATACAGTGACATAGAAAAATAGATTAGTGATTCATTCTTCGGTTATTCATATTTTGAGCTTATTTCAATATTATTTTTATTTTAAGCATTGTTAAGGTTAATAAAGGTGTTAATAAATTATGAAATTATTTTTACGATTTTTGTTTTATGACATTCGAAATACTTTGTTACTAGGTGACCTTAAATTTTTAACCTTCACTTTCTGTGAAGTCATATCAAGTAACAATGTTTTGAACTACAAATTGGTACCTAAATTGTTTAATATGAATAATAAACTTACTTTTTCAACTTATTATGTGATGAATACTGAATAAATGTTGGTATTTAATCAGACAGTTGGTTTCATACTTTTGCCTTTTTTTTCTTTTTTTGCCAAAATGACTACTCTGCCGGATGGAAAGCATGAATAGAATCCAAGAGTTCTGGTCACAATACTAATTGTGAATGCAGACAATGCAGTATGTTAACCAACATTGTGACGCCCTAGTGAGATGTTTTTTCACGTGCCGCTTGGGGACGCCACGATAACTGTCATGCCTTTTGCTTGACAGTGGCGTGGCAGTGCAAGGCTCACACACTTACCACGATAACTGTCACACCTACATCACTTCTAGAATATTTGTTCTGTAACGGTTTATTAATCTTTCTGTCGGTCTGTAACAAAACATGCCCGAGTATACACCACCGGACGAATATTTAAAAACCTTTAATTGCAGTGGACGCATTTCCATCTCATTATTAACTTTGATAATAAGAGATATAACTTAATTATCATTTAAATTAGTGTAAAAAATGTAGCCTATAAACCAAATATATTGAGCGATAGTTGAGCTGGGTCTGCGTGACCTTGTATTAAATTGAAATGGGGTAATCGTAACGATTAAAGTACAAATGTACAGAGGCCAAGTTAAGACTACGATTTAAACAAAAATTACTTGCTCTGAGTGACTGATTTAGCAACGTTGAACTTGTACTCTGGGCTGCAAATTCGGAATTTGGGCAATTGATACTTTGTATATTGTGTGTACCGACTGAAAAAGAATTTTCGGATATTTCACCTCTGAAGACGGAAATTAGGGGATTTTGCATGGAATTTCATCACTTTGATAGTTAGAAACGTGAAATAAGACATAATGCGTTACATAATATTATTAGTTCTCAATCAGTAGATACGTTTTCGAATAACCTGAATGTACTAACTAGACCATTATCAACTTAGAGATACTCACGTTATTGTTACCTATCTAATATTATGACATCAAAAGTGATTTTCTATCAATACTTTCTGTATTTAAATACCTAGCTTTAGGTGTTTATAAACCAAGACGATATTTATCAAACAAAAGGTCAGTGTCTGTATCGTGCGGCAGTAAATTGATTTATCTTAAGAGTTCAGCGTTATCGCAAAATTGCAAATAGTTATATAATAACTTGAGACTTTTAATGACCTATTTTACACAAATTGAGGGAGATATTTAGTAGATAGAATGAACTTGATAAGGTTACTACCGAGTAATTTATACGACTCAAAAGTTATTTACACGGGATAAAGGCAATCTATATCCTCTTAATATACATAAATTACGTATCACGGTGTTTGTCCGCGATGGACTCCTAAACTACTTAACCGATTTTAATCAAATTTTGCACACCGTGTATAGTTTGATCCAACTTGAAAGATAGGATAGCTTACATCTCAATTTAATAGTTTACTACAATACAATAATTAAAAAAAAAATTAGGCACAGCAACACGTGGCCGGGTCTGCTAGTATTATATATATAATTATCATCATCGATAGATTTTAACAGTCCACTGTTGGACATAAAAGAAAAATGGATGCTGGACATAAATACATAAGATCTCTAGTACGTAAAAAGGTTTTGGCCTACTATACCACGCTAGCCAGACGAGTTTAGAGTTTGTTTCAAACTTTCTTTTTTTATGTCCTGCGTAATTTGTTGCCTTAGTCGGCTCTTACGACACCAATGTCATGAATAGGTATGGTGACACTATATATTCTTAATCCGGCACCACGCCGACCATGCACATTTTGTTATATATATTAATTTATGATCGACGTAAAGAAGTAGGTTCTTTGTACGTTTATATAACAGACTTTGTATAAAGAGCAATCGATGGCACCTCTTTCTTTAATGTTTTACTACACCGATAACTTAATCTGCACAGTCGTATTGTAGCTATCATGGATGTGCAATTATTATTCATAAAGTTACCACTGACCGACTAATGAAGTGATTGTGTAGAATGAGGTCAGTTAACGCAACCATCTGTGTTGATATCTACCTATAATTAATGTGGAACAGGTAGGTATCTAGACTCGTAAAGATGGTAGGTATAGACAACAATGAAAGCATTATTTTCTGTTTAATACGTCATGCACATTTGGTGCATTGGCGGATTTTATTCCAACCGCATTCTGTACCTGGCAGCCATTTAGGCAGTAGGTGTAGACATAGCTAATCAGGTCAAATATTAACAAAAAAATTTAAACGCTAGTAGAACCTTGGCAATAATGAGTTGACTATTATAGCGTGCTATAATAAATTACAGTATTGAAACACCCGTTAAACAAGAAACTTGGACAAACTAGGAATTGTGATTTCTGTAACTGCTCTCATTCAGTGCAAAGAAAAGAAAAATTGTTTAATACCGTTTATCTGCGAGGCCCGGGTGTCATTTTGGTGCAGCCGGCCAGGATACTGCTGTCTCACGGAAAGATATCTTGTTTAGTACAATTAAATAATTTGAAAGTGGTACAGCTGAGTTTGATACAAATAACGTGACACACTAATTTAAGGATGACACGACTGCACCTATATTAATATTTATATTGCGTTAAGTCACGTACGATAGCATGTTTAAAGGTACCACAAAATCACAAAAATATGAACAATGATAATGGAAAATTGAGTTCAAGATCAAACGGCTACGACTTAAAATTCAAGGGCGGGTTGCACGCGTAGCTACGTATAAACACACTTCTGAGTGCTCTACTGTACACGTTATTAGAGGATTAGCAATATTCCATGAGGCTAGATTGCGTCACCCAACGTCAGAATTTTATTACCGACGTTCCAGCCAATAAAACAATGTATATAGTAAAACAAACACAAATGAATAACTAAAAGTATAGTTTGTGAATAAAATCTATTTTAAAAATTTAAAGGAAATTTGAAAAGTGGTCAATTAGCGATTGATTTTTTTTGTTTTGCTAATGTTTTATTGGGACTCCAAGGGAGTACTTACGTCCAGAGTTTCACTAACACTTAGAAAAATAAAATGGGCGCAAGTAGCTACCGAATGCGCATTCTGAATTGATAAAATCGCACACCGAGTACAAGTAGCGAACGGCGCAATGATTCTGCCCTTCCGATCGAATTACGTCATCAGCTAAGACCCGAAATAGTATTGTTTATTTAGCTTATAACTTAAACCAGTACTATTTCTTTAAATTTATGTACCCTTAGTACTTTTATATATATTCTAGGTTATAGTAAAATTGTTGTTTGCAGCACACGAAGGACTTCCCTTTGTACACAGAAGCGATTAAGTTTTTCAATCATTCCGAATCAATGGTACGCATTGCTGTTCGGACGCTCACACTCAATGTGTATAGAGTACAGGATGCTAGCATGCTGCGGTTTATAAGAGATAGGTGAGTGTTTCTAACCTATTGTAGATAAATGAATTTTCTTGAATGCGAACTGGGATTATACTCGCCATATGCTATTAGCTATAGTTAATATTTGAAGTATTAAATATTAATGTCTTTAAGCTATACTGTAAGTGGTCTTACTTAACCTCTGTAATATTTTTGGTTTAAGTTTTTTTTTTAAGTACCGTAGTGTATTAAAATACTTACATTTATTGTATAAATTGATTATATTTATTTTCCGTTCATTAATTATTTCTGACTACTAAATGAGACTATAGTTGAATTTTCTTCGGTCTTTACAATTTAAACTATTATTTTTCTTTTGTAAAATACGTAAATTATTTTGAATATAACTTTTTCTTTTAGGACGGCAGCCCCTTATTTTAGTAATCTTGTATGGTTCATCGGCAAACATATTTTGGAATTGAATGCGTGTGTTAGAAATGATGCTGAGTAAGTATGAGTTATTGCTTTTATTTGAATATTTAGTTTTTTTTTAATTGTCCCATAATTGGCCATAAAGTGTTGGGGTGGCAATTGCGTCAACCAAATGAAAACCACCAAAAAACCAAGTCACATATAACAAAACCACTTCACTAACTAAGTATACCTATTTCAAGTATTAAAACCGTGAGACGTTGTAATGTGTCTTTCGATGACTATTATGGTACTGTCGACGTAATTTTTCTCTTGTTCAAACTTTATTCGTGACAGGCAATAAAATAATTTATAGAATTTTTTTTAGCCACCAATCACAACAAAAATTGGATGATTTAGTCGCTGAACACCTGGATTATCTACACTACATCAATGACATCTTATGTCTTAACATTCCTGACCTAAACGATGTATTGACGGAGCATCTCTTGCACAAACTACTTGTCCCTCTGTATATATACTCCCTAACCGAAAGTACTAGTCGAACGACATCTTCCTCGCCTTATAATAGAGATCATATACAAAGCATAGAAGCTATTACAAGAAATTTAGAAGCCATTTTAAAAGGGAAGAACACTGAAACATCACCAGCGAGAATGAATTTTCCTAGACAAAGAATGGAAACAGAAGACGAATGTAAACCATCGGTGTCATGTGTAGTTTCTCTGTTCCTATTATCACAAGTGTTTCTTATAATTACACACGGTCCCATCGTCCATGCTCTGGCTTGGATCATATTACAATCTGATTTATCAGTATTTGAGGACGGCGCGACTAAAATATTAGAGATGTACATTAGCAATGCGAAGTCCAATGTCAAATTAGAGTTTTCCAAACCACAATTAAGCTTAGAAAAAGCTTTAGAAAATACGTCAAGTGAAAGAGATTACACAACGCCAGAATATAGCGGCCCTAAAAATTTTGGATACGATCTAGATAATACTGATCAGTCGAGTTGTGATCTCGATCCCGAATTAGTATCCACCTCGCTTCCGTCCACGTCACATATTAGCGAATCTTCGAGTATCGATCACGATTCGACTGAGGATCTAGTAACTCAAGTACAATCGATGAAGTCGAATAGCGCCGTTACTGTCAAAGAGAATATGCCCGATTCTCCTTTACCGGATTCTGGTATTGAATCGAGTTCGTCCAAATCGAACGAATTTAACAACATCACAGATGAAGAGAAACAAAAATTGCTCAGTGTAACATCGAGTACATCTAACGAAAGAGTAATTACTATAGAGAATATTATCGATAAAGAGAATAAAGAAATAGAAAAGAGGCCGTTCTTAAAAACTATATTTGACTCATTGGATTGTAGTGAAAATGACTATAAAGCACTTTTTGCTCTCTGTTTGCTCTTCGCACTGATAAATAACAAAGGTGAGTGAACAATATGATAGAACGATAATTCTATTTTTGTGCGATACATTATGTCCATATCACTTCTTGTTTACATGAGTTCTTATTGTATCCGGATAATAAATATTTCCTTTACTGGATAATTTCTTTCCATGTTATTTATAAA
The DNA here is from genome assembly GCA_949316085.1 of Hypercompe scribonia. Lineage (NCBI taxonomy): Eukaryota > Metazoa > Arthropoda > Insecta > Lepidoptera > Erebidae > Hypercompe > Hypercompe scribonia. Next base: position 17,220,550 of record OX438975.1, read on the forward strand.
TACTAATGAATGTTATTTTTTTATATTTTGCTTCCTCTGGCTTAGTGGGTAAGTTTAATATCGTTTTAGAGTCTAAATTCTTCAAATTGTCATGTGTTGTCTGAAGACGTCCTTTTATTTTAGGAGTGAATACAGAGCTTTTAGATACGTTATTATGTCCTGAAGAAGAGATATTGTGTGGGAATAGTGGGTGTGGATCGAACACTCCGGCCAGCGGCCCCTCTTCTACTGTTGAGAGTGAAGCGACATCTAGTGAGGGTAAAGCGTCATCACCACCGACTCGACGTCCATTGCAAAGCTTTAACGCTTTGCTTATATCTAAACTGATGGCGATAGCTAACTTAAGCTGTAAAACTGGTAAGATTTTTTTTTCATTTTTAAATGAGAATAATTTTAGTTTTTTTACACCAAAATTGAAATTTAGAATAAATTCGAATTAAAAAATAAAGTCATAGTTAGATATTATTGGTTCTTAAGTTATGGTTATAAGCAGCTATAGTGGGCACTTACTGTGCATAATTTGTTCATCGACTTCAATACCGTGTCAATTCGACTATTCGAATTTTAATTTCTTTTTATTGAATTGGTAGTTTGCTTAAGTTTAAAAACAGTATGTCATCTCTATGTAAAAAATAGCGTAGAAAATTGAAAATTAAAGAAAACAACTTGTTACAATTTATCATAATATTGGTGCACTGAAGTCGGTAATTTTATACGAGTTTACAAGTATTTAAATACGAATGTAAGAATATATTAATAAAAGGGTTTATTTCTGTCAATGACTTCAGATTCAAATATTTATTCTGATTTCTTATAAGTAATAAATAGTGTTTGGCTATGATGTTATTGTTACAGCGTCAAAAGTCCGCCTAGTGACGTTAGAATTGAGTGTAACCCTGATGCGTGTCGCGATGTGCGGAGCGAACGGTGCGAGCTCGAGATACGCGCCCGACGTGAACGCGCTCAGGGCACGTGCTGCGGCCTTGGCGCGCAACTTTTACAAGTGCGACGATATCTTTCTCGATATGTTTGAAGACGAGTGAGTTTTGTTTTCAATCATTCAGGCAATAGTGATACATATGATAGTACGAATGGCGTAGTATGTGGGGCAAAAATTGTGTGATGCTTAAATTATTGTTCTGAATCTAGGTGTCTTTTGTGTTCGTTTTGTGTATGTTTGTAAAACTACCCGAAACATGCAAAAATATATTATGAATTGTCTTATTTGTATAAACTTTATAGAGTATAACATCTTTTAATCTCTTATTCAAATGTTATTTTTCCCGATTTATTAAAATAACAATCTACTTTTCTTCCCTCCAAAAATTATTAAAAAGGAATTTGATTGGTTCGAATGCACTGTGCGGCACAACAGATTGAAATAACAGCATTTGACAGGCTGGACGTTGGAAATATACGAAACTTCACAAACCGAGACACAGATATATTATGAATATCATTATGACTCTTTATTCATTGAAGATTAAAACAATCATGTAAAATATCTCCTTTATCTAAAAATAAGCTCTGTTCGAGTGATCAATTTCGGTTAGATTAACATCTATGTATTGTAGAGCCGATAACTTACATATCTTACTTACGATACTTACATATCTCTTAACTGTATTGTATACCAACGTTCACGTACCCCTTTATCGTCAATCATATTAATGTACATCTTGTCGAGAACCCACCACCAGCCAAGACACTCATTACAGAAAGTGACGTTGATCAGTATATGTCGCCTTGCGGTAATAGGTACAGTATTACCCTACAAATGTAGAATGATGACTATGAAACGCGAAATGTATCGAATCCAAGTATGTTTATAATAATAATAATAAATACATAAATATTTCGGACACGCAACACCATCTAGTTTCAAACTCAGCAGAGCTTGTACTAAGATAACTGAAGGCCCATTGATGCAAGGGGTGACGGTTATCGTGGTAACTGTGGTAAGCCTTACACTGTCACGATGACTGTCATGCCTTTTACGTCCGCAAGCGGGGTGTGAAAAAGCATCTCACAAGACCGCCATAGTGTGGGTCACCATACTGCATAGTCTGCATTTGTAATGAGTATGGTGATCACAGCTCTTGGATTCTATTCATGCTTTCCATCAGGTAGAGCAGGGTCACTTTTCCAGGCTCTTAATATAAAAAAAAAGAAAAGAAAAACTAGATAACTAGAGTGACTGATAGAATATTTATATACTTTTGGAACGAAGGTCCTTACGGCAGGCTTGGAGGGGATAAAGATTTCGCTGCGATGAAAAAATGTGATAGTAAAACCGTAAGTGGAAAAAGTGCGTGGAATAAACCTGTGGAATAAATCTGTGGAAAAAAGTGCGTGGAATAAAACCGTTAAATGAGACGTGCGCAGGCGCGAAAGCGCGTCATGTGTGCTATTTTATTATTTTAAGGAATTTATTATTTTATTTCCTAAAATACTGAATTGCCTAAATACTTTCTTGTACTTAAATAAAAACTAATCAGCAAAATTTAAGAGAAAAATCAAGAAAACCTACATAAAATTGAGCACGTTTTTTTTTGCAAATTGTGTCGATTCCACATTATCCGAAGGAACTTCGTTCCTACCTGGTGTCCCACGACACCATTCATTTTTTTTTTTGTAAATACATACATATTATACATAGAAAACGCCCAAACTTCGAAACAAACATTTGCAGATCATACAAACATTTGGTTCGACCTGGGAATCGAAGCCGAGACCTCAACCACAGTAGTCAGTTCAGTTTGTTTGTAAACCTTTTTGTCCATTAATTAAAGCATTATTTTAAGTTGCCAGTACAGTAAAGCATACAGGGTTTTCATCTAGATAATATTCTCTTATATTTTCTTTTCTCTTTTTGAGCACTGTGCTGCCAGTGCTCAAAAATTGTTGTTCTGGACGGACGAACTGAGTACCGTTCAAAAAGGATTTGATCACGAGGCCTGAATTACATTTACAATTTCTATTTCAGGTATTGTGAGACAAGTAAACGTCCTCTCAACGTGGAATGGCTGTGCATGGACGCAGCGATATTACTACCGCCCACTCGAACACCCATGTCTGGCATTGCTTTCGCTAAAAGACTGCCTAGTGGAGAGGTGGGTTATTTATTTGATATCAGGCGATACTAAAAATATACAGTGATAGATTAAAAATGCAGTGTTGCCATCCCTAATCTTTCCATAGGTGTCATAAGAGACGACTAAGGAACTAGTTACGTATGCATCATTGTAGAGAAAAAGAAAGACTTGAAACAAACCCTATTCGAGCCCGTCTGGCCAGCGTGGTATAGTAGTCTAAAACCTTCTTTCTAAAACAAGACCTATGTCCAGCAGTGGACTATTAAATGCTGTTGGTGATAATGATGTAAATAAAAAAACTGAAGTGGTTAGAATAGTTCTTTAAGATTTCCGTGGGCCAGGCCGCCGTAGTGTGGGTCACAATACTACATTGTCTGCATTAGCAATGAGTACGGTGACTATTACTCTTGGATTCTATTCATGCTTTCTAATAGACAGAGTAGTCATTTTGGCAGGGTACGAAAAAAACCGGAAATGATGCCGAGGCCTTATAAAAAACCGATACCAAACTATTTTTTCGTGACTTTCACGGTGTTTATGGGCAGCCGTAGTAACTTACCGCTAAGTCACCATCTACGCAATTTTCTCCTGTGTCAATTAAACACAGTAATGTTATAATGTACAAGTTTTTATCATACATCTTCAGTAATTATTTTTTATTTGACTGCACTGTCGACCTAGCGGTTTAAGCGGTCGCCACGCTGCTCTCTACTGCGCTGAGTGTTGTGGGTTCAAGCCCTACATGGGACAACACTGTGTGATCCATAGGTTGTTGTTCTGAGTCTGGGTGTTTTTTGTGTCCGTTTCTTGTATGTTTGTAAGATCCCCGCGACACAGGATTTATTCCTAGTGAGAGCGTTGTCAATTAAAAAAAATAAAAAAATATATTACGATTCAAGAAAAACTACACTGTAACTATGATCCTGTGACTGTCATCTCTATTATCAATCCAATTATTCCTTACTGTACTCCTCTAAAAAATTGAATTTAGAAAAAATGTAGAGACGCTGTTGCCGTCGGCTAACCATTTGTTTATTACACACGATAAAAAGTCAAACGTCACAATCAAGAGACAAAATTGACGCCGTGATATGCATTTATCAGTGCCAGCGCGTCATAAAAAATATTTACGTCATAATTTCTAACACAGCTGCTTAATTTATCATGTTTCTAGTAATCCACTAAGACTTTATCATAATAGTATATGAGGGCAATTATGATATCTAAAAACTGTAAGTAAAGTATTGGTACTAATAATTCGACTATTTTTGCCTATACTGCAAAAATAACGGTGGAAAATAGGGTAATATAAAATCCATTAAAAATTGATACTTTGTGTTCTATAATGTTTTTAGGAATGTTTACTAAAATGTGTTCAGAGATTTTTGAAAACATTGAGTTTTTTCATTATCAATAGTATTAAAATGTACACATTGTCATGTCACTAGTTTGTACGCTATGTACTATTTTGTCTATTATTAGATACATGTTCAATTCCCTCGTGAGAGAACCCAGCATATTTTTCTATAATTCATTTGCATTAAGAATGCAGTGATACATCGATCAAGCTCTACTTCTGGAACGATAAGAATCCAACCTTTCGCACGGAACGTCAATTTCTTCTTGGAACCTGATTAGCCAGGGGCAGGGATTATGTCGGTGCGTCACTATTTTCTTAATGCAGCTGACTATAGTTCTATTTGCAGCCTCGATTTGACCTTTAAAAGTACCGTAGGGACTTTTTGAGTCGCTCTAAGATGCAGCATTTGGTTTTGTTAGCTAAAATATAAAGTGTATTGTATTTGTTATGCAGATGGAAAGAGCGCGACGCGCAATCCGAACTTTTTTTCTAATCCGAGATTTGTACTTGAAACTAACGGGGAAGCCTGAAACGCAGCTGCCATTGACAAACCCTGCACCTTTTGTACAAGTCGGTGAATCTCTGGACCTTAGTAAGTTGTTAGTTATGTAAATCCTCTTCAGGAAAAATAACTAAACGCAATAAAAATAATTTCTCTTTTACAAAGATTGATATAAATATAAGTTATTTTAATAAAAAAACATTTGTTGATATTTTTAATTTTGTCTTTATAGCTGAGGCAGAGTTATAAAAAGAGTGTACCCTAATAATTAAACATTCTTTTACTTTCTTATAGATATCATATGATACCCTTATTATTTAGGGTGATGTAAAATTCGATACCCTGATGAAATCTTTTCATTTCGTAAATATAACGAAAATAATTTGTAAAAAATAATAGTTGCTTACCAAATAATCTTGCCTACTCGTAGATTCTTCGAAATTATGAATTAAGAATGAATTTAGTATATTTATTTTTCAAATATTAACGAATATCTTGACTTCTAAATTCTTCGTTAAAATATACCTTATTTACAATCATATTTATTTTCGTCGTGCTGAGTGTTTTTTTTTGTATTCCAGATGATTCTGATCTCATTTCATGTGATATAATACAAAAGGATGGGACATGGCAACATAGGTTTCTAGCCGTAGATAGTATAGAAATTATCTTGGTTGAACCTGATAAACAAAGGCTTGGATGGGGCGTTGCGAAATTAGTTGGCAGTTTACAAGATTTAGAAGTAAGTTATGATTGATTTAATTTACTTTTGCGATCTATGATATATAACTTATTAGAGGAATTAACGTGATTAATAAATATCACATACTTTAGAAACGTCTGATTGTCTGAAAAAATATGTCTATTTAAAATTGTATGAGCCTGTAAGACAATGGGGCTTGATTCCTATAACGTAAGCGCGTCGGCAAAATGTGAAATGTGTCTACAAATGTCTTTAGGTTAGGTTCCGCATTCTTCTGCACTTAATGACACCGTAAAACACGTACTTGTGGGTTCGTAAAACACCCACTATGTCACTTAGTGAATGTAGAACTACTTCATAAAAAGAAAGGTTAATAATCGCAGGATTTCAAAATCTATTGTTTTAAATGCAACGGTGTGGTGTAAGCGGTCACCTGACTTTACCTACTGCGCTGAGCGTTGTGTGCTCGAACCCCACACGAGATAACAGTACGTGTGATTCACAAATTGTGGTTCAGAGTCGTTGTTTTTTTTGTATCCATTGTGCAGTCCCCGCGACACAGGATATATTACTAGTGCGACAGTTGTCTTTAAAAAAAATGTACTCGGTGCAGATACAAGGTGACAAGGAGGACCCCCGTTGCCTACACCTAACGATTCACAAGCCGCGTGTCGGTGCGAGCGGCGCTTTGCCTCGGACGGTACTGTTGCGAGCCAAATTCAAGTTCGACGACCACATACGTAGTATGGCCGCTAAGCAGAGACTTACCAAGGTAATTTGTCGATTATTATCAATACAATAAGTTTTTAACTCATCGTCTGTAGGTTTAATTTGCTGAATATTATATGTTGGTGGATCGTTCAGGGCCGCACGAAGTCTCGTCAGAAGAAGATGCAGCAGATCGGTCGGCTGCTGGAGGTGTCGGGCATGTGCGCGCCCGCGCTCGCGCCGCGCCACCGCCCGCTCTTCGCGCGACCCGCCCTCGCCGCGCTCTCGACACGCCGCTCTATAGGTACGCACACCCTATATACAGGTCCGTTGGTTTTGCTTTTTTTTTTTATTTTAAGAGCCTGTCAAGTGACTCTACTCTACCCGATGAAAAGCATGAATAGAATCCAAAAGTTGTTGTCACCAGACTCACTGCGAATACTGACAATGTAGTATGGTGACCCACACCGTGGCGGCCTATTAAGATGCTTTTTCACACCTCACTCGGGGACGTAAAAGGCATGACAGTCATCGCAGCATTGTTTTGCGACAACTATCATTCCTGCATCAATGGGCCTCCGGTCTCGCACTTACCAACGAAACACGACAGCACGAATTCTATCGCTTTAGGTTGATCTTCTGTACGAGGGTAGTACTGGCCCGTTCGAGCCCGTTCGTACTAAATGTGGCTCTACTACCTGGAATATATAGTAGTAGGTACGCGCATTCTACTTTTTACACATCCATAAGTACGCACAGTTCACTCTCAATACACAGCACGCACGCACACTCTACATGCAAATCTATAAGTACGCGCACTATATATGTGGATCCATAGGTACGCATACTCAACATACAAGCCCATAGGTACGGACACTCCACTCTTTACATACAGCTCCATAAGCACGCACATTCCACTCTACATTCAGATCTATATGTGCGCATACTCCACACTCTATGTACAGGCCCACAGGTACGCGCACTCCACTCTCTATATACAGGTTCGTAGGTACGCACACTCTACATGCAAATCTATAAGTACGCGCACTATATATGTGGATCCATAGGTACGCATACTCAACATACAAGCCCATAGGTACGGACACTCCACTCTTTACATACAGCTCCATAAGCACGCACATTCCACTCTACATTCAGATCTATATGTGCGCATACTCCACACTCTATGTACAGGCCCACAGGTACGCGCACTCCACTCTCTATATACAGGTTCGTAGGTACGCACACTCTACATGCAAATCTATAAGTACGCGCACTATATATGTGGATCCATAGGTACGCATACTCAACATACAAGCCCATAGGTACGGACACTCCACTCTTTACATACAGCTCCATAAGCACGCACATTCCACTCTACATTCAGATCTATATGTGCGCATACTCCACACTCTATGTACAGGCCCACAGGTACGCGCACTCCACTCTCTATATACAGGTCCGTAGGTACGCACATTCCATACTCTACATGCAGATCTATAAGTACGCACACTATATATGTAGGTCCATAGGTACGCATACTCAACATGCAGGCCCATAGATACGCACACTCCACTCTCTACATACAGGTCCATATAGGTACACACATTTTGTACTGTACATATAATCCATAGGTACACACACTCCACTGTACATACAAGTGCATGGTTACGCACACTCCTATTCACACTCCTAAAGCTGAAGAATTCGTTTGGTTGAACACACTAATTTCGGGAACTACTAGTTTGAATTGAAAAGCTCTTTCAGTGTTAGATTCCCTATTTATTGAGTAAAGTTAAAAGGCTATATAACATCACACTACAACCAATAGGAGCCAAACATCGATGAAAAGTGTCGCAAAAAGTGTTGTGTTTGAGTGGCATAGACAAAGTTTCGCGAAGCAGCTTGTTTTTAATATACGTTTATTGGATACTAGCTTTTGCCCGCGACTTCGTTCGCGTGGACTTCAGGTTCGTCCCGTCTTCTAGTAATAAGTAAGAAATACGGTAACTAAGCACTGCAGAGCCCTAATCATAGGCCTATAGGTAGCTACTGCAGTATGCTCCTATAAACTACATTTAACGATCTTTTTCCTTCAGCATAAGCATGCAGATTCTTCGCTTTGGAAACACGTGAGCAAGCCACATAGAGCTGACCGTGAGAAAAACATGGCGTGCCCAAATGTAGGCCTGCTACCTTCAAGGTTTGACCCTGCGATTTGTTGATCGTCATTGAAAATGCGACTTTTAATGGGAACTGCAGGCGTTTAAAATTGAATGGCAAGTTGTTGGGTATGATTGGGATGCGCGGTATAAGAACATTGTCTCCCTTGGCTTCTCCAGTTAAAATTGTAGCCTTCACTATATACCTTCCTAATTCGGTAACTCGCAACCGAGTACCTTTGCATAATCTTGGCGCATCCAGGTTACGCATTAACAAAACGGGTACACCTACCTTTAATTCCAACTTGTGTGATGGCACCCCGGACAACTCTAAAGAGTTTAGGAACTCTACGGGATAACTTGTAGTGTCATCGGATGACATAACTGTGTCAATGGAATTATACACTGATGTTTCGCTGTTTATTTCGGCCAAGATTTTTTTATTTATTTTCGCAACAGTCTCATTTTTTGGTGCCAATATGGTTCTTTCACACAACCAATTTTCGTCAAGAATATTTTGTTGCAGATTCGGAAAAACTTGTTCAATAAGTTCGTTTTCTGTCTCCACAGCATGACAAAATTGCTGTGTGAAAAGAACCATACCTTCTTGGTCGGTGTTTAGGTGGCCTTCACCAATTTCTAGCAGTTTTTGAGCATATGCTCCTGATTCGACATCGCTGAATAACTGGACTCGCATGTTAGTGGTAAGATAAAGCTTTTCAACTTTAGACCACAGATATGAGGCTTTTAGACATGCGTTAATTTCATCTGCTGCAGTGCCTCTCTCGATAACAGGTAAAGTCTGTCTAAAATCCCCTGCCAATAACACTACCACACCACCCATCAACTTTCGATTGCTGTGAATATCTTGTAGACAGCGATCAAGCGCCTCAATGGCGCGTTTGTGTGACATAGTGCACTCGTCCCACACGATCAGCATACATTGTTGCAAGAGGGCGCCACGGGCACTGCTCTTACTGATGTTGCACGTTGGGGTTTCTTCGCTCGCCAGATTAAGAGGTAATTTAAAAACCGAATGTGCCATTCGTCCACCGCTCAGCAATGTTGCAGCGATCCCAGAGGAAGCCACCGCTAATGCAACTTTACGGTCCTTACGAATTTTTGCTAGAAGCAAATTAAGCAAAAATGTTTTACCTGTACCGCCCGGGGCGTCAAGAAAGAAAAGGCCGCCTTTGTCAAGCTCAACTCGTTGTAATATTTTGTTATAAATGTTTTTTTGTTCGGGTAGCAGGCGTGGTTCAGTTTCGCTGACCTGAGCGTCTAATAAAGCAATATCGTAGCTTAGCTCTTTGATCAAATCGGTCGACAACTCTCCTCGACGCTCTGGTGTAGGCATACCGAAGTCAGACAATTTCTTACCGGAAATCGTTATTATTTTGTCCTCTATATGTCTCAGTGCTTCATTGAAACATAGATCATTGTTGACTTGATCCATCCTTTCAAATCTATGCAAGATGTCCTCCGATAATGCAGATTTATACTTATCCCATAGTTGAAGAGGGTTGGATAAACCGCAAGTGCATATCAATATTGCAAATAGTTCTCTTATTTGCGAAGGAGAGCGACACAGCACTGCCTCTTCCATTGTGGCATCCCAGTGGTTGTCATCTTCCAACAACCCCAACTTCTCACACGCTTGTCGAAAAGTTTCGAGTTCTTGGCCGTCAACTGTTTTTAGATCCAAAAAGCTAGTGGGGCCCTGTACTACATTCAGCAGCATTCGCAAACAGTAACATTCGAAGTTACTAACATGCACTGTGTAAATGCGCCCAAGAGCATCTCCTGCCTTCATACCTGGCCAGCCGTCGACAGGTGTGCCTTGTAAACGACGTTTCCATTCTTTCGACGACACGTTCCATGTATAGTAGCGGGGTACGTCAACATAAAGTAATGTTTTTGCAAATGCGTCATTTTGGCAAAGCAGGAAAAATGCAGTTAGCGTCGTCTTAGGTGGTGCGGCCATTCTCTCTCTAAAATTGTTTTCAGTGAAGTAAATCCGCTGACCATTAGGCAGATGAACCGCAAGGTGAGTGACTGTTGGGTGTCTTTCATGCAGAGGCAGACCCAAGATCCGCCACGCTGCTTCGTTACTACTAACATATCTACCGGCTCGATACGTTTGCACCTCATCTCTCGGGTCAATATTAACATTCCCTTACTATCGAATGTTAAAAATAGCCTGGTCGCTGCCTTTGTTAATATATTTACAAATATATTTTATCGCCTGTACCGTATTGCAGAACTCTACATTTATGTGACAGTTATAAATTTTAGACAGAAGAGGAGAATATGGGACAATCCAGCTATTGTCAACCAATACTTCCTGTGTTCCACCTCGGGTTTTTAGAGTTATCGTACGGCCGCCATCTCCTGGTGTTCTACGCCTGTACAAAGGATAGCCTTTGTCGTTAGTTTGAGTATCTTTTAAAAGCGCCCTTGGATACTTTTTGGTGCATTTTCCTTCTTTCATGCATGGTGATGACGGATTTAGTGCACCACAGGGACCGTGAATCATATTTTTGGTTACAGTATCGTAGAGTTTTCGATCACTTTCTGGATTTGGTATCTCCGCACTTATGACTTCATCAATTTGGTTGGGGCGTAATTTTTCCGTCAACCACAGCAGTAAGTGCACGTGAGGCAGACCTCTTTTTTGCCACTCGATCGAGTACATGAAACACTTCATATCTCCAAATATTTTACCTTTTGTAAGTAGAGCAACCAATTTTTGTACTTTTATTTTAAATAACCTGGCTGTTAAGTCATGTCTGTCTGTTGCATTTTGACCTGGAATGAGCTCTTTAGTAATTTCTGGCCAAGCGGGATTACATGTCATTGTAATAAACAGATCAGGCCTCCCGTAGTTACGCACGTATGTGAACGCATCCTGCGTGTACTCATGAAGATATCTCGGGCTATTTACAAATGACGATGGGAGTATTACCAATTGACCCAAATTGTTTGGATCTAAATCCGCATCATTCCTGACCGCGTCTTGTAAATGTATATAGTTTTCTGCTCGCAGTTTTGTTTGGTTTAAAGCAATAAACCTTAAGCGCTCACTCTCCACTTTGACATACATGTCCACCAAAAACTGAAGAAAGAGAAGCCTACATCGAAGCAATAAATTAAAATTGTTGCGACGTACCATCATATGATACGCATAAAAGTCTTTGCACGACACTTTTTTGTTCGGTATAGGCTGTTTTGTAACTGGGTTTGTCTGAGGAATATCAAAACTGTACCCCTCTTGTCCTTTCCAAAAAATTATCGGGTACTCGAGAGCATCATAAAATCTATGAGTGTCCGGAACTCTAGTAAGCCGGCCATCGTGCGCCTGAATAACAATGTCCCGAGACGCAGTTTGTTCAGTACTAACTACTACGGCAGCTATTTCGTTTGTGGTCGGGGCATTGAATCGTCTTTCGTGTTCACCACGTGGTACACGATCTGGGTGTATCACGACCTTGTAATTATCGCTAGTCACTCTATCTTTAGCCATTTTAAATTCATGCACTAAAACGTTGTGATCATGTAGAACTTTTTGTATTTTTTGAACTGTGTTTCTTTCCACACCTGGTACGTACTCAGAACGCCTATCAACTTGTGCTTCCTCATCACCCATGAAATAAACTTGCAAAAATTTTGGTTGCGTATTAGCAGCAGGAAGCAAAGAGCCAATTGTGTGGTACATTTGCCCTTGGATTGTAAAAGTCGGGCAAAATCCTGGCATCGACACAGTGTTATCAGCTCCAAAAGATGTCATATGGAAGCATGTATTGTATTTTCTTATGTTTTTTAAAAAACGGCGAGACTCATCTGTTTCATTTGAAAAAAGTTCTTTAAGAGGTTCAACAGGCTCGTCTATTGAAGGAAGAACTACTTTTCCTCCCGAACAACACATGCCTGCAGCTTCCTCTTTCCATTTAAGAGCACCGCAAAATCTGCATTCTTTATTCATCGCTTCTATTTTTATAAGCTTGTGGCTTTCGTAATCAAGAGTTTCATCGTACTCAAATGCAGCTTTATCGAATACTCCCCACGCGTTTCTTGTAAATATTAATCGTCGCTGTTGTGCCCTTTCAGCAACAGCGCGTCTGCGAGCTTCAGCAGCTTCAACAGTTTCAGTAGCTCTTTGGGACCCTATGTAAGTCGCTTGCTGAAGACGCCGAGCTTGAGACTGTTCGGGTGTCTCCGCAGCCCGTTGAGATGCTAGATACTCAGCATGCTGTCGACGTCGATCCTGGGACTGTTCGGGTGTCTCAGAAACCCGTTGAGATGCCAGATATTCAGCGTTCTGTTGACGTCGAGCTTGAGACTGTTCGGGTGTCTCTGCAGCCCTTTGAGACGCTAGATACTCAGCATGCTGTCGACGTCTATCTTGGGACTGCTCTGGTGTCTCAGCAGCTCTTTGAGCTGCCTCACGCTCTGCTTGTTTAAGCCTTCGCAGTTCGGCTTGTGGAAACGTCTCGTTAAGTCTAGCTACTTTCATAGTTCGAGCTTTATTAGAGCTTTGGGAAAGATTAGACTTACGCTTTCGCGGCATAATTCTTAAGTACGTGTTGTTTCTATACTTCCAAAAAATACAGTACGGTAGTTATTGTTATGATTGTACTTTAATGCAATCCTTGCCTATTTAATTAACCTATCTATATAGTAATTCAATTATCAATGAAGTAATTCGTTATAATTAACCTATTTATATAATTTGTTATAATTAACGGTAAATAACCTATCTATATAGTAATTGAATTATCAATGAAGTAATTCGTTATAATTAACCTATTTATATAATTTGTTATAATTAACTGTAAGTAACCTATCTATATAGTAATTGAATTATCAATGAAGTAATTCGTAAAATCATCAAATAAAACTTAGCGCAGTTTTTTACAATAAATTCTTTATCAAGATTACAAAAAAAAAACTTATTCTTTAAAATTAACTCTAAAAAGTATTTTAGGTGGAATTTTCTGAAAAAAAAGCTGGTAGTTTTTAAATTTTTATTTCGCTGTAGATTTATTTGTTTCTTTTTTTTTATTTTAAATTACTTGTCAGTATGTCAACGCTTGAAATTGATAAATTGCCTAAATTTTGCTTACTTTTTACCAAACAACCTTAGTAGAACAAAAATTCGCAAAACGGACACAACCGTCAACGACGTCTGCCCTCACGCGTCTGCCCGCGTTCGGGTCGCGCATTCAGCCATGAGCCACTTCTTCCCCACCGCGCCTACCCCGCTCCCCCCACGCCCCGTTCGCCTGGCGCCGCTGCCGGTATTTATCACCGAAACGGTATTTATCGCCGAAATTGCTATGACTCTGCATTTTAAATCTGTGATATCTTCGAAAATATTTATTTAATTTACATGCTGTAAAAAGCCATATTGATCTTTATTAAATGCACAATGTATTTAAGATACTTAATTGGATAAGGATTAATACTGTATTGCTTAAAATCGCTTCGTAAATAAGCCATTATTTCTCGTACAAAGTAAAGGATAAAAAATGGTTATTGTGGGTTATTCCTAAGAGATAAACATATACCATCACGGACTTTTTTGTAGACCTTTTTAAGTTGTACATTACTGTAGTAAATTGTTTTGATCTATCTTGTAGGATTCAGTCAGCGTTTTAGAGCAAGAGCCCGTGAGTGCCAGACCTTCGTCATTTTATAAAAGCTGAAAGTTCTTCTATGTGTGTCCCTAGTACAGGTAAGAATGATCCCCAAACATGAAGCTGAGGCAGCGGTGGCTTTGGCAGATAACAGGCAACAAAGGTATGTAAAATTCCATCTCAAATTCGTCATAATATAAAACTTGATTTTTTTATATTTGATTCATAATAATATCAAAACTCGCGTTGCTCATTGCCAGACAGTTAGTATGGTTCCAACCCTCTGCCGGACACCCTTAAACTATTATAATTTATAATTATACTTACGTTATATTATAAAACCTAAATTTAATATATAATTTTTTGGGAGCCTATTAAACTATGTTTATATAGTAGCCGGACAGTTTCGAAGGTTCTATCATCTTGCCAGACGCATTCAAAGTAAGCAATAATCGAGAGAGCAAGGAGCGAATACTGTAACTAAACGTTATATTATAAAACCTAAGTTTCATATATAATTTTTTGGGAGCCTATTAAACTATGTTTACATAGTAGCCGGACAGTTTCGAAGGTTCTATCATCTTGCCAGACGCATTCAAAGTGAGCAGTAATCGGGAGAGCAAGGAGCGAATACAGTAACTAAACGTTATATTATAAAACCTAAATTTTATATATAATTTTTTGGGAGCCTATTAAACTATGTTTATATAGTAGCCGGACAGTTTCGAAGGTTCTCTCATCTTGCCAGACGCATTCAAAGTGAGCAATAATCGGGAGAGCAAGGAGCGAATACAGTAACTAAACGTTATATTATAAAACCTAAGTTTTATATATAATTTTTTGGGAGCCTATTAAACTATGTTTACATAGTAGCCGGACAGTTTCGAAGGTTCTATCATCTTGCCAGGCGCATTCAAAGTGAGCAGTAATCGGGAGAGCAAGGAGCGAATACAGTAACTAAACGTTATATTATAAAACCTAAGTTTTATATATAATTTTTTGGGAGCCTATTAAACTATGTTTACATAGTAGCCGGACAGTTTCGAAGGTTCTATCATCTTGCCAGGCGCATTCAAAGTGAGCAGTAATCAGGAGTGCAAGGAGCGTATACAGTAACTAGTGCGAATGAAACAGAGCGCTTAGTCTATTGCGGGATTTCACTGCGCACCCATTGTTATTAATTTCAAATTTTGCAGTTTATTTTTTTCTTAATCCAGAAATTTCATTAATTAATTTTTACAATTTCAATAACAAATATTTAAAATAATACTGAGTAAAATGTTTCTTATACAATGTCAATCATATCGAAAATCTAATAATTTAATTGATATTATTTTTCATTTTTAAGAAGTTTATTATTGTCAATGCTATTAAAATTATAAAGCCAATGAAACAAAGTAAATCAAATATTAGTGTTTATTATACCAAAGGACACATTTTTTTAAGATAAGAAATTTACAGAGAAATTAATTTATTTTAATGGAATCTAAATATTTTCATCATTTTCATCGTTATCGCGCGCTCACTAAATCGGTCCACACGTTAGCAGTTTAAACGTCGTAAGTGCTGCGAATACAATTCGGACCGCCTTTGAATGCGTCTGGCAAGATGATAGAACCTTCGAAACTGTCCGGCTACTATGTAAACATGGTTTAATAGGCTCCCAAAAAATTATATATGAAACTTAGGTTTTATAATATAACGTTTAGTTACTGTATTCGCTCCTTGCTCTCCCGATTATTGCTCACTTTGAATGCGTCTGGCAAGATGAGAGAACCTTCGAAACTGTCCGGCTACTATATAAACATAGTTTAATAGGCTCCCAAAAAATTATATATAAAATTTAGGTTTTATAATATAACGTTTAGTTACTGTATTCGCTCCTTGCTCTCCCGATTACTGCTCACTTTGAATGCGTCTGGCAAGATGATAGAACCTTCGAAACTGTCCGGCTACTATGTTAACATAGTTTAATAGGCTCCTAAAAAATTATATATGAAACTTAGGTTTTATAATATAACATTTAGTTACTGTATTCGCTCCTTGCTCTCCCGATTATTGCTCACTTTGAATGCGTCTGGCAAGATGAGAGAACCTTCGAAACTGTCCGGCTACTATATAAACATAGTTTAATAGGCTCCCAAAAAATTATATATAAAATTTAGGTTTTATAATATAACGTTTAGTTACTGTATTCGCTCCTTGCTCTCCCGATTACTGCTCACTTTGAATGCGTCTGGCAAGATGATAGAACCTTCGAAACTGTCCGGCTACTATGTAAACATAGTTTAATAGGCTCCCAAAAAATTATATATGAAACTTAGGTTTTATAATATAACGTTTAGTTACTGTATTCGCTCCTTGCTCTCCCGATTATTGCTCACTTTGAATGCGTCTGGCAAGATGATAGAACCTTCGAAACTGTCCGGCTACTATATAAACATAGTTTAATAGGCTCTAAAAAATTATATATTAAATTTAGGTTTTATAATATAACGTAAGTATAATTATAAATTATAATAGTTTAGGGGTGTCCGGCAGAGGGTTGGAACCATACTAACTGTCTGGCAATGAGCAACGCGAGTTTTGATATTATTATGAATCAAATATAAAAAAATCAAGTTTTATATTATGACGAATTTGAGATGGAATTTTACATACCTTTGTTGCCTGTTATCTGCCAAAGCCACCGCTGCCTCAGCTTCATGTTTGGGGATCATTCTTACCTGTACTAGGGACACACATAGAAGAACTTTCAGCTTTTATAAAATGACGAAGGTCTGGCACTCACGGGCTCTTGGACCATTTGCAATGTAAGCGCAAAAAATGTGTTTTTTTTACGACCTCACATTAAAAACCTCAAAAATTGTAGGCTATGTGTTATTCTGATGTATAAGCTATAGCCTATGTGTTATTCTGATGTATAAGCTATATTGTGGTAAAGTTTCATTCAAATCCATTCAGTAGTTTTTACGTGAAAGAGTAACAAACATCCATACATCCATACTTACAAACTTTCGCCTTTATAATAGTAGTAGGATGATGTTTTTGTTATAAAAATATTCTTGTGTGATACGGGCTCTATATTTTTTGCTCCCCATGTTTCGTGATCATGTTGTATTTAATGAGAAATAGAAAAATAACCATGTACTTTCATAACCATAATGTTCTTTTCTCTGCCATTAATTTTGTGATATATAATTATGATAAGTTTTATTTCCACATAACGTATTTTAAAATTGAAAATGGTATAGTTTTTTTCTGTCGGTGAATTCAGCATCGAACATTAATATTAAACTGTTATGAATGTTAAAAATAATAAAAATGTGGCAATAACGTTTTTTTATTAATATATTGATATTTTTAAATTAAAAAGTGATTCTTGTCAAAATTATTTTAATTTCACCTTTCTTGTACCATCTTTTAGGTGGTGAAGATGACACAGACAGACGATTACGAAGACCAAGCGCTCACATGTTAAAAGATGGCATCGTTGTCTATAGAGAACGCACTACGAGTCGAGAGAGGTAACTATTTTCAAATACCTCTATCATACCTAGATCTCAAGTGAGCAGTGTCAGCCGTCCTCTATAGAGCAAAGTTTGTACCGCCCAGTTTCTTTCCCTACGCTTGAACTGCGACGCTTGTAACAAAATTATACCTTCTTCTATAAAACTATATTTGAAACCACTTAAAAATAATTAAAGTAATCTGATAGAATAAAATTGTCTCCTAGGGTTAAGGCAAATAAAGGCAACATATATCGAAGAAAACGTCACCACCCAAGTAAAGAATTGGTGTTTTTTGCTTTAGGATCTTATTGAGTAAACACATCTTGAACATAGCCGTTTTATCTCAAATTTAAGAGAGTTTGTATTATGGTAACCAAACAGGTAAAATTAGGTTATAAATTGTAGATTTTTTTTTTCTTCACTCTGTTGTCTCTTACGATTATTTGAACAATGTTGTTCGAATATCATACTCTTCATATAGTATTAATCGTCATACACTTAAAGTTATTCAACGTTTTAAATGTAACACATGATCTTAAGCAATGAGACCAAAATGAACTATTATCACAAACCTTTACAAATGTTTTAGAGAAATCTCAATTTGGTTAGGATTAGATCAGTGGTGAGAGGCTAGTTTCTGACGAATGAATTACGGACCACAGGATAAGGAGTAACTGCTAGCTAGTCAGGCACGCTATCTTGCTTATGCTTTCACGCTTACAATAGTAATAATAGTAAATAAATTATTTTGAAGATAGTCCTTTATTCGACAGACGCAAACCGACAATTGTTGTGAACTTTCGATTTTTCTGTATCCTATTGGTCGATCTGAATTGTTTAATTACTAGCTTTATGTATGTCGGTTATCGATATGTCCTTCCTCGAGCATCAAAGCATCTCTTTGATAAAGTTTATTAAAATCAGTGCATCGGTTTAGCCGTGAAAGCGTTACAGACAGATAGGGTTACTTTCGCAATCATTGCATGGATCACATTTATAAGATTAATATGACAGAATTTACGATTTCTGAACACGTTTTCTTCGACACAACGAGTGTTAAGATATTTCTGATTCGTATTTTTCTTCTTAAATACAAAACTAATTCCTTAGCACTGTTTACATGGCATTTAGGTTTTCTTTTCATCTATCACACTTGAATTATAATGGTTCTGCTTATTTCCTTTTGGGGGTTCACGCATTCCAGTAGTGTATCCCGCAGCAGCAGCGCGCAGGGTTCACGCGAAGGATCCCCAAGGGCACGTTCAGAAGATATACCCATGGAAGAAATCAAGAGGAACGCGGCCGCACTCTCTGTGGCGTCCACTCCTATTATATCACAGGTATTTAAACTCACACTAACCTATTATTTTAAAATATTTCTTTAAATTTAACATATGGATATGTTTGTTTTACTAATTACATGAATGAATTGATACCAAAATGATGAATGATTTAACTCCCTCTCATTGTACTGATGTTCAGAATGTGAGCCAACAACGGCGATACAAGACACTGAGTATCATCCGCGGTAAGGCAATATCAACCTTATATCATACACATTTATGGCTCTAAACATAGTTTCGCTCCACGCTGTTCCGGAATAATGCATTGTGCTTATTTGCCTGAATGAGATTTCGAGTTCCGACATTTAGTTTAAGAAAATGCAGTAAAAGGCTATCCAGAATTAATGGTCTAAGAAGCTTAAATATATGTTAAGGGAGTAGGATCAAATTATTTTGGGTATTCAAATAACAAAATAAATCATAAAACGCTTATTTATCCTATAATAATATATATTAAAAATAATAGTTACTAATCTACATTTTTTAAATTTATAGACTCAGCACAGCACATCAACGCCCCTACAAAAAACAATAAGCTCATCTGAAGAAACCTCGTTTATATCCAGCGAACCTCAGCGACCGAAACGTAAGGGGCTCGTTGAAACCATATGATATTAGATTTTGAGAACTCACGGTAATCGCACTAATATATTATTTTATTAAGAGTGCTAGATTAATAATGCTGAGGGATTACTGAGAGAGAAATAAAATAAAATGACGGATTTAGATAAATACTATTGACAAAGGAGACATGACATAAGGCCTTTTTAAGATTCGAAAAAAAGTATTAGGCTGAATGCTATAGTGATCGTTGCATGTATGTGTATGCAGGATTAAAAAAAAATGTAAGTTCGAATGTTCTCATTACAAACATTTTGAGTCTGTGATTTTTTGGTTCTTTTTCACTTAATATTAGGATTGTTTTTATATAATATATTATAATTTAACTATCATATAACTGTTCTCAAAAGTAACATAAATAACTATACATGTTTTCTTAAAAAAAATTGTTACATCATTAACTTGGGTTACAGACTTGCGAGTTAAATAAAACTTTACCAGAAGCTTATTATATTTGTTGGCAACTGATATGTGTGACGTCATTGCTGTTTTATCTTTTTGAAGTTTAAAATAAGATTTCAACCACTATGACCGATTTTGATCGCTTATGTTATAAAATAATGCTCCCTTGAATTATGAAAACTATCGAAAGTCTATAACGATTCGAAAAACAAAATTATTATAGAATTCATTTCAAATTTGTGACTCATTATGTAAATGTCATCGCTTTGAATATGTCAATTTCAGATACTGACTACGCAGGTCTGTTTTTTTTATGTGTATTGATGAATGTTGCCAGTTATATTTTGATTATCTTTCCACTTTCGTTA
The DNA here is from genome assembly GCA_949316085.1 of Hypercompe scribonia. Taxonomy (NCBI): domain Eukaryota; kingdom Metazoa; phylum Arthropoda; class Insecta; order Lepidoptera; family Erebidae; genus Hypercompe; species Hypercompe scribonia. The sequence continues at coordinate 17,240,962 of OX438975.1, forward strand.
CGTACTTTTTTATTACATACTAATTTATATTATACTTTGATTTAAATGTGAAATGTTATGAATGTGATAAAAAAAATATTTTTCTTAAAACTGTTGTAATGACTTATTTTAAGCCTTGATTTTGAAAATTTTTACAATAGACTTGGTTGCCACTGTTTTGTGTACAATTTTGGAGTTACCAAAAATGGACACCGCTCATAAATCGACCTAAAGTTAATACGTGTACTTGTTTACAGATAGTATAATACTCTATTAATAAACTGTTTCGGTCATCACTATTAAAAAAATCCATATCACCACTTAACAAGTCTTGACAGCAGTAAAAAAAAAAACAAAGTAATGAACAGTCATCTTATTGCACAAAAGCGTGGTCACTATTTCATCTATCTCTACTAGATATAATGTCTACATGATTTAAACAGCCCCCCTAGCCAAGTTGACATTCCATAAACCTTATTAGAAAACTAACAAATGTATGAGAATGGCGTCTCACAATACGAAGTCACGTGGTGAAAACAAAATATTAGCGTATAATACAAGAGAATAGAGACGTTAGCGATTGTAGAAAGTGAACCGACGCGAAACACAATATCATCTGAAAAAAAAAACATTGAATTTACCCTTACACCTATAACTAAAAGGCTAAACAAAAGCATGGCATACGCCGACATTCGACCAGAAAAAAATATTTTTTGACAAATCAAAGGAGATCTTAGTGTGAAATAGAAAATTTAATTAAATTTAAACAAAAAAATTCAGGTTCCTAGAATCTTTGTTATATATTAGTTTATATTTCTGCATACATAGTATTATTTTAGTTACCATATTAAAAGGTAAGCATTCTAATACACCGACTTACTTTTATTAAAAAAAATGTTGTCAGTAAAATAGGCTAGATGACACCTTAGTCAAATTAGTTACTTTTTATCATCTGCCAAAACGACAGTTTTGTATGAAAAATGTACTAAATACAAAATTGTGACGTCACTATTTTATACTACTCAATTGAACAATATATTTCACTGAACATTTGATTGAAATTCGTAATAATAATAAAAAGCTATGTTAATTGTATTTTCTGAGATGTTTCACGATATTAGTTTTAACGAAGTGGACATTGGTATTTATTTAGGATACAGTCATCTACCCAATTGTTAAAATGTTAAAAATAATACAAGATAATGTTTAAATGGGTACATACTTCCAAAAGATAAAATATTGTCATAAGTTAACGTCATTTAACGTTTAAGAATCCAGCTCATATAGATTTAAAGTCGATTGTTTTACGTCAAAAAATGTTTTTCTTTGGATTCGTAACAGAAATTCTTCGATTTGATATAGGATGGGCCACAAATTAGTTAACATTTGACAAAATTATAGAAAAAAAAATTGATATATTATATATTTTTATTATCTACAAGAAAGCGAATTATTTGAAATTTATTTCTTAAAAATTACATCGTCTAAATGACCGCCATTTCGACGTTTGCATTGTTCTAAGAGAGCACAGAAATTGTCGAATACTCGTCGGTAAAGAGAACGCGAGATCACCAACATCTCTTCGCTAATTTTTTCTTTTAGTTGACATAGTGTATTTAGTTTATTAACCCCATAAAATTAAGTCTGCTGGGGATAAGTCTGGACTTCCGGGTGGTCATGAACTGTCACCTGATCTGAAAATAAACTTTTCCGGAAACATGTCTTAGTCCGCCGGCAGGCACTCTTGAATATGTGTCAAGTGGCTTCATCTTGTTGAAACCATGTGTTACGACTGCAACCAGCAAATTTCAATAGTATCGGTCCCAAGAACTTTCGTAATATGTTTACGCGGGATGTTAGATTCAAATGTTAACAAATTCTTGGCCCACCCTATATTATTAAATAGTTGAAATGGTGGAAACACTGTTCATCTATGTACAGCGTTAATGTAATACTAATACAATGCCGTCTTCTGCGTTAAACAAGTCGAGTTGGATGATTTATTATTTTTAAAAATATATTTAACAGACTAAGGACAGTATTTTAAAATTTTAGTATTAACCAATTTGTTCTCCGTGTGGTGACGAAGAACAGTGTTACGATCCCTACTCTTCCATGGGTGTTGTAAGAGGCGATTAAGGGAACAAAATATACAAGGCAACATCACTACAAAAGAAGTAATACCAACCCGTCTCGCTGTGGTAAAGTAGGCCAAAACCTCCTTGCCAAGTGAGGTCTATGTCCAGTAGTGGACTGTAAAGGCTGTTGATGATGATGAACAAACTTATATACCTAATTAAATATATGAAAAGTTATGTATAAAAGATTTCAAATATGTTATTTTTCTAAAACCTAGCGGAATGGATCTCTTGTTACGTCCATGTTTGAGTATGATTATAGAAGAAATGTGTGAATAATTATATATATATACAAGATAAATGTTCTATTGTGTATGATGATTTTAATGGCGGAGTTTGCGTTGATAAACTACTATGTGAAATAGATTCTAGAATTATATTTTGAATTCATTTTAATTAGGTAAGTTACATTACTAACCAGTCCACTTAAAACACAGATTACAATTTTATGCAGTATTGAGGCCTATGTCGAGCAGTGGACTGTAAAAGGCTGTTGATATAATTGTTGACTGAACATTTTATTGAAACATACCTATCATTTCATTGTTGATTCAAGAACCTAGCTGTAAACTTACAACGCAGGCTCCTTATTTATATGTAAGGTGACAAACACAACTGTATATTTAATATTTGTGTATTATATTCCAAACTGTGTCAGTATATTAGTGTAAAATTTATGACAGACGTGTTGTTTTAAAGAAATTTATGTATTATTATTGAAACACCACATAGAAAGATATTTTATGCTTGTAATTGTTGACAATTATTAAAAAGCCAGCTTTTGTATCTCCAAATTGTATTTTAAATATCAACTCAATTCGAATTTTAAACCAAGAATGACGTTACCCTTCAGAAATTGTAAAAAAAAAATATTAAAAAAACAAAGCGTGACTCTAAACTGATCTAAGTAGAATATTTTTTTAAACAAGGTTTGAGTAAATTTATGTTGTGATTTTATTTTAAGAGTTGCAATAATTATTGATGTAAATAATTGTATTTTTATGTTCGTGAATGAAAATATTGTAGTGTTGAAATGAAGTATATAACATGTTAAATTTAAACGTCGGTAGTTTCAATCATGCATACCTTTAATCACACGAGGGGGGTCATCTTCAAGAGTGTATGGCCTAAGGTACGTCGGGGGTATTAGGAATTCCACTTGTAGAGTACACCTGGTTTTTCGAATACTGTTACCCAAGACAATGTGGGTTTTTAGTCGGCTCGAGTCCAACTTGACCACCAGTTGGTGTTATTCGAAGAGATTTTCACACGGAGAAATAAAGATACCTTTTGTTCAATAAGGTACCTTTTATTCAATAAAGTGCCTTTTATTTAATAAGTTACATTTTATCCAATAAGGTCCCTATTATTCAATAAGGTACCTTTTTTTAGTAAGTGTGCTTTCGTATTGAAAAGTGTGAGTAAAAGGTAAAATTGAAATGAAACATCATCATCAACTATATTTTCCTTCTAATTTATTTGATTAATCATCTGCTCTATACACATGATATGCACCAATGCCTATAAATAATACAAACGATGACGATAAATACCGGTTATGACATAAAATATTTACATTAACACAACAAAATTATATATTATACCATTGCTCTTTTATCATTATAAAAAGTCTATATTTTTCACGTATTCTTGAGCGTAATATCAATAATTTCAATATCCTCTGGAACTAAACATCAACATTTATTCTTGCCCAACATGTCAACACATCCGTCCCTTTTAACAATAACATTTAAATCACAGTGTTCATTCTATCCATTGTTTTGCACCGCATTTCCTATATTATAGGAAGATGTAGAACGAAACGCCTGGTGAGAACCACAGACGCTTGAAAGTAGCCACACTGAACTAGAGACCAACTTCACTGTCATACATTACAAGTTTTAGGTCACAATATTAGAAGAGCTTTAGCTATCGATTACAGAATTGCTTATACATGTTATATTTCTGGTTTCCAATTTTTCTTAAATCTGAAAGAGTAGAAAACAGGAATAGACACATAAAAAGTTCGAAACTACGCTTAAAATTTAAAACTTATCACGAAACAATAATTTTAAGTAAAGGAACGTCTTTTATAATACAAATGATTAGTTAACCTTTAAATAACAGCTTTCGTTACTTAGGTATAGAGTTCATTTTGGCTGGCGCAAATTATTTAATATCATAGAAGTTTATAAGCAAGACAACTAACACTGCGACTGAGAGAATATTATACAGTATTACATTATACAGTAGTCTATATTAAAAGAACACATTGGCATTACAAAATATTTTTATTTTAAGGATTCACAAAATGACAGGGGATAAAATTATTTTGATAAATAATTTTGTATATTTTTATAACACCGTTCAAATAAACAACCTACTCTAACTTGCTTGTCAAGGAAGTTGAATATTAAAATATAATTCAAGATTTGTCTAGTTGTAGAACGTACGTTGCAATATACTTTTCGAACTTAAAAAGCAAAGAACTTGAAAGTTAAAGTAAATAAGGAAAAAGAACATTTTTAAAGGCTCGTCTGAAATCAAGTAGAATAATGGAATTTTTGCCTACAAACTATTTCTCGTACAAAGCGTAGTTTTTCAAGAAAGGAGTTCCTTCCAGTTACAAACTGTCCAGCGGTTTACACTACCAGCGCGAAAGTAGGATTGCTTATAACTTTATTGCCAGTGTTCTTCTAGTAATTTTATCTTAGTTTTCTTATGTTGTCGAAAGAGTCTGACTTCAAAACGTAGTTTTATTAGGCCTTGGAACTTTTCTAGTTCTAGTTTCATTGCTATGTTTCTGCTCATTAGAATACACGAAAAAAAGCAAGTTTAATGCAAGCTTAAATGGAAGCACGAATAGACAAAATGTACATAGTTCCTGTCAAAATCTTATCTTTTTCATCAATTGTATTTGCTGTAATTTTCATTGTTGAGTGCTTCTAAAAAATATTGTCGAAGGTCGGAGTTCAAAAGTGCGATTCGCATTTGAAGGTTTTTCAGCTAAGTCAAAATTTACATCGTTATATAACATCACGTATTATTATATAAAAACTAAAATGTAATTAGACTTGACATCCTTATTGCTTATTTACACATTTTTCTTAGAAATAAAATTAATGTCTTAACTTTAAACATTTGTGTTTTCAGTACGAAGTGTGAAGTGAAATCCATAATGACAATATTACAGTTTTTTTTTATATAAAACGATCTATATATTTTATATACGTAAATGAGCAGACGAATTTCCCTTCGTAAAATAGAAGTGATGTAATTTCTAAAAAGTAAATGAAAACTCGTCTGCTGGTAGACAAAAATAAATGAACCCTGTCACCAGATTTATGTGCGCTTAGATAGTATTAATCAAAATCGAAGCATACAGAATAGTACATTATAGGTGATGTCTAAAGAAATACACACTACGAGTATGAAGACATGCCGAATGTGCTGTGATAAATGGTTTAATGGTTATCTATTTCGTTAAAGTACACAACACTTTGTTACACAAGCCAGTTAGTCTAAACGAAGCTCATAATTTTCTTAACACCTATTATGTACGTCTATTATAGCATCGTCATGTTCAAAATATTTTAGTTGAAATACAGCCATTATGATTTTACTGCTCGTACGTGGCCGTTGATAGCGTGCAAATTCGCACCCGCAGTACGCATTCGTTACTCATGCAATGAAATGCTCATACGTTGCCCAATGAAATGCGTTGAATTTTCACATGTGTTATAAAAATTAATGTGAATACAAAAATAATAGAAGACAGCAGAAATGTATAAAACTCAAGTCGATTAAAGTACCAGAAGTTAGCGATGAAGAGCGCATACCGAGAGTCCTAATGATGAAGTACAACTAAATGGAGTATTCCTAAGCATTATAAATAGATTTACGAGTGCTCGATACAGATAACAGTTAAATGAAAGCAAATCTTATCCCGAAAATAATCAATAAGTAATTGACCCTCCTTAGATTTAAACAATTCAAATTAACTACTTTTTAATTACAAAGTTATAATTGACAAAAAACTAATCAAAAACTTTTACAATAACTTTCTGTTTCGTTTACAGAAACTTAATTTTTCAAAATACGTTTTATAACACTTCATGTAAAGTGTCTTCCACAATATTCTAGCTAAAATCTGCAGATATACATTTTAATATTTCACTACTAAAGGTGCAAATATTTCTAAAATATATTATATATTTATAAACAGTATTTACTATATTGTGCCATATACAATGCACGCGTAACACACATGTATGTATTGTTAATTTACCGTAGTAACTTACACATAAAAACATTACTGTTAGACAGTATCACTCGCTATACACAAACCTTTGTGTGTAATTAGCTACTTCATTATATCCTTGGTTTAGTGTAGTTCACACGCCAAGTTTACACGTCTACAACAAAATAAAACGCCTAACTAAGCCGCAAAGTAAGTGTCCCATACTTGCGGTGGACAGTCCGTGTGTATGATAAACTTCATAATACGAACTTCTAAATGTTATAAGCTGTTCTCTTGGCCGTGTACGCCGACTAGAGGTGAGGCCTCAGCAAGTGAGGTACTCGGCGCTTGAACTACTCACGATTTGTTGGACATAATCAAAATAAAATCAACGTACATACGCCATAACATTTTATATATCAGTTAACAATCATTATTGTCAGTTATAAATCTATTTTTATGAATTTTATATTTAAGTATAAATTCGCATCTAGTAGTAGGCAGTTTTAAAACAATTTTGTTTATTTATTATTTAGATCCAAACTGCTCCGAGGTGTGATCTTGTTGCTAATAAATAATCTACTGTCTCTATCGTGAATGTATATAGCTTTGGATGGACTGTGACGTATTGTTTTCTTTCCGCAATGGACACTCGATTAAAATGAATTAGCTCAACTTATCTAACTCGTTCACCAATGCTAGAATACTCTCATATTTTAGGAACACAATTCAATGTAGGTACTTATAAATCCTCTTCCAGCTCAAATTTTGTATATAATTCATTTTTATGTATTTTTTTATTTAATTTAAAAGGAAAACTTTAAAACATATATTTAAATATATATATTTTTTGTAAAAGTAAATATTGTTATGTTAACACAGGTCTAAAATTTCTAAAATACTATGTGATAGTATAATTATTTGTATATAAACTTTGGTCGTCAAAACCACACCTCGTTACGCAAGATGGCATTCTACTAGGTTGCTTTAAGATGGATGGATCTAGCACATTCAGTATTAATTGGCTACAAAGTTAGAATTAACGCTTACAGTTACATGATACGAGTACTACGGTAAAAATAGTTAAGGTGCTGGCAGACCTGCCGACTCGTTTGAGTCTCACGTGGAATAACCACGCTGTGTTCAGTGTGACAGCCTCTTATACAATCGTTGCTTAATGAACATACAGTCGATACATTCTGCCACAGAAACTCAAATTAGAGAAGAGACGTGTAACAAAGTTAACGCTTTCATTTTATAGTCTTTGCAAAATGTCTACATAAATAGGAATCTGTTCGCTATCGTGAACAAGTAACATACTATGTTATATGTCATTGAACAAAATGCAGTAGTTTGCTCGAGAACGTCTACCTTGTTACACATCCGATAATATAAAATAGGCATTCTTAAAACAGTCAAGTTAGTACTAGCAAATTATACTTATTTAGACACGAGTATCGATAGAGCTTGCGAGAATATATTCAAACGTGCAAATAATCAACGATCTCGTAGCTTATCGAATAGAAAACCTCACTTAAAACTGTCAGAGTTTCACGCTATCACATAACCGATATCGCGTCGATATAGTCACATCGTTCGGAGAGTTCATGTTTATAAAAGGGTTATTGCGACAACCTTATTGCTTGTGGGTTAGGAGCGTAGTTGTGCCGGGGACAGGACGAGTTCACCGTCGGGGCCACCGGCAAAGGAGACGTTACGTGGTGGAGGTCGTCTCGTAGGGACAACGGCAGGGGCTGGTCCCGCGGTACCAAGGGTTGTGCCTCCCGCGCCGCCCACAACTCCTGCGCTGCCACTATGCTGCGAGCTGCTACGTTGCAGTGCACTTTGGTTCGATGCACTTTGTTGTAGTACTGGATGGCTCGTTCCCTGTGCAGGTTGTACCTGCAGCAGTATACATTTTAGGAACTCTAATAAATAAACACATAGAGTAATTTAGAGACACAAGCAATCATGATGCAGTTTTAAAAAAAGCACCTTGCCTTAGGTGCTAACTAATCATCCATCAGTAACATCTACAGATTCACTATAAAAGAGGTATGGTAATGATAGTGATGATGGGACTAAAAAAGGCTGTCGACGTAAATATTACATAATTATATATTACAGAAAGTTATAAGATATAGGTTACATATCAATTTATGAAATTGATATAATTTATTTTCTGTTTAAATATGTTTGAATGTCAGTATTAACTTTTCAACTATGTTAAGTATTGTTCTCTTGAGTTTCTTTGGTGGTATAAATACCTGGTGGACCGGTGGAGGGTGTAGCGAGGCGGTGCGATACCGGCGCAGACGTTCGTCCTCCTCGCCACTTGAGAGGCTGGACACATCGCAAGACGACGTGTCGAGGCGGCGCGCGGGTGAACATTGTGCGGGACCGGCGCGGTCGCCTCTTGACCCACCGCAACCACTGCGGGCCAGCGGCATTTCCTCGCCTTCCCCGCCACCGGACAGTCTGCGCCAATAACGTCACCAGATGAAATTTCTTCCAGACAAACTTAACAGAGATCAAAACTGTTCGTGGCGACGGTTTTTTTTCGAAATATTAGTTTACTTAATGTATATCAATGTAATAATAAAAATGTAGGTAAGTAGGTAAACATATTTTTTACTAAAACTAGCTATATATTTCGGCGTCCCCGAACACAAACATAAAGTCACGAACGCTTTAAACTCTACTGACATATACTATCTTTTGTACTAAATTCTGATATTATTATATAACCTTCTGTTCTCCTTGTAGTTGGTCCGCCGTCGACAACAAGGCTTCGCAAATATGCAGAAGCAGATACGTAGCACACAACACACAAGTCCAGTTAGGATAAGAGAAGGCCCCACAAGCCGTAACGCTGGTGTCTTGAAACCCTGAAATGTCATGAAAATGCCATTGATGGGTAACAGTCACATAATTCCTATTGTAGCACATTATCTACATGTTAAATCGAATTTATTTATTTAATATATTTAGTTTTTTAAACAATTTAAGGCAGCTCATTTTTTAGCAGTAGCAATACATCCTGTGTCGCAGGGAACTTTACAAATATTCATAAAACACACACAAGCAACACCCAGACTGAGAACAACAATTTGTAGATCACGCAAAGTATTGTCTCACACGGGGACCGAAGCCACGATACTTCTTTAAATGACTACTATAATTATTATAAATATGCACTTATTTACTATCAGCAAAATTCTTCACTGAGATATTTACAATTTAGTGGTCTAGGTTGTAGTTCAGTTGTAGTAAACCATTTAACGCAGGTATTTTAATAAGTGGATAAGATCGAACGCAATCTTGTTCATAAGAGTTTGGGTCCAATTCAAGTAAACGTGACTTAAAGCAGTAATTGGTACCTTGTCGCCGGTGCCGACGAAGTAAACAACGAGTCCGACGGCGAGGGTGCCGAGGCCAGCGTATAGAAGCCGTGCAACACCCCACGGCTCGCCCGCCGCTCCTTCTGCCTCGCCGTCCGACTCGGACGACGAGCCGTATGACGCGTCCCGCACCTGAAACATTGAGGAATCACATTTTACATCACTTAGAACTCGCGTCTTTTCGTCAGCCTTACAGTACTGATTGAATAACGATTAATGACAATAATTGACTCATAATTGATTAAATTAACGTTAGACTGGGTATATTTATGTGGTTACGTTTTCAAAATTTTTCGTCCAACGCCTTCCGTTGAGACATGGCTTATGTAATAAATAATTCAACATTTAATCACTGTAATTACAGTGCTAGACTCCTAGACTAGCTAGGCCGCTTAAATTTACGCCATGCGTGCCGTTAACACTGCCGAATCTTCATAATATTTAACTTTGATCATGTGATAAAATTCACCAGGGATACCCATTAGAGCTTTTGGTACATTTTCATTTACATTTTACAAATACTATAATATAAATTAATTATACAAGGATTAATATAATCAATGAAATCTCAAAAACAATTTTATAACAGCTTTGTGTTGTCAATATCCATCCAATGATGAGGCCATTAAACTCTTGACCGCGTTAATTTTACACAATAAAGTATCAAAGCGTGTGAGTGCCATTTAGCAGAAGCGTGTGGTGTCGCTTTGTTGCACATTTCAATATGTGGTTATGAACATCGCTATTATTATTTACTAAACGTGACCTGCGTTACTATTCACTCTGCTCATTCTACGTGAACATTACATTTTCGAGATAAAATAATCTAGAATGTCAACTGACATTCTCAGCCTTTATAATTTTAGTGTGACTAGTTAACTCATAAGCAACAACAAACTTATAAATTTCTTTTTAAATTACGTAATATGTATCTTAATAGTAATTCTTGAAGATAAATGTTATTTAAGATTTAAAAATTGCTATCTTGACTTACTTAACAACTTTCATAACAGTCTTTGCTTTTTCTTTGTTCATTTAAAAATAATAACGTTATATTTGCTTCATAGCTATGTTCACCACTGTGCTAACAAACTTTATATATTCGTTTGTAGTTTTCTGTGAACTCTTTGTTTTCAACGAGCTTTTAACAGGCAAGTATTCTAATGACCAACGTTTGAACATGAACCCAGAAAACATTATATTCGTTTAAAATATTAAACGTTAGCAGTTCAGAAGTTCTGAAATTCACCCAGATGAATAAAAAATTAATTGTTGAAATTTAGTAAAGCTGGAGAATGCTGCCTTTCTAAAGGATTCCTAGTCGATTTTTTTATAATAAGCCCACATTTATTTAGTAAATAACAGTGACTGCGTTACCAGTGAATCAAACTTTTAAAATCAATAATCACAAGATCACAAGCTTGGCAACTAATAGTTTTTGTACTACTTAGGTAATACACAAGTCATTAGCAGATGCAGTCGCTCTTAGACTTTTAAACACAAGAGCTGCAGTCTACTTAAAAGTCACGTGTGACACACAACTCTTATTATACAATTAGAGTAAATGTGAAAGGGAGTTAGGTAAAATAATTTCAAAAATGAATATTGAGAAATAAGAACTTGGTTTGAGACAAACCCGGTTGTTCCTGTGCCACTTTCCACCTGTGCCTTTCCTGGCGCCCGGGTGGTCGCCGAGCACGGAGCAGCGGCGTGCCGCGCCCCCTGCGCCCCCGTACCCGCCACCAACCGATAGCGCCGCCGCCTCCGCCCACGCCGCGCGACCAGCAGCGCACTGAAACACACGACACGTACAATATACATGACTAACCACCGCTTACTTCTTCTCATCAACATCTTTTAGAAGAGTACTGCTGGATATGACCCGCTGCTTAGAAAGAACATTTTGTCTCACGATACTACGCTAACCAGACGGGTATAGGGTTTGTGTCAATGCATGGCATGCATATAGGCATGGTTTATTCTCGTAGACGGCTTTTACGATACCCACTGTACCTCTTTTTGTTATAGTAGTTAAACACTATATAGTTTGCTGATGAAAATATTATCTCAAAAAAATTTAGGAACACCAGTTGTAACACTCTGTATTCTTAAGCCGTCACGACACTGATAAAAAAACTTCTACTACCCTATATACTAATAGACAAAATTTGATTGATTTGTCAAAATGGTTTTACACATTTTTAAAGTAATTAATATTAATAATATAAATGTTGGTACATGGAAAAAACATTGCGTCTAAACTTGAACGAAACTTTAATAGCTTCATATGAAAAAAAGTTTGCATAACTTTTCCACATGGCAATTGACCCTCATTACTTTATCAGATAAATTATTATAAACCTGTCAAAGAAAAAATATTTATTAGTTTTAGTAACACTTTCGAGTCTTGAATTTCCAATTTTTGCGTACAAACTGTGAGTCACATTTAAAAAACGGAAAGAAAGCAGTATACCACAGTGGATTAAAAGTTGTTTCATTAAAATGCTCGTGTTTATGGCTAATTTGGTCATAAAGTTTGGCGAATTCTCATATAACATTTAGTCTAAAAATACACCAACTTGAAGTTTGAATTAATTTTGTCTGTCAAAGTTAATTAATTTCACCTCTGACACATTCACCGACCATTAAATTTTTTAGCTTGCATTTCTACCGTCTAATAAAGTATTTATAAATACAGTTAGTTTTGGGTCCTTTAAAAAGAAATCGACGGTCTCTATGTAGTTCCGTGATTTGTGTGTTATGCTTTCGTAACCTACTTAGTATACTAGTACTTTCGTTTAGTTGAACAGAATGCATTTTAATTTGGTAAATTCAACACTAAGCCCTCACACAAAGTTTCCAACAACTACAAATTTTATCAAATTTTATAAAGGAACAACAGTGGAAATTCACTAATATTATGTTGGACAGTCAGCTGAACTCCTGCGCGGCTTTACTACAAGTGCCATAACTGCCTCTTGCCGGACAGTAGGGCTCGCGCGAGCCTGGAAGATGACAGTGTCGTATTTTTACTAGCTACTAATTAGTTAAATAACCAGGATATTCAAAGAAAACGATCCATATTATGCTCTACGAATGCTCATGTAGGAAACTATACAAAAATGCATCAACCGCAACTTAAATTATTTTTGTGCTTTGTACCTATTATATAACTACAGCTATTTGAAAACAACCACGAAAAAGTCGATAAAGTTTCACTTGAATCATTTTTTATAGAGAAAATTTCAATATATAAATAAGTGTGTGACTCAAAAAGTTTTATGAAATATATCACATATTAAACCTTCATGACAAATTTAATCACTACATCCCGAAAAATGTGATTTACACATGTTTAAATTTCGTAGGGGCCACCGGCATACTATCCTCATATTGTCTTGTAAACATCGCAATTACCTGCGATACAAAACCAATAAATATATGAAATCCCAAAGTTTCCTTAGTGAAAAAATTGTTGATACAAGTCACGATTTCGATAAACAGAAAATGAGGACGTATCGGCCAATACCAAAAATAGTAGATTTGAGAGCATATTACATGAAATATTGGACCATAAACAATATTTCATGTCGTACACACATAGGACTACTGACTGCAATAAAATCCTTTTAAAGCAATCGTAAACAAGCCCGTTTTACGTAGGGTTGCCGGACTCTAAATTTGACCTATTTTTGTAAGGATAATATAAGATTTCTAATAAGTGTTTAAGTATTAGTTATCTACATATATTTATGAAACCTACTGATGCATAGCACAGGTTGTAAGATTTCTCGCGTAAATAATAGATGAAATGAAATTGAGCCATCCTGCACGACCAGTACTGCAAACTACCGGTTTTATGACATGTGCTTTCTGATACGACAAGCATAAGACGAGACACGATCATAATTATCGGGGCAATGGGTATATCGGTCTAGTTGGAATAGCCAACTAGTTACTCTCTTTTTATCTCGTAGCTATTCAGACCAACAATATTCTCTGTTTTGTTCAATATATTACAAAGCTTGTAGCTTAGACTCTTGCACTGACGCTTAGCAAAACTGGTTCCACAACAAAATCTAGGACAAACTGGTTACCTACTGCGTTTTTTTTGATTAGGGATGGGTACAGTTCGGTGAGTTCTTAAAATTACTCTGAGAATAAGAAGTTGCCTCACTGTTAAGACTTTTTTATCTTTTTGCTCATAATGTTTTTTACCAGGAACAAGTTATGTTAAAGGACAGGACATTTTTTTGAAAAATATAATACTACTACTACTACCAAAAAGTAAAAAAAAAACATTTATCTACTTAAATAGTCAAAGTGTTAAGTTTAAAAAAAAGTACAAATGATATATAAGCAGCGAACAAAAAAGAAGGACCTCTTTGTTAACAGTAGTTAAAAAATATACCGTTTGTTGATAAAAAAATATTATGATCTAAACATTAACAAAATATTTAAATATTTGGTCGTGTTTCTGGTGATGTTAAAACTTGCCACGTTAAACTATTTTGCACAAATTATTACGAGTTGATTTATGCGAAGAAAAATGTAATTACGAAGTGGGCACGTCGCACGCCACCTCATCATGCAAACGTTGCCTTAGATGTTTTAAAGTAATATTTTCTTCTTTTTCGTTATCTAGATGATTATGTTAGACTCTCGATGTGTATTAAAAAGAAATTTAGATGAAAGTCTGTGATTCTGAACGACATAGTTAGCAAAAAGGAAGATTAAAAACTTTTCTTGTTATAAAGGTTACTAATGATGATGATGACGTACTCCTAGCCGATTTTGGCCATGGCCGCCAATCTTAACGGAGACCAGCCGACTATTCAGGATATATTATAGTGTGAGTGTGTGCGCAAACACAGGTGCGCTGTCTATTCCCTTACTCTTAAAATCCTATGGGACGGTTATTCAACACAATCGGACAGAGACCAAGCGCAAACCCGACAGCTTTACATGCGGTCCGAGACGTGGGACGTAACCAATTTAATTGGAAAAGGTAACTAATATAGGTAAGGTATAGGCGGCGATATTAGAACACAATTCATTGTTAAGCAACATACAATTCTTTTCATTATAATTAATTACACCTAAATATAAGTTTACGTTGAACATTTAAACCAATTTAAGTGTTTAAAGGCTCCAATAAAGGGTTCTGGGGAAATAAAAACAAATGACCAAAAGCGTAGACATAGATTACAAAATCTACGAGAACATTAATATACAGAAGCTTACATTTCAATAAAACTAAAAGGATGTAAGTTAACTAGTTACATAAATTATTATAGTTAAATAAATCCATCGAATGAATTCAGATTTACATTGCATGTTAAATCCATAATATCTTACAAATCAAAATCTTGTCTTAAGATCGCCTTAACTCTTAAACAGTATTAACACAGGTACAATGTAGGTAGGTACAATGATATATCGCTGCCAACTACGTGACATTCTCCTAGTGAAATGTAAATTTTTCTAAAGCAATTAAAAGGAGAAATGTTTAATATACTCGGTTATTTGCTTCATGAGGGGTTTCGTCAGCTTAACCTCTATTTTATGGGCCAAAATATCCAACTGTAATTATGGAAATAACACTTTACTCCGTGTTTAAAGTATTCTTCATATTTGTAGCGTATAATTTGGCCACACTGCAGAAAAAGATATGTATATATTTTAGTAGAAGAATGCATTAACACGTTCACTGCGGCACAGATTTATCTTTACTTTCCATTACTGCGTTACGAGTTGTTTTAAACCTCGTCCAATACCCGACATTGTGGCGGCACGAGGCATATTAAACCGCACCGCCCGAAGGAGACTAAAATCCTTTTTTTGGCGCCAAATAAGACAAAATTGACGGCTTTTTTCTTGATTATGATTAACAATGAGTTGATTAACCTAAATCTGCCGCCGCCCATGGTTAAATTAATTAGTTTAGATTCTATGGGTAAAATAAAAATGTGGGGTCTAATGCACCTCGTACCGCACTGAAAAATGGCAGGTTTTCATATTATTTAGTGATGGGAAAATAAATATCGATTTTATTTTATGGTTTTTATTTATCAAAGTTATGTACAAAATAAATACAAAAAAAGGGAAAAAAATTACGTATGTTTTTCATTGAAACATGTCAGACATTAAGATGTTTTGTAAACAGTGCATTCCGTGAGAATTTTTTTTGTTTTTTTGTCTGCTTCCCGACATGTCAAGGTTGTGCGGAGTTTTTCGTATCATCCGACACATCTCTTCTTCTTCAGATCCTTTTCAAGATGATGTGTTTTTTTTGCAGTGGATTCTGAAAAGTAGGAACGAGTTGAGTGTGAAGTGTGAGAATGAATAGATTAGGGTAAGAGTAAGGTAGAATTGGGTAGAGTTCGGTATAGTTGGTTGAAGTAGAGAAGAGCCGAGCAAAAGAGCTAAATTTTGATGAGCAAGACACCGTTTGCATTCAATAAACAAACATACTAATAGTTATCATTATCATTAGTCTATATGAAGAAAGTTACTTAACATGACATATTCACGTTTTTATTAACGATATAACGATTAGTTAGGATATTTTAAAATTATCTGTATCCACATCCAAGTCTGTCTGTGTAAAAGCTTCAATAAGTTGTTCTACAAATATTCTCTTTGGCATTTTATTTCTATCACCATTAATTGAATTGTACACAATCCAGGCGTTAATAAGGGCTGTACCAAATATTAGCTCCATTGTAACTTTTTTCCACCACTTAATTCCTTTCTTTAATGTTGTATAATACGAAGACATTTGGTCACTGTAGTCTATTCCTTTTTTTGTTTCATTGTACATTAAAACACATCCGGGTTTTTTAATGCTTTCGATAGTGCCTCTCTTCTTTTTCCCAGTATCTATTAGTTTATCGTCATGGTCTTTGCACGTAGTCAACATTAAAACATTTCTTTTATCAACCCATTTCAATACTTTCACACCCTTTTTGTTCATTTTTCCAATAATCTGGCCCTTTTTTATTTTCGCACTAACAACATTCTTTGGCAAAGATTTTCTTCTTAAGTTTAAAGTTCCACATAAAAACGTACTTTGCTGATATATATTTATTTTAACAAATAAACGTAGGTATTCTAATATACCTAGGTAACTTGGCCTAATTATTTCACCTAGACGGAGTATATTTGTGACTTACCTGTTTTTGAAATATCTTCCTGTATTTTGATTTAGGCTCAGATTGTCCAACCAGTTTTTCTTCATCTTCCGCCTTGATCAACTTTTTTCGGCAACGTCTCAACATGATAATTTTTAACTCAAAGACAGCGGTCTTAGTTCGTCGCGTGCGCAGCGTCAACTGCGTTGCACAACACTAACCACGTGAAACTAGCGTGGGGTGCGGTACGAGGTGCGCAGAGGCACGAGGCGTTCGCAACCTCGTTCCGCACTGTGTTAGCATTATTATTTGTTCAGTGCGGCACGAGGTCTAACAAACCCGATATAGGGTTGGTGTACCATAGAACTAGGAATCAATAGCACATCTCAAACATATAGTTATCTCTCTCCTACACCGAACCAGATGGAAGTTATGCCTCTCGCACGACAGAGAAGTTAAAGTTTTTTCTTACCGCTATAACGACCAGACACGGACGAGGTGTTTTAAGCCGCGTTCCGCAGCTAACGTGTTAATTATAGTTCTGCTTTCTGTTGCTTCATGCAAATTGTGTGATTTAGCAATTCGTTAACCTTAAAGTAATCATTTTAAATTAAAATTATACTGCTTAATATACTGTCTCAAATATTCAAATAAGGTAAAGTTTGTAACCGACTTCAAAACAAATAAGGAGGTCCTGAATGCGAATGTTTTTTTTTGTATGCTTGTAACTCGATACTCAGTCCGGCACGGATCGATTTTAAAAATTCTTTTATATTTGAAAGGGTTTATGCATCGATCTCATTATTGCCATGTCAGGATCTGATGATGAGATCCCAGACAAATCGAGAGAAACGCCCAAATTTTACAAACCTGACAACGTGTTTTAACTTGTTTCTGTGTAAATATTTGCGTTTAGTGGTCGGTATTTCATATTGCTGAGCTGCTAATGGCAGAGTCCTCGTCTTTTAGGAGTTAGACGACAACTTTTTCAATAATATAATCATGTATTGTGAACTGATGTACAAAATTATTTTTGTATTTAAAAAAGTACACTCCCGAGGGAATCCCTCAAATTTGATAACTCTTGCGACGTGTGTTAGCTTATTTCTCTAGCTATATAGGCATTTTTTAATTGGTATCTCATATTGCTGAACTAAGGATGGAAGGGTCCTTAATCTCTAGGAGTTACAGAATAACTCCTTTACAAGATACGAGTAGCCGTGTACAATGTAATCATGCAGTTGACCTGTTTTATTCTTTCAAGATATTTATCTCTGTAACCCAATACAAACATCTAGTTTGTATTGGGTTACACAGATATCTGCACGACAAAGTAATAAATAAAATTACAAAGCATTTTGACAAAAATTGTTTGTAACGCAATTATTTTCAATATTGTTACCTCGTTACTCTTAAATTACATATTACTTATTGGGTTTGGCACTGACTTCAAACAGACTAGAAAGTATCTGATGCTGTAATGATGTTGTCTTTTATATTGAAGGACGCACTTATTTTAGTTTTTCGTTACATCTATAATTATTTTTAAATTTCCTT
This sequence comes from Hypercompe scribonia, assembly GCA_949316085.1. NCBI lineage: Eukaryota > Metazoa > Arthropoda > Insecta > Lepidoptera > Erebidae > Hypercompe > Hypercompe scribonia. The sequence continues at coordinate 17,259,410 of OX438975.1, forward strand.
GGTTAGTATTGATTAAAGTTGGTTCCACTTTTTTAAAGGGGATTTTTATTGTGTTTTGAAGTTTTAAAAGAAAAATTGCCACCCTTTAGAGCTCTAGGAAACCAATAGTATATTTTTACCCTTCAATATGAGTAGTATTTGTACATATCATATGGCGATTTTGAAAAGAAGAGTTTAACACCTCCATAGTATCATCATTATCATCATCATCAACAGCCTTTTACAGTCCACTGCTAGACATAGGCTTCTCCTTAGCAAGGAGGTTTCCATAGTATAGTGTAGATGTATTAAATTAATTAATTAGCAAATTACAACTTACTGTTACTCTTGTACTATATAATGTTTGGACGAATGAAATAATTGAAAACAAGCAATGATCCTATTTAGAACTACAAGTGCATTGCTTTACAAGAAACTTTCCACTTTATAAATATTTTTAAAACTACAAGCCAACAACAACAGCTTAAAAAAAAATACAAGCCAACCATAAACAAAAATATTTTTTATAAAAGTACTTTTTCGTTCAACCGTTTTGTTTGAAATGTATTTAAGCCTTTTTACGTCAATATTCACAAATGAACAATTGTTTTTGTACCTATTCATGTTTATTCTCTAAACTCGTGTACGTGAGCGAATGTTTGGTTTAACTTGTACAGCGATTACTCCCTACAGATTTACCGTTTGGCTTCCGTTTTATTACAAACAAATTTTGTTTTATTGTTACTTTACGTTTTCGACGTTCGATACAATGTAATACTATTGTTAACAGGTGTTTTGTACGAGTTCCGGTTAACAGAGTAAACGAGATACTTCAAACAGATCCTTTATATGGAATCGGTCCATATAAGTTTTCTTTGTTATACATTTTTTCATGACTCAACCTTGCCCTAATGGATGGAAAACTAGGATAAATAGAATCCAAGAGCTGTAGTTACTATACTCATCGCAAATACAAACAAAGCAGTATGATGACTTTGGCGGCCTATTGATAAAATAACTATTACTCTTCAAAAAATATTTCTTTTACTGTGATGACTTCCACATACAGCGCTAACAGAAAAACATACTACAGTGCTATCTAGCGAGGATTCATCGAACAACGGAGTATAATGAATCACGGAGCAACTACTAATCCTGTATCGCGAATTAGAGATTCACGTGGTAATTAGCATATATACAACATCTTAACGTCAACCGCTGGGCCGTGGCCCACCAGGCATGATCACCTCGCCTGGTCGGAGGATCCTCCTTTTATGTCGGAGGGACATGATACTCATCACTGCACAGCTACCAACATCATCTTCCTACCCTTCTACTAAATTCATTAAAATCAGCGTATTGGAATTTCTTCTTCGTTTCTCTTCTATTATTCGGCTGCTTACTATTAAGTACTGTTTTAGCCATGTCCTCTTTCATGCAGTCCATCCATATTCGTTAACATTCATTCATAAAACATCTCAAAGCTCATCTCTACACAAGTTATTGTACATAAAACATATACCTATATAAGAGAATAAAAAGTCAATATACGTTCGTAAAAATGTATGTATAAACCCACGTCGTTTTATGCCTCTATCGATCCCAGAGGGTCCGATACAATTTGCAAAGCAGGACCGTGCTTTAGCCGGCGGCATCTAAATGTCACCGGTTACAACAAGCAACCTTTACCTTAGAAAAATACCTAGGAATGTACCCTAAAAATAGCTCACATTTCTTGCCCGCTAGTAATATTTCGCTTTTTATAGAAAGAGAAAATGCTTAGCAATTTGCGGCATAGGTTACCTAATTGTGGTGTTCTAGTGTTTGAACATGTACTGTTGTTGACTGTTTTAACTTATTGTGTTTAAATAGTAAAGCACGTTAAATTTATAGAGTTTTTGAGATCAACTTTTACCTGTAACTACGTGCACACTAGTAACAGTTCTTTCTATCACTATTCAACTAATAATTTATAACTAATAATATATATTGCTATATGTTGATTTAACCTAAAATCTGTCCCAATGCCTAATTGTATCTAAATCTGTTTAACTGTCTGGCGTGATCGAGTAACGTAAAACTTTGACATAATAATAACAACCGGACACATCACACACACGTCCGTTAGATCGTAAATAAGGTAGAGCTGTAATTGCAATAGCAATTAGACTTGTGATAAACTTACATATTTCTAAATACATCCATAGTTTAGATAAATAACACGCATACACAGAATAAATGATCGTACTCATCACACAATATTTGTTCTGGATGGATTCGAATACCTATGTACATATAATGATAATGAGATTTACTAATATCCAGCGATTATGATGCTTCCGATCATGAATCTGTTCAATAAAAGGTATATGTTCATCATCATCATCATCATCTCAGCCAAAAGACGTCCACTGCTGGACATAGGCCTCCCCCAAGGTTCTCCACAATAGACAGTCTCGTGCCGCCTGCATCCAGCAGCTTCCCGCGACCTTCACCAGGTCGTCGGACCAGGTATATGTTAGTAGTAACTTATTTCCAATTTGTTAGACTATTCAACACAAATCAAGGGGTGGTAACCACTGAATCATTCCAATATCTTAAATATCAAACAATAATTTAACTTCAATACGACATTTAGAAATAAATGATAGTTAGTTGTAGGGGAAGCTAGTAAAACAACAGAAAATACGGTCAAGGACTGCCGAATTTTATGGAAGAAAACGAGAACATTACTAGTGGGTTAATCGGAGTGATAAAATAAGATTTGATGTACTTCGGTACCATCTAGTAAAAACAAAATAAGCTACACAGTGACTACAAATCCTAAATCGCATTATGAAAATTCCTGCTCTCGTTATAACCGCTACAAAGTTATAATACTTGTAAACATATAAAGCGAAAAAAAACGTTACGTTTAGTATTTACAAATAAACATAAAATAAACTTCAAACATTTATAGGGTTCCACATTTAAATTCAAGCTATTTAAGCTAAAACGGGTCTTCTTTTACAAGCCCCCGTTACTGCCGTTTCCTTTTCCTGCCTTTAACCTAGAGGAAACAAGTTGTAGCGATGACTGGCTACAGCTGTAATCGGAGCGAAAAGCGTAGCAAATATTTACGTAGCAAATGTGCTACGACGTGCTGCGAGGTTTGTAATCAATACGTTTTATGATACTATGAATTGTTAATATAACTTTAATAGTATGTGTTTTATAACGTGTGATAAACTTTAACATTTAGTACTTGTTAGCGGTCACTCTCGCTTTGAATATTATTATATTTTTGAACACAAACAAATCAATACAAATTTATTATTGTCTTAAATCATTACAATATTTTTTTCTGTAGTTTTCGGTGCAGGTTGAATTTAAACCCTACTATTTCTCCAAGTCAAGTATTAAAACGATCAAATAAAATAGTGTTATTAGATCAATAGACAGAAGATATTGAAACAGTAAGCTATGAAAAGAAAAAGTGTATAAGCTGAAATCACTTGTGAGTACAAATTGAGAAGCGTGAAAACTAGGTGATTTTTAACACTCGATAACAAATTTGTGCATAATTTCATAACTTTTAGACTTTATGAGTCTTCTTCAATTAAATTAGAATATTTTTTAAACTTTATTACACTACTATTTTCAACACTAGTACGTGCGGCTAACGTTTATGGAATTCATTCGTATGTTATGTTGTTGTTTTTTAGCTACATGCTACAACTTATAAAACTAACTCAATCATTTTTAATAAGTGGTATAAGAAATCCTCTAATATTACACAATTGCAATGAAAAATGACAGTAGAGCAATACAACAAGCAGCACTAGTTGACTACAGCGTTCTGAAGTGCTTTTCAATGGCACGAATTACCTTTCGAGACTCTTGACATGTGCTGGGTCGTGTTCGAGAATCCATTTATCGAATTCGCTGACATGAACGTTGGAAAAAGGTCTCTGGTTAAGACCATAATTTTATGTTTAAACTTTATTTTTGCTTTTGTTATCGTCTACCTGGCTAGCTATGTCAAAAAAAAATAAAATATTCAAACAATTCTTAGGAATATTGTTTATTGGAATACAGTACTACATTTTACATAATGGATTTTATCTAATGATAAATTAAACATGAAAGATAAAGGAACACATGAATGATATCTAGTAAACCTATCATTTAGGGTATATTAATAGATTAGACTCGTATATCGGTCTAGTAGTAAGTGGTCCTGACTGCTTTGTCTAAGCACGTGGATTCGATTTACACGCAGAATAATTTTTTGTGTATTGTTCACGATCATTTGTTCTGTGTCTGAGTGTAATTTTTCTATAAGTATTTTTATAAGCAGTCAGATTATCATAGATAGTTGACTTGTTTGGGATCAGACGTCCATGTGTGCGATATATAAAGATGTTATTAGTATTGTGTTTACTTTAAAGTCCAACAAATTGTTGGTCTAATGATGGATAAAGTTGAATTCATTTCCAGTTGTATCAACATCTTCGCCATTCGTGAATCGATTTGAATCATTCATATTTGAATTCAATTGTATGTCAATGAATGCATTCGTTGCTCTTCTAAGTAAACTAACATTGTCCTATAAATATACAATAGATAAATGTAATAATGTACCAGAGTGAAGAAGCTTAGTCCCCTTTGTGTACACAATATGAGTGGTTTAAGGAGTCAGGTCAATAGGCAACAAAACATATATACCCACTGTTCGTATACTCGTGTATCCACTAATGTGTTTTATTTAAAATACTCTGTTTTTGAACATATTTTTTTTTATTTAAGTGATATTAATGTATTTAAAATCTTATTTATTTACTAGAAATGTAATTTTAAATACAAAAATATTGTTGGATTTTGTACATTGACATGGATTACTTTAAGCTCAAAAATGTTAAATGAAATCTCTTATTATATTTCGTTTGGACCCTAAAGGATATTGTACATCCGATTGATTTTTCGTTTTATTTTGAGAATTAGGATTATTATTTAGTTTTACAACTACAACTAGATAGTTTACAGTCTACTCTGAACCATATCTGTGACAGTTAACAAACAACTTTATTTAAATCTCTTAGAGAAAATATAAAACATCTCTACTGACCCCTCAGAAAGTTTCCGCCTTTAAAGTTCGCTTTATTTGAAGGATTATTGACATAGATTTAAATATGTTATTGATACGCAGTTAACATGTCAATAACATATTTAAGCAGAATGAAGTCTAATCATGTAATGTCATTCTCCGTATTTTACGCTATGCTGGTTTTCTCTTTATAGTTATGCTTCTACTTAAGTAATAATATATAATAGATTTGACATTGGAATCAAATTATATATTTTTGATACATAATTATTCTAGAATTTTATAATATAGAACATACGCTGAGCTTCAATTAAATTTCAGCAAAATGTATATTTTTACTGTTATTTTTTTGTTACTGAAACAGAGGTTTGTTTTGATTCCCATCTAAGACAAATATTTGTATTATAAAGTCGATCACTTATTCTGAGCCTAAGTGTAATTTATCTATGTAAATAAAAATGTAAAACTATTTCACTTAATCACAGTATCCCGCGTGAACGGTTAGGCTAATTCTCTTAGTATTTAATAGGCCATTTATCAAGAAAGGAGACGTAGACGTACCTTTCTATAGGCTACAAGACATTCAGCTAAGACTATCATCATTGATTAAGTTTAAAAAAATCGGGCAAATGTATTTATCTCGAGCGGCAGCTATCAGCCCAGTGTTTGGAAATTTGGCGATGTTTCACGCCCGTGCCTCGGAGAGTTCGATAAACCGTTGGTCTCAGTTGCCATGGACATTTATGATAATCGCTGTTGGGCAGTCAGTGTCCTCAGATATACTGGCAACTAGTTCAACCTCCGAATGTAATTGACTCTGAGGTTGCTGAGGTCCAATGTCAATCACTCCATGAAAAAAATTATATTCAGGTAAAACTGATTGTATAAGTAGCCGGCCCTAAATAACCTTGAGAATAATAAAGGTTAGAAAGATGAAGCATGTTTGTCAACAGTCTGGTTACTATGCCACAAACTCCGTCTAGTCTTGAATTTGATAACCGCGAGTCAGTGTGAGGATGTTACAATATTATATTTTAATTTTAAAGATTGGTTGTAAATAGTTAACAGTATCTTAAAATGTTGTTAAGGAGATAGTTGGTTATCGTATTAACAAATCCACTTCAGAACATAATAACAGAAATACTCGTATTGCTATTTGTTTGCTATTGGGTCTTCTGTTTGTATAGAAACAAATTTAATATACAAAAAAAAACCTGTGTAAGAAGTTTCCTTCAAAATTTATAATATTTCTTATTCTCCAACTCTTTGTTATGTCTTCCGTTTTTATTATTCAATTTTTGTGACTTACTTTTAAACTACTTGTTGTCATAACTATGTAACTTTGTCAAGAATAAATAACAAGATATGTACTACATTGGCATACTTCCTAGACAAACTAGTCTTACTTAAAATTCGAAGTTTTATTTTAAAAATATTTGTTACGGTAGATAGAATACATTCAACCGGTGTGGGCGACGGCTCTGACCGCCCAGAATAGGGCTCGCCTCTGGTGCCCTCAGAGGGTATTGGCAGTTAGAGCAATACGTGGTTATCAGTACACAGTGAGGACTCGGTTCAGCACACGTTAGCGATTTGTTCCGCCTGGGCGGCGCAGCGTGGAGTCCTCACTGCAGTTATTGGAGGAGATCTCTCGCTAGCGGACGTCATACGCTCCATGGTCGGTAGCGACAGTTTTTTTACCGCGGTCGCAACGTTCTGCGAAGACGTAATTTCGCGAAAGGATGCGGCGGAGAAGGCCCGGAAGGACGACCTTCACTCAGACCCAATTCGCCACCGGTGAACCAGGCAGCGGAGGCGCGCGTACTTATGCCGCCTTGAGTGTGGCCGCGGGTGGACGAAACGGGTTTTCCACTCCATCCGCTACAATGGCCAGCCGCGAGGAGGCGACGTCTGCGTGTGCCGTACGTCGCCTAAAATACTGAGTTTACCCGCAGATGGTGCCCGCCGCAGCAGGCAGGCGCTAGGAGGGATCTGGATGTCGTAATAGCAGCTGTTCCCGGATCCTTCCTATGTCAGGCGCAGAGTGGCACACCGTGTGGTTTTAGTCAGTCCGATTCCAACATACCACCCCGCCGTAAACCGCGGTGGGGTGACGGCCCGAGGAGGTTTCCACACGTTAAAAAACAAAAAAAGATAGAATACATTCATACAGAAAATCATAAAATCACGCCTGTTTGCCCAAAGGGGTAGGTAGAGGCTTATTAAACGTCTACTTTTCGCTAGTGTTGTGGACCCAAGTAATAAGTGGCGAGCCTATTGATGCTGATCGGGATATTTTTTGCCAGTCTCTTGCGTTGAACAGGTGCACCCCTTGTAGATGAGATTGACTTTGGCTCTAAATTTGTGGTGGACACCCTATGCACCCGTAGAATACATGGTTTATAAAGTAAAAAAATCGTCTCTGTTTCTGCCCATAGCACGTTAGTAAGGTCATAACTATACGTCGAAACTAATCTGTAAGTGTTACAGATTGATGTAATGGTATTTGAACATGTTAAAACTAGTTTTAAGGTTTATACTATATTCAATAAAACTTACTTTTAAATATTTTGATATTATATACATTATCATACTTTTCTTTCATATCTTCTAAACTAAAGAAATTTGATAATACTTTCCTTTAAATACCAAATCCACGTGAACTTCTGAATGTCTGAAGCTTTTAATTACTTATTAACGACAAATAGATTTTTGTCACAATGTATTTAACAATTTAACATAAATTAAGTCATTTAAAACAGCAAATATTGTATTTAATCGACCAATGATTCTTTAAAAGTTTTTTAAGGTACGAGTATTGAATAAGTCCATAACAAATTGCCAGTTAGACTAGACTCAGCACTTTCACTATAATTATAGCTATTACGGCCAATAACCTCAATTGGTAGGTTCACATCATCAATAATATTGCATTTCATGTCCTCGCACTAATAAATGGACGTTGATAGCTATTCCAGCGTAGTAAGAAGGCGTTTATGCATGTCAATCAAATTATGAACGCCATATGCGGCAGGGTTGATTGTAATAAGTGAAGCTCGCTTGTTTGTAACAAAATTGTATGCACTTAGTATACTACCTGTTCAATTAAGGGCTCTAAGTAATACTCTTTTTATGGAAGCCTACTAAAGTGAATACTCTGCCTGATGGAAAGCATGAATAGAATCCAAGAATGGTGGTCGCCATACTAATTACAAATGCCGACAATGTAGTATGGCGATCCACGCTATGGTGACCCTACACGACCCCTCTCAGGACCTAGTGAGATGCTTCTTCACGCCACTCTTAAAGGACCCGGTATCATAGTGGGAGGGAAACACGTGGGCTGGTAGTGAGTTCCAGGTTTGGCCAAGGTCTTCTATAGATACTTACTAGCTATTACATCTACTTATATTTTAAAGTGATCGGTTAATAACTAGTGACGTAATGGAGCATTTATTTGAGTGTTTTAATAATCCTAATATGGAGACACTACATTGGTAAACACAAAATAGGGTACAACCTGCAGGATATTCCATTCATTAGCCCTTGTCGGTCGATGGTGTTCCATTCATTAGCCCTTGTCGGTCGATGGTGATTACCATGATAAAAATTTAAGTACCATTATTAGCCCGTCTAACTGTCTAGCTAAAAAGTAAAGCATACAGATTAGTGCTCACTACTTTGTAGTAATAGTGGACATTACGGCTTTTTTATTTTTGTCAAACAATGATTTCAAAATAATTTAATATTGGTCATTTATAAAAGTGATATCTGATGTTTTGTATTTGTATATACTCTAATAATAAATGGTATACCTTTTCTTTCTATCAGCCGAAAATGGTCAAATCATATTTTTCATTCATTCTTCGTTTTATGCAAGTAAAAGATGTGGAGTGCCACTATCGAAAATTATTGGATTACCTACAAAATTAATTTTAAAAGTAAATATAAGTTACTAAAAACGCCAAAATCGTGGCGAATGTGCAGTTAGTGTTGATATTATTTTAAACGAGATATAATTTGATTAAACGATAACCTATATATACATATATATAAAGGCTGTTACATATTGTATATTTTCATATAATTGTAATATCGGTTAATATATAGTGAATGTGATTTTTAGTTTCGAAATCACTCTTTGCTAATGTTAACTAATGTACTTGTAACCAATAAAAAAAGAATTATGTAATTAATATACAATTTAGTTTCATTACAAAATTACCTTCTAATATCAGCGATCCTGTTAAAACTGCATCCGTCATTTCTAAGTATGTATATAATAAAGTCTGCACAACCTGTTCCTTACCCGGCAATACCATATAGAATATAAAAAGGGTTAGTTACATTTTTATTGAGTTTAAAATAAGGTATTACATAAAACTTGAAATATTTCAACTTTCTAACAACATAAAAATGTTCTCATTATTCTAGTTGATCAAAAATGTGAGACCTCGTTCCGTTATTATAGAAACTGACGAATTAATGTGTCATATTTGAAGATTTACAACGTCCTAAATAAATCTAACTTGTAACCATGTTTGAATTACTCTCATAGCTATTGCACGGAACTAGTACGTATGTATGTACGTGTACCTATTTATAGAGCCCTATCTTTCGTTCTAAGGATTTGGATCACAGTTTTTGGTACATTAGATAGTATACTACATTCTAACTTAGTTTTTTTTTTGTTATAAACTTTACGTAACTATGGTAACAGAACCCACATGTTTTTTTTTTAATTTGGAATATACATATGTAAGTGTATGTATTATCATTTCTTTCTTTCTATCAACATCATCATCACCTCAACCGAAAGACTGCACTGCTGGTGATAACCCCTCCCCTCACCCTAAGGCTCGCAACAACAATAGTTCATTTTTACTTAGTTCGTTTTTATCACGTTCGTTTAAGTTTACAAAAAGCTAATTTTATTCACTTTTTAACTTGAATTAAGTTAAGCTAAGGCTAGTCTTAATTCATTAAGCATTAGTTATTTAAATTTCCTTTTATTTAATTTATTTAGTTAAACATTTTAGCTCATTTTCTACAAGATCATGACTGAAGACTATTAAAGATTGAATAAGGAAAAACATAAAATTAACCATAGTAATTCCTTTACATTTAATAATAGTTTCGAAATTGAACGAACGAACGAACAGCTAATTTTTTATTTAATTATCAAAAAAGTAAAAGCATTACTTTGCCAAAGTAATAAATTTGATCTGAAACCAGTTTTCTTAATCAAGTTTGTTATGTACAGAATTTTTTTTTAGTTGTAATGATTATAGAAAGTTATATCAACCTCTAAATTAACCGACACAGACACAGACACAGGAATATTTTGTAATATCGAAATTGGGAAGTAGTCAACAGATTAATGCATCCAAATTTAAACAGAGTCAATAAACTTTGTATGAGCAATTGAAGTATATACTTTACGTTAGAAACGTTAGAACGTTAGAAGTCTTATTATGCTCATTCCCTATATTACGATTTGAAGTTTCTGAACAGTTCTTTTTTTAAAATAATTATTATTTATTTTCAAAAAGTTACAATAAATATATACAGGATAGTGGTTAACAAAATATGATATAAAAACTATTTGGAACACTGATACCCATGGTAAGATGTAACTTGTGTTATGGGTATCAGGCCACAGCAAGTATCTAAAACATTTGACAATTTTATACGTTCAAATTTATGTGTGTGTATGTGTTCGTGTGAGTGTATGTGTGTGTTTATGTGTGTGAGTATGCACAAGTATATATTTAATCTGATCAGCAGTAAGATTATAGAATTAGTTATATATATATAGAAATAGTAGACGAGGTGTAAGCATTATATAGGTACGAATTTCAGCACAAACATATGGATTGGATAACATGGAGTGATTTCGGACACATAGAAAACCAATGTTAAGTAACTCTTTCATTGGTTTAAACAAATTATTGTTTTATTAACATAAAAAACAAAATAAATAGTTTAAAAAATAACACCACATAATTATGGTCGCGTTCGTATTTCTCGTAGAGAGCAAAGAATTGTGTATCCCACACACAATTCTAAAGGATTTAGGTGTACTTTGTGACCATGAGTTTTATTCTTATAGAGTGTAAAAGACACGCATTGTTCCCTAGTGCATAAGTTGTATAAAAAGACGTTCACTATATATTCGGTTGGCACTTTTACTCTGTATTCTACTTTACCGTTCCATTCATTCGACGCCGCTTCGCCCTTTAGCCTTTTATTTTATCGAGGGTGACAATTTACAACTCAGTAAATCTTAAGGAAATTGCATGTTCCTTCATATTATAGTGTGGCAAATTTAAGCTCATTGCTTTTTTTATCTCTTAATAAAACAATTTTGTACATTTTCCATTTTTAGGATTCTTTTATGATTTTTTTCTATTCAACTCGTCACCGACGAACTGGCCGGTTGAGGCGCTCTTACCAACGCCTTATACCACTCAACGTGTGGTCGCAGGCTAACGTGACGGGCTTTTTCCCTTCTCAATAACAATAGCCAAGCACGCGGACGTAGTGTTGCCCACGTCATTGCAGGTAGACGCTGGGAGGGACCTGCATGTCTTAATAACAGCAATTCCAGGATCCCTTCTATTTCAAGTGCAGAGTGGTATACTATGAGCTTTTAGTCGGTCCGATTCCGATACACTATCCCATCGCAAATCCCCACTGGGAGGGACGTTACGGCCTGAGGTTTTTGCACGTTAATAGAAAACAAAAACAATAAAGCATGTCAAGTACCGTAATAAATATCGTTAGAAAGAGAACTGCTACATAAGATATTAAATTATAATATTCCACTTGGTGGTCGAATTTGAACATAATACAAGTTTGAATTATTATAGTGGCCGTTACAAATAAACTCTCACTGTATAGATTTACACAGAATTAGCCAATATGTACAAGCATACTGGACAGATGCAGTGTGTGGCCTTTCAATTGCTCAAATTTTACTTTTCTGCTTGCAAAATTACCGTATAAGTCCTATTTAAATTGACAATATGATAAATCAAAATAATTAAATACAGAATCAAATAGTTTTTAGTTCTAATTAAAAGCAAAAAATATACTCCAATCATGCAGTGTCAAGAGGAGTTTAGTTCACGATTACGAATTCAAATTTTGGCAGGTGTAACTAGAACCTGCACTACAATCTTATTTTTAAACAAATTTTAGTAGGAATGGTTTACATAATATTTGTAACGAAATATAAATTATACTTTAGGCTTAAGAAACAGAATTCTAATGGGTTGGAGAGTGCTAAAGACCCGTTTAATTATATTTAAAGTAATTAACACTCAAAACACTGCCTTCTCAAATTTCATTTAAAGGACCATAAACACGCTGACTAACATCGATTACTTAATTATGACTACAGTAGCCAATTAAAAGTTTAACTGACAGACAGGTATAATCTAATAAATATTTAGTAGTAACTACACCATGTTAACTAAGCACTGTAGTCCTCGTCATCGAAGCAACGTCACTAGTTGTGAACAGTCATCGTATCGACCCACACATCGATATCTGCATAGCGCAGGCCTTGACACGCGGCCCCGCGGTGTCACTACACTATACCGACTCCGTGTCAGATTTTCTATTTAATCTATGCCATGCTCACTTTCATACTATATAGCCTGAATATTTAATCTGCTATATGTTTTGCACGAACGCAACAACAAACATAAACAATTATCTATTTATGATATTATTTTATTTATTGTTTCGAATATCACTTTAACCTAATTACTTTCTTTAAAGTTTAGATACTGCTTCTTCTCTATGAGTTATATATTTTTATGTCACCTAGGTGTTAGCAAAATATTATCGACAATATATATTGTGTGTGTGAGTAGAGTTTTTAATGAGTTCTGTAAACAACATATTATGAATCCATTCTCTATGAGTGTCTCAAATGTACGTGGAGGTCTGAGCCTTAAATTCTTTAGTGATTGAAAGATAAAAAGAATAACGTGTCCTGTATTGCAAGATTGTTAGATCTATTGCTCACATTTTTACGTTTAGAATATTACTACAAGTGAGGACTTGTAATTGGCTTACTGTTATTTATTTGACTACAAACCTTATAATGTTAGTTATAAGTTCTCCATATTATTAATAAATAAAAGTTTTGTTAATTTATATAAAAAAATGCAAACCAACAACAAAAATGAACAAGTACGTGGCCCGTTTGATGATAAGCTAATGCTGACATCTATCACAATGTATCATGTAATTTGGCAAAAAAAGCTTTGCGGTTAGTAGTAGTTTTTATGGTGGGTGTCTTGTTTTCCTATTTGAGCATAGACCTGAATTCATATATCTCTTATTTATGCTGTTTGAGAATCTTTTTTTTCAAATTACAATACTTAAAAACTTGAAACTAAACTACGTTATGTATTGTAATAAAAGTTAGCTATAACACTATAATAACCACTTGTGGCGGAGGTTGTCGTGCATTTCGTTACACTTATGTTTGTTCACAAAGATAACAACGAAATGCATAGAGGGAATATTTTGTACGACAACAGACTGTATAAACATGTGTTGTCACGAATGCACGGAAGTTTACGTGCTTAATTATGAAAGCTCGTGTAAATATTACAATATGTGCATTCAGAGTAGGGTCGAAACTTAGGTCGAAGTGAAGTTCTTTGGGTCGGTGTTGCAAGAATAATGTGACTTAGTTAAGGTGTTAAGGAGTTATGATATGATTACGTAATACTGTTAGTGTTTAAGAATGGGTTAAATTATTAGCGTTTTTTATTAAAGGGTAAATTACAATAATGATGAATTTTTTTGTTTATTTACAATTGTTATTAAAAGAAAGGGTTTGTCAACGCTAAGCATGAGGAATAATTCAGCATTTTTAAACAAAAAATAACAAAAAATAATTGACTTCTGAAATTATAAATCGAAGGGTCGAATATTCTTATTTCTAAATCATTTTTACATCTAAATCCTTGATTATATTTCCAAACAACAGCAATCCAATGAAATAATCCTATCATCACGATAGAAAAAAGACAATTCATTGTAAATAAGTTGGTGGATAAGTAAAAGTTTTGCCGCATCATTCGCGCCTAACACAAGCCGATTTTATCATTGAAGTTCATCAATATTATGTACACTGAAATTTATGCTTTATTGTTAAAGGTTAAAGCTTCTTTTAAAATACAGGAGTTGACTATGGTGTTATGGTAGGTGTACTCATGGTCGCTTAAAACGATAATAGCTTCCTTATGATAACTGAATGGAGGTGACGGAACTTTGTTTATAAATTCGTCTCAAAACTGACGACTGGCTTTACATTTTACTTATATTTTTGAACAATGTATTATAACAAATTATTTCCTGAAGATAATGAACAATACTACACAGTGACGTTTATATATAATGGCCGCCTAAAGCTGTTTAAAATAAGAAAAAGAATAACGTCGTTAGTTTCTTTTTTTAACATATCTGAGTGAAATAAAAGTACAATAGTGTAGCAAAAACAAAACTACAATTAAGGATTGAGATAATCAAAGCTTGAGAACTATCAAATATTTAAAACTACGTTACTCTAAAGACATAATACGAAAAGAAACATGACTTATTTACTCTGTCATTAAGCTTTTCATTCATATAACATACAATAATATATAAATAATAAATATCCCACTTGTTCGAATACTCGTCAACAAAGAGACATAATTAAACACATCTTGTTCACACCCGCGTTGATTCGACACTAACTATAGTGTCACAATAAATGTAGCAATTAGAGATACCTTTGCTCAGACATAGCCATTTACACTGAATACATTGGATGTACATATATGTCACTGGCAATCTGTATAATTTTGGTATTCTACGTATGCTTAAGAATGGATACAAAGTCCGGGTCGTCCAGGCAATGTATGAAATATTATAAATATTATTGTCTATTTCTCGAAATTGTATAAAGTACCTATTGGTCACTGGTAAAATGTAAAATACATAGATTTTGGTCTGTATGGATCAATTAAATGACGGGCAAATAAAATATTTTTAACCCCCGACGCAAAAAGTGGGGTGGTATAAATTTGACGTGTGTGTGTGTGCAATAGTAGTAAATAGTAAGTCAACAGCAACTTAGGTTTGCCTAAGTGCCTTGTGGGGCGAGAGGGTAGGCAGTCCCGTCCCCCGTCGCCCCCGACGCGCCTAGTATACCTGGATAACAATTTTACTAATTTAAACTATAAGGGCCAACACGTATTTATTGTTTACTTTATAGAAGAGTTATATTGTTTCGCGGGTTTTTAATTTTTCATTAAATTTTTCCATATATTGAATGTGAACAGCATATAGCCTTGAATGGAGTTACAAAGTGATTCGTAATCTTCTTTAGCTCTGATTTATTTTGTATTTATTTTTTGTTGTTTATTTATACTTTAAAACGGCGGACTTGCTGTTAGTTAAAAATAAACACGTAGACCTCCAGAAGATTGACATTGAAATGCGGCATAAACTCTTTCGATTTTATCATGCAAAAGTGGCGTTAATAGTGTCAAACAATATATTTATTAAATAATATATATATATAGTTATGAGCAAGCTAATTGCCGTCAGTTGGTGCTATTATGTATATGGACTGATATATTCGGTTCGTGAATATACTAATATTTAAGGAATATTATTACGTGATTAATATTAACTATTATATATATCTCTCTATTCTACTGTCAAACATAGGCTTTTCTTTAGAAATTGTATACAAATTGGTTTAATTTACATTGTAATGTATTATGATGTAAATTAAAATAATTTTTGCTTTAGATATTTTAGTTGAAAAAGGACACGGTTGAACTCAATTGGTTACTAATTTGTGAGGTATCATTTGATTCGAAAAATCAATGCTGAGAATATCTTAGACTTTTAATCCATTCTTTTTTTGCCTCTACAATTATGACTAAGCATGTATACAGTGAAATGGTTGTAATATAAAAGCGTAGACTAGTTATAAAAGTATAAGAAAAGGTAAAAGGCAAAAGATATAAATAAATATTTCGGACATTTAACGTCATTTTTTCCCTTTTTTCTGTAAATACATACATAGTATACATAGAAAACGCCCAAACTTCGAAAGAAGTATTTGCAGATCATACAAACATTTGGTCCGACCCGGGAATTGAACCCGACACCTCAAGCACAGCAGTCCCATTCACTATCTTTGCGAGACCGAGGCAGTTGAATATTATTTGTATATTAAAATGTTTTTTAAAAGTAAATTTAGATCTTTATGTGTATGTTGGTTAATACATAGATGATAGTGTTTGTGATACCTATCACTGATACATATCATTTTATATCACTGTTTTTAGACTTTCGTGATTTTTACACGTACACACAGTTTTGTTGTACAGCGGGACTTATTCGCGAAAATTCCTCTAGACAACAATATGATTTTATATTAGTCGACTTCTGAAACAATAATATTTTTAATCTATTAAAATGACATTTTCGAAATGAGATTAACAATATCTATAAAGAAAAGTGGCAATAAAAGTAGTAATTACGAGAGATAGATACGATGCCAAAAACTTAACACAAATGAGATAATTAAATTAATGTTTCCTAGATAGTACTCTCACTAATTACTGCCCTCGTTTCGCTTGATGGCATATGCAACGGGGTGCATGTCCTTCCTTTCAAAGAAAGCTGAACAATACACAGAGAGTTCACTGACTATACAATTATGCAGAACGAGGTGCCTTCGCTTAGATTTTACCTCTTATTCTAATTCTTATTTTTCTTCCTCTCTTATTTATGTAATCTAAACGTAAAGTTAAACGCATTATGCGTTTGATTGCGCTTAGTAGTAAGAAATTTTGGAGCTTTTATTAATTCATGCTTCAAAGAATGTAAAAAGTAGTTCAATTTTTAATTATAGTAAAAGGGTAACAGAATATGCAACAATGCTCATGCAACATGCTTACTTGATTAATAGAAAATACTATTACTACTAGGAAATGGAAAAATTTAAGTTGTTTTTTGGGTATAGGGGCCATAGATGGATAAACAGTAGATACGGCTCCTGATCCTCCTCCCCGGCAACTCTAGAGTCAAATTTTCATCTCAAAACTGGGAGTTCCTTCACTCGGAGAAAAGTAATCAGAAAGAATATTTTAATACTCATTTTCAGTGGGGCCGTGGGAACCCGTCATGAAGGCGACAACAAAGATATGGCAGGACATATTTATAGTATTTTATCTAATGATAAAATACTTATCATTTCCATCTTCATTCACTACTTAGTAAGGATCTCAAAAACGGATCACTAATTATTCCGGTACTGGGTAGTCGGCGAAAAGCCGCTGCTACCACTTTTCTCTGATCTTTGTTTCATATTCAGTATTTAGTAGCATATGGAGCATATGGAGATCCTCCTTTTGTGTAGACACCGAGAAGATACCTTAATTAATCTCTAAAGTATCATACATATGTGTAAAGGGAAGCCAGTTGTGATAAATATTAACAGAGACAATGTGGCAAGACCACAGGACGATACAAGTAGGTGTGCAAGTCTGAACTGTAAGATACGAGTTTGTTTCCGGCGATTCAACTCTGACATAATCAATTCTTCGTACCCTCGTCAAGATTTCTCCACGATAAAATCCATATATTATTCAGAATCAACTTTGCGAAATGTCGTAGTCTCGCCTAAATTAAGTCTTCATTTAGGTAAAACTACGCAGAATAAAATATACATGTAAATGTTTGTAGAATATTTTCTTGTTAAAATATTGTACAAGAAAATTGACTGTTTAATAATATAATGTTCTCAGAAAAATAAATAAAAAAGTTGGACACTTAATGAGACTATCAAAATCATTAAAGCGGGGCAAAGTTCGACTGGAAATCATTCTTGAAATTGAATTTATCAGCGAAATGTGACAAGGTTTTTTAGTAAAATATATTAAACACAGAAGAAAATGTTTTGAAAAATATTATGTATCAGTGTTTCGTTTGAAACTGGACATTAGAATGTTTTTTCCCTTTTTAATTGTCGAAATTGTAGAAACAATTCAGCGTTTTAACAAATAATGAAAGGTTAAATTTTTCTTAAACTATTAAAAACTAATTTTACTGTATAACGTTGTTTGTTAAATGCGAATACGATTGTTTTAATTTTCATTTTAATAAAAATTATTAATATTTTATTTAACTATAAATTTTACAGAATAATACAATTAATTATTTCACTACTTACTTTACTTATTTCAATTACAACGCGCTATGATAAACTCTTTCAAAGATAAAATTTGAATATGACATTTTCTAACATTTTTAAAAAATCTTATTGAAATAACTAGTAACTTAAATATCCATTCCCAAAAATATAAAAAGAAAGCCTCTAAATAGGCGTTTGAAACAATCCACACTAAGTGTAATTATATAAAACAGGCGATATATCAAAGTCTTCGGCTATACAATGATAAAAGACATAGATTTTCGAGCGAGAGACTATAAAAATGATGTATAGTCGACCACTCTGTATGTATAGCGCGTCGTTAGGTAATTTATCAGCCACCGTTGTCGGTGAGTGTACCAGCTTTGTTTCAACGCTCTACCTACTGTACCACTGGGGTACAATGCAAATCATTTTAAGCCGCTAATTTGTGCTTCTGATGTCCCATTTGTGAAGTGATGTAGTCTTTTCATATTAGTAACACAAACGGAAAATGTATTTTGTTTTTGTTGATATTGATTTGAAATATTGACAACACGGTTGGCCTAGTCGCCACGCCGCTCTTTACAGTGCTGTGTGTTGTGGATGCACAAATTGTTCTGAGTCTGGGCGTTGTGTCTGTTTATTAAATGTTGGTAAAGTCCCCCGCGACACAGGGTTTATTCCTAGGCATTGTCTTTTAAAAAAATAAAAATATTTTATTGAAGTTCCTAGACTGGTATTGGTAGCGATTTAATAGCACAACAACGATTGAGAGTACTTTTTTCAGGTCATGGTCTGGTTTTTAATTTTCTTTTTTTCCTGTAGGACTCATTTTACAGCAATACCAAGACAGTTATAGAGTTACATCACGTCGATGACTTTTATTTTAGAATATATAAGGTTCTTTTTCTTCGTTCGTCGGTCTTGTCGTTTAAAATATGTATAATCTTTTCAAAGTCATTGGCACGAACGCCATGACCAAGCAACGATTAACATAATAATATAAAAAAAAAATGTATTGGCTATTGTTAATACTTATTAAATTAGTGAGTCCAACCAACATCGTATGTTAAATTAAAAACAATACAAAGGTCAATATAATTACTTAATAACTGTAGAATTTTTCTTTGAAATGTCGTACTGGTTTAAATTGTAACTGCCCAACAAATTAAGCGTGGTAACTTATAAATTGCACTTTATTAAGTGCTGACAAGGTTCATACCTCACTTTTAACTCCTATATTTTCTGTAATTGTTTAAGCCAACCTCAAAGCATGCTCCATTCCTTATTATTTATAATTGGCTTTTTAATCATATAATTCTATGAAAGAACTTTATTTCAAATATGCACACATTTATGCAAACACATCGATGACAAAAGGTAAACATTTTATGACAAAAATAGTGAACTTAAAGTACCTTTATTTTGTCGACTTCTCTTGAGATGATCCAAGATTTTTTTAGATAAATAATTGTATTTTATCTCTTAAAACATCTCTAATATCAAACTTAAGAGAAAATTCATTTCATTTTATTTCATTAAAACTATCGATGAGAAACGTCAAAAAATGTCCATCATATGATTAATCACTATCGTTTAAATATAGATACTCCTTCGGTATACTAATATCGCGAAAGGAGCACAGTCTTACCCTGAGTGAACTGGATTATCTTTAATACGATATGTTAGAGGAGGCGAGATGATTGACCATGCAAAGTACTTGGTGCAAAGTTGTTCCGATGTCTGATGGAACCTTAATTATCTCATAGATAACTAAGTAGCGTGTATATTGAGACCAAGTTCTGAAGTCATTTCACACTAAATTCACTTGATTCTTGTTTATGGAAAAGGAAAAAACGCGCAGACTGATCACGTAAAGTCTCTTGATATTCTCTGCCAGAATTCAGGGGAGAAAGAAATATTTACTTGCAACCGGTTTTCCATAAAGCCGTGATATCATTCCGATCAAATCAAAAAATTATATGTATATTTTTGTACATTAATAGTATACATATACATTTATAAAATCACGTCTATATCCCTAAAGGGGTAGGCAGAGGCATATTAAATACCATTTTTGCCAGTGTTTTGATCTCACCTAATAGTTGGCGACACTATTGCCGCTAATCGTGACGTTTTATTTGCCAGAGCCTCGTTTGTCGATTAGCAGGCGCACCACTACCAGTTGAGGTTGATTTGGGGTCCTAAGTTCTTGGTGGACCTACCTCATGCACCCCATTATAACACATTTGTAGTTATTTATCGAAAATTTTTGATAAAAAATATGCACTTACATTCCATTGAAACTAAATATTCTACGGGCTTAGTCAGATTGCTAAAGACAACTACATAAAGAAAACCACTAAGAAATTGCATCCTTCGACACTACAAGAAATAAAAAATATTATGTTTATATACATACCCATGAAGCAGGAGGATATCTCGGGAAAGGTGCGATGCTCTTGGTGGCGACATTACTCGGCAATTCGTGCTTTATTCCCCTCTTTAAACGCTGTTTTCTTCTCTCCCGTGATTTAGATCTTAGCATAAGAGCCGCCTGCATACTTGCCAGGTTTGAGGCCGTTTGTAAGCACCGGCAGAAAGCTCAGCTAGAGGCCTGCAGCGCCTTAGTGACACACAGTCACAAGCTCGTGTTCGGCACTTTTTACTTCACCAACACAGTCACCGTGAATTAACACTTAGTTAACGTAGTTTACTATTCTTCTAGAGCAGAAATCTAGCGCGCTTAAACTATCACTAACTAACTGTTTAAATTGAAATATAAAGATTTTTATTTACACGTCGAACCCAATATCACTCTTATAACAGTTCCATCACAGACTTAATTACTTTTACTAATCTCACTTTAGAATGCTTTAGAATTGGATTGAGATAGGCACAAGAAAGGCTCAAAAATATTTTTAATTATATCTAATATAACTATTAATAATTTATTTATCGACTTATTTTACGATATGTTTAGTGTTAGAAGAAAATACGTTATGGAAGCAAGCGCAATTTGGCGTTTAATTTAATGTTTGTTCAAATCGTGTTCGTGAATCACACGCACTGTGTATACCCGATCAAGTTTCATTCCGTACGTCGAGCCGTAGTCTCTGGTTCTTCGACACCTGCCATCGGACGCCAGTGCCCACTAGGTGTCGCTGTTTCATGGCCGGCCCACTTGTCTCACTGCACTCAATAACACTTTACAGTAACACATGTTACACACTCGAACGCGCACGTTACGCTATACTAAATCGGTGGCTAATTAAGGATCCCCAAAACGATATAAAGGGGACGTCGACTGTACGTTGCATTGTCTCATATACATGCCTACGTTAACTAACTAGGGAATACAATAAACATTGAATACATACCTATGCACGCTACTTACACCGACGAGCAAAACCGCTAGAGCATATCCTAGACCGCTGTACATACACAACACATAAGAATATGATGTACCATGCTTATATTACTTATGCTAGCATACATTGAAACACTCATATTGTAGATGTTGTGAGGTCTACCTCTGCGGGGTCGCATGGCGAAGGCGGGCCAGAGACCGGGACGGAGAGCGGACGGGCCGGAACGGGCGCCTGGAGGCGCGACTCCCAATGCTGGCAGGAGAAGGCGCGTACGCCGGTCGGCGCGGGGTGGAGCGGACTGTGTGGGTGCGGACTCGGCGGCGCGGGCTGGCGGCCGTGCTGGCGCGCCTACAATTACAGAAGACAGTTAATTATTTCAAATAAGTAAAAACTATCAACCCATTTAAGTAATATGCCTAGTACAGTATAATCAGTCACAAAAAATATTTAATAAAAGTCCTTTCCAAAACTCAAAAAACTACGACATCTTATAAAGTTAAATCTCTAAAGGTGTTCCAGAACGTATTGTCTGGGATATTTCTTTTTTATTATCAGGAACTAAATTGCTTACCTTTAATAAATTAAGCCGTAATCAATTCAAGCATTAGGTATTGCATTAAGCATAAAGAGTAAGACACAAGCTACTAGAGCCACGATGATTTCGGCACGAACGGGCCGGCTCGACCGGGTAAGTACTACCCTCTCACAGAAGAACAACCTAAAGCGACAGCATACGTGCTGCCAGGTTCCGTTACTGAGTATGAGACCGGACGCCCAAAGATGCTGGGATGATAATTATCGTTATAACTCTGTGAGCTTTACATTACCACGATAACTGTCATGTCTTTTAGGCCTCCAAGCGGGGCGTGAAAAAGCATCTTACTAGGCTGTTATAGCATGGGTCATATTGCATTGTCTGAATTCACAATGAATATGGTGACAATAACTCTTGGATTCTTTTCATGCTTTCTATCAGGCAGAATAGAGTTACTTTGGCAGGCTCTTAAAATTTGAAAAAAAAATCTACTCCTAAATATTACCTTACGGCCCGCGAGCGAGGCGCCGCCCGCCGCAGCGTACATGCACCGCCGGCGCGCGACGCTCAGCTAGCGCCGGCCATCTCGTGGCAGCTGCCGCGCCGCGCTACGCTGCCTGCCCACTGCATCCGTGTGACAATCACCAACGCCTGCGACATCATACATTCAGATGTATCCATCAACCACTTTCAAAAGCATCAATAAAATTTTAAATGCGACTACTAAACAAGAAACGACAGAAAAATGGCTGATAGGAGAGAAGAATAAGAAAATAATATTTAAAAAAGTATAAGCCGATTACGTACGTGGTCGGGTTTATTATTTTATTTAATACTTTTCCGCTTTCCGATCTCGAGAAGAGATCCGTATATCGCCATCTATCGAATGAAGGAGTAATAAAAGTCTGCATTTTGTTATTACTAAGCACTTGGTTTACTTTATTAGGTATGCTTTTTCTTAACTGTATAATAAATAGATTGCCTTAATAATCTAATATTCAAACGTAGTATTGGTTTGTTATTTACTTAACGAGTAAATAGCTGAAAGGGCTTGACTGCGTGAATTGTTCGACCACATTTTAAACACATGTTTTGACTTAAACAATATGAAATAAAAACGTATGTAGCTCATCACTATCTTTCTTTTGATACTAAACACATAATAATTATCTCAGTTTTATTTTTATGGAGGTTAGAATCTAATGTTTAAATCCTGTCATACAAAATTTTGGTAAAATTTATATAGCCTATGTCATCTGAGTCATTATTAAGAATCTTTTAACAACCGCACTCATTAGAACCGGTTCAGTAGTTTAGGTGTTAAAAGTGAAACGTACACACATACAACATATAAAGGCGGTAAAATCAAAATCATTAACCTTCTTTTTGGCTTTGCCATTGTCAAGTAAAAAATAATAGTCCTACTACGACTGCTTGATTGCTTGTTCCACATTTTATTTTAAACGAATATTTTGATGCGTTAACTTAAATGTTAAATATTAAATTCACCTAAATCGTTAAATACATGTCCGTCGTTTAACCATGAGTAGAATAAATAAATAACGAGATTAATAACAAAATAAAAGATATAAATAAATAACATAATAATTAAATAAACATATATAAATAATAGAATTATACTGAGAACCTTTCATCACATTTCCATGTTACAAGCGTAGTATTTTTATTTAAAAGATCGGGAGTCGGTTGAACACCACTATTAGCTTGATCACCGATCCAAAGCGATACATCATTTATTAACACGATTGAATCTAGCGATTAACTCTATCATCGTTTACATATATTATTTATTTTGATACAAATACCACGGCAAACTATTATAAAATAATTAGTCTCATATCATGTTATTATTGTACGAGTCATGTCACGGTGAAAAAACAATACTAGATTACAGTTAGAAAAATTGGTTTAAGTTAAACCTGTGTACATAAACAAATTCTGTCCATTGACTTAAAATTAACTTATTGATTAGATTTTAATCAATGTAATTTTTATTTTTAAGTTTATTAAATCGTATTGTGGTTAACTGTTTTTTTTTAATTTTTATCACAAGATCTCCTAAACTCTTCACTCTCGGTCCCTTATACATGACAAAAGACATAATTAAAATTAAAAGAAAAAGATTTCTTTTCCCTTTCAGAAAATGTCATTTTTTTAACTCACTCCAAAAAAGAAGAGATTCCATATTCCAGTTTGCATTCGATTCAATTATCCGTCAACTGTAGACTGATTTAAAAATTCTTTTTATATTCAAAAGGATAAACTCTCGAAGCGGTCCCATTATCAATCATATCGGGATCTTCTGATGGGACCCCAAGGAAATCAAGGGCAATCTTCAATTTTTTTAAGCACACATTAATTTAACATATATTTTTTCAAAAATTGTTTAACACTTAAATCTTAAGCACACAGCGGATGAAAGAGTAATCAGCGCATTCAATAAAAATGTATTTAATTGTTTCGCTGTCTCTCGCTTTGATTCCTTCTTATCAGTTTCATATCATTTATTTGAATCGGTAAATTCCAGTGAGAGAATGTCCAGTCTGGTGTTGAGCTTAGTCATGAGACTATAGAACTCAACACCAGACTGGACATTCTCTAAGGTCTAACGCTTATCCTGAATCTACATGAGTTGATTCAGGAGAAGCGTTAGACCTCCTACACATTGGAGGGTGTTGGCTTTTAGAAAAGTATCTTGTTAGATAATCAAATAATTACTATACTCACACTAGGACAACTACAGCCTTTAGTTGTATTCTTTCAAATTATGTAGATGAACTGATAATGGAAGATATATCTCCTTAACGGTAAGGAGTTGGAAGACAAATCTTTCAATATCATACGTATGTATAGACCTTTACTTGCATTCTCTTTCTCTCTCTCTCACTTTTTTTTTGGTTGATGGAACGTAAAATTTCTTAATAGTTAAGAGCTAAAGCATGATTATTTCAATTTCATACGTGCCTACAGACCTTATATTACATTCTTTCAAGTTATTTACATGAGCTGATGGAAGAAGGTAAAACTGCTTAACAGTTAAAGGTTAAAGGATGGCTCCTTAAATATTATAGCCACTTATAGGCCCTTAGATGTATTCTTTCAAGTTTTTTAAATGATGTGATAGGTTAGGCTAGATCTTCTAGATAATTCTGCGAGGTGGGCCCCGATCTGTCGGACGCCCAATTTGGTTTTCGGGCGGGGCGTTCGACGGTCGATGCTGTGCTGCGCCTGAGGGCCGTTACCGAAGAGGCAGTGAGCTGTGGCGGCGTGCTGTTGGCGGTGTCGTTGGACATCGCCAACTGCCAGTCTGCCATTTAGTTGCATCAGGGAAGCGCTCCACTACCACGGGGTGCCAGAGTACCTGAGGCGACTTGTGGCACCAGGAGGGAATTGAGTCCCGCCTGTCACCACTGCGACTGCAGTGAGGACTCGGCTCAACACACGCTAGCGGTTTGTTCAGCCTGGGCGGCGCAGCGTGGGGTCCTCACTGCAGTTATTGGAGGAGATCTCTCGCTACTGGCCGTCATACGCTCCATGGTCGGTAGCGACCGTTGTTTTACCGCGGTTGCAACCTTCTGCGAAGACGTAATTTCGCGGAAGGAGGCGGCGGAGAAGGCCCGGGAGGACGACCTCCACTCGGACCCAATTCGCCGCCGGCGAACTGGGCGGCGGAGGCGCGCGTACCAGCGCCTCATGCCGCCTTGAGTGTGGCCGCGGGTGGACGGGACGGGTTTTCCCCTCCATCCGCTACAATGGCCAGCCGCGAGGAGGCGACGTCCGCGTGTGCCGCTTGAAATAGAGAGTTTATCCGCAGATGGTGCCCGTGGTAGCGGGCAGGCGCTAGGGGGGATCTGGATGTCGTAATAGCAGCTGTTCCCGGATCCCTCCTATGTCAGGCGCAGAGTGGTACACCGTGTGGTTTTAGTCGATTCGATTCTGACACCACCTCGTAAATCCCGGTGGGGTGACGGCCCGAGGGGGTTTCCACATGTTAAAAAAAAAAGATCTCCTAGATGATGATCCGGCGTTCGCAACAGCAGCTGTGCCCTGAACCCGCTTGTCTTAGTCGCAAATAGCATTCAGATTTGGTCGGTCGGTTAATTTTTTTTTATTTTAGTTGTGGTCAAAATTGTTGTTCCATAATTAATTTATCTTGGTATTTCTTTTTTATTATTAATATTATGTAACAGTTTATTGGTCCTTAATAATATCCTAATAATTTCAGTGAACCAGAATCATTGGATCTTTTTATTTGCAACTTCTACGTTATATTAATATTAAGTCTAACATATTACCACTTTCTGTCCAAAAACCATACTAAACTAACTTATGTTTCAACTTGTTAAATATGTTCAATAAATCTTTATCGCAAAACATCAAACTCGTTTACTCAGCCACACCATCGTCTTATAAAATTGCCATGACCCGGTTTCTCAAATCACTTACAACTTTCTCCGATAGATAACTAATTAGTTGTTAAATTAGGGACCTTTTTTATTTCTATGCCAACAGGACATAAAGCGGTTTTAGTGACTTGGAATTTTGTTACCATTAGTATATTGTGCTAGTTGGTTTTAAGATGCAAACATATAATGTACAATAAAGAAGAGTAAAAACAACGTTCATTTATTATTGATGTTACTGACCAACATCTGTGATGAATTTATAGAAAATAGAATTTGAGGGAACTTCATGAACCTAGAGCATCCGTCTGGTACAAATATTTGTAAGAAGTTTTGAAGATTTTGTCTCTCAAAATCATGAATAATGGATGTTGTTATTTAATAATCACTAATTATAAGTTTCTCAAAAAGTGTCCTACACTGCCTTGAAGATTATAAAATATTGAAGGCAAAAATATCCGTGTAGTGACGGATTAAGAATATGGAGTATCACCACCTCTATGCATCACTACAAAGAGAAGGAGAACTTGACACAAACACTATGCCAACCCGTCAGGCCAATGCGGTGTAGTAGTCCAAGACCTCCTTTTCCAGGAGAGGCCTATGTCTAGCAGCAGAATTTTATTGGCTGTTATTGTTTGATGATGATGATGAACTCAAATTTATGAAAAAACATATAACATATATTTCTGTCAACTTATTCATTACAATTTCGCTTATCTAGAATTATATTTATGTATAGCAAACAAACACCTAATGATTTTTGGCATGCTCGTAAAATGTTGTATTTTTTTCTGACATTTAAAAAAAAATTTCGGTAAAAAAATGTTAAGGAGAACGAAACCGTGAGCTAAATATGTATGTAGGAATCCAGAAAATTTGGATTAAATCGTATAACTATATTTTCCAAATCTATTCAATAGGCAAAAAATGTATATAATCTATATCAAATCAATCACTAAGATAAATCTGAAAATGATTCACGATCAAGATTTTCTATGTACTAAATACGAGAATATCACTAGACATCCTCTGATTTTCCCATTCAGTCTCATTGTCATCAACAAGCAGGTCGATATTTTTAATCATGAAAGCTAATTACAGGTAATTTATGATTTATCCAAGATTGGACATCCAAAAATAGTGTATTTTATGTAATGGAATATTATAATAAAAATCTCGGCTACCCAGATAATTAAACTCAAAGTTTAAAACTACATCTTTACTATTTGCGAAGGAAAATTTTACACTAACGAGTCATTTACTTAAAATTGTATTGTATTACTTTATAGCGTGTCTTTTCGAGTTATGAAACATTTAACAATGAAAAAAAAACGTTACAGAACTGTTTCTACGATTCCATAAGCATAACCTTATATTTGTATTTGGATTCACTCTCTGCTAGAGGAATACAAAAGTACTTCGGTACATATGAAAATTTCCGTCCACATATGCGCTTTGTTCACACATGGCGCTTAACCTTCGCCGAAACTTCTAATAAATATTTGTTCAGGTATATCGTTTAAAGTACACATGTGGAATTCCACACTTTTAAAGTTCAACAGATAACATATTTTTTCTAAAGGGCTTGGACTTAAATAGCAAAAGCATGTTCAAGTTATGAGCATGTAACCTTCTCGTTGACAATATCCTTCTTCTTGTTTTCTTTTCTTTTATTGCTTTTTAAAACAACTACGCTGTTCTGTTAACACTTTAGACGAATAATTATAAACTATTACTAGTATACATAAGTACTCGATAGTTTTGTGACTACAGCGATTGAAACCCTATTCTATTCTTACCAACATAATAGAAACAATAGTGTTTAGTACTTCTTTATATTTATTTCGTTCTAGGTCTAGAAATGATTCCAAGTCCGTGGTACACATTAAGTGTAGATATTCTACTCTTTAAATGTATACATTTGCAAATGAGTAGGCGGGTCCCCCGACTGTAAGTGACAACCGCTGTCATACAACTCAAGACCCGTAAGTAGATTACCATCCTTTCAGTTCTTACAGCAATAAGAGAACACCTTAGAACCGATTTCTATGGGGCCTCCATTGCTTCACAGAAATAGGTTTGTTACTCCGGTGAAGTTTAATCTTGCTTATAAATATTTACATTTTAGATATAAATATAATTAGAAAAGTGTGTCTATACTCTCAAAACATGTGAGCTAATTCAAAAACTAGCAAAGTTTTCCAACAACTATATAAGTTTAATAGAATAAACAATCGAAGCGAGGCTCGCGCCAATCTAAATTAATGACATGCCCGGGCAAGGCGTTTACCAAATCTTGTTCTACAATGCTCCAGAGATTTGTTCAACACATTTGCGTATGATAATGACATGTGAAAATAAACCTGTATTCACATGTTATGACTTAATTATTGTAGTCAGTAGATCAACGGTGGCATAAAGATAGTCTAATGTCAGTAGTATTCATCCAATAACTATTAAACCAATAAGAGATCTTGATCTATGCCTCCTTTAAGACATTTCTTGAAATTGAAGTAGTTTTTCAGGTTTCGCATTTTCGATTGCATGTGTGTAATACCCTATCAACAGTTATATGTATGTAAAACCTTGATATAACATGAAAATTATGTTTTTGTTTATCGAAAAAATTAATAACTGTAAACAGTCTGCCAAATATTGAATTTTTGAGAAATTCAGTGTACGACCGTAATAATGATGTACTTGCACACAAATTGTAATTAACCACTTGTTTGTACTTTGTACTACATTACACGGGAGAAGTACCCTTAAGTGTAAAGTAGACATGTTACATTACTTACTAAGGATGATGAATTGACAATTAGTGCGTAGCAAATTAAGTACATGCAAATGTACTACAGGTTGTGGTGGTTGTAAATTAACGTTCCATTTCACGTTACATACATCAATTATCAACATACTAGTAATAGGGGTTTGATAGGATTGTATTTTCTTCTTCTTCTTAAAACACAAGTCGTGGAGGACTTTACAAACATTTATGAAACGGACATAACTCAGAACAATATTTGTGGAGATCGAACCCACAACACTCAATGCAATATTAAGCGGTGAGCTGACTGTTGACATCATTAAATACAGTAAACAGTTGGTCAAGTGATTAGTGAGTTTGACTATAGAGCCAGGAGTCTAGAGTTCAATTCCCTCTAAGACAAATATTTGTGCGATAGCACGATCATTTGTTATATCTATCTGCCAGATAACAATTGAGAGCGTACGGTAATTAATCTATTAATAGCTATTGGTATTTTAGTTGAATTCGAATTTAATAATATTTAAACTGGTTCTGCTTTGCTCAATTGTATTAGTTTTTATTAAATTTTAGGTTAGTTAATAAATATTTTTTATGACTATTCAAGAAAAATGTTACATGGAAATTTGAATCAAATTATAAAACACGAATCATCTATTCAGTGCGCCGGAACTAACAATTGTATTCTAAAAATTCTTTCTGTTTGTGATAGAATATTCATCGATATAGGTTATAAATTACATAATATGAGGCTTAGGATAAACTTTAAGAGTGACCACTGACGCAGGTGAAACTGTTTCGGACGGCTAGTTATACAGCATTTTAGTTCAAGACACTTAGGATAGTTATTCTGACTTCTATAATAATGAAATTTTTGATTTCATAGTGCCGTACAAAGTATTCTTTCTGGTTTTTTTACTATGAGGTAACGAAAATAGCATAGTATTATACTGATCTAATTAAAAATAACAAGCAGACAAAGATAACTCAGTTCTAAAGGGTACAGTGTTATTCTATCAACGCTGTTCAGTTAATATAGTGGTGGTAGTTTTTTTTATGGGGATCAATTTCGATGATTTCTCGCTATGAAGTTCTGTTAACTTATTTTTAACGAAGACATCAGACAAGTCGGGACAGGCACATAATGAAAATGGGTGACTTAATAACTTACTTTCTATAATAATATTATTATATTACCAACTCATGCCGTCATTCCCGTCCCAGTAGCTGCCTGCCCTGACCTTAACTTCTCCATTAAACTTCTGCATTTTCATTGGTATAAATCAACTTCACAAACCCAATAACCCAATAATAACATTGCGTACTATTTAGGATGGAATTAGAATTCAGAATTACTTTATGGCAGTATTCTGGGGTCGGTAAAGTTCAAAGAACGTTTAGATCGACCGATAACAGGGAAATGTCGTGACGGCGCCATGAAAAAGTAATAAGAATTAAATACTTATATTGTTAATCTTGTTATGGGAGACCTTACTGATACCTATTTATAGCGCTAATGAATGATGAGAAGCAGTGAAAAGCCGTAGATATTTGTAGCAATATGCTACGGACCATCTGCTACATACGTAGCGTATGTAGGTGAATGACTACGGTAAACTGAAACTTTCCTCGTGGTGACGGCTTAAAATACGGAGTGTACCATATCCATCCCATGGGTATCGAAAGAGGCCACTAAGGGTACAAATTATGTAGGAAAACATCACTGTAAAGAGAAAAAACTTGAAACAAACCCTATACTAATCCGTCTTGCCAGCGTTGTATAGTACGTCAAAACCTCCTTTCTAAGAAAAAGTCTATACGCAACAGTGGACTATTATAAACTGTTGATTATGATGAAACTGAAACTTTCATAAATTAGAGACTAGATTACTGAAATTTTAGCAGTTGGTAAATAAAATTATCTAACAGGCGGACATACATAAAATACACACATATGTACATACATATATAAAATCACGTCTGTTTCCCCGTAGGTGTATTCAGGGACATTTTAAACTCCTACTTTTCGCCAGTGTTTTGGTCTCACGTGGCGAAATGGTGGCGAATGTATTGCCACTAATCGAGATGGTTTGTTTACCATCGATCAGCAATTGCATCACTTGCAGGTGAGGTTGACTTGTGGCCCTAGGTTCTTGGTGGGGACCCTATGCACAAAGTGAACATTTTCTAACAATATATGCTGAAGTGAGCAAGATTGTGTAAAGAGGTTGAAGGCTGAAGGTGTTAATTATAAATTTTAATCTTAAATACTACAAATACCTGTACAGTAAAAATAAAAATTATACTGCCCATTGTATTAAAACAAGACTTTTAAACGCCACGTTAGTTATTAATAGTTTTAACTAAAGCCTAGTTTGTTTCAGCGTAAATTAGTCTGTGCCTATAAATTTTTTTACCCAATCCGTTTGAATGTCACGGTTCATGGTGCAAAAAGCCAACTGTGTATTTTAACAATCAATTCAACATCCTCACAATTATCTAAGTACATAACTAGCGTCGATTTAATTTAACCCGTTACTGCTTTTAAGCTCAAGAGGCCAATGTTTTTAATGGTGACATTTAAATATTATTTTTATTGAAAACTTTTCTTAATTTTGTATACATATTTGTTGTTACAATGTTTTTTTAACAAGGTTTCATTTGTTTAATTTAACTTAAAAATAAGTAGAAACAAATCTTCTGTAAATGTTACCTACTTCAAGTTGTCGATACATGACTTTGTTTTGTGTAGTTCGAATGACAAGTGTATAGATTATTGCTGATTGAACGTTTTTTAATGTCACTTGAATTGAGAACTGAACTGAGAGATTAAGAGTAAGACTACTTATGACCATTTTAAATGTGAGTAATTCACTTTACGGCACATATACGGCGTCTCGACCGGGGTGACATCGCTGCTTCAAAGAAAGCTGGTACTAATTAAGTTCATCACATTCTTTGATGATTCTATTCATGCTTTCTATCAGGCAGAGTAGAGTCACTTTGGCAGGCGCTTAACATAAAGAAAAACATCCGGTTAAAACTTAAGTTTTTTTAGATAGCAACTAAACATTCTTTTGTTTTTGGTTTTTATAAACTACAATTTACCAAAGATAAAACTGTTTCTTTTATATTCTGGAACGCAAGTAGTGAAGCCAACACATTATGAATAAATTGAAAGTAGTTAGGTAGAAGTTCCTAAATATTTAAAATCATATCCGGCCATAGACCATAGCAACAGTTGTTAATGTGTTCGCTTAATGTGATAGAGCTTTAAATACACGTAGGCATGTATTGTTTGTAAATGGAAGCTTTCATGAGCTTTTGAATAAATGGAATATATTTTTTTAATTTTTTCTAATGGAATGATTAGAGTTTCTGCCTATTAGTTTAAAGTCTTCTTTATATATATACGAAACCTGCATCTTCGTTAGAAAAAACCTACATTTATTTACTACAGCAAATGACATAAATCCACGCAGTAGGAGAGATCCACACAGATTGATATTACATGACATTCCCCGTTCAACTAAATACAACAAAAATTGTTTGGCAATGTGCATACGTGTTTATAATAAGATACCTAATCATTTAAAATTATTACATTTGAGGCTCTTTAAAAGGAAATTACATGAATGGCTACTCAATTACAGTTTTTATAGTATTAAGGCGTTCCTTCAATAGATTAAGTAAAATTTTTGCATGCTAGTAGTTATTAGCAAAACATGTATGTACTCTAAAAAATTTAATTGTAACACCTTTGTAAACCATGTTTAAAGCAAATAAAATATATTATTATTATTATTATTCTCTTTATTACATATAAATACACATATTGATTACATTTTTAAATATATAAAAAATAAAAAATACATATTTAAAAATATAAAAAATAGTAGACCACCGACATCGGGTACAGGGACCAAGATACCGGTGGTTAGGGCTCCAGAGACAGGAACCTCCTCACAATACGGGCCGTGTCAAGGAGGACTGCCTTCTGCATCAGACCCTTGATCCAACCTTCTAACGTGAGCCTCTTAAGGTGTTGGTCGAGGCTCCTCGCTATCAATCCATGAACAGATATGATTATCGGAACAATAATCACCGAATCCACATTCCACATGTCGGCAATCTCGTGAGACAGATCCAAATACTTCAATTGTTTTTCTTTTTCAACTTTCACGAGATTCTCGTCATGAGGAACGGCGATATCGACAATCATTGCGCGGCGCTCTAATCGATCTATCACCACAATATCAGGCTTATTGGCAACAATAGTCCTATCTGTGATAATAGATCGATCCCAATATAACGTAGCACGACCGTTTTCGAGAACTGGGTCGGGCACATACCTGTAGTAAGGCACTTCAAAATCGACAAGTTGGTATTTAAGGGCAAGTTGTTGGTGTACAATCCTGGCTACTTGATTGTGCCTGTGCAAATACTCACCATTAGCAAGACGAGAACAACCAGAAATAATATGCCTAATAGATTCTCCAGGACGGTGGCACGCCCGACAAATGTCAACCGTACTATCTTTCAGGATATATTTCCGGTAGTTATTCGTCATGATAACTTCGTCCATAATTGCACAAACAAAACCTTCGGTTTCTCCGAAGAGATCACCATACCGTAGCCAAGACGTCGACGCTTTAAAGTCTATATCAGACCCGTGTAGGGCCCGATAAAATCGACCATGAAGTTCTTTACCCTTCCATACTTCCTTGCGATCAGTAGTACTAAGTACTACAGGTTTGCGCCAATTCTCTTTAGCCAGAGCGAGCGGGGTAAAACCAGTATCCACTGCAACTACATTACGATGCACTCCCACATTAGTCTGTAGAAAATATTCTCTGAGATTGTATATCTCGCGATTGTGTAGAGTCTTGATATTTAATAGACCACGACCTCCAAACTTTCGCGGAATATACAATCTCATAACCGATGAACGTGGGTGGTGCATACGGAATGCAGTCAGCAATGTACGGACTCTCCTGTCAAGGGCATCTAATTCGGTCTGAGTCCATCTAAGTACACCAAAGGAATACATCAGAACCGGCATGACCCAACTGTTACAGGCTCGCACCTTGTTACCGCCCGATAAAAGACTTTTAAGTACTTTTTTTAGGCGGCCAAAGAAACGTTCCTGCAACATTTGTTTCACGCCAGATTCTGGTATTCCCAAGGACTGTGAAAAACCTAGATACTTGTAAGTTTCGGTGGCAGACAGAGATCTGAGTTTTGTTGAATCTGAAAGTTCTATTCCTTCAGATTCCACAATCACACCCTTCTTTACATACATGACTGCACACTTGTCTACACCAAATTCCATTTTGATAGAATTACTAAAGTTTTCAGTGACCCTTAATAACGCCATCAATTGTAATTTTGTGGAGGCCAGTAATTTCAAATCATCCATATAAAGAAGGTGAGATATAACTTGATCATCTTTCTGCAACCGATAGCCTAACCCTGAACCCTCTAACAGAGTACTGAGAGGGTTCAAAGCTAGACAAAACCACAAGGGACTCAGACTGTCACCTTGAAATATACCTCGCTCGATCTTTATAAGTACGTCATTTATCGCAGCCTGCCGACATCCTGGATAGCGAAGTGTTGTTCTCCATTGACTCATACACGACTTTAAGAAAGTGCACAGAGTTGCATCAATTTTGTACAACTCTAGCACTTTCAAAAGCCATGTATGTGGAACTGAGTCATAAGCCTTCTTATAATCTATCCAACATGTTGCCAGACTCTTACGACTACGACGTACCTGTTGGCTAATGGTCCTGTCTATAATAAGGAGCTCTTTAGTGCCACGGGCCCCACTTCTACATCCATTTTGAGAAATAGAGATAACCGAATTATTATTTATGTGTGTAGTAATTTTGAGTCTCAAAATAGATGTTAGAAGTTTATATGTAGTTGGTAAACATGTTATAGGTCTAAAATTTTTGGGATCCATGGCACCACCAGATTTATAGAGTAAATGGGTTACACCGGTGGTTAAAAATTGTGGTAATGAACCAGAATCCAAAGCTGCTTGGAATTGTGATGCCAAACACGCATGTGAGCTTCGAAACCACTTAAGCCAAAAGTTGTGCAGTCCGTCTGGACCAGGTGATTTCCAATTCGGTAATGAACGGACTGCACAACTTACATCATCTTTATTAATAACAATGGGTTCCATAGCTATTATAGGCTCACACGAACGTTTGACATCCTCCAACCAATCACCCTCTGTATGAGTGACAGGCACTGACCAGATGTTACGCCAAAATGAATTTGTGGTATTTTCATCTGGAAAATGCCCATCACTCACACATGAATTCGGTTCCTCCCATTTCCGGTAAACCCATTTCTCATTCTTTTGGAACATTCGATTCTGATTATACCGATCGACTCGTTTTCTATAACGTCTTATCCTATTTGCCCATGCATAAACTTTCTGCTTTAGATAGTCTATACGCTCTGTGACACAGGACATGTACTGTTGAGGACTAATGGTAGTCCCCAAGAATGCCTGTTTCACAAAGCGCATGACTCTTGGCCGTGTATTACCACTTTTAAAACTAATTAATTTACCGATGAGTGTCCTAGTCTCAGCAATACGACGTTCAATTCTATACTGCCAAGCTGGTACGCCATTTTCGGGTCGAGTAGCACTTACACGTTCAATACATTTAACACCAGCTACTCGACAAACTGCAATGGCCGCACAGTATAGAATTGAATGTGTATCACTAAGATCTTCGCTATTATCAAAATAATCTGATAATAGCGAATCCAGGGCACTCACAAGCGCTAAATTACGTTTATGAATGGGCAAACGGCATAATCGTGGTCTAATATTATCATTTATAAATCGGTACTTTTGAATCGCATCCTCCAAAGCACTCCTTATCTTATCGTTACATTGGGTACTTACGGATATAACTTCACTCTCCACTAGTTCATCAACATCTTTAATACCTAATGGCAACTGAGATGTGCTATTAGCCACCGCAGCGTGTGATGAAGAGGGGATAGTAAAGTTTTTCCTTATGTCAGAGCGTATCCTCTCAAGTACTGTATCATCCAGCAGGTGACAGCGCTGTATAGCTCGTACTTGATCCGATAATCGTTGTGCTGAAACGTTGATGGCTGGTTCAAGCTCCTGAAACAGAGAGACTAACCTAACACGGTACGCAGTAAGGTTCGTTCCCAACTCTGTAGCCCGAAAATATGCCCGCATGACACTCTCATTTATTGATTTTGTCCACTTCATGCGGCGCACATCACCACCGGTAGCGGGGACCCTGTTTGAGGTCAGTGGTCCTCGTGATCCCAAGCTGGTCGGTGGCCGGGTACTCTCCTGCCGACGTACAGGTCTTGGCGACGTGGGTGGAGAGAAAAACTCGTCGCTGGAGCTAGAGCTCGACACCTCTGCAACGGCTGGAACATCCAATGTTGCTTCCGGGGACGGCAAGGCGGAGCGGAGCGACGAGTCCAGGGATGTTGTTTGTGCTTTTAGTGTTCTAGATTTGGCTCTCGTCAGCATTTTGCTAGAATTTCTCGGTTAAATATTTCGACATGACATTTAAATGTCATGTCTCACACAGATATTGCTTTTATGTAATTATATGGTTTTTCTTGGTAAAAAAGTCTTGTTTTTATATTATTGTGCATTGTAGTTCGCTTGAAAATTGTTCCAGTTGTTTTTTTTTGTATAATACAGAAAGAAAATGAAATATTTTTACAAAATACGTTTGAGAAATTCTAGCTGCTTTCAGTGTTGCTTATGCTTATTATTATTATTATTAAAGATAAGTCCAAAAAATACTAAAAGTTTTTATCTTTAAAATTAACTTCACCACTTAAAACGTTCACCGATTTCATTACGAAGGCAGGAAAAAAACATACTACAAGTTATAAACAAGATGTAAATTGAATTATTAGCCCTAGTCGCAGTTGGTCATATTCAGGGGCTCGACGAGCGTGACTGCTGAAATAGGTTAAACGATATGACGTCATCATGAGACACTGCCTTTGAGCCTGCTCGTCCCACGTAAAACATGATCACTTATTTCAAATGGTGTTTTGTAACTTAGTACTCTAGTTGTTATGTTTATCATTCTGGTACAGATATATAACTTATACTATACACAAATAAAACTTATTCATTTTTATTACAAAACATGCCTGTACCAGTATGACCAGTGTATACCCAGAATTTTGACTGCCTCGATGACGTAACGGTAGCGAAAGCGACTGCTGTGCTTGAGGTCTCTATTTCGACACCCGGGTCGGATCAAATGTTTGTATGATCTGCAAATATTTGTTTCAGAGTTTGAGTGTTTTCCATGTCTAATATGTTATTTTTACAAAAAAGAAAAGTATATAAGTGTTCTATCAGTCAGTCAAGTTATCATAGTACAAGCTCTGCTTGGTTTGAAACTAGATGGTGTTGTGTGTTAAATATACGAAATATTAAAAAAAATGCTGATAAAAACGCTTAAACATTTCTAAACATACATATGTTACAGGTGAATTAAATCCAGACACAGAAAAAATAATGATCCAAGTGTAATGATAAATTTTGTGGATGAAGATGAAGAAAATGTTGTTTGTTTTCTCAAAATATATTGAGAAACATTGCCATATGAATCACAACTTAAAATAATAGTTCTTGTTTACTACATTAATGGATAATATAGTAATAATTATTCTTCTATGTAAATCTGAATTCAATAAAAGTAATTGAATGGAAAATTATCAGTATTTAAGTTTACTCGCACTAGGAATAAATTGTGTGTCGCGGGAGACTTTATGAACATACAAGAAATGGACACAAAGAACACCCAGATCCAAAGTGTTGTCCCATATGGGATTTGAACCCACAACACGTAGTGCAGTAGAGAGCGGAGTGGCGACCGCCTAAACCACTAGGCCGACAGTGCAGACAATGAGTATGTTTGGATTCGATTTAAATAAGAAAACAGCTAAATTTTTGTTGCATTCATTAAATGTATTGGGTATTATAATTAGGTTCTTTTCTAATCCATTACTTTTTTAATACAAACCTCATCTGGTTATTGCCGTCAGAAACATATAGTAATAAAGTAATTTACTTTCTAAGATTGAAGCAACTTATTATTTATAGCACTATTTACTTCTAACAACAAACAGTAACAAAAATATCTAATCCGAAATAAAGTAACAAACATTTGTTATGCTCGAACAAGAAAGTATCATATATAACGTGTACAATCCTCGACGCGAATGGTGCAATAAGCCTGTGTTGTTTGCCGAATCCTGCCTACATTCATTGCTACTGGGATTGTAGTATCGTTTCGGCGTACCCGACCCAACCCTCTTTGCTATTGAATTTTAAAAACAAGTACAATTCTAAACACATTTAAAATTGATGTACTTTTCCAAGCACAAAGACTAAACAACAACAATAGAAAACTCGTTCAGTTACGATCGTGGTCGCTATCATATATGCAATACAAAAAGATTATTGCAGCTGTGTTTATCTTCAATCTCACATTACTCGTATCTTCGCATTGTTCAACCACTATATACGTGTTACACATTGTTAGTGGTTTGTGGTACAGAGCTATGCAGTATGTATTTTCGTTTGAATGCAATTTATTTTTTAAAGATTCATTCGTTTGTCGTTGTAGGAATTATTATTATGTTATTTAAAGTAATATATTTGAATCTTTGTTATTAATAGCAAAGGATTTTTTTATTGACAGTGAATCATTAAATTATAAGTATATTATAGTTAGTAAAGATTTGATATCGTAATTTTTTTTCTTAAAAATTGAATTTATTTACATGTTGTGTGTATTGAAGTGCAGAGATATGTTTTAGTTTTCGGAGTAAACTGTATTATACCATTGCAAGCTACGTTTTATTTTATGACATAAAATATGGAAATAAACATTTAAATACTTTGTGTTTATAGACATCTATTATACCTAGAAACGTACAGAGCAATGAAATTATCATTCATGCTTTCAGAGAAAAATGCACGAATGACGTTTTGGTTTAAGCGATTGCCTACCTCTTTTTTACTACACTGAGCAAGCCCCACATGGGACAAAACTTTGTGTGATCTACAAACTATCTGGATATTCTTTGTACCCTTTACGTAAGTTTGTAAAGTTCATTGTGACAGAGGCAAATTCCTTGGGGAGGGAGTTGTTTTTTTATTAGACGATAAAAGATTTGCACACCGCGAAATTACATCTCCTAAATACAGACATTGTAATTAAAAAGGTTTTAACTGCCGCTGCGCCACAGTGATACTCAAAATTATGTGACATAGAAATTATAGGCTAAGCAACAAACGTGTCAACTATCAATAAATTACAAAATAAAAGCTTATTTCGAAGTATATTTTGTTTTAAGGAAATGTTGTAATGTGATTTTAATAACAGTGCAATCGCCATTAACAACAAAATAACATCTGTCAATATAAACCCACCATTACTGAAGGTAATTTTAATATTTCTATGACCGAAACACTATATAGGGCGTACTGTCTGACGATGTGATTAGATTTACACTTGTATTAAAAGCTATCTTTTTCATTGTGTCACTTTCATGAGTAATACTTCCGGCGTATAAAAACTAACCACAGTGCAAAATATTATGTTGACCGCTTATTGTAATACCGAACATAAATTTCCATTTATATCTTTACAAAATTCATACTGTAGTGATATGCAATAAAGATTTATAAATAAAATAAAAATGTGTGAGTTTGGGTAAGTTAGATCTGCAATCATTTCCTTAATAAATACAGGAAACAAGTAAATCCAAATATTTTTGGTAAACAATTTTAAATCGATTATATTTGACCTTTTCTAGTGTTATATTAGATTTCAAACCATTAATCATTTCATGTTGTAAAACTGTACCGCTATAATTAGTAACACCTCTTAGGTCGTTCTTTTTCTTGCGTATTTTTTTCTCATTTTAATGTTGCTAACAGAAGTAGTGTTACCTTACTTAGGTCTACCGATAAAGTCACTTCATATTTCTATTATTAACGCTATTAGTTAACGTTCAATTAACACGAATCCAATAAGCTCATTCCTTAAATTAATATAACTTACTTGAAGCTAATAGATTATGTGAACATTAATGAAATGATTAATAAAACTTACATCTGTGTTCAACTGTATTTTAAAAAGTAAAACAAAGATTAAAAAGAAAAATTTATTTAGAAATAAATAAATAAACAAATATTTTAGACATTTGACACACATCGGCATTTAGTCTCAAACTAAGCAGAGCTTATACTATGGGTACAAGACAACTGATATAAATACAAACATATTATATTATTTTTTTGTAAATATATTCATATTACACATAGAAAACACCCAGACTTCGAAACAAACATTTGCAGATCATGCAAACATTTGGCCCGACCCGGGAATCGAACCCGAGACCTCAAGCACAGCAGTCACACATGCTACCACGGCACCACCAACGCAGTCAATTTATGATTTGTGCAAGTTGTTTATTTTGACAATAGTTCTTCTATGTACTCCTAGCAGTTTACAGTTACGATGGTCAGTCTCAACAGAGACCAGTGAACTAAGTATGAGATATTATAGTGCACAAGTATGTGCTCAAGCACAGGTGCACCATCAGTTGCCTCACTCTCATAACCCTATGGGAAGACTATCCGACACGGCCGGGGCGAAATCAGGTACAGGACCGACAACTTTACGTGCTCTCCGAAGCGCGGGGGTTAAGATCCCAACTTCCAAATTCCATGCTGTTATTGAACATTTCTATAATTGGAACAACTTAAGAACACTTTTTTTGACCCGACTCGAAAATCAAATTCGAAACTTCTTGATTGGCAATCACATACCCGCTAGACCAACAAGGCAGTTACCTACTATTATACCGTTTTACAAAACAAAATTTAAAATGATTAAATCATACTGCGTCACTACAAAATTAAAAATAATAAATATAGTTTAAAAAGTAAAAAATAAGCTTGTAACAGTCGGTTACAAACAAAAAAAATAAGTGAAGATAATGAAAGTGTGTTAAAAATAAATTTGACTTGATAAAAATAACATGTACCAATTATTCACACCAACACGTTACACCGCATCCTCACTATGCAACACTTGTCTATACCTCTAACCTAATATAGATGTCTGAGGCAAACAATTAATGAAGTTCAGAGACCAGACGAAGGGCCTGATTAGACGAGATGTTCATTCGGGG
Source organism: Hypercompe scribonia (assembly GCA_949316085.1). Taxonomy (NCBI): domain Eukaryota; kingdom Metazoa; phylum Arthropoda; class Insecta; order Lepidoptera; family Erebidae; genus Hypercompe; species Hypercompe scribonia. The sequence continues at coordinate 17,301,046 of OX438975.1, forward strand.
AGGACTAGAAATCACATGATCCGGAATCTTCCAGAGTTGGACGCCTGAAACCGTCTGTCGGAATAGCTTTAGTAGAATTATCACCTACTCCTAGCTTCTGAGTGCCCAAGGAGCAGGAAACCCTTAAAGGTTTTTCGCCACAAAAAGTACCCGTACTCTAACGGCTATCAACTGCAACTTTCCCTTGCATCAGGCGTAAAAATATTGTTTTACCTACAAAACGTGGTACTTTTAGCTTTGACACTGATAATAAGCCACTCATAAACTTAATTCAAATAGTTATTGAGTTAATAATGACAAATAATAATTAAATTTAGAGAGTATTGGAAATAAAGCCCATGTAATTATTGTATACTCTTTTTTGTTAAGGAAAACTCCCGCACTTGTAATAAATTCCATGTCGCGGGAGACTTTACAAATATAGAGGAAATGGACACAACAAATACTTAGAGTTAGAAAAAATATTTGTAGACTACACAAAGTATTGTCCCATGTGGCGATCGAATCTTCAATACTTCGGTGCAGTAGAAAGTGGTGAGGCGACCGCTTAAACCACTACGCCATTCATGTAGTCAAATATATTATGTTTTTATATTATTATATTTAATACATATTATGTATTTTGATTTCTTGTTTATAATACAACGAAGATGATACCTAACAAAAATCATTCAATAAAGATTACAGTACAGCCCTTTCACTAGATTGTAGACTTTAAAAACTTAATAATTTCCGTTAAAATTTTAACACTACAGTACTGTGAAAGATAAGGAAATCAATAATCAAAACTTTTAAGTAATTTACTTTGACCTTATGACTTCATCTACCGTAACACAGCTATTATAACACAAAACACTTCATACGAGATTACAAAAATAAATGTGAACGTACCACCTCGTAGAACTTGTAGAGTGGCGTAGCAAATGTTTCAAATGCTTTCGTAGCACTTTGAACGGTTTGTATAAAAACGTTTCAGAGAATTTTGTTTTTATTACATTCGTGTAATGCAGTCGTGCATTTAATCTGATATGACCCGTAGTTACGAAACTGTTTGATACTCCTTGGTTGCGTTCGGGTTAACGGGGTGTATCATAAATTAACATACAACAGTGCTCTGTTATAAATATTACAGTTAAAAAATGAAATATTATTTTTTTGTTAAATGCTAATTGCATTGCAGACTAGATAATTGTGTGAACTATTTTAGAATTTTGTGGATCCTTACGTTATGTTAACAGACTTACTATTCCTATGTCGAACTGGATAGTTCTTTTCTACATTGGAGACCTTTTCATAAATATTGGTTTTTCGGCTTATTATTTTAATTGTAATTGTTATTTTAAAGGATTATTCATATATGAATGAAGAATGCTCCTTTTTTGAAAACTTGCTTAATTATTAATACATTTTATCTTTACACAATTGTTATCGGTATTATTTACTAATATTATGCTCCTCTGTTCGCGAGTTTTTCTTTAAAAGGATTACAAATAATATTTTGCTTGGTAAATATATGTAAAACAATGTATATAACAAAATCAAGACGAAGTAATGAAATTCTCTTTCAGTCAGCATGACTGCTTCTTAGCTGATTACTTTTATGTTGCTAAATAAATATTATAGTTTATTGTTATGTTTTTTTTTGAGGTTCCAGGAACAAAATAAGATTTGATTAATATAATCCTACTGCTCTTTCAATAGTCTCTCACCGTATACTGAAATAACTTAAGCCCATTAATGATCTGCCACGATCATATTCTCTAAACGCTTTCGTAAAGAATATATCATACACCTCGTATATGTTTTAATTTTAATATATTATTGAAATATGTTCTTACTTTAATATACTAACAAAACATTAATTATTTATATGTTAGTTAAGTATATCTAAAACCACATCCCACTTGCAATATTTTCTAAAGTATAGTTGTCTGTTTTTATGTTTATTGCTTCTTCCTGCCCAAAGGACTTTATCAATTTTGATAAAATTTTGTATAAAGTTAGCTGACACCATGGATTAATCCCTAGATTACTTTACTCAAAAAATTGTAGTGTTTTCTTAGGATAACCAAAAATTATAACATATTCGAAAAACTACAGGGCGTAGCTAGTTAAAAATATCCGTTCCCAAGCTTGACATAGTAGACAATAGCATATTCCTTGCCAAAAACGTTGAAAGGAATCTCTGACAATTATTTTATGTTAAACATATAGAACCTTCTATTATAATAAATATTACCAAATAGATATAGTTAATAACATTGGCACAGAAATACACTGAAGACGTATAGCAGACGAATGAGAGAAAAAAACTACATATTTACTTTATCTTAATAAAGACGTCGAAACGGTATAAGGCTTAAAGAGATATATTTATTTGAAAGAATACAGTTACATATATACTTATAAATAATATAGCATATAGCATTTATAAGGAAACAGTTACAAGTATGTAACTGTATCCTTACAAATATATGTATGTGCATTTTGGTGTTATGTTATTTTTTATTCTATTCATTTACACTTTTTACACCACAAATTGTCTTAGTTGAGTACCAGTAAACCTTCAAAGGGTTCAGTCAGAGAAATTGTTGATTTTCGTTTATTTTCTTTCTCTGTGGTGTTCAAAAAAAAAATACTTACACACGCACGGAAGTTGATAAACAAATTCATACATAATATTAGTATGTGCACATAGAAAAGTGTACAAGGCATAAAATACACCTTAGATTACTTGCTACATAAGGTTCAAATGCTATTTAAGTTAGGATTATTATATTATAATAGTGTTGACTAAGGACATTACTAAAGGAAATCTACTCCTTTATCTATTCACTAGGAAGTTGATAGAATAAGTAATTCAGTTGTGTTTTATTAAATTTCAAATGTCGACCGATAAAAGTTCCATGAACTGATAAGAAAAGGAACGAACGATTGTATGGCAGTTGATCGTTTTCGAAAATAGAAATAGGCAATAATCACGTAAGCGAAGTAGCGGGTAAGTTGGTAATAGAATAGGCAATTTAATTCCTCTTCTGCTCTTGGGACTAAATAATAAGGTCTACCTGTAAAACAGCGTGCATGTATAATTGTTTCTATGATTAACAATCGAAAAAAGCAGAAGACGTTTCTAGTTCCTCTTCATTTTCTTTTTCTATATGATTATCAACAACCTCTTGCAGTCCACTGCTGGACATAGGCCTTGCTTTAGCAAGGAGGTTTTGGCCTACTATACCACACTGGCTAGATGGATTGGTATAGGATTTGTTTCAAGTTTGCCTTCTCTTTGTAATAATATTTTCCTGAATAGTTTGTTACCTTACTCGCCTCTTACGACACCCGTGGGATGAATAAGGGTGGCAACACTATGTATTCTTAATCTGTCACCACACGGACATGAAGGAAATGATTGTCTCAATGGCGCGGTGGTAGCGTATGGGACTGCTGACTCCCAGGTTGGATCAAATGTTTATATGGTCTGAAAATATTTGTTTCGACATTTGGGTATTTCATATGTATAATATGAACATATGTACATATTTACAAAACGCAAAATACCTATGAATTTGTATCAGTTGTCTAATACTCGTAGTACAACCTGCCAACCCTCCTTAGTTTTGGACTAGACGGCGTTATGTGTCAAATGTTCGGCAAATTAATATTATTATATTTTATGTAAGAGTCATAGCTGTCCAATATGAGACACTGTATTTAATCAGTTTGACTCCAACATTTTACCATTGCTATCACGGTTGATGGTTGCCGTTATACATGGATAAATGAATAATTACGAGTTGATGTGATGTATGATGTTATTTATAGTATAGTAGGACAAAATCTCCTTACTAAAGAGAGGCCGATGTCCAGCAGTGGACTGTTAAAGGTTTTTGATTATGTTACATAAAGATAATGTCTTGCAATGTGGTCAAAAACTGCAATCGATTAGCGGCACCACAATCAAGCAAAATAGTTTTATAAATTATTAAACGCTAAAAAAATCATATTGTTTTGTTTCTTTTTTCATATTCAAGCACAAAAGAAGGAACAGGAATATCATCATAGAACTAACGATCTCAGATGTCACTAACAAGCTCTTAGATATCTCTTAATTACTGGTTAACATATTTAAATGTTTTAAACAAAACAAAATCTGAGTCAACGTGTTCTTTTTCTTATCTTAAATTTAAAACTATAAAATAATTCCCGTTTCCAATTGAAAAGTTTATCTTATTAAAATGTTTGTTTCGAAATTGTTTTATATTTTTCTAAAATATTTTTTTTGAAATAGTTTTACGTCTCTAAACTTGCACAAAGTTATTAAAAAGTTTTGAAGTACAACGTAAGTTATGCATAGTACATAATAGAAAAGAAGAAGAATGAAACGTTGTCTAGTAATAATATAATAGGTTTTGAAACTTAAAATGCTATAGTATATAAATAAATACAAACCGTTTATCACACTTGTCAAAGCTTCAAAAATTACCTACTAAACACAGTAAAAAGCTTTTTTTTTAAATCGAACTGTATATTTAATAATCAATAAATATCGAAGGCCATAATCCGGTACCATACGCCCTCTATATACCACCACTTAAAAATAACATGAGACAATGCAACAATTTGCCGCAATTAAGCAAACTACAACTTTTATTACCCAAAAACACAATCGCGAATTAGTACCGATTACACGAAAATCGACCGCCAGAGTGACGTCACCTTTTAATGACGAAAGAAACGAGCTAGAATTTATGTGGTTGGGCGACAAAGTGACCCACGATCGGGACAACCCGTGCCGAACCCATAATTCCTTAATTAGCCTGCCGTGTACCATTTAAGATTCGAGTTTGTATGACACTGCACTGTTTTGTTGATTCAGCACGCGCGGGCGATGGTGGCGCGTATTTTGAAACGCGTAGGTGCGTTCGGCGCGGAGAGAGCGACACTGAAGAGCGCGCGCGGGCGCTGTGTGCGCGGTGTTAGCGCCGCGCCGCCTCAGCCTCGACTGCCGGCATGGAAATTCGATTTTTCTGACGTTTCCTCCGCGCCTTGCTTCGCCACGATCGAACTGCACGCCACATGAATAGTCACCCACCGCTGATTTTGCACGTTCACTTTTACCGTTACCGTAATAATTTCAAATGTTTTATGACACTTTAGGTCGAAGTTGACAGAATGAACTTAAGGATTTCGATCACGCAAAATTTCGATCTTCACGACGCGACGACTTACCATGAGCTAACCTTGATATTTTTCGTATTCACTCATATTTACTTAATAAGCACTGTAAATAAATTTATACTGAATAGTTCTCCTTCTACTATTTTTTAAGTATTTATTGCAAAAAATATGAAAGGTAATCTGGTAGTAGCATCTTCAACAAGATTCGTAATATGAATAGTATAAGGTAGATTCACACCAGGAGCGACTACAACACTTATTTTTTTTTATGTATACTGAATAATAAATAATTATTTTTCTAAGAAAATGTCATTCAGATTTAAGGATTCGCTAGTAAACATTAATTGATTACTTCTTCTATACTTTAGAATAAAGTTCCACAATTTTCAGTGTTATGATAGATTAAAAGAATATAAAGTGTCACCACTCATATTCTTCATCCCATGAGCTAGAGCTTCTAAGGGAGCATATTATGCAGGACAACATCACCGCAATGAGAAGGAAAACTTGATACCAAACGCTATACCAACGCAAACCAATAGCCAGCGCCATTGGACAGCGTGGTATAGCAGGCCTAAACTTCTTTTCTGAGAAGAGGCCTATGACCAGCAGTGGATTATTAAATTCACATTCCCTGATTACTCCCAAAACCTCCACGCATCCAATTATCTTTTTAAATATTATCTTTCTTTTTAAATATTCTCTTTTATATATTTTAAATATTATATATTATCTATTATGTTCAGCGATGACATTGGAAAAAACATGGGCTCTAAATTAAGATCTAATCTTACTGGTCAGTCTGTTTTAAATATTTGCCTACCAGCTGCACCCTTTGATGTTATTATGCAAAGGATTGTAAATTATGATTTCACTGATTGCAATAATCTTATAATTTTAACAGGGAACAGGGGTAATGTTAACAAAAAAGCTTTAATTAAATATTGTGAGTCTCTGTTAGCTTTAAGTGTTAATAAAATTATATTGTTTACATTCCCCTACTCTAAAATGTTGCCAGATGTAGAAAATAGACTTAGGTATAAGCTTAATGTTACACTGCATACCATATGCACTTACAATGACAAATTTCATCTGATAGAAACTAACTGTGTTAGTAAGTCTTTTTATCAGACAAAGGGTAAGCATTACCTCACTCCTAGTTTTACTAGACAGATAGCGTCTTCGCTATCCTTTTTTTTACAAACTTTGACCAAAGATTTGACTACAAGACCTGCTTCTATTGAGCAGTCTTGTTCTAATGACATTCTTATTGACATTTCCAATAATTTAAATTGAATTGTGAGACAATAGAGGTAGCAACCTCTAGCTCCAATTTTTTAAACTCACCTTTAATTAAGTTGGCAGTACAGTCAAATGAACACTTTAACACATGCTACACAAAATATCAACAAAATAATAATTTAAATAAATGTAATGTAATTAATCTGGTTCATCAAAACATTTGTTGCTTGACGGAGGGCAAGCAACTTGAGCTGGAATTATTCATGAATTCAGAGAATGTTAATATTATGTGTATTACTGAGCATTGGTTAAAGGGGCATCAACTCATGTTTAATTTCAGCAACCACCAAGTTGGAAGTTCATTCTGTAGAGTCAACACAATACATGGTGGGTCGCTTATTCTATTACATAAAAACCTTAAGTTTAAGGAACGGAAAGATATTGTGTCCCTCTCTATAGAATGTTCTATAGAATTCGCATGTGTGCAATTAGAGCAATTCATTGTTATAAGTGTATATAAACCTCCCTCCGCGGATTTGAAACTATTTTTAGAAATAATGGATGAAGCCCTAAGCAAACTTGCCATCTCAGGTAAGAGCGTACTAGTCTGTGGTGACTTTAATATTAACATTCTTGATAAATCAAATTCCACCCTTAAAGTTCTTAGTCTTTTTAAGTCCCACAACTTGCTAAATTTGTTTATGGAGCCTACTAGAATAACCGCTACTACATCTACTTGCCTGGACAACATCTATACAGATATTGTTCCTAGACATAAATCTATTATTAATAAGTTAGATTCTGATCACTCTGGTCAGTTAGTTAGTTTTGTAAGCAAAAAGAAAACAGTGCTTAAAAAAAAAATTACTCTTGTACCAGTAACAGTTGATCGCCTGGAACGTATGAGAATTAACTTAATTAATAATTTACCTTCCTTAAATAACAAATTAGACCCTAATGCACTATATTGTTCCTTTTTTAATTCGTTCCTTAGTCTATTTAATTCAATATTTACCTCCAAGACGGTTACTGTTACTGATTGTCCTATATTCAGTAACTGGGCAACAGTAGGAATTTATAGGAGTAGGGAAACATTGTATAGGCTGTATCATGAAAGACAATATAATACTAGTGAGGACTTTAAGCAATATGTACAATGCTATTCAAAGATTTTTAAAAGTGTCTGTAAATTAGCCAAATCTTTGTTTATTAAGTCTAAAATCAGAAACAGTAGTAATAAAATTAAAGCAACTTGGAAAGTTATTAATGCTGAGACTGGGAGAAGTGGAACAAAGGAGTCTGATTTTAAATTAAATTTTGATGGTCACATTACCAAGAATGACATGGAAGTGGCCAACACATTTGAAAAATTTTTTTCCACTTTCCCAGTCGCACTTACAGGTAATTTAGGCTCTTCCACCTCCACTGCAGAATCATTGATCAGAGAAAATGTACCAGAATTTTTTAATAATTTTACTTTTCAGTATATAAATGAACTTAATGTTTTAGCTGCCTTCAAATCTATTAATATAAAAAAGACAGCTGATCTTTGGGGAATTTCTGTAAGTGTCGTTCACTCAATAATTGACATTATTGAACCTGACTTAGTTATTATATTTAATAGATGTATAGATTATGGTGTGTTTCCTGACCTGATGAAGTATAGCAAGATAACTCCTTTGTTTAAATCAGGTAGTCCATTAGACCCCACAAATTTTAGACCAATTTCGGTCCTACCAACATTTAGTAAAGTTTTTGAAAAGCTGATACTTACTCAGTTGCTTAATTATTTTAATGAAAATCAATTGCTGCATACTAAACAATTTGGTTTCACTCATGGTCGGTCAACATGTGATGCTGGGGTTAAATTATTAGAGTATATATTTGAGGCTTGGGAGGAGTCACGTGACGCCTACGGGGTGTTTTGTGACTTATCTAAAGCATTTGATTGTGTGCAGCATGAAACACTTGTCAGGAAATTACACCACTATGGAATAAGAGGCAGTGCTTTGGATCTTCTTACTTCTTATTTGAGTGATAGGATTCAAAGAGTAGATGTTAATGGTAAATTATCCCAGGGATCAGCTGTGGCGGTGGGGGTGCCCCAGGGGTCTATTCTGGGTCCATTTCTGTTCCTTGTGTACATCAACGACTTGCCTCATCTTGTGAGGGATAACCATGAGATAGTGTTGTTTGCAGATGACAGCTAGTTGCTAGTTTAATATTTAAAAGATTTTGAGTTAAAAGAGTGGTGGTGAGTTTCTTTCCTGGGTTCTTTTCTCACCACTCTACCATGAACAATCTGCGAACCCAGCTAGCTGTAATTTTAATCGACAGATTGTTCATCTTTCATCTTTTATTGTTTTTTTTTTATGACGTTCATAAGTGTCTTTTGTGACCTAAATAAAAAAAAAAAAAAAAAAAAAAAAAAAAATCAATTTACCAGCTAATGTGAATGCATGTCAAAACTATAATTGTAAGCATAAGTTATTTGATTGCACCAACTTTAAAATGAATTAGCGTTTGTGTCAAATAGCTGGAACATAAGTTTTCTTGAACTTTCACATTCTGTAACTTCTTCATGTGAACCTTGGTTAATGAAACAGTGAGTGCGGTCATTAGGGTAAAACTACGGAAGCTTGAATAAAATTACACTCACGCTAGCAACACCGCTCGAACAATTTGTTGAATATTAAAATGTTTAAATTATAGATTTCACGATAATATATTTCTGAAATATATCGTAACGAACAAATTGCATTTCTTTTTTCGAAGTGATTTCTTTTATATAGTTACTAAGAATCATATGATTTATTATTTTTTTAGCTTTTTACTAGTAACTTTATTTAAAGTTGTTAATCCCATGTAATAAGTTAGATGAAATATTAGATAAAACGAAAATAAGAATAAATGGAAAGATTTTAAAAAAATATTTAATGTGTGGGAAGAATACTAAACGCATAAACTAATTTAAACAATTGAATATTTTTGTTTAGTCTTAGAATTCAAAAGAATAATCAAGAAAAGTTTTTAACGTCACATGTTTCATTTATTAAAACAGAATATTAAAAAATCCTTAGGTATTTGTTTTTTGTTTTATGAAGATAGCAAACTAAAAAAATGGTGTACAAATTTAAAAAGGTAGTTAAATTTAAAAAAAAATCTTAGCTTTTACCCGGATATACTGGCGTACTGATTATATTGCCGTGAATATAATGATCAGTTTGGCAGGTTGGTAACAAAATTAAAAAAATATATAATAAAGAATTATATCTACTGCTCATGCAGGTAAAATGTTGCCGCGGAAATTACACACTCTTACGCAAGTAAGGCTACGGTCAAAAACATACAAATTATTTAAATATTTAATTTTTCACAAAATTTAAAGTCACATCAGAGACTCATATTCAAACTCACCTTTAGGGTTAACTCACCCATGAGGTTGTTGGCCGTTAGTTTGTACGATGAGTGTGCACTTATTGCTATCGTGATGGGTCAAGTTCCACTTTGGAGTCAGAAGTTTTTTTATTTAATTATCTTATGGTTTCTTTTTTAATTATTTGTCAGTCATTCAAATTTCTACTTAGTTAACGTTTTTCTAAAGATTATCAATCGTATCACTGTTTGTGACACAAAACGATTGTGTTCACCCGTGACGTTTCTTACTTTGAAAACGACGTACTTCCATGCAACTGTTCGTTCCTTAGTCTACCCCCTTAAGGCCAAGAATACCAAAAATCCTTTCTTCTTTGTTTATTTTGGACCACCAACAAATACATATCTTACATAAATACAAAATATATGTTTTGCATTTATCTAATGAATGGAAATTGCACCATTTTAAACTAAAAAGTAAGCTTGACAATAATTTGTGCAATTAAAAAACTATTAGGTAAAAAAACTATTGCACAAAAACAAAAATATTTCTCATTCAAAGACACCAACATACCACGTACTACTCAAATCCAAACTTAGGTGAACTAGTGTTTACTCAAGCTTAGAATTAAAAAACAGTCCGTAATTTTTTGCTTAAAACTAAGCATACTGTCCCCAAAACTGTTCAAGTAAAAAAAAAACAGAAAATTCTTTGTAAAATTTCATCATCGTGATCAACGGCGAGTTAAGCCTCAGATTAGACTTTTTAATGGGCGCTGTCCGTGTGGTAACGGATTACGAATACATAGTGTTACCACCCCTATTCATCCCGTGGGTGTCGTAAAAGGCGACTAAGGAAACAAAGTATGCAAGCAACATTATTACAAAAAGAGAAGGAAAACTTGAAACAAACCCTTTTTTCTTTTTTTTTTATTAACGTGTGGAAACTCCCTCGGGCCGTCACCCCACCGGGGTTTACGGCGGGTCGGTGTGTCGGAATCGGACCGACTAAAACCACACGATGTGCCACTCTGCGCCTGACATGGGAGGGATCCGGGGACAGCTGCTATTACGACATCCAGATCCCTCCTAGCGCCTGCCCGCTACCTCGGGCACCATCTGCGGATGAACTCTCTATTTTAGGCGACGTACGGCACACGCGGACGTCGCCCCCTCGCGGCTGGCCATTGTAGCGGATGGAGGGGAAAACCCGTCCCGTCCACCCGCGGCCACACTCAAGGCGGCATGAGGCGCTGGTACTCGCGCCTCCGCCGCCCGGTTCGCCGGCGGCGAATTGGGTCCGAGTGGAGATCGTCCTCCCGGGCCTTCTCCGCCGCCTCCTTCGTCGAAATTACGTCTTCGCAGAAGGTTGCGACCGCGGTAAAACAACTGTCGCTACCGACCATGGAGCGTATGACGGCCGGTAGCGAGAGATCTCCTCCAATAACTGCAGTGAGGACCCCACGCTGCGCCACCCAGGCGGAACAAATCGCTAGCGTGTGCTGAGCCGAGTCCTCACTGCAGTCGCAGTGGTGACAGGCGGGACTCAATTCTCTCCTGGCGACCGAGTGCAGATACTTCCCGAAGCAACCGTGCCCGGAAAGAATCTGCGTCAGCCGGAAGGAAAGGGTCCCATGCTGTCGCCCCGCCCACTCGGCGATGACCGGCTGGAGAGCCTCCACGGCGGCAAAGCCAGCACGTGGAGCCTCCAGCCGGGACGACCAACGAGCCATCGTGGCTCGACGAGCGGCCTCTCGCCACTCGCGTATCTCTTCGGGCGGGGGCCGTATGCCGCTACCTGCCCGGAAGTCAGCCGTTCGTCGATAAACTTCGGCGAGCACTTCCGCCTCCAAATCCCACGGGGGAGTTCCGGCCAAGGCGCACGCCGCCTCCGTCGATATGGTGCGGTAACCGCGTATAGCTCTAACCGCCAATATCCTCTGAGGGCGCCAGAGGCGAGCCCTATTCTGGGCGGTCAGAGCCGCCGCCCACACTGGTGCATCATACAGTGCCATTGACCGGACAACCCCCGTGTATAGCCGTCTCGCTTGAAACAAACCCTATTCCAACCCGTCTGGTCAGCGTGGTATAGTAGGCCAAAACCTCCTTGCTAAGGAGAGGCCTATGTCCATTAGTGAACTGTAAGAGGCTGTTGATGATGATGATGATAAATGGGCGCTTAAAACATGAGGCGCTTATCTCCAGCGGTATTGTTTCAAATACATATTTGTACTGACCCTATTTATTTATGTTCACAATATCAACTTTTTTTAGTCCAAAAAGAATATTTCACATATTATATGATCATTACCATGACCAACTTTTGACAAATATCCACCAAATCATATTTTTGACTCAGTATTAAAGTATACCAGAACCCTTGTGAAATAATGTCATAAGTCATCATCATCATCAACAGTTGAATAGTCCACTGCTGGACATAGGCCTTTACTTAAAGAGAAAATTTTGGTCTACTACATCACGTTGGCCAAACGGGTTGGTATAAGGTTTGTTTCTAGTTTTGCTTTTTTTTGCAATAATATTGCCCTCCGTGATTTTCTCCCTTAGTCGCCTCTTATGACATCCATGAGATAACCAAGGGTGGTTACACTCTGTATTCTTAATCCGTCACTGCACGGATGTGTAATGTCATAGGTAAAGAAATCAAAAACATATTTTCAAATTTTGCAAAATACTGCAACTATCCGTCAAACATAATTATATATTGCAGCTTGATATATAACAAACAGTCCCCTCCTTAACGTTTTTTCCTTTACTATTTCAACACACAACCAGTTAGCGTTATCGCATCACATAAAGCGAGGAATGTTGCCAAGTGTTCAGGTTGCCACTAACGATAGTGAACAACTGTTTTCGGTGACGACTTCCCGATGTGTTGGCAACATCACCGGACAAGTGTGACAGCTCACAGCCAATTCTAACACCATTTAGCTTTATTGTTCTCTGTTTGCTGAAATCTCGCTTTTGGTATGCTAAGCTGTGATACACCGTTTTTTTAGAGTTCAAACGTTTTGCGATGCGTAAATTTTATTAAAGTCTTCTAAATTAGTAATTCATCATCAACTTACTCTAGAAATGAACTAAAACCAACTAATTTTCTTTCTTGGGTTCGAAGCCCGGATTGGACCGAAAAAGTGTTATTGAGTTTTTCTGCTTACAAAAAATATTAATAACAGCCCGGAGTTTGGAAGTTGGGGTATTAACTTCTGTGTCTTGGAGAGCATGTAAAGCCATCGGCCCAACTACTCTCTCCACGGTCGTGTCGGATAACCGTCTGATTGTGAGAGTAAGGGAACAGAGAGTGCACCTGTGCTTGCACCCTCACTTGTGCACTATCTTCTGTATAACCAGCCAACTGGCTGGTCTCTGTTAAGACTGGCTGCCGTGGCCAAAATCGACTAAATGTACGTCAATTATGTAAGTATCTATAAGTAAAAATATGCTATGTAATGAAATATGTAAGTATTATAAAGATTATCCCAGGACCAAACCTGTCACCAAGTCTCTCGATATAATAGTTAAATAATATTCAGCTGCATTTACTAAATGGTAGGTTTATAAATTAGACTTCTACAAAAGAAGACTTTTTTATTGAAAAGCTGCCGAAGTATAAGCTTTAAGTTTGATATCTAAAGTGTTGTAAATGTAAATTTCAATTTAACTTTGGCAAAATATTCTCAAAAAACGTTAAACTTATTTTGTAGGCATTATTGACAATTTCTATGCAGTATGTTGTATAGAAAGATCGGTCCATGTGCTGACGGATTAAGAATATGGAGGATCCCTATTCATTCTGTATGCAACAAAATATGCAAGACAACATCACTAGAAGGAAAATTAAAACTTGAAAGAAACCCTATACCAACTATTTCAACCAGCATGGTATGGTAGGCTGAAACCTCCTTGCTAAGAAGAGACTCATATCCAGCAGTAGACTTTTAAGTACTGTTGATGATGATGATGAGAAATTTAATCAGATAAAATTTTCCATTGCTTCATTCGGCTGCCTACAGTTTGGCAGAGTAGTGCAAGTTTCCTCTTAAAGTGAAGTTTACTAATAACGAAACCTATATTCATTAATTTAGTTTTCATTTATATTTTATTAAACCTAAATAACATTGCATCTTAAAACACTAAGTTCTTTCTTTACAGGTTACATCTATAGGTAGTCAATAATATACAGTTGTATCTCACAGTTACGGGTTTGAAGGCCTGCTATCGAGACTCTCAGAGTCTCTTGAGAATTCAATAAACTTACCTCAATATTTAGCTCCAATCAAGCACAAGCCAAAGTAACTGACTCGCCGTGTAAATATATTCAGGTGTACTCGTTACGACAGTTGAAATTGTCGAGTGTGCTATTACTTTACCCGGTAGATTAAAACATTTTTTTCAAATTTATACTTTATGTACATAGAAAGTAGAGTCAATCTTCGGCCCAGAAACCAAAAGTACGTATTTATAGGTGTTACTGCTTAAGTACTTATTGCTTAAGTATTTCTTATTTAAAATATATGTATAACATATACAAAATATTAATTCTAGAAGGAGAGAGTTTACATGTATAGATCTGATTCTTAAAACTTCGCCGAGTATTTTCCATCCTGACCTAGTGAGGGAGCTCGTTCCATAATAGAACAGATTGTACCAAGAAGATAGAGTGTAGGAAAGCAGAACAGTGATTGTGACATTACAAATCAACCTATCACCGTCCACTGCTGAACGAAGATCTCCCCCAAGCGCCAAGCGCCAACCATCCCGGTCTTGGGCAGCCCGCATTCATTCACATTAGGAAATTGAAGAAGTTGGTAGCAGATCAAGAGATACTACCGACTCCGATAAGTATTGATTATTACTGAAATTTACTCATTAGTTAGGAAAGAGAACTTGAAGAAAAGAGTAAAGAATAAATGGTAGTTAAAGCCCATGTCGAATGAGAGCTATACTCAGCCACGTGATCGTATATGCTTAAATTAGAAACAAAACGAATGCAATTATTGAGATGACAGTGAAGCTTATTAAACAAATCTGCATTCATCCTTGTTGAATATTGGGAATATAAGAGCCTGAATGAGAATTAATTTCGTATTTCTTGGCAGAAAATTCTTAAGCCTATAGAAAGACCGCAATGAACCTGTGACTTACTGCTACACAGATGAAGAATAATAGTGTCAATGTGCAATCCGAGGTCCTTCAAACTTTCACAGTATGCGATAACCATGCCATCGTAAATAAGTGGCGGAACTGAAGCAAGGCCAAGCTGGCTCATACGGCGATTACTTCTGATGAATTTTCCTGACATTTTTTCGAGTTCACCGATACGCCAAACATAGTGAATCAGTTTTTAATTCACAGATTTTAAGTATACAAGTATTATTATTTTAATGTGACTATTATTAAATATAACATAGTTGAATTATAAAGAGTTATCATCGGCACTTGTAATATCTGAATTATTAAATAAATTTAAATATTAGTTATTTCCTTCCTTCTATTTGAAGGAATGTAATATTATGATATACCAGTGTTGAGTTCTTCTATTAGATAACTTTAATTTTGCATCGTGATGTACTGTATAACTTAAATTAGTTTATTACATATAATTAACTAATTAATACACCTTAATTAATAAAATAAATAAATACATAAATAGACAAATAAATACACAATAACATAAATAAAAAAAAATGAATGGTGTCGTGGGACACCAGGTAGGAACGAAGTTCCTTCGGATAATGTGGAATCGACACAATTTGCAAAAAAAATCGTGCTCAATTTTATGTAGGTTTTCTTGATTTTTCTCTTAAATTTTGCTGATTAGTTTTTATTTAAGTACAAGAAAGTATTTAGGAAATTCAGTATTTTAGGAAATAAAATAATAAATTCCTTAAAATAATAAAATAGCACACATGACGCGCTTTCGCGCCTGCGCACGTCTCATTTAACGGTTTTATTCCACGCACTTTTTTCCACAGATTTATTCCACAGATTTATTCCACGCACTTTTTCCACTTACGGTTTTACTATCACATTTTTTTCAGTTCGGTCCCGCAGCGAAATCCCTATCCCCTCCAAGCCTGCCGTAAGGAACTTCGTTCCAATAAATACATACATAAATAGACCTTACATATGTTTGACATAACCTTTATAGATAATTCAAAAATTTACTGATATCACGCTTTCATCATATTTTACTTTACCTTCAACAAATTATTCTTAGTAAATAATTTTAAGAGTGAAAGATATGAAAAAATTAAAACCTATGAATTCTCGGAATCTAAAATGCATTTTACATACATATTTATTCTGCTAGATACGCTGATTTTAAGATAAGAAGATTGATGGAGTCAAATGGTGGCAAAGTGCCAGTTGAGTGATTAACTAAATCATAGTAATTAAATGAAATAATCGCTTCCTATTACAGCTTGTACGCCCTGAAAACGAAGTTGGTAATAGAAACCTTAAATTTATTTTATAAAGTCTTCGCAATAAAAGTAATGATGGTGAGCATACATTAATGTATGCAAAACTGCACTTCTACATTGCGCAAAGTATCATGAAAACTCGAGCTAGTTAAACAGCCATTAAGCTGGCGAATATCCAAGCTATCGTGTACGACGAGGCATTGGATCAAATAGGTACCACTTTTTTATATTCTGTAAACTGCACTGAATGTTTGGAAGCTCTGTTCGGGAAAAAATTAATACTAGGCAAAGAAAGCCAGGAAAAATGTATGTTGAATCTTTTCTTTTGTAATAAAAATGTGATATTTTCAAATGACTTTGCCACAAAGGGTCTTTTTTATGATATAGTACGGTAAATAAACAGATGAACCACCTGATGGTAAATGTCTATCCCCGCTCATGGATAGCCTGTTGTAAGTTTTGTTGCCACCTTTTGAGCTCTCCCTTCAAAAACAGGACCTCACTCAGTCGGTGAAAAATAATGAAGTAACGCCGTGGGAGCATACCGGTCAAGCCTGTCCATTCATTTCGAATTATAATTTAATATTCCATTGCTGACCATAGGCCTGTCCTTAAAAAGGAGTTTTTGACCTACTATAACTGACCAAATGGGTTGGTATAGAATTTGTTTCAAATTTTCCTTCTTTCTACAGTGATGTTGTCCTACATAGTCTTCTTACGACACCCATGGGATGAATAGGGGAGGTGACACTCTTTATTTTTTCTATAGTAAGAGCCTGCCAAAGTGACTCTACTCTGCCTGATGGCAAGTATGAATAGAATCCATAGAGTTGTGGTCACCATACTCATTGAAAATGCAGACAATGCGGTATAGTAACCCACACCATGGCGGCCTAGTGAAATTCTCTTTCACGCCCCGCTTGGGGACGTAAAAGGCATGACAGTCATCGTGGCAGTGTAAGGTTCACACTGTTACCACGATAACTGTCACCCCTGCATCAATGGGCCTCCGGCCTCGCACTCACCAATGAAACACGACATCACGGGTGCTGTCGCTTTAGGTTGATCTTTTGTGGGAGCTTAGTACTACCCCGGTCGAACCGACCCGTTCGTGCTGAAATCAGCGTGGCTCTACTACCTATGAAACGATCCATCCCTTAATCCAACACGATTTAATAATACTAATATGTTTAGTTGCTTTAAACCTGGTACACGTAAGTATAACATTTTATTATTATTAAAACACAAACATTTTTTACCACTACGAGTATGTATCATTGCAAAATTATTTAACAGTCTACTGAAGGCATGCTTCAATACTATAAGAAGTACGCATACCTTTATTTCAGTTAACTCTTCTAGGTATTATTACTAGTTTTTAGAAACAGGTAGAAAAGGGATTATGGGAGTTCCCACATTGCATCTACAATCCGTAGGTGGCCCCGGATACGTCGGGGTTCCAGGGATTTCCTTACTTGGGTGCACTTGGTGCCTTTGCTACTGGTGCCTGAGACGGTGTGCGGTTTTTGGTCGATTCGAGTCCGACATAACCACATATAGGCGGTATCGGTGGGGACTTAAATTAAAAAATATTGTATATTCTATACTTAAATATATCACAACATATCGATAAAGAATGAGATTAAAATAGATAGGTATAGAAAATATTAATACATATTCAACTTAGACACGATTTAAATTTGATTAGCCCTTAGAATGAACATTTTACTCCGTACAATGGTCTATTTCTATTATTTCAGGCATTTCTATATATCTTATGATTTTATATAACTTATTCTTGTATTATTCGTATATATAATTATAATTTGCGTTTTATTAAGATGATTGAAATATCATTATAATACTATTTAATAAAAAAGAAAGTGATTTCATTGTAATATATGTATTTATTATCAGAAACACTATATCTAAATCCATTAGTCAGTATTTTATATGGAACCTAAAATAGATAAAACCGTTTATGACTCAGTCTTTAAAAAGCATTTATATTCATAATCTTTATTTAATAACATTTTATTCAAATTATGTAAATTAAAAATTGTTATTCTA
Source organism: Hypercompe scribonia (assembly GCA_949316085.1). Classification (NCBI taxonomy): domain Eukaryota; kingdom Metazoa; phylum Arthropoda; class Insecta; order Lepidoptera; family Erebidae; genus Hypercompe; species Hypercompe scribonia. The sequence goes on from OX438975.1 coordinate 17,319,357, forward strand.
CAATTTTACCAATAACTTTTGTTCAGTAATTTGCGAAAGATGAGTTGCGTACTGGGACTCGCGCATTAACAGAGGCGTCAGCGCACATAGCCAGTGCACTGCCATTATTGTCCCTGGCCCCGCTCGTGTTTTTCTTCTCGCATCGTTCGGAGGCCGTCAGAGTCATGAAAGAATTCTTCGTGTGTCTTGATAGCTAGTGTATCGGTAATTGGTGGTTGTGTATGAAATGATTACCAGGAAGTTTTAGACTGTTCGAGTGAGATCTGGGTCCGAAAGTTCATCCTGGCTCAATCGTCGTGTGCTTACCGTTCCACACACTTCCATTTAAATAGCACCAATGATTTACAACCTGCTCTGGTAAGTATCGACCAAAATACATGGGAGACATTACCTTGGCATACAACTTATATTAATATTAAAAAAAAATTCCACTGCAAGTTCTGAAACTTCTCTATACAAAAAATATTCAACTCAAGTAATTGTTTCATTGCTGAAAATAGGTAACACACACACGTAAAAGCACATAAACCGATATTGCCATTCCTTTAAAGCGAATTAACCAAAGTTGCAAAGCTTACCGGGTAATTTCAGCAATGTCCGAAGCCGTTATTATGCTATCGCATACAGCACGAATATCCCTTACAGGCGGTTACATTCACTAAGTAATTCCATTACGTCCGTTTGTGTGGCCAAATTGTATAGTAGACGTATGTAGGTAGTAAACCAGTTAGCGATGCCGCAAGTCAATCTGCTGTCGAGTTTACATAGTTGCGTCCTGGGACTCACTTGGCTCGCGCTAGCTGTACAACAATCAACCTTATTTGTATGCCTACAAGTCACAACTAACCAGAGTATATCTTGTATAATTATGTAAATAGTTTTAGAAATTCAAAGATTGAGTGACAACTCCTTTTAGACCTTATACTTTTTAGTTAAGGAACGTATTGAATAATTATATAGTACACCTATATTAATTATTTTTTTATTGAAACTACTTCTTGAATTTCATGTGAAATTTTTTAAAATTGATTTATATTGGTATTTTTACAAGTGGATTATAGTACCAGGATAATCTTATTTTACCAATAATATTTATTTGTCTGACTACCTTGTTGGTCTAGCGTTTAATGTACGAGTATGCGCCTGCCGATCAAAAGGTCTTCGGTATGATTACTGATTGTACCAAAAAGTGATATTGAGATTTTCTGATTATAGAAATGCTATATAACAGTCCGAAGTTTAATCCTGCGCTATCCTGAGTCGCTCCTGCGCTTGACTTATTCTCGGTCGTGTCGGATAGTCGTCTTATTGAATTTTGAGAGTAAAAGAACAGAGAGTGGGCATCTATTTGTCCACTTGTACACTATAATACCTCCTGCATAGTTGTCTGGTTTTCGTTGAGACTGGCCGCCGTGGAAGAAATCGGCCAGGAGTGCATCGCTTATTTACCAAAGAACTTCGCATGCGTGGCGATAGAAATTTTAGATATTTTGTTTGAAAGCATTGTATCTGAATAAACTTTAATAGAATATTTAAGTGGATTCTTTTAAATGAAAACAAAGAATTTAAGTTGTAGCGTCCATTATTGATTACTTCTTTTTATTGGTGTACAGATATACTGTAATTTGTTTTCGTTGACGGGATGGTGATGTATGCGTTAGGTATGCAATGTAACAATTCATATATTCTATCAGTTGTTATCTTGTTTAAATTCTCCGTATACTTATTATAGATTGGAAAATATGGGACCTAAGTTCATAAGAAATTAGGTGTGTAGTTTAAAAGCATTGTTCAATAATCCATTCACCCACTAATAAAGTCAAGGACAAAAGTGCTCAAAGGAACAAAAACTTTAATATTACTGCCAGTCATTTACTGCCAATTTAATTTTTCACACTTTTATATTAATACATGTGTGCTAAATTCAATAAATTTGTGAGTACTCCTTCTCTAACTAATGAATTTTGCAGCGAACTGCAGTAAAGCATTTTTTTTTAATTCTGAATCATCTTTCACCCACTTCAATAAATACGCCTTAGCCTATACGTACATAGGTACACTCTAAATTCTCAACATGAAACATTTCGCTATAATTAAAACGAATTCTACGGAGGTTACCAGTGATAGAAGTTGGCCCTCAGACACGATGCTGACGTAATGCCGACACTATTAACGTGAAGTTGGACACGGTATATGCCAATTTACCTTCACCAATCAAACGTTTACACTGCAGAGTATAATTATGTAATATATTTTAAATTATACCCAATTGAAGTGGGCAAAATAACATTTTTAACAGAAACTAACAGTTAAACTAGATTGCTATTAAAAAGCTACTGAATAATATGATCGGAGTTCCTAATTCTGGGGGAAGATGTAAAGATGCTAGTGTCCATGGATGGTGGTATAAAATAAACTGCTTTATCAAGCCAACAGCTCAGATTCGTATGATGGGTACATCAGTACCAATCTAATCGACTTTAACAAAAATAGCACAGCTACTTTTAATGTTTCGAATACGATTAAATGAATTGAAAAATAGTGTTCAAAAACCCCTATCCTTTAGAATATAAGAGCATTTAACTTAGCTGGACTAAATTGAAGAAAAATCAATATTTAAAGTCTTTACTAGAACCTTTTGTGTGTAATGCAAGACAATTTAGGTTATGTCCAGGGTCTATGTGATTATTGGTTACCACTTTCTTGAATAGAATTTACAAAGAATGTCAAAGTGAATTTTTAGTAGAGTTTCTTCGTCAGCATTTTCACCACTAATTCTAGATAATTTAACTTTAAACCAGCTCAGAGTGAAGTGCTTAATTAAATGTTTGTCCTGTAATAAATAAATAATGTGTGTGAACCTAGAAAATTAGAACACTCATATAATATTTAAATTCTTATTCCAACATCCTACTCTATAAAGCAGATTATACTCTAGCCAAAGTTTAATTACGAGCAAAAGTGCCTAATTCTGTACTCATGTCAATAGATGACAGATAAGCTAAAAAAGGAGTCGGTATTAATATAATTTTCTCATCAGATTCCTGAATCTTGACCTTCCAGTAGAGCACTCGGCGAAAAACTCTTTATAATGACATGAGTGGCAGTTGTTGCTAAAAAATAAATATATAATAAATGTTGATGTTTTGAAATATAGAGACCTACAACAACTTGACGCAAAACAAGCTGGTTCAGTATTGAAACCACAAATACTACGACATAAAGGGAACTAACACTTGTATTTATTTATCGACATAGATTTAAAATGCATAAAACTCTTTATATAGCTTTTTTGCATTTTTTTTTTATTTTGCCTGTGCTAATCCAAACGATATCTAGCCTAAATCTAATTATAGACAAGTTAAGATTTTGCGGTTATTCTTTATTTCCATAATTTACGAAATTTTAATTGTGTTTATTTGAAATAGGGCTATGTTCAGCAGTGGACTGTGAAAATAGGAATTGTTGGAATAGGGTTTGTTTCAAGTTTTCCTTCTCCGCATAATGATCTGGTCTTGCATATTTGGTTCCCTTAGTCGCCTTTTACGATACCCACGGGATGAATAGGGGTGATAACACTATGTATTCTTAATCCATCACCACACGGATTTACACTTGAACTGATTTTTTCATAAGATACAAATTGCATTAACCAGTTAAACTGATTTTCTCGTCTAACAGAAATTAAATTGAGCGGCCCAGAGACAAAACGTAATCTAATTGGAACACGTATGCAAAACAGGATTCCCTGCACTGGGCTATCCGTTACCGATTAATAACTTTATCGTACGGTGCGGTTTTACGATCCGACAATACAAAAGAAATGCTATGACGCTGGAAAGATAGTCCCACAGAGATATGTCACATAGAATACGACACAGATTTATAGGTTTTTTCGGTGAATTTAAATTAGAGATCCCTATATAACTTAGTTTAATATATTTTTTTATTGATATGAATATTTTTAGAACTCCCTCGGTGTCACAGTGGTAACTTATTCGACTGCTGTGCTTGAGATCTCGGGTTCGATTTCGATATGATGCACGTTTTAAATATCATCATCAAAAAGAAACTATATGTGTATTTGTACTAGTTGTCTAGTTACCATGTAGTACAAGCTCTGCTTAGTTTGGGACTAGATGGCGTCGTGTGGCAGATGTCCGAAATGCTATTATTGTTACTATGTAAGTAAATTTCTTTACTTTTTTATGATATATTATATAAATGCCTTTATTTTTAGGGTTACAATTGTTTTATGATATAAGGGGCAAACAAGCAGATTTGTCAGCTGACACTTAGTGAGTACCGACGCTCGTGGACATAAGTGTGTTATGTTGACTTTTGAATGTTCTCTCTCCCCTAAATGTGAGAAAAATGTTTTGAATAAGTTATATTTACTAACTGAGAGCAAACTGATAGTGTTTATAAAAATTTTACGAATTTCGTTATGCCTCAGGCTTTGGTCGTCTGCAAACAAGCAAAGTTTTTTATTTATGAAAATTCTGTACAGCTCCGTAGATATTTTTTGTCACGAGTAACGACCAAAGCGACAGAAATATCGAGTGTTTTAAAAAATACGAACAAAGTGGATAGTACCTATTACGACTTGAAATAAAAATTAACTCAGACGTTCCCGATTAAGTAGAACTTAAGTTTATTAAAATTCGTTTTCTTTGTATGATCTCCTTTATAATTTACTCACTTCGCAGGTTGTTTTGTTAAACTCTGTAGTTCAATTTTCATCTATCTGTGAAAGTTATCTATCTATCGTTTAAAAAGTGTGTCACACATGGCCTGTTGGTCTGGTGGTTAGTGATCCTGACTGCTAAGCCGGAGGTCGTGGGTTTGATTCCCACCCAGGTCAAATCTTTATGTGAAGTACACGATCATTTGTTCTGGGTCTGGGTGTAATTTTAACATGTATGTATTTAGAAATATACCGTCTGATTCTGTCTGGTTACAAACAAATCAACCTATCACCATCCACTGCTAAATGAAAATTGAGGGAGTCAAGGAGCGCCAACTATCCCAATCTTGAGCAATTCGCACCCATCCACTGCCAACCACCTTCTTTATGTCGTCGGTCCATCGCGTCGCAGGGTACCCAACACTACGTTTGATCAATCGTAGTCTCCACTCTAGCAAATTTCAGCTCCAGCGACCGCCGGTTCATCTGGAGACATGACCGGCCCACTTCCACTTCAGCGTACTGATTCTCTGTACGATATCAGTTACTCCCGTTCTTTGTCGAATAATCTCATTACGAATTTTATCAGCCAAAGAAACGCCCAGCATCGCACGCTCCATCGCACGCTGAGCTACTTTAAACTTGTGGACCAGTCCAATGATGAGTGTCCACATCGCGGCTCCGTATGTCATTACGAGTAGGACGCACTGGTCAAATACTTTGGTCACCATAGTTCACTGGTTTAGCCTAGTTTGGGATCAGACGGCTGTGTATGAGGTGTGTGAGAATATACACATAAATCTCCACGTTATCGATATAAACCTGTGTATGATCTGTAATATTTTTACTTATACTCTTTTTCTACTATAGCTTTGGGGAGGTCTGTCTCCAATAGTGGAAGTCCTTCGTGTTGATGATTTTTTTTAAAAGATTTCATACATAATTTTTGCTCTTTGTAGCTGTAGATATTCATCTATGCTAATAGCATCGAGTCCGAGAGAAATAATTGGATTTCGTATTAAATGCATTTGTGTAGCGGTACAGAGCGCGGTGGCTGCCTGGAGCGTTTTATCGTTAAAAATCAGCACTATGGTATATACGATTACGGTATGATAAATATACGATTCTATATTTAAATATCTTCGTTAAGGTTCTGCAAAAACCTACTAACTTTATAATGATAACGGGTTTTAATCTGCAGAGAATCATTAGAGATCATGTGGGGTCTTTACTTACTGTGATAAGACTATTCTTCTAAAAACATTCACAAAATATTTTTAAATAACCGAGTCACTATTATTTATAATATATATATAAATATATGTATATGTATATAGGTATTTACAAAAAACAAGTATTAAGTATTCTTTCATTTAATCTCTTATGGTTCTTCTCGTAGACTCCTTTGGGGAGGGATCTCGGGGTAACTTTACGACCTGTTTAAGTAGTTCTCCGTGCCACCTGGAACTACAGTTACGTCACTGGGTTGGGCTCTTGAGCCTGTTGGTATTACCAGCATGTCAGTCCGGTGGGGGAACGTCTCTAACGAGGTCAAGCTTTTGCGGATAGATTCCATAACGCGACCAGCATGGTAGCTACGCCTGGATTTCATTCTGTGTTCCCTCGTGTGCTTAGCGATGCCGTGCTCTAGGGGGTAGGGACCCCGAGAAGCGCCCATCAGCCAGCACCAAGCAGAGTGACGGGTAAGGTCCGGTAGGTATTGCCATGAAGAAGAGGTCTCGCAGCAGGCCTTGCCTGTACGGCATTCACCAATGGTAAGGCACGAGCTCGCGCAGGTGGTGGGCTTACGAGCCATCGATACGCACGAATAGGCTTGAATTCAGACGTCTCACGAAGTCATTCAGGCTCTCCATACGCAGAACCCTGTTGTCCTATTAACCAGATTGTCCTATTACGCATAAAGCGACGGGGGTTGGTGAAGGTAACTAGTGCGAGCGACTGCTGTGCACGCAGACAGCGGCAGTTTATCTCAGAAACGAGCGCAAACCATGCCGGAGAACCATAAGTAAGTTGCATGCGAATGTAAGTACGCCTTGTACACACCGAGCTTCACACGGAGTATCAGTCAGTCTAGTTATCATAGAACAAGTTTTGCTTTTGCTTAGTTTAAAGTTAGATGGTGTTGTGTCAAATGTCCAAAACATTTATATATTGAAAGTATAACTCTTTTGAAATTTTCATGGGCGTATTTTTTAGGTTATATCATGGTCTTCTAATTAATTTAATTTCAGCGTATAACATTAAAAGATAGTGTCAATGGGAATTATCGTAAAATATTATTTCAAGTGGCCTTATTATGTAATACAATTTAATTTTTCTATTTTACTAAGAATTTTCTACTCTTCGGTTGGCAAGTTATTTAATCTGACTGCACGAATAGCATAGTTGTTTAAACGTGACCGTTTGCCGCTTTTTACTGCCTTAAGTGTTATGGGTTCAAATCCCACGGAAGACAACAATTTGTTGTTCTGAGTTTGGATGTTCTTTCAGTTTGATACATGCTGTGTTTATATTATCTCCCATGATGCAGGAATATTTTTAGTGCGGGAATTATAATTTTAAAGAAAAAGAAAGAAAAGGAAAATCACTAAAAACATGTGTAGGTGAAAAAAGTATGTTTTTTAGACATCCCAGTACCCAGTAGTACCCATGGATTTTTTAGACAAAGAAGTAAATTCTTAGATAGTCCAACGTTAATAATAAATATTAAAAAGTCTGAGATCGACGATGGCTACGCCATCTATTGCCAGGGATGTGGACTATTATATGATATAATTTATATAATCTGTTTATAAGTAGATCTATAAATAAATACATATCAAGTAATCAACAAGTCGCACTACTCCGATATTTTTTATCTAGGGCTTCAAAATTTCATTCTCATTTATAAATGTTTCATTCTAACTAAATCAGTATTCTACCCACATTTATAATATAAGGATCCCTAATACATTTTTTCATTGTTAACTTTCAGTTGAGTAGCTACATAAATTTCATCTATGTATCGTCTCAACGGTTCATTATCTTTGAACAGAGTTTTCTTTTTAAGATTGCCGCAAAAAGTCGTCAAACTTCAATCCTTTATTTGTGATATTTGAAAAAACCGTCGCGGGCAACTTTTTGAACTTTTAGCATCACAGGAAGAAAGATATAAGTATGCATACAACTCAAGTAATAAGTAAAAGTAGTAAAAATCGTGATTAAATTACATTTCATCTTAAAAACTAAAAGTTATGATTTCAATTACATATTAAGTTTTCAGAGTTGAATTTCTATTATTCAACTGGTAATCTCACTCCTTCTGTAAACTTTGTAACCTTCTGGATTTTTTAAGTTCGAAATGCGGATATGACTTATGTAGAAAGGTACTATGGACTTACGTAATTTAATTTGAGGTCTACCAAATAGAGGATCGAAGTAAATGCAGTCCAGAATGAATGTAAACTAATATGTTTACGTAACTAATATGTTTTTGTATATCCCTGTGATCCGAATAAAGATTCATGAAATGGTAAATTCCACGTCCCTTGTACATACATACCAAATTCGACTATGCCCGACAAAAAAATTATAAAACATCTAAACTTGCTGTCGTGTACATTCAGTTCGAATTTTTTACCGCCCGATGTTAATAGCTTTTCCGCGAACAATTTTATGTGAAAAATAGGCATGTCAAAGCAACTAGTTCCTATGTGTACATCGTACATAAATTATTAAGGATCGATGAGGCATACCTCGCCTAACAAACAATACTATATTCGAATAAAGTTCCTTACAAAAAGCACACCACCTTAAATATTTGGAATAAGGTTGATTTTATCTCGATTTCAGTTTTGAAAGTTTGTTCGTATGTTTGTTGTGAAAGGCGTACATGACTGTTAACACCGCAGCCCTGATTGATGATTCATGATTGTTTACAAAGCTAACTAATAGTAGGGGATAGTTTGTACTGCTTTTGTTCTGAAACCGGACAGAATTTGTGGAAATTGATTCATTAGGTGCAATAGCTTTGTTTGTTGATGATTTAATCAAATGGATACGATCGTGGTCACAAGTAATCCTACAAATCACATAATTATTTTTCGCTTACATTAAATCTTTGTTCCACGGGTACATTTCTGAATAAAGACCAGCAAGTTTAAATGCACGAATTATGCATGCTATTATAGAAATTTTGCATATACACCGTGTATGCAAAATTTCTGCGTGCAGAATTCGTGAAAACGCAAACTAAAATTTCTAATTAATTTATAATTTGAGGTATGCACAGAATATTATACCAACTTCTATAATAATTGTTTAATCTTTTAATGTATAATACACTGATTCGAATAATTCAAATAAGGAATATAATTTTGCAGTCGTGGTCTATTTGTATAGCACAGACAATAAGACAAAATCACACAATACTTAAATGCCAAAAAACACAGTAACAGAGTAAGTGTTATTATGTTTACTAATAAAGTACACATTTCAGAATTCAGAAGTAGAGCAGTAACCATTATTACAGTTAAAATTTCAATAGCAGGCCATTCATGTGTGTGTTTAATGTGAACCCTTTAAATTCGTAAGTGAAGTATAATTACGAAATTTTCAAAATATTATTAAAAAAGACTGATGAAAATATGAGTAGATCACTTATTTACAAAATGATTAAATTTTAACTAAAACTCATTTGCTGTTCTTGCAGCGACTCTCATTTCTTCTTTGTGGACACAACTTTAAGAACCAATTACGTAAAGTGCTCTCTGATGTATTATAAATGTTCTTAAATTTAAAACTAACTAATTAAAAGTTAAATGTACGTTTTTAAGAATCATCGTTATGCTAACCTTTTGTTAACTTAGCTTAGTTTTATTAGTTTAACTTAAAATCATAAAAGTGCATATTATGTGTTCTGTTGACTGATGGCACTTGGTAGAACTGGCTAAATATACAGAATTAAAAAACACTTAGTCGCTCTTTGAAAATGTCGTGAGATAACATTTATTGAAGTAAGCTTTGTGGAACAGTACAAGTGTTTTAATCAATATTAAAGTACATGTTTGAGGTCTTCACAGCCAACTTCTATATTTTAAATGTCACATGGGTGTACCATGCGATTACTTCACGACTTTTTAATTTTTTTTTTTTTTTGTTTTTTTTATCTGCCACTTGGCGATCTGTGTTAACACAATGAGCCAATCATCTGGTATTCAATCTAGTAATTGTCTATAGCAGTAAGAGTATTCTTCAGATTCCCCAACCAAATCTTGTGGTCAGTTTAGGCACATCATGCCGCTTTAATCGATCGTGCGATACACTGCCTGTACCTTGCAGTCCTGAGGCCAACTCATTTACGTGAGTGGATATTCTGGTTTGATAGCTTCTACTGTACTCAGTGACCTCTTGTTTAACTGTTCTGATATTCAAATCTGTGTGCATATGTTTATTGCTCACGTAATACGGTATATTTAGCATGACTCTTAGCGTTTTGCTTTGAAATCTCTCGAGAATCTCGATATTACTATTGCTAGCAGTTCCCCACAATTGAATACCATACGACTTTTTAATGATGCCAAACTCATCTGTCTAAAAAAAATATTGACATTGAACATCTCTATTCGAGTATTAAAAAAATTAAGTTAATAGTTACACCGTGCAACACTCATTTACCTGTATCGTATAAACAGTACTTCACTATGTATATTTGTGAAATTAAAACGCCCAAGCGCATAACAAAAGCATTTACAATAAGAATTGTTCACACAATATTTTAACACATACACTAATAAAATTATCAATTTTAAATATCTATTAGTGAGCAGTACTTCCGTAAATAGTTACTTGGGACCACAAGGTTTCAAGCCACATGCACTTTAAGAATCAAGTAGTTACGAACACAATTTCACTTATTTCGAGCGCTAGTAGTCAAGGGGTGGGTTTACTATGTAGTTCGCCTTTTATAGCCTAGGTGGCGTTACTGTCATCAATACATTCGCGTTCTTGGTTCAAGTCACTGTTATGATGACGGTACGTATTTTAAAATACAAATGAGTTCCTGATTAAACTAACGAATGAATGTCTTAAATTCGATTCCCTCTCAGTATGATTGTGTTACGAGCATTATATAATTTTTGTATCTAGGTTTACTTTATTCATAATATTTATGTGTTTGGCATATTTAGGTATGTTTATTATCAGCAGTCCGGTTACGATAGCACACACACATCACGTCACACGTCACATCAACAGTAACAGCCCACAGCTGGACATGAGTTCACTTTCTTTTAACTATCGTATATGAAATGTATGTAGTTATTATTATCGATATTTTACCAGAATATTTATGGTAAGTTAGGGATCATAAACCTTAACGAGGATTAAGAGTGACTAACTACTTTAAGTTTTTCTCTATTAAATATAATACATAATGATTCTTTGCGTCAACCATGAATAAGAGTGCCATGCTAATACAAAAAGCAGGTCAACAATTGATTTCAATGTTCTACTTTCTCTATGATACTGAAACTCCAAACCATTACGTTTTTCAATAGACTATTATATGGTTTTCGACGAGTCAAAGACCAAAGTAACTTGGCACTTGATATTTCAATATATTTTATAGTTTGCAGTTCAAGATACATTAGAGGGTAGGTTAAAGAGTAGGTGTAAGTGATCAACAGTTTGGCCCATCAATCAACTTCGCAACAACACTGAATTTAGATCACCAAGCGATCATATCGGAAACCTTGTTCAAACACTGTTGTTGTTTGGTGACGCATAACAAACTGATCTGTTAAATAATTGAGATTTTAAAGACAAAACTTTGTTTAACCAATATTTGCGTTTAAAATTGTTTACATGAGTTAAGATAAAGGACTTGTTGATTATGTAATTTAGCGAGTATTAAATTTTTCTGTAACTAGTAATGTAGAACATTTTGCCCTTTCAGTAATTTTGCTTCTTAGAATAATCCAGATAAATGTAATTATTGCGATATTTTACAAACCCGTTATCGGAAATACAAAAGAACATACTTACTTACAACTACTTTAGGTATTAATCGCAATTATAAGTACAATTAACCATTGATATTTAACAAAATTTAATGCCTGCCATATGAAAAAATTAGTTCTAATTAAAAAAAATGAAGAATCGAAAACCTTTTCTTGCTTATAAAACTTATATCTTATAACTGAATACTACACGTATTTTTGAACTTTTCTTAAATAGCACCAAATACAATTACCACATTTATTGACGTGACAACGTCTTAAATTAGGTTGCGGCTGGGAGTCACTTATGAAAAAGTGTAACGCCCGGTAACGTTACGATGAGTCACCGAACGAGAGAGAGGCCCGCCGAATGCCTTGCGTCTCTCTCCCACTCAACTATGATCGGTCTGCCGCGCGCGCAGCACTAGAGAATTAGGCGCATTGAATCGGCGCATGCTTGTGTCTCTGTCTTTGTCTTTCTCGAACGTTCTTGGCGTTGGAAAAACAAGAAAGCGTCACAATACAAGTTCACACGTGTGGTTAAAGTATCGTCAGCTGTGTCTGTAGTGTAATTCTTATTTTCATTCAATTCCTTGTTCCTATTGTGCAATTTAATTATATTCATATCAATAAATATTCTACCGAGAAAAAGACGTTGTCACGTAAAATCTTCGCCCGTAAAACCGACTTTACAGGCAACCATTTTTTTTTTGCTTTGAATTTAAACCGTCGCCTAAATTTATATTATTATTGGAAGGTGTCTCCGTTTTTGTTCAACATCATGATAAATATTGCCATTATACCATTATCGTTGCCATTATGACTCTTGATTTTTACAGCAAGAAAAAGCACTTTGCTTTGTTCGCTTGGAATGTTTTGTTATTATTAACGGTTTCTTTTTAATGAACTGTCACAGAATCGATGAAATACTACTTTTAAGGTGTTTTATATATTTACTTGTAATATAAGTGTATTAATAATTAATATTGCAATGACCATCCAATATTAAAAATAATAAATAAAATGTTTTCATGCCGCGTGGTGACGTGTTAAGGATACAGAATGTCACTACCCCTATTCATCCCATGTGTGTGGGAGGCGACTAAAGGAACAAACTACGAAAGACAACATATAAAGAGAAGGAAAACTTGAACAAACCCTATACCAACACGTGTGTATAGCGTGGTATAGTAGGCAAAAACCTCGTTTAAAAGGAGAAATTTATGTTCAGCAGTTAGCAGTGGCAATTAAAAGCTGATTCATGCTGTAAGTTGATATTATATTAATTCTGTAAGTTGATACTTATTCATTACAATAAAAACGAAAGCTAATAAAAATAATTTTACTGCCTATATCATTAAGATTTGTAAGAAATACTCTTGAAAAACTATTGAAAAAGTCACAAGAAATATACTAAATTGATTAAAAAGGTTAAAATATTAAGTGTTTTGTGAGCGCAGACTTCTTGTACCTGACTGTATACATTTCAATATTTCATTACCGATAAACAAGCTGTGGCTCTTAGTTTGTGGCCTAGTTTTAATTAAGGAAATTTTAAAATAATTTACCTAAACATTTGTTAAGAAAAGTCCTACTTAAAAAAGTTGGTTGAGGAGAAACCTCAATCAACTTTTTTAAACAGGACTTTGAACGAGGCATTTTCCATAAAGTAAAAGTCCTTTTCAAAAGTGCCTTAATGTTCCTATTATTTACAGTTTAAATTACTCTCTAGAGTTCTCTGTAGCTAGTATTAATTCAACGTTACTGTTATCCATGCTCTGTATGAAAGTTTTAAGTAGGATTTTCACGCGGATCACAATTTGGTCTTTAGGCTAATACGTTTAATCTGTCTCAGGCCATAGTTGGCCGAGTAAACATCCGTAAAATATAACATTTACTTTTAAATTTTAAAGAATAAAAAATCATTTCAAGTTGCAAAAACTGGATAAAATAAATAACATCATCTTCATAATCGTTCACATCAAGAAAGCTAGAATTCCGCAAGTCAGTTGACGTGGGGAATTCAGTTGACACCGGCTACTTTTAATAGCCGTCTCTGGCGGCGCGCCAGTGTCCCGTTAGAGAATAAATGTAGAACACTAACTTGTTACAAACGGGGCTCGTATAATAACTTAGCATTGCACTAAACTTTAAACTCTATTGTGAGTAGAAAGAAGACTTTATAACCTTGTCGTTGGATATGAAAAATCGTTTCATGTAAAAGAATTGTTTGATTATATTTTAGAGTCTGTCTTTAACCAGCTTGTGAAAATAACTACCGTAAACTGACGGAAATCTGGTTTCACATCACATCAACAGCCGTTAACAGTCCACAGTTAGACATAGGTCTCTTCTACCTTTTTTTGTAACGTGTGGAAACCCCCTCGGGCCGTCACCCCACTAGGGTTTACGGCGGGGTGGCGTGTCGGAATCGGACCGACTGATACCACATAGTGTGCCACGCTGCGGCTGTTATAGAAGGGATCCGGGAACAACTGTTATTACGACATCCAGATTCCTCCTAGCGCCTAACTTTCTTCTGCCTAGATAGGTCGCACATAATTGAAAAGTATAGATTATATTGTGTAATCACAATCATTCACCTATGTATAAATAATTAAATAATAAATATATAAATAAATATTTCAGACATTTAACACACAACGCCATCTAGTTTCAAACTAAGCAGAGCTTGTGCTATGATAACTAGACTGACTGATAGAATACTTATATACTTTTTTTTTATAAATACATACATATTATACATAGAAAATATCCCAAACTCCGAAACAAATATTTGCAGATCATACAAACATTTGATCCGACCCGGAAATCGAATACGAGACCTCTATTTTTTTTTTTTTTTTTTTTTTTTTTTTTTTTTTTTTTTTTTTTTTTTTTGATATTGACCTAGCTGTTGGCCTGGGATGGCCTCTACAACTTTACACGGGCATTACGGTGAGCGCTGAGGGCTCTCAACCGGTCATTTGTTAAGCAACATAGCCCAAGGGCACCCCCTGTGGGATACGAACCTCGGCTTGGGGTGTTGCTGCTACGTTGGGGCGACCTACTCCCATGATTTGTATATGATTTACGCGGCGCGTATTCCGCCCCCGACGACGGGGACGAAAACGCGGACGGTTCCTATTCCTAGATTGCCTAGCTGTGTCCGCTCTACGTTGAGCGAGCGTGATCTCGTCATCTGGTTCTTCTAACGCGTGTCTGGGTCGTCGTATCTTCGAAATCCTACTTGGTGTGTATTCTACGGCCGCAACCACTAGAGGGTTGGGGTGAGTCGGAGCAGAGTCAAAGTAGCTACGGGAGCACTGTTTTATGAATTGCTTGATGGTCGGCAATCTGAGGTCGATGTGGAGATCGACGTTGCGTACATACCACGGTGCTCCCGTAGCTTTGCGCATGAATCTATTCTGTAGTGTTTGAAGCCTATGGATCCTGTGTGGCCTAACGTGTGCGAATACTACGCTACCGTACGTCATTATAGGACGTACGCATGACGTGTATAACCTAACTTTATTTTTTAGATCTAATTTCGAACGCGCGTTTAATAGATTGTGGAGACGTCCTAGCACGAAGGCAGCCCGGTTGCGGACTGCCTTGATGTGGGGGCCGAAGGTTAGACGGTCGTCGAGGGTTATGCCTAGGTATTTGGCCTGCCTAGCCCAAGGGATAGACTTGCCGAACATCCTGATCTGAGGGGTCTTCTCCAAAGGATACAAGCTTAGCTGTCTTCTGTGAAACAGCACCGCCTGACTTTTCTCGGGGTTGACCTCTATCCTCCATTTCCGGAACCAAACGCCCAGTGCGTTGGCTGCGGTCTGGAGTTTTTTGGCTACTGTCGAGGGGTTCACCCCCGAGCAGTAGATAGCCGTGTCGTCTGCGAATAGTGCCGTCTGCACATACCGATGCTTCGGAATGTCGCTAGTATACAGCGTGAAGAGTAGGGGGGAGAGCACGGACCCTTGTGGGACACCGGCTTGTATGGGGTGAGTGGAGGACAGTGACCCTTCTACTCGGTAACGGAAGCTTCGATTCGACAAGTAGTCTCGTATGATGAGCACGAGTCCGTGTGGCACTCCCATGGTGAATAGCTTAAATAATAAGCCGTTGTGCCACACTTTGTCGAAAGCTTTCGCTACGTCAAAGAAGAGAATTCCTGTGAACAGGTTGCGTTGAAGCCGATCGCTGGTGTATTCAACGATGCGGTGGACTTGGTGGACGCACGAGTGTTCGGTTCGGAAACCGAATTGCTCGTGGGGGACGAGAAGATTAGCATCGGCATACGCTTTCAGCCTATTGTAGATTAGACGCTCGTATAGCTTGCCTAATCCGTTAAGCAGACTGATCGGTCTATAACTGGTCGGTTCGGACTTTGGTTTGCCAGGTTTGGGTATCCCAATAACAACGGCTTCTTTCCATTGTTGTGGAAAGATGTTGTTTTTGAGTGCTGCGTTGAAAATGAACGTCAGCAGGACCAGTAGCCTCTCCGGAAAGAGTTTTAACACCCTGTTTGTGATACCGTCCGAACCGGGCGCCTTGCGAGCGTGTAGGCCCTTGACGATCGTTTCGACTTCTTCGGGGGTGACCGTGTCTAGGTCTGGTTGTGTATCTGTCATCCCCGTCGGCGTTGATGTTGATGTAGGAAGTGAGGTTATTAGGCGCTCTACTTCCGAATCAACTTCGGCTATTTGGTCCGAGTCGCAGTGTACTACGCTGGGCGTGCACTGATTCTCTAGACTCTCGGCCAGGCACTCTGCCTTTTCGATATCGTCGAATGCCGGTGGAAGGTTAGGTCTGCTTAGAGGAGGCATACAGGTGACAGTGTCTCTCTTAAGCGAGCGGGATAGCTGCCAGAAGGCAAGGTGGGTAGGTTCAAGGTCTTGTAGTGTCCTATCCCACCTGTCTTGGCGCATTTGATCGATGCGCGACTTGACCGCTCTTTCTAGGCGTCGTAACCTGATCCTGTTGGCTTCGCATGGATATCTGTCGTACGCATGGATATCTGTCGTATACGAGACCTCAAGTACGGCAGTCCCTTTTGCTACCGCTACGCCATCGAGGCAGTCAATTTACAATATTAAATTTTGCCAACTTAACAACAAAGCATATGTTGTTATGTCGTGATCTTATAATGTTATAATGTTAGGTCCATAATAAGTTATCGGAAAAACTAGAATATATGATATAATATAGTGTATATGACACCGTGATAATAAAAATTTGACATTATTTAATTTGACTTTGTAATATACACATATCTGATGAAAAGTGAAAATGAAGACGAAAATGATACACACTTAGAAACCTGTGTATTCCAGGACTCTCCAGAACTACTAGGAAAAAAGACGAGGGTTAATTTTCCGACTTTGGCAACTTTTACAAGAGAAGCTTTGAAAAAGCATCTCACTAAGCCGCCATATCGTGTGTCGCCATACTACACTGTCTTCATTCACAGTGAGTATGGTGACCACCGTTCTTTGATTCTATTCATGCTTTCTATCAGGCTGAATGGAGTCACTGTGATAGGTTTACGTATAAAAAAAAACAATAAATTACAAGTCTTTAATGTAATATAACAGTTCATCATCATTCATCAGGGTGACATTTACTAAGTTTTCTTATTAAATTCGTTTTACAAAAGCATTGTACATTCACTCTTATCGCTGTTTGCGTTTCAGCACTTGTAAATTACCCGTCCGTTTACTTTTAATTATGAACGCGACAAATGGTGATGTAGATTAACAATGGTTTAAATTAATCTTAGAAGGAAAAATTAAGGGAAAAATAAACCTCTCAGTTTTTTATAATTAAAATTGCAAGGAGAAGTACTGCTGGATTATAATAAAATAGTTACCGATGTATGATGGATAAACATAAAATTAATACACAAAGTTTAATTGAAATATTTTATTATTTTATCGACATCAATGGAAAATGAGCACACGAGCCTGGCTAACGCGTTGCCGTAGCTCAAGGACGCTCGCAACTCTAAAGGACGCGAGAACCCCATTCTGTATTACTTCGGTAAAACCTCAAAAAGGTGCTAATTTCTCTTTGTTTCTCTTAGAAATTGTTTATGTACGTATAATGTGTAAGTGATTTATATAATGTAAGATTTGTAATTCTGAGTTAAAAATAGATTTTAATTATTTCACCTGTGATGTATGTAGTATAGTGTTAAACATATCGTGTTCATATTAAGAATCTTCCTTTTGTCATTGTTGGTCTTGTTTAAAGATGAATCCAACATTCCAGGAAAAGTAATGTATGACTTTAATTATTTAATAACATAATACAAGGTAATGTACACAATTAAATTAGTACCGAGCAAAAAAGTTTTGAACATTTCAATTCAACCCAGCACCACAACTTTGAACCTAACCTGCGACTGCAATCTCAACTTCATCAAACATTTAGCTCCAATTTACAAAGGGTTGCCACCAATTAATTTAATCAGAGCAAAATAAACATATCAAGTAATGACTTCAAACGGGTTGGATTCACTTTTGATACCACGCTTAACGAGCGAGAGGCGAATGGGCGAGCAATAACCCCGCCCTCCACGGCCCGTCTATTACTGCCAATTATACGGGCCGCTCAGTTGGCACCCCTGCATTCGTAAAAGTGTGAGTTGATAAGAAAGCGGAGAGAGTAGCAGAGCGGGCAAAATTATAACCATTATTTTACTAGAACATGGTTTACTGAACATGGAGATATTGGAATATTCAAGTAGAAAACTCTGATAGAAGAATGAAATTTTATTTTTACTAAAAATATTTACACTGCGGTTAGAAATACAAATAAATTGTTTCAGTTATTTATCCTTGTAGATATCGTTCTTTTTGTAATTACATCGTATTGTATTCTCCGTGTTGCGACGGATTATGAATACAGAGTGTCACCGCCAACTCATGAGTGCCGTTAGAGACGACTAAGAGAGCAAACTGCGTAGGACAATGACATTGCAAAAAAAAGTAAAACTTGAGACAAGTTCTATGCCAATTCGTCTGGACGGAGTGGTGTAGCAAGCCAAAGTCTCCTTTCTATGAAGAGGCTTAACTCCAGCAGGGAATTGTTAAAGGCTGCCGACGTATTGTTCATTAGTGGTTTTTATGTTTTTTTTATTTCTCCATACTTTAGTAGTTCATATCCGGACATAAGCTCATTAAAAAGGAGATTTTGTCTCAGTACATTACGCTAGCCAGTCGGGTTGGTGAAGAAGTGATTGCAATCCAGGGTTAGGTTTGAAGTTGTGTTTAAATTAAAATGTACGGCACTTTATATTTTTTTCTCTCTTCTTCTAATCAAACATTGGGTGCACGCGTATTATGACCAAGTCAGATTGTCCTGACCTTAAATTAGATATTTTGAAACCATTATTTCGTTTAAATATAAACTTTACATTATTATATTCTAATGGTTTATGAAAAATTTATGACTAATTTGTACATCTGGAAACTGCCCTTGCACTAATTCATAAATGTAACAAAGAATTGCAGCAATAAGACCCCCGATGGTTTGGAGATGGCCAAATGATTGCTTTTGAAGAAACTTAATTACATTTTTTTTTCTATATTCAGAGCCTGCCAAAGAGAATCTACTCTGCCTGATGGAAAGCATGAATAGAATCCAAGAGTTGTGGTCACTTTACTCATTACAAATGTAAATAATGCAGTGTAGTAATCTGTAATACACACTATGACGGCCCAGTGAGGTGCTTTTTCACGCCTCGCTTGGGGACGTAAAAGGCATGACAGTCATTGTGGCAGTGTAAGGCTCACACCAGTTACCACTATAACTATTACCCCTGCATCAATGAGCCTCCGGTCTCGCACTCGCCAACGAAACATGACAGCACGGATGCTGGCGCTTTAGGTTGGTCTTCTGTGGGAGGGTAGTACTATCCCAGTTGAGCTAGTAGAGCTTATAAGGTTTAATCCATTACATATGTGCCTGATAGTAATGCTAAATGGATGGACCCTTTTTTCAGTTTTTTAATAACTTAATCAATATAATTTCAAAAATTACGAAATCCCTTTAAAGTATATATTAACAAGTTTGACAGGATTTATTGAGCAATGAAAATATATATCCGGTATCCCACAGTATATGAAATAATAGCAGTGCAAAAAGTAATGAAAACAATATAAAAACCTAAATGATTATAATTAGAAAGGTTTTCAGTAAAATTATACATAAATCGTTGTGTATAATTAATTTTAATCAAAAACCTTGTTACATTCATGAACAGGTCCATTTCTTTTACTTTTATGTTTCATATCGCGCCGCTAAACGCTTCGCCGACTAACGTTGTCGCTAAGCTATCTACACAAGGTCAATCACCGAATTCTCATAACTCTATGCAACAAAAGACCACGTGAATACATTTTCAGTTAAAGCTACACTTACTTTGCTCCGCTATCTTTTATGTTTGACAACATAGTCGCTCCCTACTCAAGGACTTTACACGAGTTGAAGGCACTGAACAATGTCACGAGTTATGTTGCTACTTCTGTTTTATGTTTTTGGCTGGTAGTTAGTAAAGTTTTTAAATACAGACGATAGCAGACCTTAGTATTGCACTACTATTTGATAATGCGGGTGTTGTTTTGAATTTTCGTGTGGTGACAGATTAATATTATAGAGTCACCGCCCTATTCATCCTATAGTTGTCGTAGAAACTCCCCCAGGCCATATTAACCCTGTTTATATGGCTCAAAACCTTCTTTATAAGGAGAGACCTATGCCCAGCAGTGGACAATTAAATATTGTTGATAATGGTGATGATTGTAACAAGAATATTGTAATACCTGATATGTTGTATAACAATGGCGTGTATTCTAGTTTTGTTTATTGATTACGCTATGGTTATTTCAATTGGAAGACAACTATTTTGGTCTTCGTAATTAGAAATTCTTTATTAATTGTAAATTAACTCTAATTCACGTTTGCATTTCTGATTACTATGTAACTGGCACAAATTACTTCTTTACCGGGAGAGGGGCGATGATGACAGCGACGCAGTTTTAGACTACTGTTATTGTCTTCGTTTGTATGTACATCTTGTTTCAGTTTTTTATTATTTATTTGTTATTAATTAAGGATGATGAATAATTGCTTTTTGGTAACAGTCTCTAACATTTTTGATATACTTAACCTTGTTAATAGCCAATTACAATATCTTGAAACTAAAATTTTAATTGAGCGTTAACATAAATCAATTTGTTAAAATTCCACATTCAGTAACACTTTAAGCGTCTGTTATACAGTGTTCATGAAAATGGGTCACTAATTAACTATAATCATAATAAGTCATAGATTTCTATAATTTTTAAATAGAACAGAATATTACACAATTCTTTTCCATAGACCCAAATACCTCATACCCAAAAAAGACAGTGGTATGTCACCGTCAATTTGTTATAACTATTTATGCGCATTCATTGTATCGTTATACTTCACAGATATTATATGTTATTAAACATAACACTAACAAATAAATTGAAACCAAGAAAACCGTAAAGTGCATAAATAAATTAGTAAAGATTTAGCAACATATCACAAAGTTTGAGGCACTTTAGCCAAACTAAATTTAACGACAAAATAACATCATCATAATTTTCAATACAGAACCCTAACGAATACCCGCTAAACCGGCTCTCCAAACTCACATCTCTCCCCACCTTAATTGCTTTTTCATTTGTATTGTGTTCATTTCTAACCCTTTTATTTTCACTCCCAAACCAATTAAAAGTCATTCAGGGCAACTTGACTACAGGTACAGATTTAAGGGTCAGAAAATACCCCAATATTCCGAAATCCGTGTTGAGATCCTGACAGATAAATTGGCGGGGTTGTTTATTTGTGATCAGCATATTCACTACAATTGCGTCACCTAAAGACGATTAGTTCTGCTGTGTTGACATAGATGGCGTTGAGCGTTCTCGCTTAAATGTTGACGAGTTTTGTAAGATTTAACTGATTGAACTAGTTTCAAATACTAAAGTTTTTTTTTAATTTGTTTCTAGCGATATCTAATACTTGTTTGTCATTATATATTTTATAAAAAATCTAGTAAATTTCTACACTTTATCGTCCTGAAAAGACATACTATAAAAAATTACAATAAAGCTAAAATATTTGAAGATACATGTATTAAAACAATTATTTGTAAACCGATTGCCTTTCCTATTTTTAGGTTGCTTAATCGAGCGAATCGAGGCGCATTAAAGGGCATGGTCCCCTTCTGAGTATAACACGCTTGACTTTTCACGTGACTCATAATTAAGGTATCATAAACGAAGAGGTAAAATTCTCCCCAGACATAATGTAATACCTAACCTACTAAGAGTTGAAAGTAACCAAATGAGTTTACGGCAACGTATAGTTTCCGAAATGAAAACCTATTTATATTAATTTACTAAACTAGAAACTATAAATTATTGAGGTAGAAAGTTTGCAAATTAACTTTTAGTGTTTCATATAATGATCTAATACATATGCATATACCATAACGATTTTAATTCTGGATTGATAGGTTATTTTATAATCTGTATATATAAAATCACTTACCTGACTAAACGATTCATCAACGCAACGATTTCGGCCCTAGGGGGTAAAATAAAAAACGGATGGTAGCATGCAAGTTCGTCATTTCCAAAGTTAGACACGTAATAAAATTTTCATCATTAATCATCATCTTACTGCGATGACGTAGTGGTTTAGGCGGTCACCGCGCCACTTTCTAATGCGCTGAGTGCTGTGGCTTCGAACCCCACAAGAAAATAACTTTGTGTGATTTAAAATTGTTGTTCTGAGTCTGAGTGTTTTTTGTGTTCGTTTCATGCATGTTTAAGAAGTCTCTTGTGTCACGGGATATATTTCTAATGTGAAAGTTGTAATGAATTTAAAATTTTAATTATAATAACACTGCAAAAGTGTGACGTCATCAGTTTCAAAATTTCAAAGTTTCAAAAAACAATTCGTTACAAATACCCATTTGCTGGGATCGACAACGCCTATAATACGTTAGCTCATGCCATATACAATAATATAGGCAGTAGAACAATTAAATTTTGCTCTTTAGAATAAAACATATTCTTAGTATTGCTACTACTGATTTTTAATAGTTTATTTTTTATTTTAAGAGTCTACCAAAGTGACACTACTGTACCTGATCGAAAGCATGAAGAGAATCCAAGAGTTGTGTCCACACTCATTATGAATGTAGACTATGCAGTGTAGTGAACCACACCAATTCGGCTTAGTGAGATACTTTTCACGGCCTGTTTGGACATGTGAAAGCCAGGACAGCCATCATGGTAGTGTAAGTGTTTTTATTTTAAATGTTAGACGAGTGAGGTACATTTTTTACTACGATAAAATCATTTTCAGAAACATGAATATTCCTTTAAAATAAATTAATCATTGTAACGTATATTATTAAATTAAATATATCTTAAATGAATAAACTGATATCTCGCAACGTTAAACTTTGCCACTGAAACTTTAAGTACATTTGACTAAAAGATATTGATTCATAAATTCGAATGTAATAGTATTGAAATGAATTAGATTCATGGTTATGACTCAGAAGTTATTTTTGACAAACTGAAATTACCATTATTTTTTTTTGCTTTGGACCTACTGATTTATTTGTACTATGACAGTAAAATGAATCAAATTGCAAGACTACTGCAAGCTGAGCAATTAAAGCGCACGGTGAAACTGAATCTTTTGCACCTTTTCATTCGCCCGAGTGCTTAATTTTCCTTTCGTTAGACGCCAATTTTCTTTCAAAGAATACCAGCAGAGCGTTGAGTTTTAATTCTAATTATTTCAAGAGGGCTCTTTCTTGTTTCATTGGCTTCTTTACTTTTTCCCTTACTTATTGTTAAATACTCAGTAATTTTGTCAGTAGCTCAGCGGTCTCACGCCACTCTTTACTACGCTAAGTTTTGTTGGTTCCAATCCCACATGGGTCAAGACTTTGCGAGATCTACAAATTGTTGTTACGAGTCTAGATGTTCATTGTGCCCGTTTCATGTATGTTTATCAGGTCACCCGCGATACAAGATATGTTCCTAATGTGGGCGTTATCTTTTTAAGAACAGAAAAAATACGTGATGACTTTTGTAAAAGAAGTATAATTCATTTAAATTTATTAGCTATTTTAAAATCTTTTCAGTTGAAATATTTTACACATTTAATCTCAATCTTTTTTAAGAAAAATATGCATACAATGAAATGAAAGAAAATAATTAAATATTTACATGCATGCGAAATTAATACCTACATGTAAAAAAGTAGTATATCATTTATTAAACTGTGAGAAAATCTTTGTAAAAACATATAATTACAACATTTATAAATCCCTAAAATGAAATGAATTATCAGTACCGGTTTACTTTTTAAACCTATAATTAAAAAAATAAATTAAATATATAATCTATGGTTAATATTTACATAGTTTATAACGACCAAAGATTATCTGTCTCCAGACAAAGTTAATATAGATTAATACCATAAACCATCTCCCGAACACAGGACTTGAATCAAACTAAAAGTTTCATAGTGCTCCACTGAAATGTTTCTAACTGTCGATAAATGTTACCAAGTTTTGAGAGCATTACTTCAAAAGTATTAGAATGCACTTCACTTTGAAAATGTTATTTTTAAAAGGACGAATAAAAATAGACAGTATAGGTTTATTATACAGTAAAGGCTTTCTGATCTAGCGGTTAGCGTTTGTGACTGCTGATCTAGAGGTTTGATTCCCGAGTTGCGCCAGAAAATTCGGCCAGAAATGTTTAATTACAGTCTGAGTTTGGAAATTAGGGTCTTAACCCCCGTACCTCGGAGAACACGTAAAGACGTCAATCCTGCACCTGATCTCTCCTGGTGTCGGATAGCTGTTCCATCGCATTATGACACTGCGGGAACAGAAAGTGCACCTGTGTTTACGTACATTTGTGCACTATAATGTCTCCTGCATAGTTTACTGATCTCAGGATGGTCACATCGAATATCATCGGAAAAGAAATATTTAGTAGAAGCCTTTAGATAATTCGAACTCAATGAAATCTAGTTAAAGGTAATAAACATGATGAGCTCAAATGATTATACAATTTGTATGATATAAGATAAGAAATATGTGTAAGTGTGTGTCTATGTGTGCTTGTACGCTCGTATATGTGGCTGTCACTGACCTACGGTTGTTTAATTAATTATTGTTTTTTTTTAATATTTTATTAGTCTACTTTTTCCTTCACCTACATACACACCTATATTTGTTTGTAGTTTGTGGCCACTGTTTGTGTAGACATATTTAATTCTTTTTATAGTAAGCATGTTGTGGTCTCCCATAATTGAGGAAACGCAGGACTAGAAATCTTAATTGTATTTCATCTGATATAAAACTCTCATGTAAAGTGGATTCCTTGTCGGAGATCCATAACAAATTGGGAAATAAAGAAATATGTGTTTTTTGTGAAATTTGAGTGTTTCCTAGTAAGTCTAGCAGTCAATCTAGGTTTCATAGTACAAGCTCTGCTTATTTTGAAATTAGATGATGTTGAGTGGAAGATTTTCGAATATATTCTTATAAATAATTATGTTTACGCAAATTAACGTGGTTATTAATAAGGTACAATACTCTTCTCGATCCCAAAAGATACAAGCGGAGTACATGCACCGCTGAAGCAGTTCAACCTTCTGACTATTGCAAGTCCAAGCTGGTCGAAAATTCAGGCAATTAAGTGGTTTGTACTTACTAGTACCAACTGGAAGTATATACTATGGAATGTGGTTGTTTAAGAGTTAGTATAAACTTTAACTACTACCTAGATTCGTCAATCCATTGCTATAAACAATACCACTTGCCTACCATGGCCCTCCCTTCTTATCTACATTTCCTTTCAATTTACCTACTTTGATTTGTCCTATCTATTCCCTAAAATATTCGGATAACGGCAATATCCTGGCACCCATTACGCTTTTTTGGGACTAAAATTACAGTTAAAAATGTTTATGCCTTCAAGGATATCTGTGAATGAGCTTCTTATTTATTGTAGTCTTCCATCTCTTACGGACTTGTTTAGATAAAAATACTACTTATAAAATATTTATTCGAATTTATACATGCTGTATTCGAAGCATCTGAGACAATACTTATTCGCTGCATAAAACTGCGGTTACCTAACGAACCGCCAGTAGTTGAACAATTGCACGAGCACAATACATTTTCTCGATACAAAATGCGGACGAAGTTGCAAAAGATTTTATTTATGGCTACGCTTATACATGCTGTTACAAAAATTTGTACTTGTATTTTTGAATTTTAGGACTAGTATATATAGCAACATAAGAACGAGCTCCAAAATTGATTCGAGTGCCATTCGTCCAACCCAAAATAAGATACCATTAGTATTATATTTTCTCTATACAGACCATACTTCACTTTTTAAATTATTTCATATACTTTGTGTTTCTAGTTCATGGATACCCTTTAATTTATAGTATATGTACCTATAATTTTTTAGTAAGTAAGCGTTTGCTTACTTGTTTTGAAATAGAAGGGGTACTATGGTCATCCTTCTCTGAACTAGTAAATAGTAATTTTTGGTTATGAATTGAATATCGTGAAAATTATGTACTTCCTTGGCATAACCACAATTAACATCACGGCTATAGATTAATCGCTGGGTTTTACAAAAGAGAGGAGTAAGTCTAAAACTAATGAACATGCTCATCTACTATTTTAACTAAAAAGGATTACTTTTGAAAAAGATAGTCACAAAACAGTATTGTGTTCCTTTTCAGCTACTGCCTTACACATTAATTACTGAAGTGTAGTGTTTTAAAGTCTTAAGCGGCATCATTAAAGCTGCTTACTGAGTCCTTTGGATTCTCTATCGCTCATGACATGTACACAAACATTCTTATACGGAACGAAATTTGTCAAACGAAAATGGACCTTCAGTAGTAAGGATTCGGCTACACATTCACGGCATCAAACAAACAGGATTTGAAGTAATGCCTGATAATACTACATAATGTACGACTGTGTAATAAATAACGGTAATAGCAGATTACATAATAGAAGGTTTTCTAACTCATATTTTAGTCTGAATTGCAGAATATATCTTGAAGAGATTTAAATAGTTTAGTTTCGAACCTACTGTTTGGAATAATAATCGGGTATAAACCTCATCGCAGTTTCAACAACCGCCATGGTGTCTAATTACCAATTTACTAGATTGGGATCTTAATAGTAGAAGAAAAGGATGCAATTTTGTTACTATTATAATTGTGAGAGTTTGTGAGTATGGATGGGTGGATGTTTGTTACTCTATCACTAGAATAGTTGAACAAGTCTCTATAAAATTTTTCCCATAAATCGATTTTAGTATAAATTAGCTCACAGACTACTTTTTATTGTTTAGAAATTAATTCACAACATTGATATTAATTCCGAAGCCGCATCTACTCAAAAGTAATATTATATTGCTATTATATTACTTGCTATTACTATTGCTACTATACTAATTGCAACAAACTACTTCAAGATCATCTAGTTTTCATAATAGAGAACTCACCAACATCAAGAGTTGGGCCGCAGTCCATACAACATAGTCAACTACATATGTTGATTGTAACGTTGTGACAAAAATTTATCACGCATATTATTTCACAACCTCTTTTGTAATATGACTGTCTTGCAGTAGTCACAATAACCAACAACTTGACGGTTAACTCTCGTTAGAATATATTTAGTTGTATAAATCTGAGTCATTAGGACCGCGATGTGTTCCGAACGGCGCGTCCGGCCGTGTGAACGTTGCACAAATTAATGGGCCGCAGATAACCACTTATTTGTTTGGTTGAAGTATAGTCTTCATTGTCATTCTGATGGAAATGCTACTGTTGACTAGCGTCGTTGCTATTATACCAAAGTCTCAGTTATCAATTATGAGGTAGGTACATGTCTGAACGTTGGCCTTGTAATATTTACCATGTAACGTACCGGTTAGACTACACTTGAATGTGTAAAACGTTTATTTTTGTGTCGTGTACAAGAATATGTAATGTTTCTTTGTCTGTCTTTTAAAGCCTGGAATTCATTAAGAGTGCACGTGTTTCCCACTACGATCCCGGGTCTTTTAAGCGGGGTGTAAAAAAGCATCTCACTAGGCCGCCATAGCGTGGATCACCATACTGCACTGTCTTCATTCGCAATGAGTATGAAAACCATCGCTCTTGGATTCTATTCATGCTTCTCATTAGGCAGAATAGAGTCTCTTTTGTAGGTTTCTATAAAAAAAATTGTTTACAGCAAATCCTTATACCCCAATTGACAGTCGTAACTTTTCATCGTGTTAAAACTTTTTAAAAAAACTTGTATAATTATATATACAAGTGGTTCTAAGACTCAAATAATTATAAATGTATTTCATGTACGTTGAATATTTTTATATGAAACAATATAAAAGTAATAACTATTGTTTTTTTTATAATAGAACACGCTGTATAATATGCACACATTTTTTTTATAAATCATTAAAGTAATAGTATCCAGTCAATGTTTTTTATTGAAATGAGTTTATCAATTTCATAAAACGTTAATTCTTTATTAAGGTGTTTGTGTAAAATACTTGTGTTTTTTTATAATATTCGTTTGAAAGAAGCAATAACAATTAACATTTTGTTTGTCGTAAATCTTCACCGAATCGAAACTGTTAAAAAAACATATATAACATATACACATAGGGTTCAAAGGTTCAAGCTAACATGGTCATGATAGAATCATAAACAACAATTTATAATAGTTATGAGCTCGTCGAAACCAAGCCGCGGTACGTTTTCGACTTTTCACAGCTTATCCTCTAGGTCAAGAAGGCGGTCGATAAATACTCACACATAGGGATGGGACGTGTTTTCGCACAACAACAGCGAAGACAGCGAAAAATGAAAGATTGTATATTGAGATATAGGTTATTTATTTATAAACTTTATAAGATATTATCTGGTGCTTACGTTATTGGTGGGACTACAACTTTGATAACTTTGTGTCAGATATTTATAAAGTAATACTATGTTATTAGAAAATTAAGCGTTTTAGATGTTGTGTAAATATATTACCTTATTTTAATGTCCGTAATAATAGTAATTATATATGGATTAATTGTAAAAGTTATAGTAGAACATTACGTCAATAAAATTAGGAGAACTTAAAATTTGAACTTTAGAGCTCAACTAACTTAGTTAAGAAAGCAAAACTAGACATATCTTTAAATTATTTGCTTATTGAAAATAGATATAGTCCAAACATACAGATAAATGCAGTTACTTATATATTTAACTCTTAATGATCTAAAAATTAAATGAAAATAAAATAAAATTAATGAAATTACCGCCAAATCCTCTATTTCAAATTTGAAATCAAACTCATTAAATCGAAAATTTTCGCAATCACGCCCTAGTTACTAGTATTGACAAGAGCACTTCCCTAAATTGAATTGTATACGCAATACCGCAAGTTGGAAATGTTTAAAAATAATTAAAAGTAGAAATATACATATATATACACATATAAATAACTAAAATAAAGTTCTTTTTCTTTTTTGTAGAAAACATTTTAAAACAAAATATTTTGGTTATTATGAAGTAGTATGTATTTCAGATATACTCATACTTTTAAAATTTATGATATTACATTAGCTATGTCCGTGTGGTGACGGATCAAGAATACATAGTGTTACCACCCCTATTCATCCCGTGGGTGTTGTAAAAGGCGACTAAGGGAACAAAGTATGCAAGACAACATCATTTCAAAGAGAAGGAAAACTTGAAACAAACCCTATGCCAATCCGTCTGGCTAGCGTGGTAAAGTAGGCCAAAACCTCCTTGCTAAGGAGAGGCCTATGTCCAGCAGTGGACTGTAAAAGGCTGTTGATGGTGATGATAAGGATTAGCTATTATGCATCTAAGTATTAATTAAATTATTCCTATGATTATTTTTAGGAAAATATTCATATTTGACTAAAAAAATGTACTTCTGTAAAAATTGATCAAACTAATTTGTATGATAAGAAGTATCTTAGTAAATTTCTTATTTATTCATTTTTTGCATGTTTCAAATAAATAAATAAGACATAATTCATGTAATAGAAAGGTACAATGCAATGTTAAAACTTATTATAGTATTTTTTGTTACATAAAATTACAGACTCATCGTGTATCCATCACAATTATGATGAATAAAGTGAAGAATTAAATAACTTAACATTCATTCAGTTACATAAAAATCTAAACTGGAAAATAAAATAGCAGAATTAAATCTAGCACGTAAAACATTTTCACATTTTCGAACGTTAAGCAATGAGATTTGCGGACAGAAGATGAGTATGGCATCAATGGATGCTCAGCTCAGCTGTAGATAATAATGATGAACCGATGTAAATCTGACACCATATTAGATTATTGTTTCTTGGAAAAAGATTGCTAAGTAGCAGACACCAAACAAAAAAAAAAAGAAAATTTCGAACCTGAAAATAAACAGAACATTTTAAAACATTGACATATACAAAGGACATCCAGGTTCCACATACTGGTAATAAAATAAAATACAAACTGTTTACGCGACTCATTTTTGCAATACAATTCTCTGAAATCATAAATACACGTTTCGCAAAAGACTTTCGTATTCACTTACTTCTAGGCATATTCCTCTCACTAGTTCGTGATAATATACATGTAATAAAGTAGGAGTACAAAAGTGGTCCAAGAAAGCCGCTGCATCTAATCACATAGCTGTTTCTCCAGCTTTTCTAGTACACAATTTTGCCGCAATTATTTACAGACATTCTCTTTCAAAATAATCTCTAATAATAACAAGCACCTAAAGATTGTAACCTCGTTTTAAAAATAAAGGACATCGTATAAAAGAGTCCCCGCCCACCAACAGACTTCAAACACGTGTCATTCGAAGCGTCTAGTCTAATAGAGAAATTTTTACCATGACGACATATCTCAAATCTATTATATAAGGTATGTATATCAAATGTATTATATACATTACTATTATTATACTTTTTATTTTTCTTATAATAATATGTTTTAACATTTTTGTTCTTGATTAAAAAGCTATGAAAGTGACTCTACTCTGCCTATTGAAAGCATAAATGGAATAAAAGAATTTCGAATGCAGACAATGCAGTATGGTGACCCACACTATGGTGATCTAGTGAGATGCATTTTATTTAAAAAACCCTGGATCACAGTGGCAGTCAAATGTGCGCTGATAGTAAGTTGCGAGCGTATGTCTTCCACTCTAAGCCGATAGCTTCCAAGGCCAGCACTTGTTATTGAATAGAGGAAGTGAGAAGTTGGGACAAGTTGGAAGGGCTCCTCAAAACCCTCTCCACTATAAATTGACGGCGATCATAGACGCGATATCTCTTCACAACTGTAGATGCTCAAGGGACTCGGTAGCTTCGTGAATGTTGATAGTGCGGACTGCCCATGGCTGCAACCGATCGAGAGCATCCAGCAGATGCTACGTGTATCCATGTCAAAGACGAGAACAATACTCCACGCAGGAGCAAACCTGTGTCTTAAGTAGACAATAATTTTCGGACGAGAAGAATTCCT
This sequence comes from Hypercompe scribonia, assembly GCA_949316085.1. Classification (NCBI taxonomy): domain Eukaryota; kingdom Metazoa; phylum Arthropoda; class Insecta; order Lepidoptera; family Erebidae; genus Hypercompe; species Hypercompe scribonia. The sequence goes on from OX438975.1 coordinate 17,350,710, forward strand.
CACATTGTTCAGTATACCTAGCTGCCGTCAGGCTACCTTAGTGGCGCTTTCGGTGTACTCACGTGGGTTGAAATCCCTCCTAATTTATACCCGGGATATTGAGCTTAACTTGAAGTGACACTTAAGGGTTCTAAAAGTGGGAAAGGGAAGGAACGGAGGCTTTTTGATGAGGAACACGCACACCTGTATTTTTTGACGTTGAACTCGACCACATTCTCGTAACCCCATTAAGAAATACAGTTCAGAATCAGATCGAGTTCAGTGACAAGCTTCTGCCGTTTTTCCTCAACGTCTGCGAGCTTGGCTTTAATGTGTAATAAAAAAGGAATGGAATATGAATGAAATGAAGATAGTAAATCCTTGTATAATTGTGGCGGTAGGTGTGCTTACAAAGGTGCAAAAACAGGCTAGACTTTGATAATACGGGGTGGGGAGTGTGCAGTTGCAAGATATTCATTTGGAAATAAACATGCCAATGTTTTAGATGATAACGTGTGTTTTAATAATCTCAACAGGCAGAGAGTGAATTTCCAAGACATACAGGCAAATATTCCTAACTTCGAACTTATCGCGTAACTTTATAGAGGTGAAGTACCTATTCTTATTCACACTAAGCTACCACATTAAGCAGCAATGGTGCTTATAATGTATAATTACATTGTGTGATTATGAGTTAAACAATTTCCTGTAATATAGTCATAGTACGAATTGAATACGAATTAATTGACCCAGATTTGACTGCCAGACAAACTATTGTATATTGGTACTGCACTTGGCTTATATGCAAACGCACTGGGAAGTTGCTCACGTAATGTCTATTGCATGTGTGCTATAGGAGATTAGGGAGACACAATATTTTATTATATTGTAATAGATGACTACATGTAAGAGAAAATTACAATCGTTCATAATTTACTTTTAAAAATAATCTTCGCATGAATAAATAAACACATTTTTAAAAAAAAATGTAAGACCCCATATATTTTCTAACTAAATCAGCTATTTTATTTTTTTGTGCGTAAGAATGATCAAACTGATAGGTATCCCACGTCAGTTGGAGAGTGGGTACGGTGTCCCTACAAAATCTAGCATTATCCTATCCTATGCATAAATATTATTCCGTTCCTTTTAATTAACGTTACATTCTCATTCTTATGAAATAGTAACACAAAAATAATTTAAGTATAAGGATAATTATTAAATTTATATCATGTCATTAACCCTGGTTTATATAATAAACTGGCTGACCCGGCAAACGTTGTTTTGCCATTTTTACTAAAATGGCTATTAAAAAATAAGGGTTGATCGTAGAAGAGTGAAAATTGAGGATTGTTTGTATTTTTGTATGTTGTATCATAAAAAAATAGAAATTAATAATTTTGTCTAAAAAATAAATTTAGGGTTGTACTACCCCTAACATTTAGGGGGATAAAAAATAGATGTTGGCCGATTCTCATAGATACCGGATAAGCACAAAAAATTTCATCAAAATCGGTCAAGCCGTTTCGGAGGAGTATGGCAACGAAAACTGTGACACGAGAATTTTATACATTAGATGTAAGTTTCGATAAACATAATGAAATTACATAACTTCAATGTTATAAGGCATTCGTTATAATACCAGGGTATAGGTATGTAATTAATTAGCCCAAGAATTTTCATTGCTCGTTACAGAATTACTTGCAACTCCGTAATTTAGAACGTTTTCAATAAGTAGCATTATAGTTTATTTTCATTATTTTTTTCTATCTTAAGAGCCTGCCAAAGTGACTCTACTCTGCCTGATGGAAAGCATAAGTAGAATCCAAGAGTCGTGGTCACCATACTCATTGCAAATGCTGACAACGCAGTATGGTAACCCACACTATGGCGGCCTTGTCAGATGCTTTGTCACACCCCGCTGGGGGACGTAAAAGGCATGACAGTCATTGTGACAGTGTAAGGCTTACACAGTTACCACGATAACTGTCACCCCTGCATCGATGGGCCTCCGGTCTCACACTCACCAACGAAACACAACAACACGGATGCTGGCGCTTTGGGTTGGTCATCATTATATATGAATTTAGTCATTAAATGAAAAATGCATACTTACATGCATATTAAAAAATGATTTATTCACTATTTAGAGCACAGGCATATGGAAGAATGGAAAGAAAAGTGTTATATGCCAAAATTGCTATTTACTACTAACAATTAAATTACAATTAAATTATTAATATATAATTTACATAAAATGATAAAAATAAACAACAAGATACCAATTGGAATTTATTTCATTATTTTATAAATTCTACATTTTATGTCACAGTGAAATAACCGTGACGTAACCTAACTTTTCCACGAATGTAATCAAAGACAGTTTAATGTTGCCTATGATTTTCCAAGTAGCACTCATGTGAAAGTGTAGCACAGTAACTCGATGTCTTCGTGGGTCACTGCTGTCGATCCTAGGACAAGGCCTACTAAATAATATTTTTAAATAGCGTTTAAGGAAATTTTAGGAAAACTACTACTTTGAGGTACGCGTTTGTTAGGTTGGTAATTACAGGGAAAGCACAATTAGTGATCCTATTAATGTGCTGTAAAGGTTAATATGAAAGGGTTTAACCTCTTTCGCAAAGCCAAATTCTTGTGTCCGAAGTTAGTACTGGTTTGGGTTAAAATCAACAATCACACTATTATTTGACGTATACTTTATTCGATGTACCTATTGGGCTATTTGTTAGTGACCATTGCTAAAACTGAGGTCGTGAATTTGATTTCCACCCTGGTTAATATTGTCTATATATTGATATGATTTTTTAAGCTATTGTATAGCTTTTATCGCGAGCTTCGAGCGCGGCGACCGAATCAAGAAATGCCGTAACGAACATAAACCTAACACCTCCCACTCCGACCGGCGGCGTTGAAAGCCGTGCATTGTCTAACGTCGTTTCAATTCGGCAGACTTCAACACGGTGTTTGTGTGCGTGCGTACTTGTACTTGACGTATGCGTATAGACTGTACGAAGCTCGCACGGATCGAAACGAGCTGCTCCGAATTATTATAATTGCATAAGTTAATAAAAAATGCTATGCAATAGCTTTACTGCGGCAGTCCCCGAGTGCCACACGTATTTTTTTTTCTATGTCTAAGTTTAAATTTATCTTAATTCATTACATGTATGTATTTTGTAACACAAGAACGTTAATCAGTAGTGTGGTGACCAGTATATATATTCTTTTAGCTTGAGATCACACTGCCGTGTGTATGAAGATATTAAAGCTTTGACTGCACGGTTAGCCTAGTAGTTTAAGCGGTCTCCCCCCGGGCTGGGTGTAATTTGTTACGCCGATGATACATTGGTCACGGCCCGGGGAGCGAACTTCCAAGAGGCGGCGCGCCTGGCCACCACGGGAGTCTCTTTGGTGGTCGGGCGTATTGAGGCGCTGGGGTTACGGGTGGCCCTAGAAAAGACGGAGGCCCTTTTGTTCCATGGGCCCCGGCGTGGTCCCCCACCCGGCACCTCTATCGTAGTCAATTCGGTCCTCGTACCGGTTCAGGCCCAGATGAAGTACCTGGGCCTGATCCTCGACGGGAGGTGGCTCTTCGACGAGCACTTCCGACAGCTTTCTCCAAAGCTGGTCGGCACTGCCTCTGCCCTCGGGCGACTTTTGCCGAATTTGGGTGGAGCCAGCGTCGCGACGAGACGGCTATACACGGGGGTTGTCCGGTCAATGGCACTGTATGGTGCACCGGTGTGGGCGGCGGCTCTGACCGCCCAGAATAGGGCTCGCCTTTGGCGCCCTCAGAGGATATTGGCGGTTAGAGCCATACGCGGTTACCGCACCGTATCGACGGAGGCGGCGTGTGCCTTGGCCGGAACTCCGCCGTGGGACTTGGAGGCGGAAGTGCTCGCCGAAGTTTATCGGCGGACGGCTGACTTCCGGGCGGGTAGCGGCATGCGGCCCCCGCCTGAAGAGATGCGCGAGTGGCGAGAGGCCGCTCGTCGAGCCACGATGGCTCGTTGGTCGTCCCGGCTGGAGGCTCCACGTGCTGGCTTTGCCGCCGTGGAGGCTCTCCAGCCGGTCATCGCTGAGTGGGCGGGGCGACAGCACGGGACCCTTTCCTTCCGACTGACGCAGATCCTTTCCGGGCACGGTTGCTTTGGGAAGTATCTGCACTCGGTCGCCAGGAGGGAATTGAGTCCCGCCTGTCACCACTGCGACTGCAGTGAGGACTCGGCTCAGCACACGCTAGCGGTTTGTTCCGCTTGGGCGGCGCAGCGTGGGGTCCTCACTGCAGTTATTGGAGGAGATCTCTCGCTACCGGCCGTCATACGCTCCATGGTCGGTAGCGATAGCTGTTTTACCGCGGTCGCAACCTTCTGCGAAGATGTAATTTCGCGGAAGGAGGCGGCGGAGAGGGCCCGGGAGGACAATCTCCACTCGGACCCAATTCGCCGCCGGCGAGCCGGGCGGCGGAGGCGTGCATACCAGCGCCTCATGCCGCCTTGAGTGTGGCCGCGGGTGGACGGGACGGGTTTTCCCCTCCATCCGCTATATTGGCCAGCCGCGAGGAGGCGACGTCCGCGTGTGCCGTACGTCGCCTAAATGGAGAGGTTATCCGTAGAAGGTGCCCGCGGTAGCGGGCAGGCGCTAGGAGGGATCTGGATGACGTAATAGCAGCTGTTCCCGGATCCCTCCTATGTCAGGCGCAGAGTGGCACACCGTGTGGTTTTAGTCGGTCCGATTCCGACACACCACCCCGCCGTAAACCCCGGTGGGGTGACGGCTCGAGGGGGTTTCCACACGATAAAAAAAAAAAAAAAAAAAAAAAAAAAAAAAAAAAAAAAAAAAAAAAAAAAAAAAAGTAGTTTAAGCGGTCGCCACGCCACTCTCTACTACGTTGAATGTGTGGTTCAAACCCCACAAAGGACAGCACATTGTGTGATCCACAAATTGTTGTTCTGAGTTTAGGCGTTCTTTGTATCTGTTTCTTGTATGTTTGTAAAGTCCCCCGCGAACAGGCTTTAATCCTAGTGCAAGCGTTCTTTAAAAAAAAAGACAAAAGAAAGCTACAACAGAAGTTGAAATCGAATTTAGAAATACAAATTTTGACTAAAGAGAGTTGATTATAATGTTCAACGTAATCGTCCCCTGTTCCATTAATAATGACTTGTTTGTATACCGACTAGGTAAACAATTCAGTTTCCTTGAAACGTTTTACGTGGTTCAATAACAGGTGCATGTCGTGTCGTTTAATTAATTATTACTAAGAGCTCACAAAGTGTAGGTACACCCCTCTAGGGAATCAGTGGAAAGTTTATTTTATTACATGCTAGTTTACTGGAGACTAGAAACTTTCTAGCGTAAAATTGCATTCGAATAAACGTCGATGTCATGAAAAATGAATAAACGGAAAATGTAGTACAATTCGCCAGCTTTCCATTTATGCTCCTAGCTAACTGGTATATATCGTAGTCTTGATATTATTGAAAATCGACATTAGATAGAAAATTGACTTGTTAAATATTTAAAAAATAAATTATGAAAGAAGAACTTAAGCATGTTACATGATGACAACACTTAAATATATTTAGTTTATATTTTGCAAATAATTTTATTTTTTGCAGACGATGACGCAGAGTTAAAAAAAGCAAAAAAATATCAGTCAAACCAAAAAAACACTGCCCTAACTGTATATTTAGAGATACATATTAAAGTTATGGGCGGTGAATACATAATGTAAATTTCACATTCAGTAAATTTCCATAATTAAACATTTACAAGCGACAATCCCAGGATATTTTCGTAGCAGCCAAACGTGACGATTATAAGACAAATAACATCTGAAAATCTCAGATAAAAATATACGTAACCACTGCTATATCCCCCAGACGGCGTTAACGATGCATTCACTTTCGTGCGGTGGCAAGCTTTTCGCTACACCTAAATACCTCCGCAAACTTTCCACCAACTTAAACTTCGTAATACGAAAGTACATTTAAAAGCTTTTTGTTCAAAAACATGAGTTAAAACCCGTTGCTTTCAGGGCATTCATCTTTTTTACTTTTTTACAATTTCATGTTTTGTTCTTTTCACAATACTCGCATTCTGAGTTGACCGGGTTGAAGTTCTGTTAACAGAATGGTTAGCTGACCGAGCAAGTTCATGTCGTTGTTCTGATTTAAGGTTAAGCACATTTATTACTGGTTACTGCCTTTTTGCACTATTAGAAGTCAGTTTTTCATTGACTGTCACCTATTCGTTATATTTATCGACAAAAACATGAAAATACAGCATTACTCACCGTTAATTTTTTACCTAATAAATTGCAGATTATTTAATAATTTAATTAATATAATATGTATTTATACAGAGGCACTTAAGTATCATTCTTTTCCTCCGGGTCGCATACAAAGGAAAGCGGCTTAAACGTTACTACCCGGCTTGTAACTCCTAAGTTGCAAGCGTTCGTGGGCGGAGTAGTAACTTTCCATCAGGTTTAAAATGTATACATGAATTGAACAGTTATATCATGTTATTGCAGGTTTCATCATTAATTTTTTTTCTTAAAAAATAGTTGTGATATATAAAACTGTATTGCAAATTAGAGTTTCAGATTCAAAGAACTTTTTAACCTGCAGTTTACCTAGAAACCACTTTAACCGGTCAATGTTCGTAAGTATACAAAATATCCAACAGTATTTCAATTCCTTTGTTAGTAAGTTACTAACAAAGGAATTGAAATACGGTAGTAGCCATTACTTACTCGTTTAGTCCAGCAACAAAACGAAGAGACCTAAACATATAATTACGGAAATAATTACTGACGGTATACGGAACTGTGGTAGTAATTATAAAAGCACTATAGTTCAATGTCAACATTTTAGTTAGGACTTCATATTTTACTTTTGCTATAATATGACTAATTTCATGCGATACAAATCGCATGTAAAACATAAAGTTTCTGGTAGTATCAGAATAGTATAATTTGTGCCGCCAACATTTAACATGACACGAATACAGTCCCCAATAATACCCAAAACTGAATTTCACGCACACTAAGCAGCGGGTACGGCTATTTATTAATAAAAAAACACCAGATAATTTTGAACCTTTATTTTAGACTCGTTTGCACTCGATTTATGTCTTATTCATTTTGTGCAACTAAAGTTACCAAGGAAAATAACGTAACAACTCAACAAATACGTATATAACAAGATATTCATTATAAAACAGGTATTTGAATATGCCCAAACAGATGACTACGCCAAATCCCCTTCGGTATGTAAACTATATGCCGAAGATACCCCATTCTGCGGTTTCATTGCATTTAATATGCCAAGTGCGGTTTGGCAACAAAGTTCAACTGCAATACAGCGCAAATCAATGTTTCCGGACGCTGGACTATACAGTTTTACATATGTTTATAACAGATACTATTTACCGTTTTATATTTATTTTATAATATCGCCTAGGAGCACACTTACAACTGTAATTATTAGGTTCACTCACACTAGGAATATATCCTGGATCTTTATAAATAGACATGAAACTGACACAAAGAACAGTCAAATTAATAATAACAAAGGGTCGCACAAAGTTTAAATATACGTCCAGCAACCATGTACTCAATTCCAAGTGGCGAATATTTTTATAACTTGAGTTTTATTTCAAGACATTTGCCGAAAATAGCAACTAGATATAGAAGGCACTTTACTGCATAATTATTAGAAACATGTGTGACATTTACACAATTTCGTTCAACATTCGACGACGATGACGAACAACAGTCGTAAACTTAACAAATGTGAGTGGCAACCCTACAGTTTTAACCTAAGCCTGGAGTAGTTGTGTGCTTGTAGGGTATTTATTTTATTTTGCTAATACGCTGACAATTTAATGAATAAGAAATTAAGAACGTAAATCTGAGGTAAAGCGTTTAACGATGGCATTAAATATGAACGTTTAAAGTGTAAATTTACGCGGTATTGAATAGATGGCGTTACTAATAACTGGAGGTGTAACATATTACATTACATATTATAATATTAATCATTTATATTATACTACTATTCTTCCATTACTTTACATTTTTCTTTTCTAAGTTATATCTTAGTAAGATATCTTCATCTATTTTTGAATATTCCCATCTTCAAAAATCATAAATAAATTTGCCATACACAAAAACGCACAGTGAGTTAAATAAATAATTATGTCATCAAATTACAACCCACAGTTTTAAGATTGAAACTATTTACGATATAAAATTAAACTGTATTGCTAAAAAATTCTTTCTGTTACGGTGAAACAAAAGATATTGTGGCGACTTCCACATACAGCACAAACAAAAATATAAAACAGCGCCATCTAGTGAAGATATTTCGAACTATTAAGTATAAAAATGATGTATGAAGCAACTACTAATCCTGTATCGCGAAATAGAGATTCGCGTGGCAATTAGCATATATACAACATCGCAACATCAACCGTTAGGCCGCGGCCCGCCAGGAATGATTACTTCGCCAGGTCAGGGGATCCTTCCTTTGTGTTGGAGGGACATGAGACCCGTTCCCTCCACAATATAAAGATTTACGGATACCACTAATATTCTGAATATAAAAATATATAAATATAAAATTTATCAACATCATATAGAATGAAAATAAATATATCAATCAAGCAAAGTGCTTATAACAATAATAATCATTAATGATATACAACACAAATTTAATATTTTACCCCACCGTCCTAGCGGTTACAAGGCCAGGGGCACGCACCGGCGTATCACTTATTCATAGCATATCACAAACAAAGTTAAATTCATTGCGTTGACTACGTACGAGACATACAATTGATTTATTTATAAACGTATTCACTATTTTTACGTAAAGTCTCAGTTCACAAGAGAACGTTCAAAAATTAAAACTAACCTGAGGCCAAAGAATAATCTTAAAAAATTTTTCATTACTTTTATAATTCTTTATGTACGTAGTTTGTCATTGTGTTAAGATTGTCTAATAAACTATGTTATTACGTTTACAAGTACATAATTTACAATTATATTTACGAAAATTCATACATTCGCGACAGGTTTTAAGAATACCTTTGAATTGCCTGATGTTTCGATCAAGTTGCGTTGATAGTCGTCTTAGTCAGTGTATAATAGATATAAAATATGTTACGGCTTCATATCTATCGCTATTCACTTACCATTCTTCCATTAACTCTGAATCAGAAGTTTACACATTCAAATCTTCTTCATTTAAGAAAATTAAATATAATAGTGATATTTGAATGTTAAACAGATGAAAGGAGAATGGCAGCTCCTGTACCGCTAGTAATATATAAAGTATATACAGCGAATATAGCTATTTTTATGTTATTTTCATATTTATAAAACTTTGCTAAAATAATTTAAATTCTCTTCAAAAAGGTATTACAACTGCATTAACCAACCGCAATGCTACGTTTTCTAAGCTTGCTACGCTTAAAATCATGTCTGTTTAGGTAAAAACTAAATGACGTTGTGGCAGATGTCCGAAAATATTTCTGTATAAAGTTATTGAATATTAGTTATGTAATTTACGATAATGCATTTAAATTGATGTTTATTAATGAACCTACTATTGTATTTAGTAGCAGAGCAACATTTTATTGTTAGATCAAGAAAATAGTAAACTAATGACTTTGAATTTTAAAATATAGTACTACGCCATCTTGTTGAAAACATGATAACTCATTTGTATGAGTGATGATAGCCAACTGTCATGTCTGTCAACTTCAAAGTACAGACTATGTTAACGCAAAGTTTTATAAATCTGTGTATTTGTAATGTTATTATCGATGTTGTTACCAACCAAATTAATATAAAAATAATCCCTTCCACGAGATACGCAAGGCGATACAAAATTCTCATAGCATACCTGTCATTTAAAAATTGCAATTTTGGACACAACTTCATTTACGTAAAAATATTTTTTTGTTTAAAGGCAGATTTTTTATTTACATATTCATACACTTTTAACCTTTCTGGCATATTCTGTGTTTGACAGAGCTGGTTATGTTTTTAGTTATGAATCCTATGAATAACGTGTGAATAATTTAACTTATTAACCTTTTTTCCTTTTTAACACGGAAAAAGCTTTTCGCACCATACCATAAGTGGAGTGACGAAAGGCGTGTCGCACACAAACTTCCAGAAAACCAGTCGTCACTCTAAACCCTGTTGCAGCCTACCTCGGCTGTCGGGAGAAGCTCCAGGAACACTCCGATAGCACCAGGGTGTCACCTATCTCGGCTCGTTTGCAGCGGTGCCATCACCCTAAGCTGTGGCCACAACGACCTTTAGGCGGCTTTAGAGAGCTAGTAAACTCTACCACGTTCCCTTCGCAAGGTATTGACCTTTTCTAGACCCGCTCTGTGGACTCCTTCTGAAGAATAATATCCTCAGGAAAGGAGACCGTGGCTTTCCAACCCTCACCACTCGCCAGCAGTGCCGCTATCGATGCTGGTAGTGACAGGCTGTGTCCGATCTGTCCGACGAGTACTCAACGCTCAAATTCCCACGCAGGAGAGTCACATTTGAATGAGACAATCAATTCATATAATTATTTGATATTTACTTCAAATTAATACGAAAGAAACAAAGCAGAGCCATAAAAATAATAATCGCTACTTTAGTTGTTAAGAGATGAAACAAATTTAAAAAGCGACGACAAATGGTATTATTTAATGCTTTCTATATAATAAACAAAAATTACGACGTAAGTATTTCATTTTCCAAGGAATTTACATCATTCGTTTAATATTTACTTCGTAACGAAAATAGTCTTTTGAAATTACTAAGTTTGGAATTATTAATAAAAGTACTATGTTATTTGTTAATATATAGTATTATATTTATTTTTGTTTTGCTTGTAAATTGTGTTGTATTTAGAGTTGGTTTTTCGAGTATATTAATATATAGTAGTAAAAACTATGGAGCAACATTCAGGAAATTTAACTTTTAAAAATCTATTGGTTTTCTCCGCAGTCCACCTTATTATATTTACCAATCCTAATCAAATATCACAAGAACCAGATCTGTTTCAATAGTCTAGAGCTAGCAAATAATGTGTTGACTCCTCGAAACCTATGCAGGTATTTAAATAAGTTTCAATATGTAGTAGAAAACATTTTGTGACATCATAATTATCAGGTATTATGGATCTTTGTGTTTATTTGCCGATTTATAAACTAGTTATAAATAATTTTGTAGTAACTCTAAGTTGTAATAGTTCTGATAAAAATAAACAAAAAAACATAACTTTTATAATTTAACAACATTTTAAATATTAAATGTCAAAAAAATATATTCAACTTACTCAATTTACTAAGCACACAAATCTTGAAATTTATTTCTAAACTCTTTGCTATTGGTTAACCAAGATGAATTTCTCTATGTTTTCTTCTGTGTTTGCTAAATACGTGTGATCTAACCGTAATAACGGATAAGCATAATTTCAAACAAATTCACATTTTCAAATATAGTTTTAGTTATGATCATGTGTACTCTTCTCCTTATCATGTGAAAACACGACTCCATAACGTTGACCCGGTTCTTTGGTTCCTACGGTCAAATCTGATATGTCAATATCCCCACAACATTCATTAATGTCGGTATTTTAATATGAAAAGAGACACACATCATATCTTCGGGGACGCCAGAAATCTGTTCATGTCGATGGATCTTCCTCGAGCTGGTGTGATCTTGATTCTGGTGTTCCTCAAAGCGGCATTTTTCTCCTATATTATTTTCTGTGTATATTAACCTCCTGTCCCTGGAACTTCTTTGTGCGTATCATCTGTATGCCGACGACCTACAGCTGTAGGCTGTATTCACAGAGTAAAGTGGAAGATATTTCGATAGCAATACAAATGATCAACCACGATCTGGAAACAATCAACACGTGGTCTCAAAGGTTTGGTTTATTAGTGAACCCCACAAAATGTCAAGCTATCGTAGTGGGAAGTCACCGGTCGATGAGCAGAGTAGACACTAAGACTCTCCCGGCTATTACTTTTGATGGGACTATCATACCTGTGAGTGGATCGGTGAAAGATTTAGGTTTACACCTCGATTGCACACTAACCTGGCGTGAACAAGTTGCAAAACAGTACCGAAAGGTTACTGGGACACTTCGGGCTCTAAATCGTCTGAGAAATTTCCTGCCCGTAAAAACCAAGACTATGCTTGTGCAAACTCTTATCTTCCCCTTAATCGACTATGGTGGTGTGTGCTGCTACGACCTGAATGCTTCTCGATAAATTAGACCGTCTTCTTAATAACTGCATGCGACTTGGTTTTAATCTCCGTAAATATGACCATGTATCCTCTTTCCGTTCGCAGCTCAATTGGCTAGCAATTCGTCTACGCCAAAAATTACGCGCGCTCACTGTTCTATTCTCTATACTTAATAACCCATCTTCGCCAACATATTTAAACTCTTATTTCCAACACTTATGTAGCAATCACGACAGAAAGCTTCGGTCCTCTAAGAATCTTCTCCTTCGTTGCCCCTCCCATACATCTGAGTTTGTTGGTTCATCTTTTTTTGTGCAGTCCGTTCTTCTCTGGAATGAGCTTCCCCTCGAAGTCAGGATGGCTACCAACGCTTGTTCTTTTAAGAAAAAAGTGAAGCAGTATTTACTGAAACAGCTGGCAGAATCAACCAATACATGATTATCATCTTATACTTGTTATGATATTTACTTGTGTATGTATGTATATAGACGTACATCAACTTAAATATGTATGTGTATGTATTTATATATATATTTTGTATTAATTTTAGTTCATTTTAATTCAACACCTGAAACGCACCTACTTCCTGTTTTCTCTCCATCACCCAAAGGTTGACTGGTAGAGAATGCCTTAGGCATTAAGTCCGCCTATGTACATAAAGTGCATAATGTATAAATAAATAAATAAATAAAAACAAACAGTTGGACTGACTGACTTTTTATTCATGTTGTATATATATACAATATGAATATATATATATATTTGTTTATAAAAAGACAACACCCGCACTAGGAATTAATCCATCCATCCACTATCAGTTAGCTAGGAGCATAAATAGAAAGCTGGCAAATTGTACTACATTTTCAGTTTATTCATTTTTCATGACATCGACGTTTATTCGAATGCAATTTTACGCTAGAAAGTTTCTAGTCTTCAGTAAACTAACATGTAATAAAATAAACTTTCCACTGATTCCCTAGAGCGGTGTACCTACACTTTGTGAGCTCTTAGTAATAATTAATTAAACGACACGACATGCACCTGTTATTGAACCACGTAAAACATTTCAAGGAAACTGAATTGTTTACCTAGCTGGTATATAAACAAGTCATTATTAATGTAACAGGGGGCCATTACGTTGAACATTATAATCAACTCTCTTTAGTCAAAATTTATATTTCTAAATTCGATCTCAACTTGTGTTGTACCTTTCTTTTGTTTGTTTTTTAAAGAATGCTTGCACTAGAATTAAATCCTGTTCGCGGGGGACTTTACAAACACACCTAGACTCAGAACAACAATTTGTGGATCACAAAATGTGCTGTCCTATGTGAGGTTTGAACCACGCGCTCAGAGTAGTAGAGAGCAGCGTGGCGACTGCTTAAATGACTTTTTTTTCTTTTTTTTTTTATCATGTGGAAACCCCCTCGAGCCGTCACCCCACCGGCGGGGTGGTGTATCGGAATCGGACCGACTAAAACCACACGGTGTGCCACTCTGCGCCTGACATAGGAGGGATCCGGGAACAGCTGCTGTTACGTCATCCAGATCCCTCCTAGCGCCTACCCGCTGCCGCGGGCACCTTCTACGGATAACCTCTCCATTTAGGCAACGTACGGCACACGCGGACGTCGCCTCCTCGCGGCTGGCCACTATAGCGGATGGAGGGGAAAACCCGTCCCGTCCATCCGCGGCCACACTCAAGGCGGCATGAGGCGCTGGTATGCACGCCTCCGCCGCCCGGCTCGCCGGCGGCGAATTGGGTTCCAGTGGATATCGTCTTCCTGGGCCTTCTCCGCCGCCTCCTTCCGCGAAATTACGTCTTCGCAGAAGGTTGCGACCGCGGTAAAACAACTGTCGCTACCGGCCATGGAGCGTATGACGGCCGGTAGCGAGAGATCTCCTCCAATAACTGCAGTGAGGACCCCACGCTGCGCCGCCCATGTGGAACAAACCGCCAGCGTGTGCTGAGCCGAGTCCTCACTGCAGTTGCAGTAGTGACATGCGGGACTCAATTTCCTCCTGGCGACCGAGTGCAGATACTTCCCGAAGCAACCGTGCCCGGAAAGGATCTGCGTCAGTCGGAAGGAAAGGGTCCCGTGCTGTCGCTCTGCCCACTCGGCGATGACCGGTCGGAGAGCCTCCACGGTGGCAAAGCCAGCACGTGGAGTCTCCAGCCGGGACGACCAACGAGCCATCGTGGCTCGACGAGCGGCTTCTCGCCACTCGCGTATCTCTTCGGGCGGGGGACGTATGCCGCTACCCGCCCGGAAATCAGCCGTTCGCCAATAAACTTCGGCGAGCACTTCCGCCTCCAAATCCCACGGGGGACTTCCAGCCAAGGCGCACGCCGCCTCCGTTGATACGGTGCGGTAACCACGTATGGCTCTAACCGCCAATATCCTTTGAGGGCGCCAGAGACGAGCCCTATTCTGGGCGGTCAGAGCCGCCGCCCACACCGGTGCACCATACAGTGCCATTGACCGGACAACCCCCGTGTATAGCCGTCTCGTCACGATGCTGGCTCCACCCAAATTGGGCAAAAGTCGCCCCAGGGCAGAAGCAGCGCCGCCCCGCTTAGGAGAAAGTTGCCGGAAGTGCTCGTCGAAGAGCCACCTGCCGTCGAGGATCAGGCCCAGATATTTCATCTGGGCCCGAATCGGTACAAGGACCGAATTGATTACGATGGAGGCGCCGGAGGGTGGACCACGACGGGGCCCATGGAACAAAAGGCCCTCCGTCTTGTCCAGGGCCACCCGCAAACCCAGCGCCTCAATACGCGCGACCACTAGAGGCCAGGTGTAGGTGACCAGGCGTGCCGCCTCTTGGAAGTTCATCCCCCGGGCTGTGACCAATGTGTCATCTGCGTAACAAATTACGCCCAGCCCGGGGGCAAGACGGCCTCGAAGGACCCAGTCGTATCCCATATTATACCGAGTGGTCCGAGGACAGACCCCTTTGGAACACCGCACGACATGGGTCGCCGCCTCTGAACACCGTCTCGGTCCTCGTACATGACGGTACGCTCCTCTAAATAGTCTGCCACAATCCGCCTCAGGTACTCTGGCACCCCATGGTAGTGGAGTGCTTCCCTGATGCAGCTAAATGGCAGACTATTAAATGCGTTGGCGATGTCTAATGACACCGCCAACAGCACGCCGCCACAGCTCACCGCCTCTTCGGTGACGGCCCTCAGGCGCAGCACGGCATCGACTGTCGAACGCCCCGCCCGAAATCCAAATTGGGCGTCCGACAGATTGGGGCCCACTTCGCAGAGGTGCCGGACGATGCGGGCAAAGAGTATCCTCTCAAACAGTTTACCCGCCTCGTCCAGCAACACGATGGGCCTATAAGCCGCTACCGATTCGGCTAGTCGTCCCGGCTTCCTCAATAGGACCAGCTTCCCGCTTT
The DNA here is from genome assembly GCA_949316085.1 of Hypercompe scribonia. Taxonomy (NCBI): domain Eukaryota; kingdom Metazoa; phylum Arthropoda; class Insecta; order Lepidoptera; family Erebidae; genus Hypercompe; species Hypercompe scribonia. The sequence continues at coordinate 17,366,395 of OX438975.1, forward strand.
TCCAGCACTCAGGAAACATCCGGACGCCAAGCTAGCGTCCAGGACCTCCCTGAGGCCGTCCGACATGTGTTCGAGGGCTCGGGCCAGCACACGGGCAGATATACCGTCCGGCCCGGGGGCGGTGTTCTTAGAGCAGATCCCTAGAACAACCGCCCCTACCCCTGATTCCCTGACGAGCGGAACATTCCTCTTGTTCCCCTCGTCGTCTATGACCATGAAGGTCATCGACGGGGATGTGTGTTCCGCCCGCTGCGGGAAAAGGTCCTCGACCACTTCCTGCAGGAAGCTGGGCTGGAGTGTCTATGTAAGGGGGGGGGGGGGGGGGGGGGCGACGTGCGAAGCTTTTGTCGCGCCGCACGATAAGGGCGACCCCAGGGGTCACGATCGAGACCCTCCAGCATCTCCTTTCGTTTCCCATCTTTGGCGCGGCTAATGGCCAGCTTCAGAGTTTTCCGCGCCTCTCGGACTGCTTAAACCACTAGGCCAACCGTGCAGTCCATAGTCGTATATATACTCACCTAATACAATACAAATACATACAAGCAAACTCACCCCAATATGACTATTTATTATTTTTTTATTTGATAAGTGTGTAGGTATTTATAATGTAGTTGCGTAATTTGAAAGTCGGTGAACCAATTTTGATACTTTCACCAAAGGAAAACTAATATTCTATCAACCGTAAAAACAACGAGATTTCCGTGTCAATTATTTTTTTCAACACATCTATAAAGATTCTCAATTTATAAAACTATATGTAAATATATAAAAGTAAGTTTTAGTTAATATTTTTGTACTCATATAATACTAGAACTTGTTTTTGGACTCTATTTTCGAATTTATAGAGATTATTTTACGATAATTACAATGGGTTGGTAGGTATTCCTATAACTTTAAATATGTCTGAACTAGCAAACGGACTAAAACATTCTTTTAAAAAATGGTCTCTGTAACTTAACAGATGATATTTTTTTAAATTTAAAACTTTAATGTTATGAAGCAATGTATGGCGTGACAAATGTGTCCGAATGAGCTCACTCACATGTTTATTATCACTATTTCATGTTTTCGCAAACACGATGCGGGTCTACACATATAGAATGCTTACAGATAAGAATTACATGTGTGCTGCGAGTTACAGGATCACACTGTTCATTTTAAACAAAAAAAATCTGACGCATTGAGAACCTCTTACTTTTTTTGAAATCGGTTACAAAGAGGATTAGGAAGAGTCGATTTAGGAAGTCACATTCTACAATCATAGCAAGATATAGTAAATGTATATTTATAAAAACTACTTGAACTACTTACATTTATTAATATTTTTTATAAATATTCTATCAGTCAAGCAAACTTTCATACTACAAATTCTGTTCAATTTAAAACTAAATGGCGTTGCGTCAGTTGTTCCAATTATTATTATTATATTTAACTACGTTCCTCCAAGAATATATTATTATAATGGTACTGTAAGGTGCTATCAATTTGACTATTACTCCTTAAATAGCTAAACATACCAATACACTAAAGTACCTACGTCACCCGTGCAGTGAATTATTTAAGTTTCAATTTCAAGCGACGATAGCTGAATACAATCACTGCTTTATTTCTTTATTTTGCTTTTTTTAAAAGTTTTCTCAATACTTTATTATATTTAACTATGTTCCTGCAAGAATATATTATTACAATGATAATGTAAGGTGCTATCAATTTAAGTATTACTCCGTAAATAGCTAAAGAGACCAATACATTAAAATAATTTTATCACTTTTTTTTTATAATATTTATTTAAATTTGTTGCACTAATTTCACAATTCGAGAAGTATTGTCAAGCTTTAGTGATTCTTGTTACTTGCGATGCTATATATAACGATGATGTGTTTGCTTATGCATATAGCGCAACACGAGAATAACACATAAAAATAACCAAAATGTGAACCTCCATAAATGAAAGAATTTAAGAAAATCATTGATTATATTTTTTCTATTTTTTTTTAAAGACTACACTCGCACTAGGAATAAATCCTGTGTCGCGGGAGGCTTTACAAACATACAAGAAACAGACACAAAGAACACCCAGTTGACATTATTAAGTTGACATAACCGCTATCGCTTCCGCGCTTCTAGCTAGTAAAGTACAAGCTCTCAAATCATTTATTCAGTCTCGCTGTTCAGCCCATTAGTTTACGGAATATTCCCTATTCTGTAGGCATAAAGATAATGATACCTCGGCTCAGTTATAACGCTGACGGGTGCGCGTCTGAATTAAGACGCGCCGTTATGCTTCAGTTCGTCCTGATTTAATAATCCTATTTCTGATGTTAGCTATACTCGCGGTTTTGGTATCGTGTATGATACACGCATACCATGATAACGACATGTATATTGTAATAGATATCGTGGTAAATATTTAATATTTCGCTAAAAGTTTGAACCATCAAACGGTTGAAATTGGCATCAATATTATTACAGTTTAGGTTTTAATATTAAACTAGTGTTATTCTTAAGTAGACCGAGTTCTTTAAAATAGGAGTTTCTAAACGAACTACCAATGAAACGCAACTCACATAATTCGATTTTAAATCACTTCACATTCAGACATTTAATGCAATGTAGTTGCTTTTCAGGTCACTGCTATTAAGAATTTCCTATAAAAAGAGGAAATGGAATAAGACAAGACGTATCTTTAACTAGAATATCCCGGCGTGACGAATGACGCTTGCTAGTGTAAAAAGGTTCAGGCAATTACGACAACCCCTTTTTTAGAAAACAAAGAGCTAATAATGTAAGTATTCATATGAAAAGTAAAACTCATATTTTAAGGTCGTAACGATCGGATGAATTCATTCATTCGTTCAAGGGACCGCAATGAATCATTTAAAATTTTAACAAAATCAGAAAAGAATGTTATTTCTTTACGTTTATGAGAATTTTGATAGTATGTTCGGATGTTTAATTGTTTTAAGAGCCTACCAAAGTGACTCTGCTCTGTCTGATAGAACGCACTAATAGAATCCAAGAGTTGTGGTCACCACACTGATTGTGAATGAAGATAGTACAGGATAGTACCTGTAGGACACCATACTGCACTATCTACGTACACATCTTAGTATAACGCATGTAAAGCATCTTACTAAGTCAAGTAAGATGCTTTTGCACGCCTCGCTTGGGTACGTAAAAGGCATGACAACCATAGTGGCACTGTATTGCACACACTTACCACGACAACTGTCATCCCCTGCATCAATGTATGTGTTTCCAAAATGATGAAATGGATGAAGTAAACAAAAATAAATAAACTTTAAGAAATGTCATGATGATACTGTGTTTTTTTTTTGTCTATTTATAAAAAAACTTCAATTTCACATCTCCTCGAGTCATGTTGCTCATCGTTAAAGGTACTTGTTACGGTTTTCAGTAGTGAGTGAAGTCTTTGTGAGTTTTTTTGCGATGTTGTCGATTGCGTGGAGAACTTCTTTTTCTAGACTGCATTCTCTATATTTTTACTGTTACCAAGAGCAACAAATAACAGAAAATGTGAGCAAAGTGTATATTCTGTCTTACCTTTAAAAGTACTCTAAGTAGGATTTACTCATTTCATACCCATAAAGCTATTGATTTTAACATCACGTGAATGCTACTAGTTTACCTAATAACCTCTATCTATCTATGTATTTCGAATTACAACGATGTATGTTTGTGTTCTTATATTCCTATCAAACCGAACATTGTACGGATATATTAATTCTTGTGATAAGACTACTTATGATTCGTTTATGTGCACAATTACCTGCTTCTTGAATTTACACTAATAAATACTTATTAACTTGCTACAACATATATACTTAGTGTGTTCCCTTTGAATCTCTATAATTCAACACTACTATAAACTTCAAACCAGCTAAATTTTCCCCAGTGTGTTTGTATCAAGCTATGGTGGTGCGGAGCAGAATTCAGGCGTATAGTATATTATGCTCCTGTTTGCATTGCGTTTACATACTATAAAATAAGTTGCTTTTTGTTCTTGTCCGCTTAGATCTTCCAAAGTACCTAACGGATTTTAATGCGAGTTTTACTATCATTTAGATTATGCTTCGAGGGAGTTTGGTATGTATAATATACCGATGTTGTATTATTAAAATTTATAAAAGTCAATGTTTCATGAAACACAAAATTTTATTACTAATACTTACTAGATAAGATAAACTTTACTAGATATGAAAATGATGAAGTACTCGTAGCCGATTTTACCACAGCGGCCAGTCTCTAAGGAGACCAACCAACTGCACAGGAGATATTATAGTGTATAATTGGATGATCAAACACAAGTACGCTCTCTATTCCCTCTCTCACAATCCAATGGGACGATTTTCCAACACGACCGGTCTTACCGTGCTCCCCGAGGCATGGGGGTTAAGACTAGCTTCCAAACTCTGGCCATTATCATTAGAATGAATACCTTAAAATATACCAGAGATTTAAATGCATGGGTAGAGCGAGCAACGTCGACGATACACGTTCAAAGCCGGGGCGGTTCGCTAGTGATGAAATAAAACCCACGTATATTTCGGCATTAATCTTTTGGATTCATTCCTCGACTTTAGCATTCCATTGATTTATACAGTATTTAAAATATTGATAAAGATACTAACAAAAGCGTGTTTGTAAGCAATTTTGCATACATTTTGTCAGACATACGAAAAGGCACATATATTTTATGTCCAAAAAATTATTATTTCGACATACAAAAGTAGAACTGTCGCGCTAGTAAAGTCTGTATTAATTAAAAAATATTAAAAAACGAACCATGTCGTCACAAAATTTCATTTGATAATGGGTTTAAGGTATTTAATAATGAACAGGTTAAGTAGACTAAAATTGAATAGGTCCTTAACCACATTTCTATTACATTCCATTGATTAGGTTATATTACTTATATACTGATATGTTGGGTGAGCGATATTAATTCTGCTGAAACGGAACACAGTCAAAGCGTAATTAAGTATCAATAATAAATGTTAATAAAGTAATAATCATGTAGTAAAATAATTTACACAACGCTATCTGGTCTCTAAGCGTAAAGTAAGCACACCAATATACATATACTCTTTGATATATCATACATTTCATATGTATGTCCGTAGAAACACTCAGACAATAACTGAACTGAACTCTGTGAAAACTGTGCTAATGTAGGCGCTTTTAAACGAATTAAACATTTCAGTTAACGCAAAATGTTTAAAGTTATTTTGAAATCCTTGTAAACTTGAAGTATAGTTTTTATTAGAATCTATCGCCCAATTAAAAGAGTGGTTTCGTAAAGATTTTTTAACTTCAAGACTTCATACTTTATTGAATATTAGCTTTCATTTTGAATTTTGAGGGATGGTTACGAAGTCAAAGCTAATTTTGTTAAATCATTTCTCGTTTTGTGTTGCGAATGTACAATGTACATCGTATTCTTAAAAAACGTACGTTTTTGCAATATTCACATTTTCCTTTATTAATCCTGTATCAGTTATAGGTTTCCTCAAACCCTTATATAGAATCAAAAATAATGTACTATTTTTCCTAGTTTTATTAAAGAAGTATGATGTCTTAACTTACCTGATTCAAGAACACTAAAATCAATATCAATATTTTAGGAGTTGAAATTTGCTGATCAATTACAAAAGATCATTTTTAAAACATCACTTGTTAAATTCACAATATGATACGAAACTATAATAAATATTCTTTCCGTATAAACGGCGTTCATAAACGAATGAAGTTTAACAAGTAGAACAGCAGTATAAATAACGAATCCAGTGAGAATGGTGCCTTAGTCCATGAGCTGTTTACGAACTGTGACCTCGAAGGTCAAACGAATGTTACCCTCTAGTAAATAGGATAAATTTGTTAGTACTATCGACATTTTATTTGATTATATAATCTCTCCACGTGTAAGGCACTCGACCGGAAACTATTGTCGTGGAATCATCCCGAACGATATCTAGGAAACTTGTTCCCAAATCCTTAAAGATTTTTATCTTCAGGCTATGAAGATCTGTTACGTATTTGTGTTTGCGAAAATTTTAATAAAATTGAACATAGTATTATACGTTCGCCGGATATTTCAGCTGTCTGGCTTTCTGAAGAAATAAGTTACTCCTGGTTTTGGGGTTTGACTTTGGAGGGTCATTGACATTGTAGCAACATGGTTCCGACTTTTTAGGACACTATTTGGACAGTCTTCTCAGTACTAAATTTAAATTTTGACATCGTTAAATTTTGCCCATATCCTTGTGATGTCAGAATTTGTAGCAAATATGACAGTAACTTAGTTATAAAAATATATGTACCGAGTCAGTTTAGACCATTCTGTTCTCGGCAAATTAAGTGGAATTCTAGAAGTTAGGTGTTTATGAACTGGAATTTTAAGGGCAATATCCTTATTCAGTGCTTTCCTTATATATTACTAGCTGACCCGGTGAACTTTGTACCGCCATATCTTTTGTATTTTTATTTTTCTTCACACAAATCTACTCCTAACGTATACTTAAAATAAGGAGTTATCCAATTTGATACAGTCATTTGGCAGTTATGCGCGTACAAGCATTTCGATGATTAATTTTTATTTATATATATTAAGTTTAATTTAATAGATTTTGTCACTATATGAGTTTTTATCTTAAAATTCGGTTTAGGAGAGTTGGTGTACAAAGTAAGAAAATTGAGTGACATAAAATATTCGATATTTTGGATGTGTATCGAATTAACTATATTTAGCATATACTTCTGACAGGATGCTTGCCAAAAAATAGGCAAAAATATCGCATACTAAGCTTTTGGCACAAAATAAAAAAAATCCAATTTAGTCTCTGTGAACATCCAAAGCCCGAGTCAAAACCAAAGTCTGAGAATTTTACAATAAAACATTAGTAGAGATATCCTCATGATCGCGTTACCTCACACGTAATTGTATGTATATATTTGTGTATATACATATAATGTAAATATTAACTTGTGTACCCTTTTATATTGTCGTATATTTTATTTTAAATAGCATTATTTATGGTATTGTCATATCTGTAAATCTATATAAGTTATGGTTTTTTTCTCTAGTTCTTTCTGAACCAACTGAAGGTTTACTGGCAGATAATAACATGTGGCATTAAGGTGCCTCGTGGAATCGTAATGCAAGTGTAAATACAAAATCACAAAATAAAATTATTCCTAGTGCTTTTTTATTTTGTAAAATGTCCATTGCTTTTTGTCAGAATTTATTTGGATTTTAACTGTTACATGAATGGAAAAAAATATCTCTGTTCATCACCCACTTTATTTTTATATCACATAATATTTAAAAGAAACTGGCGCCAAAAACACGAGAGTTCCGAATTCAAATTTAATAGAAAGGTTTTTTTAATGTAATAAATGGTATTCTGTTTATATCTTCGTTTGAATACTTACAACACAGAAAAATAAGCATCAAGTAAGAAGGTGTTATTCTATTTCTGAAAATATAATAGATTAAAAGAAAACCTTTCAAATCATGTTACACGGAAGTTGTGGCGTTATCGAAAACCGCTTATTCACCAGTTGTTAATGGTAAACCGTATCACAAATCAGTGAAGTGTTGCCATTCACACAATAAGTGTAGGCTCCATCTATCATTAGACTATTTCCTCGTAAACTCGCGATATTAAGCCAATCTCATTGAATCGCCCTCGCATTTCATTAGTCTGAGTAGAGAAATATCATAACGTGTACAAAGTAAACAGGTCCCCTCTTTGTTCTTGCTAAATTAGTATTGAGTTGTTTGCCAAACATTCGTGGTAATTGAGCTGGAAGACGAAAGTAGGATGCTACCGTGCTACTGGTCAACAATACCTATATTGTTAATAAGTTTCGTGAATATGTGTAAGTGTTCGAAGCATGTAATAATTAATTGATCGTAAACGGAGCATATTAATAAATATGTTGAAAGCAAGTTATTTATTATATTCTAGGCTAGTATAAGTGAATATCAAGATGAAAGTTATTAATAAATTATTAAAAAGTTAGTTCTTTTAACGCGTTTCACGTTCTCATCATCAATCATCATCTTTAACAGTCCACTGCTGGACATAGGCCTGTCTTTAGCAAGGCAGTTTTTGGCCTACTATACCACACAAATTCGATGAGTTGGTATAGGGTTTATTTCAAGTCTTTCTTGTCTTTTCAGTGATGTTGTTTTGTATACTTTGTTCCCTTAATAGCCTCTTACGACACTTATGGGAAAAATAGGAATGGTGACACTCTGTATTCTTAATCCATCACCACATGGTGGGTCGTCATATTCTCAAAACACTTACCATTCCGTAGTAGAAAGTACTGAAAAGGAGCTTTGGATACCAACAGAGAATTCACGTCTTAAAACGAAAAGGAAAAAGAAGAGCTTATACTGGGTGATTTGGCGACGTCTTAGTTCATCACCTGGTATTATTATATCTTATTGTGGTAATAGGTAAGTACGGATATGTATGTGTTATATGTATGTGTATTATACATGTATGTGTATTATATATGTACATATGTGTTTATGTACGTATATTTACTTATTTATGGTCAAACTAGACTATATATACTGAATCCTCTGTCAATTACTACTTATCCTTAAATGCACCTATCTCATCTTTTCTCTGCATCGCCCAATCGGTTGACTGGCAGAAAATGTCTTAGGCATTAAGTCCGTTGATGCGGGTATTTGTGCATAAAGTTGTAAATATATAAATAAATAAAATTTTATAAAGCATAGGCTTGATACACTTACCAGCCCAAGAGTAGTTTTTAATGACACAATCATATACCTGAACTCGGCGGTTAATGACCTAAATTTGCATTTTGACTCTTAATCTGCGCACTTTATTGATGTTTTCGCACTGCTGCTGGTATCACAAACACCAACAAATGTACAAGACTCTGATAAACTCATATCGTTGTAAAATTCACCCAAGTAGGTGTACACTCGGCACTTAGGTACCTAACATGATAATGTGCCAAAACCCAACAAAGCAGACAATACCGGCACATTCTCTTCACTACAGTTGTGTGTAGTTACAATGCCAGTACATAGTCGTAGTCGGTACAGACCTTGAGACCAAACTGAATTTAATGTTACAAATGTAAATATTCGTCTCATATCTGATTTTATTACAAATTTGGTTTTCTTTTCTTCCAAATTCCCTTTTCTAAACGATATTTATAAAAGGAAATTCTGAAATCAACAAATCTAGAAGTTCTTGACGAAAACTTGGTAACGTTTGATTCTGATGTATTTTTATCTATGGAATGCGAAAAAAAATGTATTAATCGCCGCCTCCATGTAAAAGCTACAATATTTTTTTTTATGTATTCCAAGGTCTCAGCTTATTTAATTTATTTTTGATAACGTTTTAGCAACCTTAAATTTGTACGTAACTCTAGTTTACGAAAGGTTCCTGAACTCCATGATAATTACGGCTACTGCTGAATTACAGTCAGTTGGTAGACCTTAGCTTGAAGCTTAAAAAATACTATAAGATGACTCTTATAGGTACGTACGAGTATATATGTAGGTATTAATAAAGTCATTATCATTCAAATTGTAGCACATTCACTCCACTTTTAGACTCGCCATTAATATTGCTTTTAGTTTTATTTGACTATTGTACAATTCATCACGAAAACTTCCGAAGTAAAATATTAATTTTAGTGACGTACGCCTATTTAATTACGTTATACAAAAAAGTTAAATTACACAAGATTGTACTTCAATTCATTCAAATTATTAAATGAATATTTTAAAACGTTATTGTAAAAACCTTATAATGCACATAGAATAGAACAAGGACATAGTGTGACCTACATAGCGGTTGCGCGACGGATGTCAGTAAGACGGCGGGCTCCGGTCGCCGACATACCTGATACTCGCGAGCGCAGTTTTGGCATCGGGCCGCTGAACCACTCATTTATTGCCCAGCCCGGCTTTGTCGAGCCATACGTCAGAAGTAAGCCACCCATATATTTATTGGTTTATTCCAGCCAGTTTGTGGATTGTTTGGATTAGTTTGGGAAATATATGCTATATGTGTTGTTATATTTTATATGTTATGTGTGTGTGGAATAAAGTATTAAATTTATTTCTAACATAGTAATAATAAAACTCATGACAGGTGATTTCAAGGGCAGCGCTCTTGTTTTGACAGGAATGTAGAGCGTTTAACTCCGTCAATAGTCACTATACCTATAGATGTTCTTCGTACATGTTCCTAATTTAAAAAAAAAACAAAAATCATCTAAAGAGAGATAGTTTATTAATATTAGTCTATACACCGGAATAGCCACCTTTTCGTTCGAACCTAAAAAAAAAACATCAATACAGTGAAAACTGTAACGTTTTTAATGAATTCAGTGTACAAAAGGCCTACCAAGAGTATTGTAAACAATTTGTTTGGCAGGTGGCTGTAATATTACATAAACCCACCGTATTAAGTACCACCGTATTAAATAAAAAAAATATTTTTTACATTTAGCGCTGCCAACGTTTGAATGTCTAAAGATATTATAATATTATAGACAAAAGGCAATGCCTTTACATTTGGTAAAGCGGCATTTAATATAAACAAAACTAGAAAAAATGTAATGAATATAAAGTAATCGCTAAAATTTCTTCGAAATAATTAATTAAAAATATTTTAGTAAAATTTAAATTAAATACAAGTCAATGAAAACATACAATTACAAATATAATTACATATAAATAAATCCATAATAATAAGATTATACAAAGAGGTTTCATTTATAACATTGACCTTTTGAGGTCATTGAAGTGATGTTCGACTAACTTCAGTAGATAAATATGAACTTGATTACTTAAATAAAGATGCTAGTTCTCTAGTCATAAAGCAAATAACATTACCAATGTAAATTATAAGCAGTCTTTGAAAAAGTATCATGAATAATAAATAATATAAGTGCTTCCCCTTGATCGTTTTCCTTGATTTGTTAAAGAAAAATTCGATTCACAGTTAAATTATTGACTTTTTTTATTTCAATAAGCTAGCTTTTAGTCAACAAAATTAAGCTTAATAAAACAGTTAGCTGGATTTGATTGTATGATGACGTGGGTGTTGAACTTTGCAAAATTGTTTCATATAGTAACTCCATATCATCATTATCATTATCATCAGCCTTTAGTAGTCCACTGCTGGACATAGGCCTCTCTATATAGATCAAATTAAAATCCAAAAGTTTACAGAAGTTGAAAAACTTGTGAGCCTATCAATTCATTATTATCATCATCTTCATATCAGCCAAAAGACGTCCACTGCTGGACATAGGCCATTTTTTTTTTTTTAATGTGTGGAAACCCCCTCGGGCTGTTACCCCACTGGGGTTTACGGCGAGGTGGTGTGTCGGAATCGGACCGACTAAAACCACACGGTGTGCCACTCTGCGCCTGACATAGGAGGGATCTGGGAACAGCTGCTATTACGTCATCCAGATCCCTCCTAGCGCCTGGCCGCTCCCGCGGGCACCATCTGCGGATAAACTCTCCATTTAGGCGACGTACGGCACACGCAGACGTCGCCTCCTCGCGGCTGGCCACTATAGCGGATGGAGGGGAAAACCCGTCCCGTCCACCCGCGGCCACAGTCAAGGCGGCATGAGGCGCTGATACGCGCGCCTACGCCTCCGCCGCCTCCTTCTGCGAAATTACGTTGCGATCGCGGTAAGCGTATAACGGCCGGTAGCGAGAGATCTCCTCCAATAACTGCAGTAAGGACCCCACGCTGCACCGCCCAGGCGGAACAAACCGCTAGCGTGGCTGGACATAGGCCTCCCCCAAGGTTCTCTACAACCGCCGATCGTGTGCGCCCGCATCTAGAGGCTTTCATGTCAATTAACTAGTTGAAATATAAATAAGTATTTTAAAAGTTACAAGTTACTTATATTTACGTTATACGTATATTTAATTCAATTACAGCATTTTTAAATATACTTTCAAATCTTCCACTTATCTAATAGACAGAAGGCCTGTTGGTATAATGATCAGTAATGCCAACTGCTAAGTCAAAGGTCGTGGATTCGACGTCCTCCCGGGACAATTATTGTGTGACAAGAATGATTAATTTATTTTTGTCTGAATTATTTTATATTTTTTCAATTTCAATTTTATTATTCTTATATCAAAAATGCCCATGAATTCGTCTTTTTCAGTCTATTTTTTCTATGTAAAGGTTGCTTGGAAGAAATTGCTTCTTAGCGATAAGGTCGCCATTTGTACATAGTCTTTCAACTGATATGGTCTTGTATATTATAAACTGTATTAACTGATATACAATAAAGTTTATTCTATTATATGTTGCCAGCCTGGGTGTTATTTATCTATAATATTTATGAATTTAGAATTACAGTCTGATTACCCACAGTACAAACTCTACCTATTTTAGGATCTTTGGCCGTACGTGAGAAGTGTAAAAAAACCACTCTGTTCATCGTAATATTATCCTTTTAAAAACAGTCAAGTAAAATTCCTGCATTCAAAACACAGTTAATATCGTAAAATACAATAGTTTATATAGATCTAGATTTATTTTACTCTCAAAATAGTAAGTGTGTCGTCCTCTTTGACGGGTGAGTCGACTGCCAAATGTGGTGACGACATCAATGGCTTTCGACGATCGTTTTGTCGTTTCGTGACCGTATTCACAACTAATGGTTTTACGGTAATCAATGATACACAAACTGTTATATTTCACTATTACAAAGAAACGGTTAGGTATACACACTGAAATATTTTAGATTAACTTTCCTCAAAGTTTCACAAGCGTTCATCATCAAAATTGTGAAATTGATTAATATTGATGTGACCATATGATCAGTTTAGATAGTAATACTCGGCAGCGTAATAAATTCAGTTTCATTATATTAATTCAGTAAATATGTCGATGTTTTAAATATTAAAATTTCTTATGAACAAATAAAAGTAAAATATTTTGTTTGTTATAGACATTAGGCAGTAGAGCTACACCGATTTCAGCACGAACGGGCCGGCTCGACCAGGGCAGTACTATCCTCCCACAGAAGACCAACCTAAAACGACAGCATCTGTGCTGTTGTGTTTCATTGGTGAGTGCTAGACCGGAGGCCCACTGATGCAAGTGTGAGCCTTATACTGCCACGATGACTGTCATGCTTTTTATATCTCTAAGCGGGGCGTGAAAAAGCATCTCGCCAGACCGCCATAGTGTGGGTCACCATACTGCATTGTCTGCATGTAAATGCAGTATATGCATATATGTAATGTAAATTGAGTATAGTGACCACAACTCTTGGATTCTATTCATGCTTTCCATCAGGCAGAGTAGAGTCACTTTGGCAGGTTCTTAATATAAAAAAAAAGACAAAAATGGAGTTGTGTTATGATTAAATATCAGTAAGTTTGCAACGTAATATGCAGAGACTGTGATATGGGAACATAGCAGTGTCTACTATGTTTTTAACTGTAATAGTTATTGTAATCTGTGTAATTGCCCAGTATCCTACAAAATACGCCCACAAAACATACGCTTAAAATCTACGGAGATTCCACGAGACAATCTACGGAGAGAAATCCCGAATGGTATTTCCTATTTAGGCAACTTGGAAGAATAACTCTATAACAATAAAGACTAATATAAATTGGCTATTGAACATAAATTTATACTATAAAGTCTTGTATGCATATACCATACATGTATATTTGTTCATGAGGCTTAAGCCCGTATTGAAATTCAGTTCGATATGAAAACACAAACGCCGATGGCAAATCCCTATCTGTATCCAAGTATATCTGATATCTGTAAAAGAACATTTTATTTGAATACTTTATTCAATCAGACGTAGCCTGAGAATTTATGTGTTTTAAATAAGTAGAAAATTGATGATTGAAGATGCCCGACTTGGGAAATGTCTTTAAAGAAAATGGCGTATTTCAATAGTATTGTGTTTCATCTTGATGAATAGGGTAAATATAAGTTCTTAATAATTATTTGGAATACGTTTGTAATACTTTAAGATTTTCTAATGGTTTACTTACTTAATTATTATTATTTGCTTATTAAATATTTTCTAATATGTAAGATGCTCTTTAAAGAAATCAAATTGAATTTCTTCTAACTTCTAATACTTCGGTATTAGTGCAATGAAAGTTTGATTAGACATTTTTTGGTCATAAATATAGTCCCATATTCTTCCTTGTTAAATGAAAGTTATGGTATGATATTTATTAAATAAATTTTCCTAATTAATCATTTATCTCAAAAACAGTCAAAATGTAAGTAAATTATTATATAGAAATTTAAAATAAGATTAAACTAAACTTAACATTTGATAAACAGATAAAAACAAAACAAAAAAGTAGGTTAAATTGACATTAAAACATACACAAGCCTATTAACAACTAATAAACATTTCACGAGAATTATTTTAATCTGTCTTTTCGTGTTTCTAAACAGATATATTTTTTATCATATATCCGTTTAGAAATACGAAACTCACTATATGTTTTCTACGAAAACAGTGCCAATGCTTGACACATGTCGAACTTGGTCACAGCTTATGTAAATGTTTGTTTCGTTTTTCTACGCGTCAGTGTTGCTATAACATGTTTGAAACAACATTTTAGCGTAATTCCAAACAAAAGAAACCCTACGTCACGGTTATGGGCTGTGTCGGCCATGGTAGTTGTATCCGCACAATTTGAGTAAAAATACAAACACCGTCCATTATAAAAATGTTGAAATTCTCTTCATTTTATTCATATTTATTTCTACTATATTTTCAGAAACTTATAAATTTTCCATACTATAAACATATACAGTGTTTAAACACAACACCTAAACAACTTTTCCGTAGATACTGCTATCAGAACGTAGCACTGCGTAGCATTTTAGCTACACGGACTACGATGGTTAATAATGCCGAACGACTCTTGTATGAAATCCTCTTATAGCGTACAACAAAATGTAAGTAAATTATTATATAGAAATTTAAAATAAGATTAAACTAAACTTAACATTTGATAAACACATAAAAACAAAACAAAAAAGTAGGTTAAATTGACATTAAAACATACACAAGCCTATTAACAACTAATAAACATTTCACAGATCCTCTGTCTAATTGAAATAAAATTTTCGTATTAACAAAAAGTTTAATCAGCCCAAATAGTAAAATAATAGAACACTCTAAATTAAAACCCTTTTCATTGTTATACACATTTACAAATTGTTACAATCAAATATTCTTATACTTAAGTACAAATACTCGTATTTCATTTGTTAAAATACCGACAGCTTACAGTCGTAACTACTTCGTAACTATACAACATATCACAGCGAGAACGTGCCCCTCTGTTCCCCCTGTTAAAATTCCCAAGGCGCAATTAACCCGACAACAACATCCTGTAATATTTAGCAAAATTAGTTATAAATATCTTTAAGCCTAACGATTATATGTAAAACAAGGGATTGCTGCTATTTAACGTTAAACATTGTGTAGTTGCGGATTTGTGTAATCTCAAATATAGTTCCATTTAACAGTTTGTAATTCAGTTGAGATAAATGTGGAAATTCTGCAGAATTATGCTATTTCTCTCTAACACATTAGTGTGAGACAATGATAAACTAAGTACACAGTACTTTCTTAGTTAATGAGCGATATAAGATATGATTCACACATTTGAACAAACATTTATTTGTTTCAAAGGTAGTAGCAACACACATTAGTGTAATAGTTAACGAGTTCAAAAGAACTCAATTTAATTTATGGAATATGTTGATTATTTAGAACAGGTTCTTTGTTTAAAATACCTTACATTTTAATGCCAAGACTAAAAGGTAATCACGATAATATCGCCCAATTCACGGTACATAGAATTTAAATTATAATTAGTCTCGTTCATACCGCACAGTTAGGATTACATAAAATTAGTAAACTAGAGCTTTAACGATTGGCTATCAGTAAAAACATTAATAAAAATAACCAACTATTGTTCTGATTGCTGGCAAAAAAAGCATTTTCTCCATTGTAACAAAACAGTGTCCCATTTCAAACGGGCATGAGAAAAAGCTTACGGCGAATCCCTTTAAGAAGGGAATTAAAGTGTTCACTTTGACACACATTGAGATTGGAAAGATGTATTCGTTTTAACAAGTCTACCAGGAAATGATTTGTACTTATACAAAGGCATTCTTATATTTTACGGGTACGTGGCAGACAAAAGACTATGGATAAAAGAGCAAAATTATAAAAGTTCAATAAACCCCTGACAGTTAAAACGTAATTGAAAAAGGATAAAATAATTTAAAAAACCCCGACTTAAAGTATTTAAGTAACGAGATATAATAAATATGAGATGTTTTTTATAAGAAGAGTTGATATCTCGTGGAGTTGGTTATATAAATAATAATAATAAAAAACAAAGTATCAGTTTTCATAGCACTTCCCTACGCACCTATTTGGTTCTCGAAGATAGAAATAATAGAGATAGATAGAAGAACTTAATAAAAAACCCAAGACTGACATCACTAAATTCATTTAACGGTAACCCCAATGAATAATCTTTTGTTTTTAGTAAGTTCATGGATAGTTGAGTATGTTACTGCCACATCTATATCTTCGAGAACCAAATAGATACGTAGGGAAGGACTATGAAAATGAATGCTCTATTGTTTATGTGACTGACTCCACGAGAGATTAACTCTGCTTATATAAACGTAAAACTTTACACAAAGTCTTTAAGTCGGAGGTTTTAAATTATTTTATTCTTATCCAGTTATGTTTGAACCGTCGTGGTTTTATTCAAAATTTTCATTTTGATTTATATTTCAAACTTTTCAAACAGCATAGGTATTATGTATATTGTACTACAATTTGATATATTTTTTTAAAAGTAATAATATTGAAGTAGTTACTAATAAACTTTACCCGAGGCTTTGTTGTAACTTAACACGATATCATTACGTAGAATGAAAATAAAATATATTACTGCAGCGCCTCCTAGTGAGTAACTAATGTAGCACCTATCTAATAACCCTCACTAATCAACCATAAGCCTATTACTAAAAACCGCATTAAAATTTGACCAGTACTTTTGGAGGTAAATAGCAACATTGGTTTGCACTAATGTCCTCTCACCACTAACGCGTATTCCTTTTTCGTTCCGTTGTGGCGTCGTAGGTAAAAAAATATTTTATTTATTTTATTTACATACATACATAGGCAGAGGTTTAGAGCTCTTCGCTCGTTAAAGGGTTTTAATAAAAAGTAGTCTTTAGCATACGCTAAACTTGGTTACTCTTTATGAAAATAATGGTTTGAGAATTATTTTAATCGGTCTTTTTGTGTTAAATACGAAACTCACTATGTTTTCTATGAAAACAGTGACAATGTTTGACACATGTTACAGATTATGTAAATGTTTGTTTCGTTTTTCTACGCGTCAGTGTTGCTATAACAAGTTTGAAACAACAGCTTAGCGTAATTCCAACCAAAAGAAACCCTAAGTCACGGTTATGGGCTGTGTCGGCCATGGTTGTTGTACCCGCACAATTTGAGTAAAAATAAAAACACCGTCCATTATAAAAATATTAAAATTGTCTTCATTTTATTCATATTTATTTGTTCTAAATTTTTAATAATTTATAAATTATCAATACATATACTGTGTTTAATGTTTAAACACAACACCTGAACAACTTTTCCGTAGATACTGCTGTCAGAACGTAGCACCTCGTAGCATTTTAGCTACACGGTCTACGACAGTTAATAATGCCGAACGACTCTTGTATGAAATCCTCTTATAGAGTACAACTCTATAAGAAGGACTTTTGTGCAACTTTTTAAAGTAGCCTATACTTCGCAAATGCTACATGATCACTGGCAAAATGAGACTTTTTACACTTAGACGGTCTGGAATAAAGTTGATATTAAAAATACTCAAAGTACTTGGACCATTTTGTGATAAATCCGTAAAGAACGGTGTACACAAAACAGTCGTCATTGTTTTCACAACTCATACTGCCTTTGAAAAGGATAAAGGTTGGCATGGCTTTGATATATGAACGTACGTTACATATATATACAAATGTAATAAATGTTATATGATTTGTAGAAATTTTACTCTCAAACCGAGGCTTGTTAAATCGTCTGTTGTAAGTTTTAAAAATTCTCGTAGAGCTTATCATATGTTGACACATAGAGAGAAAGTTCAGTTATAGTTATTTCAGTAAAGTTACCACATATTAAGCAAGGAAATTACAATAGAACCTACTTCGACGTCAATGGCTACCTAAACATGTAGGTTGTACTTCATGTAAGTGTAGAGACAACAGAGAAATAAGAATAGTCATATTTGGATATTAGTGTTTGATAGCAATTTTAAAGTATATTAATAGACATGGCAGGTCTCTGTTACCTTTATCATGGAGAGATTTCATTTAATTGATTGAATTAAATCCTGAAATTTACTGCAAGCATACGTGTATCCCTCTCACCACGATCCCGAATCTTTTAAGCGAGACGTAAAAAAGCCTCTCACTAGGCTGCCATAGTGTAGGTCACTATGCTGTATTGTCCACATTTACAATGAGGCTAGTGATCACTACTCTTCGATTCTACTCATGCTTTCCATCATACAGAGTAGAATCATTTTGGAAGGTTACTATATTTTAAAAAGAATAAAAAGCAACCCGTCTGACTAGCGTGGTATATCAAGCCAAAATCTTCTGTCTACGGCTCTGCTTAGAAAATTTAATAGCTCACTTAATGCCCAGCAATGAACTATCAAAGGCTGTTTGTTATCAGCAAAGCATCTATCGCGACATATCGATGTTAATGATAGATCATCAAGTATTCCTATTACAAATTAATTTTAATTTGCATTATTTTCGAGATGTTTATAAGTTAAGTTAGTTTATATAGTTTAGTTAGCTAATTATTTCAATAGTTAGCAAGTTAATTAGATAGTTAATCAGTTAAAAAAAATCTGCAAATAATTAATTTAAAATATTACAACAGCACTTTAACCAAGGGAACTTGCGAGCTTGTCAGTTTTCAAACATTCCAGATATTTTATTTTCATTTATTGTTATAAGGGTTTCAAAAGTCAAATATTTTTCTAGCGATGAATGCAAGCAATGATTATACTACTGATAAATTACCAATTTTAGATGTATAACCTATAGAATAATTATTAATACTCAATTTTATAATTTCTTTTTAAAACTTAATAATTAACGTAAATGTGTATGCTTGTTATCGAAATCAAAGGAATTTGTATTAAATGTAAATTTAAATTAATCACATCATAATAATATAATTAATTAATAAATAAAAATAAAGTTATTTTAGAAGTGGAGCTAACGAGAGTTTTAAAATAAATACATATTTATAACAGATTTTTATACAAATATTCATATCAACTTCATATCAATATTATATTCAGTGAAAGTCGATTGAAGTCAAAAACGATGGAGTGGTTTAAAAATCTGCAAGTATATCGGGTTTAGTTCTTAAAAATACTAATTATGTGATTTATTCATGTTTTTTGTCTGTCTAGGTGTAGGCTGGTTCAAGAAGATTCATAAATATGTATTAAAAAATCATAAACTTTAAGTTTATTATTAACAAAAATGCATACATAAGTACATCTCCGATTAAGATTAACTAATGATATAAAAAAAAGTATTTTACACAGTTAAAAATTAATTAGCAATTTAATTAGTTATAAACCTTTATGTTAATAAATTAATCTTAATATAAACATTCTATCACTCTTACAAAAGTTTTCAACATAAATTAAAGATATTATGCTCAAGCACCACGCCCGTTTTAAACGACGCAACACATTCAGCGAGTTTTACTGTACATTTACGTCGCAAATTTCGACTTAAAATTCAGATGTTGGCGTTCAATCAATCATTTTAGCGATTCACGTCAACACCGCTATGATATCGAGGTAACGTACCACAACGTTACACAAGTAACCTGTATACTCTTAAATGGGCTCATTTACAATTAAGCGACAGGAAAGCTTGTGACATTTAATCGTGATATTGTTCTCCCTGTTTTGCTATGATTGACGTTTGTTCCCTCACACCATTTACGAACGTACGCCAAGAATATGCTTACAAGTTACAAGTGGAATTGAATTGTATATTATCACTTCATTATGACTTGTTGCTAAGTAAATATTGGCGATACTCGCCTCCTAAGTGTTTGTACACCGACTGTATTGTTATGATCATGTGTTTTATATTAAGAAATATACATTACCTGTACTTATCATGGTCCAGAACGATACGTTAAAATAGGTATCTATTTGTAAGAAATTGAGATAAGGATAGTTAGAAATAGGTGTGACGATAAAAGGGATCGGTATGTTTTATGTAATGATTGTCGTCGGCTGCGGGAATCCGCTCGCTCTACACAGCACACCTACTAGATAACGCCGCTTCGCAATAACAAACGATGAGACTGTTCTCGATTACGTAAACCAATAGAGAATTTCATAAATATTTCGCTACAAACCGGCGAAAGTTACGACGATCGATAAGAAAAAGGCTTCTATATAGACAATTTCCGCCTCTAATGTAATGAGAAGGTGACTTTATGGAACAGATCGCAGTAAACATGATACGGCGCAGTCGCATAAATTGTCTCCCGACTATTAATGCTATCGGAAAAACCATTATTTACTAACGAATCGGGGTGTTAGTGCGTGTACATGTTTACGCGTGGCGATGCCGGTGGGCCGGTACTTACGCGACGGGCGAGGGGCGTCGCGCGGCTCGCGAGCTCGGTGCACCGGTCACCTCTTGCACTCCATTGATGAGCGACGGCGGTAAGGTTCGCGGGCGGTGTCGCATGTGTGGGACGGGGCGCGCTCGGTCGCGCGGGCGGGCCGGCGAGCGCGGCGGGACTGGCAGCCGGCGCCCGCCGCACGTGGCCGCTCAGGTATCAATCAATCGATGCGCGGCGCGGCGGCGGCGCGGGCGCTAGCGGGCGCGGCACATTCATGTCGCGCGAACAGCTGACGGCCGAGCCCCGTAAACATGAATCGGTTCACGCTCCCCGCGGCCCTGCGTCCCCCGGGCCCCGCACGCCCGCGCTCTCCATCCGCCCTGACCTACTCTGCGCAGGGCGCTTTCGAACGCGAACGCTTACACCACAACACGTTCTACAAAACAGGGTGAACGTTACGAATGTACTATTTCATTTCACTAAACTAACTAGACAATTAACACGATAATTTGTTTCCTTATCTATCTCCTCATCAAAAACAAATGTGTCAAAATAAATATACGAATACATTAACTGGAAAATTCATTTATTTCCAATGCATTGTATAGTACTAATAACGGAAACACATTATCACTTAGTGTAATGATTACTATTCCTATATCAAAGTTAATTACTTATAACTTACATAATATAAAGGCTTCCACTATAATGTTTCGAATGTCGTTCAGTCGTTCGGAGGTCGCGGCGCTGCGTGACGGCGCGTGCGTGCAAAACGCTCGTCCTGAAACACCCGACACATCCCGAGCTCAGCACAGTCGGAGCAATCCGACCGAAGGATTAACTGATATACTGTGCTGTTCTCTCGCAAAAGTATATAAACACATTTAATATTAGCGATACAACAACTCACATCATACTTTAACGAATCCTATCACTTCAATATACAACATATACATTTTTTTTAAGTATTTAAAAAATTATGAACCAGTATTGAACTTTAAAAATGATATTCTATAGTGATAAGATTATATATATAGTCATAATAGGGTTCTAATGAACTTATGACAGTATATTTTCAACTTCACAATGGAATTTAGATAGTGTGATATCACAAAAGAGTAAAAATGTAACAACATTCGGACGAAATATTACCATAGATATATTGTAATATTTTTGACACTACTGGACTGTATATATTTTTTAGGAAATCTTTTGCTGTTAACAACCTTACCGGACTAATAAACGACATTTAAAGAGGAAGTGTACAACTTAATAATCTGCAGTCCTTAGAATACAGCTTGATCTCTGTAACAGATGGTTACGAAACTGACGAAGCTACTTTAAAAATTCAATTATTTTTATCACTTATATTTTTACTCGTTATGTGCCAGTTTTATCACAAATCACGTGTAATAAATTATAAATAAAAAGCACACCCAAAATGTACCTTGTTAGTTCTAAAATGACACTATTGAGAACTGTCACTGATCAAACTATATTTTAAGGACTATAGTTTCTTAATATTCAAATTTATCACTTTAATTTTTAAATCATGTGTAAAAGGACGGAAGTGTACCACAGGCAGGGATGCATGTGTTATTTGATTTAATCAATGAGCGTGTAGGATATGTCGAGGTGGATGTCGGATGATATGTGAAACGTCAGATTTTAGACATCATTTGTGAACCGCATATATTTTGTTCGTTTTTCAAATATAACCACTATGTTTCCCGGTGGGCCTTGGTTCACCTGTCAATTTGATCTCATCGCGAAATTTTCTTAAAAATGAAGGCACAACAAAGAATTTTCTTCACATTACATCTACTGTTTCAAACTGAAATACCCATTCCTTAATTAATTTTCGCCATTAAAGCTAATATAAATGCAGTACAAACATTCCAATACATTATTTTGATCACTTACTCAAATTAAATTGTAGAAGCTTAATCAGTCAATTTAGATAATGACTGTATCCGGAATGAATGCGATGTAATTTACATAAAAGTTCTGTTGGTTAATATCTTTCTATGTCGCTTTTTAATTAGGCCACTGTTGTGAAGTTACCTTTAATGAAATGATTTTTTTTTCTGTTTTCAAAATTTGACGGAACAGGCAAGATAGTAGTTTGTGGATAGGCTCCATTTAAAAATGGGTGTTTTGATAAAGATATTGAGTTCCACTCACCGTTTCCCTACTGCAACCTCGACTAATTAGTCCAAAATAGTGTAATCCATAAAATATTCTCGTGGTATACCTTAAAAGCAAATAGCTTTTCCAGCCGGACACTGCAGCTAGAAAATATTTTCAAATGGAAGTTAGACCCTACTCCACGAGTCTTTATTTATTATTTTACAGAATTCTCTTGATATTACTTAGGTTCTTTACGGATCAAAGACAATTGAATTTCATAGACAACCACTAATGACGAGTCTATTGGTCTAGTGAGTAGTGATCCTGACTGCTAAGCCGGAGGTCGTGGGTTCGATTCTCACCCAGAACAAATCTTTATGTGACGAGCACGATTATTTCTTCTGGGTCTGGGTGTAATTTTTGTATAATGTGTAGTTTAGGAACACAATGGCGTGTGTGATACGTATGAGGATATTATTATTAACGTATGAAATTCTATTGTTGTTAAAAAGTTATAAATCTAATATGCAATTAAAAATCTTCTTGTGGCTATTATGTAGTTAACATTGAAGACAGTTGAAAACAATTTAAAATTATAATGAGTTCAAGAATACATCAATTAATAAACTACTTTTATTTAATATGTAATTGAAAGCGAGTACCGCAGGCCGCTGGATATGCGCCAAACGCAACAGTTCTTTACGAGAACATGTAGGCAATCGTAACATAATATTCTCCTGCTTTCGTCAGATACTTTGGCAAGGATTTTCAAACAGTATTGTATGACTTTCAATACGGTATCTACATTGACACAATCCCAGAAAATTATCATAAATTCAGAAAGTGACAACCGCCGTGCCTGCTCGCTTTAAAGTTGGTATAAGGTTAATTTTCTTCCTTTAGCTGTGGCAAGTTATAACACATTAATAGAAATTATTTGAGTACTGACAAGACAGAATTCTTCTAAAGTTTAAGCAATTCAAAGCAAAGTTAAAGGTAGCTTAGTTACCAACAAGGAATATCGTTAGTATTTTTTTCTGTTTGTTATACAATAGTAAATTTTACACGAAATACGCTTCTACTCTCTAACTAGACCTACACTTAAAATTGCATTCAGAGTGATTTAATAGATGAGCTGGAACTCGAATTCAACTGTTCTCGCTACGCGTAAACTGCAATCGATTGTGTTAAACATTTTTGCTTCTCGAGTGAAATGCATCCATGTACGATATTTCATACAAATTAATTGTAAATTGAAGAGTAGCTGACATCGTTACACTACCTGCCAAATATATCATAATTTGTTCACAGTAGTCTACTATGAATTTAGAATACCAACGTGTTAATACTTTTAAAATCATCGAAATTAAAAGTGTTTTAAGAAAACTAGCTCCTATATCTATACGCAAGTCTACAAGAAGTTTCGAGTTCAAGATTCTTTAATGAAATAACTTACTTTCTTTATAATACTTATATATATTAAAAAACCTTATATCATAAAAGGACAAATAAGAAGATGAATCATCCGATTGTTATTGATTTCCGCCACTCATAAACACATGCAAATCAAGAGACAACAAAAATTTAATAATCTATAACCTGACTACTTAAAAACTTTTGATAAAATTTATATAGTCTATGTCCACAGAGCTATTATTACGAATCCATTGACAACTCATGCATTAAACTCGATTCAACAGTTTAGGCGCTACGGTAAAACATACATACATGACTGCTAAAACTATTAACTTTCGTTATGGCTCAGCCGTAATCAAGCAAAAAGAAGTTGATACTCTTTGAGTGCCCCTTCCCTCAGAATAGGAATAGTTTTGGCTTCAGTAACCAATCACTTCACGAAAAGCGACAAGAGAATTGCTTAACATCCGTTTTCAAAGGTTTTGATAGATTAAATAATTTATTTCGATCGATTATGCCGATGCCAGTTATTTAGATCTTACTAAAGACCAATTAAATAAGCTTGAAACATGAGATTGATGAGAGAGATGAGAGAGATGATGAGATTGATATTTTGATTAAACAAATATGATCGTATCTCCGATTATCGTAAACAGCTTAAGTGATTACCCATCTGTCTTTGCCTGAATGCTCATTTTTTTTACTATATAACATTCTATTTGATCCATTTACTTCACGTCACCTTAAATAGTGATTTACCTTCTCACACGAGTAAGAAGTAGGTATCCAAATTATTGAGATCGTCAGAAAACCTGAAATTATAAATACCTGGTCTTTCTACCAAATCCCTCGACCTTCTCTGCTGAAACTGTACGATTGTGGAGCGTCTTACCATTCGCAATAAAATGTGCACAAATACTATCTTTAAGATATTGGTACATTACCTGGGAGGCATCAATATTTCATAACTAATTTTTATTAGTCAATAAGATAATATCTTTATATTTCACTTATAATGATTACATTTATATTGTATGTATTTATTTCATCATCTATATATTACTACATATGTATTACTAGTATTCTATATAAAATACATACATATTTATATGCTGCTTTAATTTTACCTTCTTAATCCAATTTTTAACGCTCCATACATTACCTTATACATTTGACCAATCTCGTTTTCATTTTCATCATACGGTTGCCTGTAAAAGATTGCCTCTGAGCAATAAGGCTGCCATTTATACTGATATAGCATTAAGTTATCTGTTAATTAACTGGTGTACAATAAAGTGATTTATTATTATTATTCCATGAAACATAAATTTGCCGCGTCTTACATATAATGCGTTTGTTCTATGACAGCTGATTTGTTTCATAAATAGTCAACCTATGATTAACAACTAAGACTTGTTGCTTATAAGCACTCGCTCGAAAGTTGCGATTAATGATCTGTAGGAGAAGACTTTTGCTGGAACTCAAAACTGTGAGTGTGGAGATTTTGCAAACGGCAACAAAAGCATACTACAGCGCCTTTTAACGCGTCGAAGACAGACCGAACTACGGAGTAATTGCCTCGTAACTTATCTATTAATCCTGTATCGCGATATAGAAATTATCGCGCCCATTAGCATATACTCAACTTCCCAACATCAACCGCTGGGCCGCGGCCCGACAGGCATAATCACCTCGCCTGGTCGGAGCATCTTCTCTTTGAGTTGGAGCGGCACGACACCCGTTCCTCCACAGATACAATGTGTGTATGCAAACGTTTTAAAAAACGTTAAGAAACAACAGAAAGGACACATTCTTCTTATTTACTTAAAAACATTAAAAGCACCGGCTCAGCATGTGCCACCTTGATCTTTAGAAGTGTGATGACGAAACCGTAAACCTTTTAAAACTAAACACAATGTAGCATAAAAAATTGATGCTAGGGTGACGCAGTTATCACGGTAACTGTGTGAGCCTTACAATGCCACGATTACTGTAATGCATTTTACGTCCCCAAGCGGGACGTGAAAAAGCATCTCACTAGGCCGCTATAGTGTGGGTCACCATACTGCATTGTCTGCATTTACAATGAGTATGGTGACCACAATCCTTGGATTCTATTCATGCTTTTCATCAAGCATATTATTCATTTTAGCAGGCTCTTAACATAGAAAAAAAACTTAGGTACGGAAATTACTAGATGTTAAATTACCTTTGAATTGAATAACAATTCGACCAGGTTGCTCTAGCTATATTCATTGGTGTTTCCATTTCAAACTTAGTTATTACCCGTAATAATATGGTAAGTAACATTAAATCACTAAACTAATTTAAAAAATTATGCCAGATTATCAGTGAATAATAAGGTGAGGCTACTTTTATTAGGTACGATAACTAAAATACACGCGGGTGGTGATAGTAACACATCACCATAAACATTATATTACCTGTAAGCTAACTGAAAAGCTAACTTGAACTACGAAGCCTATAACAAAAATAAACATTATTTAAATCTCATCAATATAAATGAGTGAAATAAAGCTTTTACGAGATGAAAAAGTTCGCACGTTGCATTAGCGTCACTCGCCCAGAACTCAAAAGCAACAGTTGGCAGTGATATGTCGGATTTCAATGAAACAGAGTTGTGCATATTTAAGCACCAACATGTTGTGCCTCGTATGCGTACGATGACACAATTGTCTCTTTGTTTGCCTTTCGAGATAGCGAAAATGTAGTTCATTTCTGGTTTATTCTCATTTACATAATGACTTTAATGTCATATTAGAATTTATTGATTGACAACTGAAGCATTCCATCGTAAGTAACAAGTGCTTATTAAATTTCTTCTTGTTAACACGACTGAGAAACACCAATACGATATTTAATTGATGTTATACAGGGAAAGAAAACCAAAACCAGAGTCTATTGATTTAGTAACGACTCGCCCCAGCTTCGTAGGTAAATCTTTGAAATTCTAGATTTTTCTCTGTTACAATACACATGTTTTATACATATATGTACCTAAACCTTGCGCTTGAATTACCCTATGCATTGGTGAAAGCCGCATGAAATCCGTTGCGTAGTTTAAAGATCTAAGCGTACCGGAACGGAAAGTGACTTTATTTTAGCTCATATACCTAAGGACTAAAAAAATATTAAGTTTAAAACAATTTAAAATACTCTTATTTGGGCTTATATGTACATCTAGGCGTTCTTAGCAATCACAAATCAGCTATCATCAATCAGGTATGATGATGATACACACGAATGATTCAGAAGCCTGAACCTACTTAACATATACGCGAATCTCTTCTATTGCTTAAATTCTTTCACAGGTTTCAGTAAACCAATTGTCTAACTTTATATACTTTATTCTAGAACAAGGTACAAATAAAGGATAGCTGAGAACAAAAGCATTTATAATTAACAATTAAACAAAAACTGCACCTGAAGAAGTATATAATTATTCCGTGGGCGCTACCCTGCTGCTGTTTACATCGGATCCACGAAAAAGTGCTTAACACTATTTCAGATAAAAATCTTGGTCTATCAGAACAATATGAAGGAAATAGTGTAAACACTGTGAATTTTGAAAATTTTCGGTAATTTTTAAAATTAAAACTTTAACGAACATTAACGTATTTCTAACTGAAACTAAAAGTTGAGTGTAACACCCACATCGATAACAGTATTCAAGTGCATAAAAAGTTATAAAAATACTTGTATCATAATAAAAACACCTTAAAAGTGCAAATTTCATTTAATTAAAACGTAAAATAAATTGCGCCACATTTTTTTTTACGTGTGGAAACCCCCACGGGCCGTCCGTGCATACTCTGCGCCTGGAATACTAGAAATACGGGTACTGCTGCTATTAAGCCATCCGGATCCCTCCCAACGCCTGCCCGCTAGGGCGGGCACCATCTTAGGACAAACTCTATTCAGGCGATGCACGGCACAAGTGTACATCGGTTCCTCGGAAAAATTTATCTCATCCGCGACCACACTCAGGGCGGCATGAGACACTGTTAAGCGTGCTTCCGCCGCCCAGTTCACCAGCGGCGCATTGGGTCCGAGTGGAGATCCTCCTCCCGAACCTTCTCTGCCAATATCTTCATAATACGATACCAACTGGGGTGTGCTGTTACCTACCACTATGTCTGGCGAATAATTGAAAATTCGTCAGACACGGTTTTCCATTTATCAGAGCGTATTCTCTCAAGTACTGCATCATCCAATAAGCGACAATTTGTACTTGATCCTACAATCGTTGTGCCGACACGTTGGTGGCTGGTTTAAGCTCTTGAAACAGAGAGACTAGTCGAACACGGTACACAGTAGAGTTCGTTCAAGACTCTGTAGCCCGAAAATATGATATTCTCATTTATAAAATTATTTTATTTATTTATAGGACCTTAAATAAGTTCTATTTATTTCTTAAAAGATGGCGTAGCGGCACTCTGTGCATGCAATGAGCCTTTTTCCTGGGAAGATTAAAAAAAGATCCGCTAGGGGCAGCACCGGTGGGGGGTACATATGTTTTGAATTCTCTATTGACAACAACGTTAAACGTACGTTTTATTACTATAAGAATAAATAAATATTGTGGTTAAAAAAATTAAAAAACAAAATTTATCATGCCTACTAAACATTGTGCGTTTGCTAATTGTACATCTGATAGTCGTTACAAGCAGGATGGTGTTAAATTCGTGCCTTTTATAAAACCACAAGTTGACAAAAAAAAATGTTTGGAGTGGATTCACTTATCACGAAGAGCGGATTTAATAGTTGAAAAAATTAAAAAACATACTTATGAGTGAGTAATACATTACTTATACATGTGAGTGCATCATAACCATAACGTACAGTATAATCCTCAAGTTTATAAAGTAAAGCAACAATATGAGAACAGTTCTTTGAAGAAGATGCTGGACACTGACACTGAGCATCTATAATTTTGCTACTATTCTTATCCAAAGCTATACTTATTTTATACTTTACAGTGACTCGAAAAGAAGATTGTACATCTGCTCTTAAGTAATATACCAAATCATTAGCATTATCTTCCAGATTTAACACAAAGTCACTCAGACAATATTGTCTTCCTCTTTGAAGTGCTTTCGAGTTTCCACAATTTGGAAGTTGTTCATCATCGTCTGATAAAGTTGCATTCAAATCTAAAGTATCAATAGGACCGGTAGTGATATAATTATACATGATAGCATAGCCAAAAGAACGAGGGATAGCTTGGGATGGAAAATTTGCCCAGTTTGTAATAGGAAAAGTGCAGGATGTTGAATTTGGTAGAGTTGGATTGGATAATTTCATGCGTTGCTGTTTTTCCGCTAAACATTTACCACCATCAATTCCAATGAAAATTTTTTTATCATTACCATTCGCAATGCATTCTTCAATTCTTAAATAGATAAAGAAAAAAAAACAACAACAAAATTTATTTAAAATTAAATAAATTTATACAACACAATGACATATACGATAACATTTATAAACCAACTAACCTTTCAACTAGGACATTTTTATTACCAGACACGGTTAAGCCACGACATGCCAACCATCGTTTTAAGTCTCGGACAAGATGATCTTGCACTTTTGCAAATTTAAATTTCGCCCCAGGTACATCATCTTCCGTTAATTCCATAATAATTCTAGATATTTAACGTTGTTGTCAATAGAGAATTCAAAACATATGTACCCCCCACCGGTGCTGCCCCTAGCGGATCTTTTTTTAATCTTCCCAGGAAAAAGGCTCATTTAGTACGGTAACGCATCAGCTAAGTAGTACTATATGTTACCTCAATTTGTAGTAGATATAGTTTACCACAGTGTCAACCATGTGTTTATAAAATCTACCTATTTTGAAAATGTTTACTTTTGTGCACAAAAAAGTATTTTTGCGGTGAATTTTATTGCACTGCTTCATTTAAAAGAAATCTGCAATTAAAGCACACAGAATTCTTATTGAAACATATGGTAACAATGCTCTATCGAATGCGACATGTAGAGATTGGTTTAGGCGCTTTAAAGATGAACTGACCATGAAAATAAAGAACGTTCTGGAGCACCGACAAAGTTTGAAGACGAGGAATTGGAGGCATTGTTCGATCAAGATCTATGTCAGATGCTAGTAGAGCTTGGGAAAACATTGCAAGAAGATACTTCAATCGTTTCAAAATGTTTAAAAGCGTTAGGAATGACCCAAAAGTAAAGACATTGGGTGCCGTATGACTTGGGAGTTAAGAGACATTGAATGACGTTTTATCATGTGTGAATTGCTGCTTCAACGGCAGAAAAGAAAAGTTTTTCTGCACCGTATTATTTCCATTTTTCGTCTCCAGATTCACTACAACAATCCAAAGCGTAAAAAATAGTGAGGCGTGCCCAGTCACGCATCAACACCGTTACCAAATCAAATATCCACGGTTCGAAGCTTTTACTCTGTATTTGGTGGAATCGACAGGCGCAATTTATTATGAGCTGCCCAAACCTAATGAAACTTTTACGAAAACTCGCTATCGACTTCGGTTGATGTGTTCGAGTCGAGCTCTGAAAGAAAAGCGGTGACTATACGAACAGAGACACGAAAAAAATGATTCTGTTATATGACAACGTTGGGCCACATATGGCAAAGACAGTCTAAATTTGCCTGGAAACGCTTCAATGGGTAGTTCTACCCCACCCGCCATATTAACTAGATATAGACCCCCTCCACTTGTTTTGGTCGATGGCGCATGGTTTGAACGAGCAGCGCTGCCATTCTTTGAAGAAACCAAAAAATGGGTCGATTCATGAGTTGCGTCAAAAGGTAAATCATGTTTTAGACGGGGGATTCGATTACTGCCAGGAAGATGGGAGCAAAAAGACTCTAATGATGGACAATACTTTGAGTAGTGATTGTAAGCATTATAATAAAGCCTTTAAATATATATTTTTTTAAGCAATAAAAACAATGAGAACTTTTTCAAGGTCCTATTATTATTAATAATAAATTAGACTTGAACAACGAATAGCAGAACTTCCTTCTGGTCAAATCAGTTTATGTAAAAAGATTGACACTCCAAGACATTCCCACCTAGTTTTGAGAGGGAAGCACTCAGAGGTCAGGCAGTTACGGGCTTGTCTCCATGGGCGGTGGGCAGATGACACGTCTACTAGTTCACACCCTACACCATAAATAACTAAAACAAGGGTAAAAATAACTTATGAACTACCAAAAAATAAAAGACTCATCTGCAAAATAATATTTACTTAAAAAGTTTGCTTATTACACTATACCAAGTGTCGAGTACAATAAAGTAACAGATACATTAATGTATCTAGCGAAACCTTAAGATCCTCTCTTACCTAGTCTAAACATATAGGGATCGACTGTCCCTTGCCTAATTTCTGACTAAAATGACAAATAATTCACAGTAATTTTCTACCCCAAAGTCAAAGAGAGCACGCCCCTTTTTCGCCTCTGGAGTCATAAGTTTACCGTGTCCATCTATCTGTCCGGGATAATTTCTAAACAGGTATTGAAAAACTTTTTTTGGTTTGAAAAGTGACTTTATCTGTTCCAGAAGCTATTTGCAAATCGTTACAAAAGTTTTGAACTAGGGGTACCTATTTAAAAAAAATATATTTACATTTATTCACAACAGCCATTACAATACAAGTAACATTTTAATTTACATTTGACTCTAAATTATTGTGACACGTTCGATTAACAAACCATTAATTAGATATGTCCATGAAATGGTAGAAACTCGATCATTTCGAAACATTTCCACATACGTCTATTAAAAATACAAAATTTATAAATAATTACAATACGAAACTTCGGTACCATTATAATTATGTAATGCAAAAAAATAGTGGTAAATTGTATCTAGTGCAATCCACTTTGTAAGATTTGAAATTTATTTTATGTGCACACAGCATTTCAATAAAAAATTACATATTTAAACTTTTTTATGCAGACCATTCTTCCTAGGTTTCATAGAAGTCATTGAGAGACACTAATTTAAAGCATTAGACTCTTAGGCTGAAATTATGACATAACTAAGATTAATTTTAAGATTCAGATCTTTTTTTGTTGAAGGTATTAAAAAAAGACAAGAAAATTAATCGACCAACTATGTCGAGTGGTAGAGAAGAATCAAAGAAGAAAGTAATTGCGCCGACCACAAATAAATGTAAGGAAAGAGGTAAGAAGATGTATTCACCCACAGAGGGTACAGAACCTTTTTATATTTAAAAAAAAATGATATGATTAAAGGAAACAGAAACTAAATCTAGTGGGTGTTTATGAAGCAAAAGAAATACAACAGTTAACAGAAGATATTTATCTAATTATAAAATAATTTTGCAATTCAGTTTTTTATTTATATCACAAAGCACTTCAATAGCTACAAAACAAAACAAAAAATCTGTTGACAAATAATGGAACTTTTTTAATGTTTTGTTTTGCCTTAATATAATTATATTTATTTTTTCCTTATTTAATAAGACTTAGACGTTAATGTGAAGATCAACATAAAAAAAAGTTTATAAGAGTTTTTAGAAAAAAAACGACACACAATCTTGGCTAAGGGGGCAGTATGGTACCGAGCATCCTTCAAAACAGTGTTGCCACATCGACCTTTAATTTTCCTGTATCGAGTTTTCAGGATTACGTTGCATGTGTCTGTGTACCAGTAAAGAAATTCTATATAAAAAAGGTTTACTGTCAAGTTTTTCTTCTTTTACATTTTCACTTACACACTGTTATGATAAATGTCAAGAAATTACACTTCTCACTTCTTCTTGACTTTGAAGAAAATTATTAAACATATATTACAATAAGTACTAATTTAACAAATAACAATCTACTTAATTTTGATTCTTTATTAAAATCTAACATTAATTATTAGTATAAGTTTACATTAATCTACCAATAGCTAGATAACGTGTAGGAATATGAATAAACCTCATATATTATTTTAAACACGGCCTTAATAAACAATATTTAAAAATTGAATTGCCCAACTTAATGATAATTTAAACGATAAATTTAATTTTTAATTATACATCACGTAACGATGAAGTATCAGTCACTCATGAAGTGACGTCACTTTCATCGTAATAATTTAAAAAAATTGATTGATCAATAATTTGACAATGGTATTGAGTTTATCGTTGGCTAATTTATATCAGAAGACATTTTTTATTGTGTTATAGATAACCCGCATCTCTCAATCAACTTTTTCGCTTTAGGACAGATTTGCTTGACAACAGGTTTGCTTTACGCCAGATTCGCTTCACAGCAGAAATTGTACAGTCGTCGTGTACGACGTCACGGAGGAGAAAATTTTGTTTTTCAATATACCATTAGTGGACCCTTTAAAGTAGTTCACAAAATCTTCTATCTAATTATACACGTTACATATTAATTCTTTACAAAACGATGACATTGTAAATTTAGTATCCTTAATTTATATAAACAAAACACAGGCTACTCACAAGAACGACTATTTACTATATTAAAGGATCAATTTTAAATAAATATAACGTAATATAGATGTGATTATGAGATACAGTGATTCAAGCAGTTAAAGCTTCGTAAAACAAAACTAACCGATTGTTAAAAAAAAATTAAAAATGTAGGTCTGAAGAAAGCCAATGATGGACAGCGTATTACACAAATTGTTACCAAAAAATTTAGATTCCTGAAGGTATTTAAGCCAATCAGCGCATAATTCTGTAGAACATTCAATATTCTAAGAACATTTCTCAAAGCAACGAATAGATTTGTTTTTTAATTTACACGTACACTAACTCCCGCAATAGGAATAAATCCTGCAGGGGAAACATTCATGAAACGGACACAAAGAACACCCAGACTCAGAACAACAATTTGTGGATCACGCAAAGTGTTGTCCCATGCAGGGTGACCACTTTAACCACTACGCCATCCGTGCAGTCAATTGCCATTGATACCTGTGTACTTCGTTGTAAAAAGTATTATAAACAAATAGCCCAGTTGAGGGCTTGCATGACCTTAAAAACAGAATATCTTTGAAACCAACGTTATATCGGTTCATACAATTAGATACTTAAAAAGACAACACCAAAGCAACAATTAAAAAAGTGTAAAAACCTATTGTAAAGGACAGCATCGTAGTTTAAAGTTGAAGGAGGAAGATATAAAAGTCGAGATCATAACAAAAAGTGCAGTGCGAAACGAAATGAACAACACTACTATTATACTTACATTCCTCACTAATCACATCACTTACTTTTTTAATGGTTGATTAATAGCACTTATTTATGTGTGAATTTGACATAGACAATCAGTTCTCTGTACCTCTGCCTTAAACCGAATCTGTCGTAGAACCAAACTGTCCTACAACGAATAAGATTCAATCAAACGAAAATAGTCGTTCAATTATTTTTAAATAAAAACAAAACCCATGTACTGGTAGTTTAGTGTAAACTTGGCATAACAGAATCTGTAGTTTGAGCCAGTTACTACATAAATATCAAAAGATGTTTCTAGGTCGACCAATTTAGTCCGTTCACTTATGTTATCAATTAAAACAAACTAACATTGATAAATCGATTACCAACAGAATATCGAGTTACATAGTTATAAATAAAATCGATGATGCTTCGGGTTCAGTAGGATCCAAATTAAATGCGCTGTAGCTTTTTAAATACTTCATAGACCACCAAACAGGTTAACGCTTAAATTGATAAAATAAATGAAATTAGTTGTCAATCAGTCGAATAATAAACTTAACATAAGACCAAAGTTCTCTCAGTGCGTTGACGGATTAAGAATACAGTGTCACTATCCCTATTCTTCGAATAATTGGCTTCAGAGGCGACTAATGGACCAAGCTACGCAGGACGACAGCATTGTAAAAAGGAGGTAAACTAGAAACAATCCTTTTTTTTCCACATATGGAGGGGATGTCACACAACGGGGGTTTGCAGCGGTGTGGTGTCGGAATCGGACCGACTAAAACCACACGGTGTGCCACTCTGCGCCTGAGATAGGAAGGATCCCAGAACACCTGTTATGACAACATCGAGAACTTGAAAAAATCCTATAGCAAAAGATGTACGTCCAGCTGTGAACTGTTAAAGCCTGTTGATATGAATAAGATCAAAATTTTCCAGTATTGTGTATCTTCTATTAAGGGATGTTTAGGCATCAAGAACAAAACATAATACCGTTAGTATGTTTCAAAGATTTATCAGAAAACAAAGAAAATGATATGAGGAAGGTTTCAGTACACATTTATGTGAAAAAAGTACAAATTTATAAAAAAGAACCCTTATTTTTAAAGTAAAAAAAAACAATCTCGGAAAAAACAATTCAGCGTCTATTAGAATTTTTTTATCAAACATCCATTACAAATACCATATATATAAGTATTATTCTGCATATTTAAATTAATATATTGTTATTAATGAAAAAGTAAATTGTTAAGTAATTCTAGGCTCAAGCATACATATATCCTA
The DNA here is from genome assembly GCA_949316085.1 of Hypercompe scribonia. Lineage (NCBI taxonomy): Eukaryota > Metazoa > Arthropoda > Insecta > Lepidoptera > Erebidae > Hypercompe > Hypercompe scribonia. Next base: position 17,402,236 of record OX438975.1, read on the forward strand.
ATATTTAATTACACAAAAATTAATTTACCCATGAGAAAATGTGAAATGACATGTAATAACTACTGTGTATCGATTACTGCGTACGCTCGTACGTATACTAAACGTACACTAATACGTCATCGAACAGGATTAAATTAATTTACACTGATATTTTTGTTTCATATTTTAGTCTAGGCATTGTCGTGCTCATATTTGCCTCATACAGTTTTTTTATTCGCACAATTTTGGAGAGCTTGACAAACAAAAGCACTAAAGTCCGACGTTGTGAACGCGGACGGACACTACCTGATATTTACTAGACGAACAACTTTGTTATTAGATCTTCATGCAGGAAAAATATGAATCGTTTCCATTGTATTATTTATTAATATCATGTTTATTTTTTATCATACACTTTAAGCAAAACTGTGTCACGATAAAAAAATTAAGAATCAAAAGTAATTAATAAAAATTTAACATATGCAGATGTCAAACGGATTGCTCGTTAGATTACCCTTATACTCCATATACTACGTTAAACCAAGATACTCGAATAATAGGATAAGCAGAATTTACATATTTTAACATCAACTACCTTAGCCAATTATGTTTTGCTCTTACATTTATATACGAGGTTAATAATATCCGTATCTTTAAAAGAAACAAAATATTTCGTTAAATTGCTCGTTTTGATTTCGATTATATTAAAATTTGTTGCAAAATTAACTGTTAAATATGTGAGTTATGTACAGTCAGATTATAGTTGTTCAGCTCAGTTCAGGCAAATAAAAATTTGATTAAGATTTTTTATGCCTAAAAATTTATACATAAATAATAAATCTAATTATCGCATTAAATAAATAGTTAAACACAAATACATAATTAAAAATTTTCATATTTTTACACTTTTAACTTTGAATTGATTTTCGTTGCAGACTAAACTCAAAATGAATACATGACACTTACAAAATCAATAATGACTATATTACATGGTTCATGAAAGGGTTAGAAAATAGAGGGTTATAGTTTGAAAATTTTTAGTTCCTTCTGCCACCACTGTTCAAGTTATTATATACAATTAAATAAGTCAATATAAAGGAAAGCAAAGTTTATTGTGTACTTGCCTATAAAACTGTAAAATGAGCATAAATTTGTTAGAACTACCGGTTTAATAGTCGAGCGCCCACTCGTTCTCTTGCAGAAAAGCATCTATCACTTCCTTCATCGTGAAGTTGGGGATCAACTGGTCCGCGGTCAACTTCACACGAGTCACGGGGTCGAAGTGGCCCACGCGCTGGTTAAAACAAACAAAATATTCAATGTGAATGCAGTTAACGTCAACTTCAAAGTCAAAGTACTGAAGTTTATTGATCATTCCAATTTTAAAAATGCTAATGTGTGGTTTGTATCGCTTTCACTGATCATTGCAGTATAAAACTCTGACGGTAAGGGCAATTAAAAAGTTTAAACCTTTACCTCTAAATGCTCTTCAATATCCTTCTTCTCATATGTGATACCACTTGGAGTGATGACTGGCTCGTTCAAGATTTCAAAACTAATCTTGCCACAAAGATAGTCCGGCACATCACGTTTCTGTAAACGATAATATGTTCCTATAAATTATTGTAAAATAACACGTTTTCGCCATAATGAAATACTTGTGTTATTTTATAAATTAATTATAGAATTCTCAGATTACTTACCCTTCTTCTCTCGTCCATTTTGGAGAATAAATTATTTAATTCACTACTGTAGTTATTCTGTAAAATGAAAAAATACGAGCATTATAATAAATCAGCTGACTAATTAATAGATAACTCGAAAGGTTGCGTATTCGAAAACTACTCGTATCTCATCACATCATCACATAAAGTGAATCCACTTTGACAACATTCTATTACTTTAATGCCTCATCCTCACTGTGAGTGTGTGACGAATATATCAAAACACTTAGTCTTAATGGACTCAAAGTGTGATAAGGTATAATTAACTAAAGGTATAACAAAAAATACTACTATCTGTAAACATAAGAGTTAAGCTTCGGCGTATGGGCAAGATTAACAGTAGATGGGTATTGAAGTTTCACAAGTGGGTATAGTGAGAGGTTGAACTCGATTTTGGTAATCGATAACGTACATTACATTCGATTTTTGCCTGAGGTGTAATTTCTATTTACTACTTATAAATATTGCTAAACTTAAGTGGCAGGGGACGGGGCACATTGCACGCAGAAACGATGGCCGATGGGGCCATAACGCTCTTGAATGGCAATCGCGGAGTGGAAAACACAGCGTTGGTACCCCACAAAGTGATTCAACGGCCTAGGGACGGTCGCAAGAAGCTGTTGGATGCGGGTTGCACGGAACCGGCTGTTGTGATGAACCATGGAGGAGATATGTCCAGCGGTGGACATCTTTTGGCTGGGATGATGATGATGATGGTTAATAAATATACATAATATCTTCTCGATCTAAGCAGATCTTTTAGAATAATAATGCAGACTTTTTTATATTATTATTATTATTTGTAAACTTACACATTCCTCTTCGATTTTAGCTCCCTTGGAACTCAATTCTTCCTCATTTAAATTATTATCATCTATTTTAAGTGCTTCTATTCTACGCTGCATATCTTCTGTTATTAATCTGCAATACATAACAATTTGTGTGTTTGTAAATCGTAAATATTGTGAATAAATTAATGAAATAATAGGATTTTCTTGTTTAGTTAGTGAAATTTATTTATTTTGCATGATAACAATAATTACCTATTCAAATACGTTTGTAATTCAATTTCCTGAGCAATTCGTTTCTCTTCTTGTACATTCCATCTTTTTTTCCTAGCTAAGCGGATTTGTGCAGCAATATCATCTCCAAAGTTCAACTTCTGCTCACGTGCCAAGTCGCTCGCTGAAAACATAGAATGTAAAGATCAGTAAAAAAAGTAATATTTCTTGCATAACATCGTTTCTCTCGGTTTCTTGCTTTTGTAAGACTGATTTCGTGAAAAGGAACGGAAGTGTAACATGAACTCGGGGAGTTCTGACCAATAGATATTTATGTATTGATGCTAGATGGTTTACACAATATGAACAACTTTTTATTCACTTATAATTCTTTTGCTTTTAACGTAGTCATTGTCCACCGCCACGACGTATCACACTAAGAAATCGATATATGAGTCTCTAACCGTGGAAAATGTAGGTAACAATTTTATTTATAAACTATTGTATTAATAATTAATACATTTGCTAGTCGAACATTTAGCTGTTAACAAGTAGTAATATTAGTATATGGAAAAGGACAATAAAGCAATTCATTGTAAGAGATTAAACGTATATATGTTTGTCGTATATATTTATTTGTATTTGATGTAACGATTAACGAGATCATTACTACTAATTGGTTTTAGAAAACATTCGAGAACATCATAGCACTTTTAGGTTTCCTACGTTGAGTTATAGTGTAAGAAGCTATTTCAAACAATTTTGTGTTGTTTCTCACATGCTCTAAAGGTTAAATTTATTTGTAGTTAGAAAAAATGTTAATTAAAGAAGATTTTATAAAATTTATATTTAAATGTTAAATGTTCGACACAAGACTTTTTCAATTTATTGGATATGAGTATCGACAATAAATGATCCATTGACTTGATTTTTCAAGCTTAATTTTTTTAATTAAAACGAATTATGACAGGTCATAGATAATACCTAGCTGTTGAACTTTACCTATCCAACGAATGCGAATGTTGCGAGTTATGAATGCGAAAGTTTCACGTTACTCTTTTACAGCTAAAATGGTTCAACCGATTTTAATAAATTTTAGCATAAAGATACTTTGATTAATAAGGAAGGACATAGACCACGATAACCTACATACACGAGGGTAGAACCACTGGAAAAGCTAACTATAAATAAAAAAAAACATTAAAATATAATCACCTCTATGTAAATGTTTGATAGCCTCGTCATAGCTCTCCAACTCCACCAAAGCCTGTCCCAAGAAAAAGTGTCCCTTGACGTGGTTGGTGTCTATGTCAAGTGCTCTGCGGCAATCCTGGCAAGTAGCATCCCATCTTTTCATCTTAAGGTGGCATAGTGCACGATTTGTGAAATATGTCGCAACGGATGGATTTTTTATCTAGAAAAAAAAAGAGGAAAGATATTACATGTTATACTATACTTATGACACTAACTTATTCTCCCTTTGAGTTTAAAATGCCCCTTTCACAAAATGCTCCCTGGTACCAGAACATATATTTCTCATAATATCCCTTTTCTGGAATGTTCTCATTCTTTGCCTTATACAGTCCTTTCACTTTTAGGTAAAAATATGAATTTCTGTGATTCAAGAAATAATACAAAATTTATGTGTCACTCAATTTTCACCAAATAATAATACTCCTAATTATTTCACCTAAGATTTTAGTCTAAGTGCATATTAAGTGCGACTGCACGTTTGGTCTAGTGGTTTAAGCGGTCGCCACGCCGTTCTCTACAACGCTGAGTGTTGTGGGTTCAAACCCCACATGAGATAACACTTTGTGTGATCCATAAATTATTGTTCCGAGTCTGGGTATACTTTGTGCCCGTATCTTGTATGTTTGTAAGTCCCCTGCGACACAAGATTTATTCCTAGTACAAGCGGTCTTTAAAAAAAAAAAATATATACATATATATTTGGATGTTTTTAGCGCTGGTCTGATGGTGAAGCCTGGAGGGTTATAGCGAAATATATTATACAATAAAACACATTTTATTTTCAAAACTATAATGTATTTAGTTTGTCCTTGTAAAGTAAATCTAAAAATAACTACAAGGTTTTCAACTAATAGACACTTTTAAACGGTTTAATAAACTAATCCCATTAGTTCACACAAATGTGATTATAGCATTCATTGTTATGATATTTATTGCTAATAAGAGATTAGTTAATATACATGTATTGTATATTGTATGAAATTTTGACTGGAGACTGTTACCAGGCCCATTGATGCTGGGGTGACAATTGTCATGGTAAATGTGTGCAATACAATTCTACGATGACTGGATGCCTGCCATGTCTTTTACGTCCCCAAGTGAGGCGTAAAAAATAATAGGCCGCCACAGTGTGGGTCCCCATACTGCATTGTCAGTACTCGTTATGACTATGTTGACTACAACTTTTGGATTCTATTCATGCTTTCTATCAAGCAGAGTAGAGTCACTTTGGTAGGCTATTAAAATAAAATAAAAAAAAAACAGATATTACCAGACTTTTTAATAGTCAACTTCACAATCAAGCGATATTCAAAAATCATACCTACAACGGGACTTACTCCCTACCTACAGCAAATTAGTGCTAATAACTGTTCATTATCATTATTAATATTAAATCATTAATGATAGGATATTGCATAGATTTATCATAATGCTAAAAGCATCAATTTTTTTCTGAAACTTTCATCTGGTCAGAGGGGAGGGGGAGGATACATCTGTACTAATACAATAGAACTGAAGAGTTCATTTGGTTAAACATACTATTCTCAGAAACCACTGGTCCAACTTGATAGTCTTTCAGTATTAGATAGCCCAGTTTTCGAAGAAGGCTATATATGATCAGGTTATGAACAATTAAAAACAGAGTATCAATCAAAAATAGTGTAAAAACAGGGAAAAGCCATTCCTTTGAAGAGCTTGCGTTGTGTGTGCTGCGTTCTTAAAAAAGTCAGCAACAGCATATGTATATCTTTAAAACTTGGCTCACTATAACCTTTTTAAGGTGAACAAATTTGTTCTCACTGTATAACATTACACTATGAGCAATAGTAAACGCAGACGAGGTTGTGCATGTCAACTAGTTCATAAATAAATACAATGTATTATAGTTTTCATATCTGCTTAACCATACATTTTAAAAAGCATATGTTATCAAGAGTACAGAACAGAATGTAGGGTGATACCTTGTACTAAGAAGACAAGTGTATTGTTTTTGTATAATACATGCAAATAACTTTTATGTGTAACTTGTGTATTAAAGAAATTGCTTTACTGCAGTGGTTCCCGATTAGTTTTTTCTACGTACCACTTCAAGAAAGACTTCGAACTTGCGTACCCCTCAGTCAAAGTCAAAGTAAAATGCGTTTATTGAAAATAGGTTTTTAAGAACACTTACAGAGCAAGAGCCCGTGAGTGCCAGACCGTCATTTTATAAAAGCTGAAAGTTCTTCTATGTGTGTCCCTAGTACAGGTAAGAGTGATCCCCAAACATGAAGCTGAGGCAGCGGTGGCTTTGGCAGATAACAGGCAACAAAGGTGTGTAAAATTCCATCTCAAATTCGTCATGATATAAAACTTGATTTTTTTATATTTGATTCATAATAATATCAAAACTCGCGTTGCTCATTGCCAGACAGTTAGTATGGTTCCAACCCTCTGCCGGACACCCCTAAACTATTATAATTTATAATTATACTTACGTTATATTATAAAACCTAAGTTTTATATATAATTTTTTGGGAGCCTATTAAACTATGTTTACATAGTAGCCGGACAGTTTCGAAGGTTCTATCATCTTGCCAGACGCATTCAAAGTGAGCAATAATCGGGAGAGCAAGGAGCGTATACAGTAACTAAAGGTTATATTATAAAACCTAAGTTTCATATATAATTTTTTGGGAGCCTATTAAACTATGTTTACATAGTAGCCGGACAGTTTCGAAGGTTCTATCATCTTGCCAGACGCATTCAAAGTGAGCAGTAATCGGGAGAGCAAGGAGCGAATACAGTAACTAAAGGTTATATTATAAAACCTAATTTTCATATATAATTTTTTGGGAGCCTATTAAACTATGTTTACATAGTAGCCGGACAATTTCGAAGGTTCTATCATCTTGTCAGACGCATTCAAAATCAGCAGTAATCAGGAGAGCAAGGAGCGTATACAGTAACTAGTGCGAATGAAACAGAGCGCTTGGTCTATTGCGGGATTTCACTGCGCATCCATTGTTATTAATTTCAAATTGTGCAGTTTATTTTTTTCTTAATCGAGAAATTTCATTAATTAATTTTTACAATTTCAATAACAAATATTTAAAATAATACTGAGTAAAATTTTTCTCATACAATGTCAATCATGTCGAAAATCTAATAATTTAATTGATATTATTTTTCATTTTCAAGAAGTTTATTATTGTCAATGCTATTAAAATTATAAAGCCAATGAAACAAAGTAAATCAAATTTTAGTGTTTATACCAAAGGACACATTTTCTTTAAGATAAGAAATTTACAGAGAAATTAATTTATTTTAATTAAATCTAAATATTTTCATCATTTTCATCGTTATCGCGCGCTCATTAAATCGGTCCACACGTTAGCAGTTTAAACGTCGTAAGTGCTGTGAGCACAATTCGGACCGCAGCCTTTGAATGCGTCTGGCAAGATGATAGAACCTTCGAAACTGTCCGGCTACTATGTAAACATAGTTTAATAGGCTCCCAAAAAATTATATATGAAACTTAGGTTTTATAATATAACCTTTAGTTACTGTATACGCTCCTTGCTCTCCCGATTATTGCTTACTTTGAATGCGTCTGGCAAGATGATAGAACCTTCGAAACTGTCCGGCTACTATGTAAACATAGTTTAATAGGCTCCCAAAAAATTATATATGAAACTTAGGTTTTATAATATAATCTTTAGTTACTGTATACGCTCCTTGCTCTCCCGATTATTGCTCACTTTGAATGCGTCTGGCAAGATGATAGAACCTTCGAAACTGTCCGGCTACTATGTAAACATAGTTTAATAGGCTCCCAAAAAATTATATATAAAACTTAGGTTTTATAATATAACGTAAGTATAATTATAAATTATAATAGTTTAGGGGTGTCCGGCAGAGGGTTGGAACCATACTAACTGTCTGGCAATGAGCAACGCGAGTTTTGATATTATTATGAATCAAATACAAAAAAAATCAAGTTTTATATCATGACGAATTTGAGATGGAATTTTACACACCTTTGTTGCCTGTTATCTGCCAAAGCCACCGCTGCCTCAGCTTCATGTTTGGGGATCATTCTTACCTGTACTAGGGACACACATAGAAGAACTTTCAGCTTTTATAAAATGACGAAGGTCTGGCACTCACGGGCTCTTGGACTATTATGTAAAAAGCGACATTTAATTTGACATTAAGGAAATGACTCGATCACAAATAACTTTAAGGAGTCGGGAGAGAAGGATTAAATAATCATTAGGTATTGATTTTAAGGATTTAATATTTTAATTAAGAGATTGCTCGCGTACCCCTAGATGTAAGCTCATGTACCCCTGGGGGTACCCATACCACTAAATGGAAAACAGTGCTTTACTGTAATAGATGGATGAGGAATATATATTATATAATATGTTTGTGGTAGGAGCATATTCTTTTCTTAAAACCTTAGAAGTTGTATCAATCCAGAAATATCATTATCCTTTATCAATCAGAGTTCCAGTTACCCACAATGAATAATAATAAATTGGACATCTAACACACCACACCATGTAGCTTCAAACTAAATTTATACTATGGCAGCTATATTGACTGATAGAATACTTATATCCTTTTCTAGTAAACACATATTTATTTTACATAGAAAACATTCAAATTACAAAACAAATATATACAGATCATAAAAACTTTCGATCGAAGCGGAATTGAACCTGAGACCTAATGCACAGCACTCACATAAACTACTACTGCACCACTAACTAGATAGTACCACTAGGTAGTAGAACCATGCTGATTTCAGCATAAACGGGCCAGCTCGACCGAGGCAGTACTACCCTCCCACAGAAGATCGACCTAAGGTGACAGCATCCGTGATGTCGTGTTTCATTGGTGAGTGCGAGACTGGCAGCCCATTGATGCAGGGGTGACAGTTATCATGGTAACTGTGTGAATCTTACACTGCCACGATAACTGTAATGCCCTTTAGTTCCCAAGCGGAGCGTGAAAAAGCATCTCAATAGGCCGCCATAGTGTAGGTCACCATTCTGCATTGTCTGCATTTGCAGGGAGTATGGTGACCACAACTTTTGGATTCTATTCATGCTTTCCGTCAAGCAGAGTAGTAGTCACTTTGGCAGGGTCTTGATATAGAAAAAAAGAAAAGAAAAGTCAAATGCTACAGATATTTAACTGGCGACCATGGTTAATGGTTTTATGTAGGCTCCAAGGTATGGAGAATCTCAATGCTTTAAAAATGGTCACAGGTTTGCAATATGCTAACCTACGTTATTACCTTATACAAGTTCAGAAATACCACCAGCTACAATTAATTTAACATACTGGTTGAGCAAGGCAAAAATGGTTTAACGTTAACATTACAAATCGAAGAATGTTATGAATCGTATTTCTAAATCAAAGTCTTGTTACATAGACAATTTCACTAATTAGATTGATAACATTTGAAATGAGGATATTCTAACAAACATATCAACACTTGAAAAGATAATAAGCAACAGAAGTAAGTAATACAATGATTTTAATTAAGAATTTTTATGTTTTTATAAACCTCTTTTATGTCAGTTAATTGTCTAAAAGGCTTTTAACTATCCCGAGTTGCAGGTACTATCACCTTTGAACGGACTTACCTGCTTATTTGTCCAAAGTATCATTAAAAAAACAATATTCATCATTGTTTATCATAGTAGATTTATTAATACTGTATATAATTTTGATTGTACTTATTTTTCTCTTTGTCTTTACATAAGGTTAACTGTTGAAGTGTTCGTATCACCCAATTTAATATACAAAACTTCATGTTTAGTAAACTCAATAACCAAGATTGACGGAATAACTAACGCAGAGGTAGTCTTTTTTACACACATGTATACAAGAGAGTATCAGGTTAAAAACTGAAGTTTCTTAGTCGGTGACAGAAATTTTTAGAATCTAATTGTCTTGTTAGAATATAACTTATTTACCTTGCGAAAATTGCACAATTCAAATAAGTTTACTATTTAAATAGTTTAATTTGTTTCATGAATTTTGGAAATCTATAGATGTGATGAACAAGTGGGATTAAAGATAAATATTTCTACATTTGTTTGTGATGTGGAGTTTATAGTAAGCTAGTGACTTCTATTTCGTACTTACAATAGCTTTTGTATAACAGTTCATTGCATCTTCGAAGCGTCGTAAGCTGAACAGTCTATTACCCTGCTCTTTTAGTTCTTTATCCGTGAGGTTCGCCGTCGAATACATATGTTTACTCATTGTTCTTGATATCAATATACCTCGTTTAAGTCAATTTTAGAACTGATACCATTATTTACATAAAACTCACTCAGATAAACGTTTACGCAACAGTAAGACGAACAACACAGCAAACTAGTAAATGTTGTTAATTTTTTTCTTCTAGAAATATGTTTGTCCACCGTTGACATTAGCGTAAAATTTGTTTTTGACAGTAGGAACATTTTCATTCTGTTTTCTAATCATATTGTTTATGGTTTTTTCTATAATTTTATTATTCTATGGCAACATGCCAACTTTAAACATTGACAATTAAAATGCAAAAATAACTTTCATAAAATTATTGACTAAAAAAATCATTAGAACCTCTTACACTTGCATAACAGGATTTTAATTTTTTTGGTACTCGAACTGGAATCCAAAGCCTTGTACCGATGTTGCTAACTCTTATGATTTCGATTTTTGATATGGTAAGTTCAATATTAAAACTCGCAAGAAAGTCGACAAGTCGAATCTATCGATTTCTTTCTGAAGAGAATCGAGACATGTCATGACGAATTTTCATAAATTGTAGAAAAAATGTATGTAAAGAAATAAAAATCACCGACCATACATTAAAACAATAAATTTTCAAACTCTTATAGGTCTAGTAACAAATTATATTTAAAAACACTTTGCGAGTACACTCAATTGACACGAAAAATGGTCAAATTCCCGGTGAACTTCATTACTATTTTACTATTATTGGCACAGCAAGTAGAAGCGGGCGTCGAAGCTTCTACACGCACTGGTCCGGTACGCACAGACTCAGGTGACCCAGTATCTCAGGATATTAATATATGTTCTAAACCACGTAATAAGTTTACTAAATACGCAGCGAACGTGTATTCACATCGCAGTCTAAGCTTGCTATATCCAACCATACCCAGCACAAACAGGATATGGTACATCAGCGGGTAAATAGACTCTGCACAGTTTGAAATATAAGTGTTTTTTGAACTTATTTTGAGCACGCTCTTACATAGCACTGTGCATTGCTTCATATGGATCCCAAATGACTGCATTTTGTTCCAGGTGGCTACGAAATAATGCATCATTCAACACTTTCAGAGTTGTAATGTTGGTGTAATGAACCAGTCTTAGTACAAAACTGAGGTTCTTATAAGTTTTCTTACATATGTTGATTCTACATTCGCGAAACCTCAGGTCCGAAGTAAGATGTAACCCTAAATCCCGTACCTGTGAAATTCGTTGCTTGAGCGTGTCTCCTACTTTACACTGCTACTGTATGGAGGTTCGTGCATGGAATAAGTCATCGCTGAGTATTTAGATGTACATACTTTAGTAGAGTTTATCTCATGCCTCCAATCTACCAGTCGTTACACTATTCTGTATACGTTCACAGTCTGACTCATCCTTTTTTTTAACGTGTGGCGAACCCCTCGGGTCGTCACCCCACCAGGATTTACGGCAGGGTGGCGTGTCGGAATCAGACCGACTAAAACCACACGGTGTGCTACTCTGCGCCTGACATAGGAGGGATCCGTGAAAAACTATTATTACGACATCCAGATCCCTCCTAACGCCTGCCCGCTAAAACGGCACCATCTGCGGATAAACTCTCTATTTAGGCAACGTACGGGACATGCGGACGTCGCCTCCTCGCGGCTGGCCACTATAGCAGATGAAGGGGAAAACCCGTCCCGTCCACACGCGGCCACACTCAAGGCGGCATGAGGCGCTGGTACGTGCGCCTGCGCCGCCCGGTTCGCTGGCGGCGAATTGGGTGGAGGTCATCCTCCCGGGCCTTCTCCACCGCCTCCTTTCGCGTTGACTTAAACTTAAGGTCATTTGCATATAGTAAATATAACCCATATCTTATGACCTCCGATAAATCGTTTACCATTACAATAAGTTGGAGTGGCACTTTGGTTCACGCCACGTTCACAATTAAATTATAATCCTTTTTTTATTTTTAGTTCTCATAGTAGGTTTTATTGAAATCGATTCAACTTTTAATGTTTTTTTGACAATTATTAACAATGAAATGACAGCTTGTTGTTCGTTCCACAAATAAAGAATACTAATCATGGTATTTCTTTATATTTAAAAAATTGTTTAGGAATGTATATACTTTTTTATTTTAGTTTACACTATATTTTACCACCAAAATGCTTTTGTCTATGTTTAAAGTTGATAGGTTTGTTTTGATAATATATAAAACCTCTTCAACTTCAACCCGGTTCTAGAAGTAAACAGAATTGTTTAAGAATTTGACCTCAATATTACGTACATTTTTTACAAGTAGACGTTAAAAAAGTAAACAAAATCTTGTTTGAGAGTTCGCCACTGGTCTTTAAGTAGTTTAATTAGTTCGTTACTTTATGCAGCTAAGCTGGTAACATATTAAATTTGAACCCGAAACTAAATTGTTTCCACTCAATTTTTCACCATTAGGATAGTATTTTTCTTCATACATATTTAAAAGGAACCAAAAGGGAAACTATATTCCTCCGGGCCTTTTCCCAAACTAAGTTGGGTTAGCTTTAAATCCACGGCGAAAAGACTGAAATTAGATTTATTACGAGGATCTACTACCATCAGACATCCACAACCAAGTACTAAATGATATCGAAGTTCTGTAGAAAGATTTTTTAGGACTGATATAGAATAAGCCCTAAGCCGCAACATACAGAGTAGTAAAAGAGTAAACAAAGTAATAAAATTTAAGGAAATAAAACTCAGCGCTTATCGTTCAATTGTATTGTGTACCTATATACTCGTAGGTAAGACTTACACACGCGAAAAATTATATGAAGGTATTTTCATGACCGGAAAAAATGACGAAGCATCTCTGGTCCACAAATTGTAACGCTTTACCCGATCAACGTTCTCGTGCCCAATTGTATTATTCGGGTGCCTTTTTGACTTCATTAAATAAGACTTGCTGTAACAAAACATTTATTAACATTTCTGTAGCGATGTACAACTATTAATAATGTTTAGTGATGCTGAAGCATCTTATTGAAGCAGACACTTTCGTTTATTCAGACTGGCAACCCATGCCAATTAAAACAGAGAAACTCGTAAAATAATTGAAATTATGTGTAGTAAATGTAAATGATTCAACTGTCTGTTTTTGACGTTAAATATCAAATCTAGAGAATCAAGGTGATTTGTTTTTGTCTGAGAACCTTACACCTGGTGTGACGGCCCTCTTATTTAAGTTAGCGTAGAATAAGTGTTTGTGCCCATTATGTGTCTATCTAGTTGTTCCGTCAGTCGTAGATAAATTATTTAAGCTATGGTTTTCAATGTAAATTCATTACCATGAAATAAATCATACTCCACTGTTTTTATAATATGTATATAAAGAGACACAATACTATCTAAGAAAGCCCTCCTATAATACTCACACAATACTTCATGCACTGGTTAAATAGATCACATTTATGTTGCACTATTAAAAGCCGCCAGACTATAGAACTTTGGTGGACCCTTTAAAATAAAAAAAAATAGTAAAAATATATAGGCGCTCAAATTATATATTTTTCATTTTTTTTTCTTGTGATGCAGTAGACAGCAGCAGCAATTTCTTTCTATTTTATCAGTTTTCTCCAAATGAAAATATGCTATTCAAAACAAAATAAGAACCACCTAAATGTTGTTAATTTTTAAAGATTAGTCCAGTATTTTGAGTATTTTTTAGATTTGTTTTTTATTTTAAAGGGTGTACCAAAGTGACTCTACTCTGTTTGATGAAAATCATGTGTAGAACCCATGAGTTGAGGTCACCATACGCATTACAAATGCAGACATTGTAGCAATGACCATCACAATGGTGGCCTAATGAGATGCATTTTCACACGGCGAAACACGACGGTACAGATGTTATCGCCCTAGGTTAGTCTTCTGTGAGTGTGGTCTGTGATTGTGATTAATTTAATATAGTATATAATGAAATAATGAACTTCACTATTTTATTTTATATTAAATTAGTCTAAAATAATCCTTTGTTAATATTAAATAAACAAAGGACAAGTTAGAGAGAGATATGACTGGGACCAGCCTTGATATACCCAACTTTAGCATCTTCGAGAAAATACTGTCCCATTTAGATGTTGACTTCTCTTATGAGTTTCCAATGAGTAGGTTTATTTTATTCTCATCTACGTCCAACAGTACCATACAGTGCGGGTTATGAGTATATGGGCAAATTATAATATCGTCTGATAGGTGTGCTCTTGGAGATTTTATGATGATGGAGATGGAATTGCATGCATCTACACCCATTAACGATTCTGTGCTGGTTTGGTTGGTCAGCGCCTAATGTCTTTTTTTTGTCGACAAGGTGAAAAATCCCTTTAAATCGCCTGGTTCCTTGGGAATTCAGGAGTCGTGATGTTTCTACTAAAAGCCATCCCGACGACCGACCGCTGGCGCCGTACACTTAGAGAAACCGGACAACATAATTTTGGGTACTTCTCGAAAAAACAAGTTTCCCCTTAGTCCTGGCATGGCGGCCCGATTTCACCTTTATGTGATAAGGCCACTTGGTTAGTGCCTAGGCACCGCACAAGCCCCTTTGGTTACGACACTGCTGCCTCGTTTTTGTGTTAGCTTTATTTCGACATAAGATTGATTACAAAACAAAAAAAAAATCTACTCACTCAGGTTTGGCTGGATCTTTGTATAGTGGTGGTTCAAGAGGCACTACTAGGTGTAGCTTCATCAAAGGGCACGGGAAGTGTTCGTTACCTAACATTAATATGCCTTCTTCTTGTCTCCATGACGCTCGTTTCGAGGTTTGTACGGATTTCCCTTTTTTCTGTGTAAAGTTTAAGTGGAAAATAAAGTGTTAACTCAAAAAAAAATACAGCATTCCGGTAATCACTATCACTCTCTCTCTCTCTCTCCCACTGTAAATACTGGGCACTACTAGTACTCCGGGAAAAAAAAAGAGGATATACATTATTCATCATCATCATCATCATTATCTCAACCAAAATACGTCCACTGCTGAACTGCACTGCTGCAACACTGCTAAAAAATACACAATTACAAATATAAAAAATAGTAGACCACCGACATCGAGTACAGGAACCAAGGCACTGGTGGTTAGGGCTCCAAAGACAGGAACCTCCTCACAATACGGGCCGTGTCAAGGAGGACTGCCTTCTGCATCAGACCCTTGATCCAACTTTCTAACGTGAGCCTCTTCAGGTGTTGGTCGAGGCTCTTGGCTATCAATCCGTGAACAGATATGATTATCGGAACAATGATCACCGAATCCACATTCCACATGTCGGCAATCTCGCGAGACAGATCCAAATACTTCAATTGATTTTCTTTTTCTACTTTCACGAGATTCTCGTCATGAGGAACAGCGATATCGACAATTATTTTGCGGCGCTCTAATCGATCTATCACCACAATATCAGGCTTATTGGCAACAATAGTCCTATCTGTGCTAATAGATCGATCCCAATATAACGTAGCACGATATTATTATTACCTTGGTTCGTCTGCGGATCTCCTCATTCCTTATTCGATCACGCAAAGAAATGTGACAAGGTAGTAGAGTAGTTAGTAATAAGTTAGTTACATTATTAGTGTGTATATATTCAACAATAAAAACCATATTATGTAACTCACATCTTTTCGTTGCTGTTCTCTAATGACATTAGCTTTAATATTCTCGCACCATTTCCAAATGTGTTCATCGACTGCGCCACGTTGTTCAACCCGTTCATATAAATCCATCATGTTTCGTATTGGTTTTTGGACCTAGAAAGAAAATATTTTTAAAAGATATCTAAAACATCAAAACAGCTGATTAATGTAGTATAGTAGACTAAATGCTCTGTGCTGAGAAGAGGCCTAAGTCCAGCAGCAGACTTGATTTTGATGGTGATTATAAACATCAACATAAGAAGTGTGATCGTAAAAGATGAACAGATTATAGAGTAATTATACTAAACATTAAAAAAATGATTTTATATTCGTTCCTGCTAATTTTTAAAGCGGGTGAGTCATATTCTGATACGATTGTACCAGCACATAGTTACTATATTGAAAGAAACTTATACAAAATTTCTATATGAAAAGATTTAGGGATTGAACTAAAAAAAACCCGAGATCCCGAATTGATACAATTAGGACCAAAATTCGATTTTTATATATTTGTAAATAGACAGATAGAAAACTCTTTCAAGAAAGTACATACAATGTCAGATTAATAATGTACTAAGGGTACCTTATTGCGAAGCTATGTCTTCCAGGCAACCTTAGGATATATAAAAGTATTTCAGAGAGACATTGCTATTTTTTTATTTATTTTTTTATATTTGTAATGGAATAGGCGTTTGTCTTCCATCTCACCTGATGAAAAGTGTAAATGAAGACGAAGGTGGTACACGCCCATCGAAAAGAAACCTGTTCACTCTACTCTTAAAGGCTCCAGAGTTCGACTTATCAGGTAAAATGGACAGTCAAATAGTAAAGGGTGCAATGAGTTTCGAAGAAGTATTTGCTAATAAAAATTTCAGAAACCTACTTATATCCATACACACTCGTATACCCATATATAAATATAAAACACTCCTATTCATACACATACATATACATTCGTATGTACCTAACTATAATTAGTTCATCTACTACTCTACTAACTGTATACTCTATATTTATGTGAGGGTTATTATGGGAGGGAGGGAGGGGCTATTATGGGTGAACATTCTTAACATACTAAGAGCCGTCGATGGCTCGGAGGGCAACTAAGCCGTTACCGATAGTTCGAGCACTAAAAAAGACTTCTTTTAATAGAACTTCGATATCGCCTAGTACTTGAGTTATAGAGGTCTGACAGCACACGCTGATGGTTTCTTTCGCCTGGGCGGCGCAGCGTGGGGCCCTCACTGCAGTTATTGAAGGAGATTTCTCGCTATCGACCATAATACGCTCCATGGCCGATTTCGACAGTTGTTTTACCGCGATCGCAACCTTCTGCGAAGACGTCATTTCGCGGAAGGAGGCGGCGGAGAAGACCCAGGAAGACGATCTCCACTCGGACTCGATTCGCCGCCGGCGAGCATGGCGGTGGAGGCCCGCATACCAGCGCCTCATGCCGCCTTGAGGGTGGTCGCGGGTGGACGGGACGGGTTTTCCTCTCCATCCGCTACAATGGCCAGCCGCGAGGAGGTGACATCTGCGTGTGCCGTACGTCGCCTAAAATAGAAGTTTACACGCAGATGGTGCCCGTGTTAGCAGGCAGGCGCTAGAAGGGATCTGGATGTCGTAATAGCAGCTGTTCCCGGATCCCTCCTGTGTCGGGCACAGAGTAGCACACTGTGTGGTTTTAGTCGGTCCGATTCCGACTCATCACCCCGCCGTAAACCCCAGCGGGGTGACGATCTGAGGAGGTTTCCACATGTTAAAAATTAAAATAAATGAAATTAAACTCACCATTAATATTTTAGGAGTCAGTAGCTTTTCGCTAATATGTCTCAAAGAGTACGCTCCACCAGACTTTTCACTGGTCTTACAACTCGAGAGTCCATACTTGATTCGGTTCAGAATCCCACTAACCCCTCCAGGTTCACTTAA
Organism: Hypercompe scribonia; assembly: GCA_949316085.1. Taxonomy (NCBI): domain Eukaryota; kingdom Metazoa; phylum Arthropoda; class Insecta; order Lepidoptera; family Erebidae; genus Hypercompe; species Hypercompe scribonia. The sequence goes on from OX438975.1 coordinate 17,420,042, forward strand.
CAACGGGAAAGGTGGTTCACTCTGATCCATAAAAGCATCTAAACTCACGTCGTGCTTAAGCAGAACGTCCTACAAGTACACAACAATATATTATACGGACCAATACTAGTCAATCACTTATTATCACGTTAACATCCAGAGAGACAATGTTTTACAATCAAATTAAGCGCAGATTATCTACACACTCAATAAGTAATTATCATACACTTCATGTGAAAAAAAATAATTACATTCATTTTCAAAAAATCCATATCTATCTTTACTCTAGCTGCCAGTTCAGCACGGTATTCATCGACGAGATATGCCCAGTATTTGTTAACTTTAGCATAATCTCCTAGTTGAGCAATTGGTAGAAATGACAATATTCTTTTACCCACGGTGGATGGTAGTAATTGGACCTAGAAAAGATTACATGTTACAATTTTTTAAAGCACTTAAATTATTTAATATCAGTATTTTCGAAAATGGTCAGAGGATGTTCTTTAATAAAAAAACTACTGAAAAAAAATATATAATAATAGTGGGTCTCAACACCTGCTACTGGCTAAATACAGAATTTTGTTTAGCAAGTTTTGTAGTACTTATTTTGCTTAGGGTCGGCTATTAGTTCAACCAGTTTTACCTGAATATCAGCTTTTCCACGTAGCGACTAGCATCGGTCCTCTGCAGCCTTGAGGGCGAATTGAATTTGAAGGTTGAATGAATTGTCAGCATATTTAAACGCATTGACTTCCCAATAACGATTGCCATATATGTTCCTGACAACCGAGACCGACGACGACTCAACGTGCTCCCCAAGGCACGACATGAAACATCGCCAAACTTCCATAGTCTGGGCTGTTATTGAGAATTTATTGTAAAAAACAAACTTTTGGCCCGACCCGGCAACCGACTCCGAGACCTCTTCGACAGTTACATACGCCAACCATTAAACCAACGAGGTAGTACTTCATTTTATAACATCTTGATCAATAAGTGTCTCAAATTCAATTCAATTCAAAGTGGAATAGAAATGTGTAAATCAAGTGTATCGTCAAATTAATGGCAGTGAAACAGAGCCGTTTCACAGTTTCACAGACAATTTGTTGACCAGGTCCTAGATATTCTAGGTCAGCGTTGATCTAGTCACTGTGGCATGCTGCAGAAGTCAGAAAGTTCCATGTGTCCGGACCCATACTGCGAGGTAATAACGTGAAAACTATTGTATGTATCTGTCAGATAACAGAAAGCGGGATTCCATTTGAACAGGAATCTCACCACACTTAAATTAGTGTACGTTAATACAATCTCGATCGGTTAAATACGTAAAATACTTACAAAATCGAGAGTCTCCATAGTATCAGGTTTAGGCCGATTCACCTTCCAGACTGTACGTTTAGTACCATCGCTCAAGTTTATCACAAACTCTTCTAATTTCAAACTATCCTTCATTGCTTTAATTGTTGCATTCCACGTTGCCAAATTTGCTTCAATCTGCAAAATGTGAATTGAACACGGACCCAAAGTAACAATTACTACTGTATTTAATCATTATAGTCCAACGGGCCAGAATGAGGCAATAGAAAAAGTTCTGTCGTTCTAAATAACTATACCATGAGTTCCTAAGAATAGAAATAGGTTTCTTAGAGAGTTCAGAAATCTACTGTCCCTTGTAACGTTAAAAAATTACAATATCACATAATAATGTACATCAAAACATCTTGTAACCGAATAGTCTTTTGGAGTTTACACGTTTTTTATTAATGATTGAAATAACCTTTATTAAAGTATACGTAAGTGAAAGAAATATGTGGAATAGTAATCACCTTCTTCTCTGCATCAGTGGTGGCCTCTGCGTGTGCATGTTGTGAAGGCGCTGATTTGGCGTTCTGATTTTTTATCTGATCAAAAGAATGCGCTGGTTTATATAACACTTTTCAAACGACTTATTACTTTTCGAAAATTACGAAATAATAACTTTCTACCAAGCTTTGAACATTTTGCTATTGAGACATACAATTTTTTGCAATAATCTATCTTATTCTAAAATGCATATTGTAATTAACTTGTATGTTATCCTAGCATGAAATAATAGTAAAGTATACGAATACATCAAATGACTTATTTTAGGACATAAATACATCTTCAGCAACAATGTCTTGAGCAGCAAAATTAATTTTAACTTACTTGTATAAATTTATATCGGCAACTAAATTAATCTAAGGCCCAAGGCCTAGGTGAGTTTAACTTGATTTTTAAAACATTTAAAAAAGATCAATTGAAAAATGTGATTTATAATGCGCTTATATATTTTTGTAATAGAAAAAATCTGTTTGCTCACCAATTTCCTTCCTGTAGCAGATTTCCTAACTATACTATTACCAATTTAACAAACTGTTACCGCTGTTCTGCAAAATTCAAACAAATATACCACCTTGTCTCCATTCTGTACGACAGTGCATTCCTGTGTATAAGGAATCTGTTGTTCCCTGTAGCGATCATAAAGGATTTGAGCTCGACGAAGTATTTCACACATAGCAGGTCCACCAGCCACAATCAGCAGTTCGGATAAGAAAAGAGCTTGCTGCTCCTGGTAAACGCAAAAATGAGTTGATAAAGCAAACTGAAATATTTAATGAATATTGGTTTAAACGAAAATAAACATCCGCTTAACGTGGGAGAACCATACGTCAGCACGTAGCGGTCGGCTCGATTGGAGTGATACCACAGCCCACAGAAAAGTTATGTCAAGCAAGGAAATTTGTTTTTGTCTTTGCTTTCCTCCAAAACTTTTCCTCTGCCTGATCCTGCAGTAAGAGGATTCTAAAAGTGGCAACGCATTTGTGACCTTTAACTTGCAGGTGTCAATGGATGCCTATAGTCACTCACCAGTCATCCACTCGTCAGTTCATCAGTCTGCTCTTTTAATCCAGATCATAAAAAGTGATGCAGAGATCCGACAACTTTTTTAACTATCATAGTTTTAAAAATACACTTTTGCTAGTATTTACCTTAGTATTCATCTGATCATCACAAAATGTTGCCTACACATTGCTAGATAAACAGCAGAAGACTTATCGAAGGACTTGTTATTCCAGAAAAAATGTTGTTCTCGGGGAATTTATGTACTTTTCTACTTCGTCCTAGGTTGGTTGCTAAATATTTTTTTAAATTTAGCAGATCTCGCACTGTGTTTAAAAATTTAAAAGCGATTACTTTGAGAAGGTGTACCCACCGGATCTAACGAGAGAAACCATAGACGGTCGTTCTTCATGACTTGAGCTAAAGTGGACACTGGTAATGCGGTCCTGTTGTGGTCCATCGGTACTTGGTCAAAACTGCTCAAGCAATGTCCTGGTCTGTTTTAAGAAATAAAATGTCTTATGAAAATGACTTTATAAGTAAAGTAGTTTTATTTATTTATAAACTTCATGCACTTATTTTACGCATATATGTCTATGGCATTTTCTTCTAATCAACCTTCGGGTGGTGTAAAAATCTAATATGATAGGTGCACAGAGATTACATACTATGTAATCAAAGAAAATGTACACAGGTCACAATATATATATAACGCATACATACTTTTTTTATAGAGGCCTACCAAATTGACTCTATTCTGCCTGATGGAAAGCATGAAAAGAATGCAAGAACAGTGGTCCCCATACTCACTGCGAATGAAGACAGTGCAGAGTGGTGACCCACGCTATGGCGGCGTAGAATACACATAAACATACATACAACACAACACACCATAAATACAAACATACACATTCATTAATTAATTCATATTTTTCTGTTTTCTTTTCCACTTTTTTTTCTATTACACTAAAAAAGTATCTTAACCCGATCACAAAAACCTATCTGAGGTTTACCAGGTTTATTATATACGATATAAGATGATTACATAGTTCTGACAGTTTATTAAGCAAGAGCTCATGTACTACTCATGTTTCCTTTCTTTTTTAATATAAAACGGTTCGTGGATATCCTGATTTCAAGCGTGAACGCATTTCAAAGTAGTACGGCTTAAACAAAGAACAAACAGTTCGAAGTCGGAGTTGTGGAAGAGACATGATGGAAACAGTTTTGAAGTAATAACATACTGTTACGAATTAACTAACACAATTTGCGCAATAATTATTTTTACCTTTTGTTTAATTGACAGACCCTGTGAAATTTCAGTCCTCCAACTTTTGTCGTAAAAGGTTAGTTCACACTAATTTTTAAAGTGCTCTAGACAGATGGAAATTACGATAAATAAGAATTGATAAAGCAGTAGTTATGGAGTATAAATAAATAAACGAAAGTATCATCGTAATATACCTACTTACGTGCTTAAGTATATCAGATGAAGATATTTTGGTTACTCCCGTATTTCACAATGGAGAATTCATTCATTAATTTCGTTCCATAACATAATAATAATAGCCTTAGACATCTCGCACATATCTAATCCCACACTACGCAGAACCCGTACTAAAGTAACTAATAAATATACTTATACATTGCTAACTGTCCCAGTTTTGGGCAGTTCGTATCCATCCACTGCCAGCTAATTGCTTCAAACTACTTATATCTAAATACATACTTCATACATAGATAAATTACACCCAAATATAAAACAAATGATTGTGTGCCTAACATAATTATTAGTTATTAGTCTTGGGTGGGAATCGAACTCACAACTTCTGACTTAGCAATCAAGATCACTAACCAACAAGTGTCTCAATAAAGTACATAACGTGCTGAATAAATCAACCTATCACTATCCATTACTGAACAAAGGTCTTCTACGAGAAGCGCGAACTATCCTATCTAACGTACCTACTTAATAAATGTGGTAAAAAAATAAATGTACTCGCTGACGGACATTACGGTGTCCTTAAGCCTGCAGTTCCATAGAGATTTAAGGAGCAGCGACAATGTCCATACGTTGTGCACATCCTGCAGTAAAGCAAGTAAGTATCGCTTCTTGTTCGCGTACGATATCCGTGTGAACCAGTACTTTGTGGTCAAAAGATGTCTGCTCAGGGTGACTGTCTCTTCTGCGAAGTCAAAACCCTCTGAAATTAATATACTTTTAAATATTTAATTTAGTCACAATTTATTTATCTTAATAGGCTTTGAAATATATCGCCGAAAATATATGAATAAGTATGGCACAATATAAATAAACTAGCTGACCCATGCAATTTCGTCTGCATCTTTCAAAAAGAATAAATCTCCTTTTTGCTACATTTTTCTTTGATGATTGTAAAGAAACAAAAAACAACTCAGTTTTATAATCTCAGTGAAGATTCCATTAGTTTATTACTTACAACTAAACTCCTATTGATGGTAGTGATGTTATAAAACTTAACTCCTTGCAAAATGAATACTGATTCAACATCGAAAGAATTTTTAATTTGAAACAAGCTCTGCAATATTAACATAGATATCAGTATTATGACTACTATACTACACTATACCACTATGAGTACTGCAGAGATTATGTCATCTAATCATTAAGTTACCTTTACAGTATAATTTATCCATGATAATATAATCATTTTTTTTTTTTTTTTTTTTTTTAACGTGTGGAAACCCCCTCGGGCCGTCACCCCACCGGGGTTTACGGCGGGGTGGTGTGTCGGAATCGGACCGACTAAAACCACACGGCGTGCCACTCTGCGCCTGAAATAGGAGGGATCCGGGAACCGCTGTTATTACGACATCCAGATATGATAATATAATCATAGTGTAACATTAATACAATAGAAAATATTAACATACCGCATATCATATCTGATAAAATCAAGTCATTGATTAAATGCACTTGTTTCGTTAGTTTCGCGAACGATATCATTATTAGAATTGTAATTTTTTACAAAATAAACTATATACTTCTTTGTATACAGAATATTGTTGTATTTCAATAGACTCAATCTCTATTTTATAAGCAACGCTGAGGCTTAAACAATCACTAATATTTTGACTATAAAATGTAAATATTCACAAATTAATTACATCACACAATATTGTTAAATATCTTTGAAGAAAATTAAAAAGAATGACATTGTCAATGTCAAATGCTTATAATTTTTTTAATTAATCATGGCAGTCAATTTTAAAATTGAACTAAAATACTTTTCAATGCTGAGATAAAGTAAAAATTGCCCTCATGCACAGTCACTGTATTGTTGATTGCGGTCAATCTACTTACCGGGCCCGACAATAGGGCCAAGATTACGAGCACGCAGATCGTATAGGTACTTACTGTGTTCCAGTTACGAATTGTACAAATCAACGTCGTTCTGTCAGTCAGAAACTGCCATGACGCGCATGGACACGCGGGATTCACAATCTGTAACAATCAAACTGCGTCCGAAAAGTGCAAATCTCTGTAGATTCTGCTCTGCAATCACAGTAGCAACATTCGTAGCAGCTATTTACTTTATTTTCAAGGCTCCTATTAAGTCTTTAGGAGATCCTTCTGATCAATTTACCATAACAAATATACCTAAAACTTACACCGGCTTAGAAGATATTGATCCTGATGAAAGAGACGTGTTTCAAGGTTTTCGCACTTCATTTTTGCCACCTGAGGAAATAGTGCTTGCTCGCAGGAACTCAGATAATATAAAAGAATTTTATGAAGGAAATGTGACAAGTGATAACTTTTTATGGGGAGATCTTGAAAAACAGCATGCCACGCCGACCAGGGTTAAGCGGATGAGCCGTAATCTTCATTCACATGATAATGAGTGAGTCGAACTTTCACGAACTTGAATTTTTTTTTATAGAGTTTTATCTTAAGGTTTAGGAGTAATTATTATAAATAAACACTTCCCTTTTTAAAATCATTCTATCAATTTCATTCTTTGTTGCAATAATTGTTTATTCACGGTGCACAATAGACAACATTATGCAGTAACTCTTATTTCATTTTAGCTTAAGAATATATATCTAGAAGAAATATTATAAGCTATATGAAGCCAAAATAGCCCATTTTATGCCATGCTTTGTTCATATTATGGCAGTATAATCATTTCATCTCACTCTCGGGACTACCCGGGTACTTTGACTTCATCTATGCATAACCGTGCAGTGTTCTGCCAGAAAATTTGACCATTTCTGTGTTCCTGACTTCATCATGATTGCTTATCTAATAATAATAACAAAAATGATACCTATTCAGTTTTCCTCGTGTTCTTGCTCTTCCGTAATTCGACAACTCCTTCTGTCGATGATAGCGGTAATTACTTTGGCGAATTTAAAGAAGTCCGCCTGTACAATGTTTAAAGTTTTATAAAACTAAATGCTTAGTTGAATTCCTTTTGCATATTTGCAAATTGCTTATTCAGTAATCAACAATTTAGATTATGCCAAATATCTGTTATTAGTTTCACTTGTTCTCGTTTTAACTCGCAACATATTTTTATAGACAAGAAAGGTCCCAAGGACAGGCTAAAGACGTAAACAGTGAAATTGAAGATGAATATGTTGAAACTGATAGTAAAACTCGAGAGGAATACGATGATAGTCAATATGAAGATGACGAGAGTATTGAGAGGTTAGTTCTACACCAATAGCCATAAGTTAATCTACACTAAACTAAAAAAAAAAATACCAAGTGCATATTGGACCAGGCCAGCATTATTTTTAAATATTTCTTATTCACCTTTCGACGGCGTTTAAAGTCGAAATAGTTAATCCGCTATGCTTCTGTACCCATAAACTGTATTTATTTTCCTTTCAAGTTTGCCGTATATGCTAGTTCTGTTAATTTTTTAGATCTTTAAATACCACCGCTTGGCTGGGAGAGAGAGGGGAGGGAGTTCTACTTAATCAAAAGTCAGCGTCTAAAGACTTTATATCACACAAATAGATACTTTAATCGAATTCAGCCGTCAGAGGTTTATGAAGACAACGTCGAATCGATGTTGTCTTCACAAACTTTTATTATTTCTAAAAAATATATTCAATGACACCCCACTTTCTGAAGTAGATGATTGTAATAAGTAACATTACCATTTTCAAAGTACTACACATACCTTAAAAAGATTTTTCAAGATTTTATTTTACCATTCTGTTGGTGTGATAAATATGCGAAATTACATATTTCTAGTGCTAACAGTCTGTGAAATATTGTGTAGAGAGATGCACGGATAAGCGGGCAGATGTACATGATACAAAGGTTCCGTTTTTACCATGTTGCCTACGCAACCTTAATAATGATATTCTCATCCGTGTGATAACGGATTGTCATCATCAGTGGTAAACCTGACTAAAGGAACAAAATAAGCAGGACACAACACTGCTTAAAGAAGGACAATTTAAAACAAATAGGCCAAAACCTCCCGAACACCTCTAAACCCTTTAAATTATTAAGGTTGTTGATATGTGATGAACGTAAAATAATCATAAACGTGGATTCGGGCCTCATCGTGAATATAAAATATTGATTGAAGATCTTTTAAAAAGATTAAAAAACATCAGTGAAACCCTGAAATAATTTAAATAAAATGATCTTAGGAAATTTTCCATAGCATTATTCGTCCGGAGATGCACGTTGATCGCGGGCCTTTAGATGATGTAGTGGAGCAAATCCGTGGTCAACCGGAACTAGAAGAAGGCGAGATGATTTCCTCAGTCCACATATACAAACCTTCGAAATCGTTTACAGGTAAAAATATGGCAAATGTATTTGGAGTTATTTTTATATGACATCATTTGTACATCTCCTATTGGCATCCTTAAAAATCTAACGTCAATCTAACAAGTGATACTTTTTTAAGAGCATTTACATCATATTATAACATTCAGACTTTGCTGTTATTGTTATAAGTATTTATGCTATTATGTAAACATAATTTTAGAAATTGCCTGTATGATGTGGTTGGTTATTGTGGGATATAATGAGGCTGGCATAATCATGTTTGATTAAAAGCCTCTACATTATTTATGTAAACAATAAAGATTAAAAAAAAAAAAAAAAAAAAAAACATTCAGACAGATTTTTGACCACATATCAGCTATTGATATTATCAGTTTGATGATAATGTAAAGTAAATGTTACAAAAGTTTAATTTAATTTTTTTATTCATAATTATTATCATTTTGCTGAACTTTGCTGCAGGAAAATGTCTTAGTTTCAGAATCAAATTAAAACGAAATTTACCGTGAGGCGGTTACAAATTTCTTGAAATATTTTTTTCATTTCTATACAGGTATTCACTCCTTTTGGAAAGGTGAAGGGGACAGAAATACAATCCGAACTACTCAAGCGAAAATAATGAAACAGTATATGGATGCCGATGCAGACCCTTGTCATGACTTCTATCAATACGCGTGTGGCAACTGGGCTTCCTTAAATCCTATTCCTGCTGATAAAGCAGGGTTAGTATTTGTAATTAAAAGAATTTTTTTTTAAAAATAAATATTTACAAAAAAATAAATACCGATTTACTAATATACTATGTAGATTCTAAAAACAAATAATAGCATTTATAATATTTCAAATGTATATATACTTTTATAACCGACGGAAACTCATCACCAATTTTTTTTCTTGTTAACTATTTTCTACTTTTCAATTGACTTCCTTTGTATTCATTAGAAGGGCTGTTTCTCCTGACAAAAACACAGATTGATAGTTATGATTAAATTATCTACACACTGATATATGTAAGTGCGGCATAAAGTTACACTAATAACAATGGTAACTTCATATTTGATGGAATACTGCTTGAAGTGTTAACTTTATAGATATTTATTGTATAAGGAGGGCCAAGAATTCGTTAACATTTGAATCTAATATCCCGCGCAAACATGTTACTGTTCTTGGAACCAATACTACCGGAATTTGCTGGCTACAATCGTAATACATGGATTCAACAAGATGGAGCAACTTGTCACACATCCAATGAGTCCCTGCCGGTGGTTAAAGACATGTTTCCGGAAAAGCTGATTTCTAGATGAGGCGACATTTCATGGCCACCCAAAAGTCCAGATTTATCCTCAGCAGACTTTTTTTATGAGGTTATTTGAAGATTTGTGTCTACATCAATAAACCAAATACACAACGTCAACTAAAAGAAAAATTAGCAAAGAGATGTCGGCGATCTCGTGGTCTCTTTGCCGACAAGTATTCATAAATTTCGGTACTTGCTTAGAAGAGTGCAAACGTCGAAACGGTGGTCATTCAGACGATGTAATTTTTTAGAAAATAAAGCCAACTAATTAACTTTCTTGTAAATAAACAGTTTTTATAATGTGTCAAACGATTTCTCTTTTACGATTTTTCAAATGTTAACTAATTCGTGGCCCAGCTTAAAGATAAAAATTAATAGCAAAGTCATGTTTATGACGACATTCATATTTACAACAATTTTAAATATGACTGAATCACCAAGTTCTAACTATTTGCAATATTTGTTGTTAGTGTATTTGTTCCATTAATAATCTTAGTTGGTTCCTAAATTGGAGTTTATTGTTGTACTCGTATGTGTAGGTGTGATTTGAAAATTTGTTACCCTTTTGTTGCTTCTTGTAGATAATGAATAATTGATTCTTTCAGATATGATACTTTCGAAATGCTTAGAGAAAATTTAGATACGGTACTAAAAGATCTGTTAGAATTTAAACCTCATGAAAAGGTTAATTGTGCTTATCCAGGTCCGCACCTAATGATGGAAGATAACTTTTTAATCAACGAAAACTATTTTTACAACAATAATTCTGCCGTAGATCTAAATGACTACTGTTGTAATACAAGTGCATCGGAAAAGGCACAAGTGCTCAATCGAATTCGTAGATATTTAGATAAAAAAATAATTTTATCAAAAATGAAAAGTAAATTTCACAAATATGTAATTAATACTAATAAGAGAAAGAAAGAAAGATTAAGAAGGCACATACCCTATTTAAAAAAAGAAACAAATAACAAGATAGAGAGAAGAACTAGAGAAATACGATTTGGCAGGAGATTAATGATGTTTAAAAGACGGGTAAAAACTATGCAAGATAGAAGAAATATTGCTACTCTTCATACACATGTTTCTGTGAGTACGACTTGTCAAAATAGCTCTGGCATTACTCACCCTAAACATGTAACGGAAAGAAAAGAAGTAAAAACTGATCTAGCAAAAGGTGATGCTGCATTAAAAGCCAGATTTCTCTTCAAGTCTTGTATGAACTATGAAATTTTAGAAAAACGGGGCCATCAACCTCTTCTAGACCTGTTGGATCTTCTTGGTGGTTGGCCTATACTAAACTCTTCTTGGGTTGGAACCGATTTCGATTGGCTGGAGCTAATGGCAAAGTTGAGGTTATACAATAATGATATTTTAATATCAGAGTGGGTGGGACCGGATATCAAAAACTCTGATGAATTTGTGATACAATTTGACCAAACGAGTTTAGGTAAATTTATCTTTTGAATGTATCTTAGAAAGTTGTTAACTGATGTACTATATAAAAATAATCACTATTTACTTTACCATTATAATGTATTTAAGCAGATTAATAATATATTTAAGTCATAGTTCATAGTTAAATCAAAACAAACAAAACATTGTGTAGCACTTCGTCGATACAAAAGGTCAGTGAATATTGAACTTCGACGATGTTTTTTTACGAAACTAGAATTCTTGATTTTATTGCAGGATTGCCCACCAGGGACTACTTTCTTCAAGATTCCAATAAAATGTACCTGGATGCTTATAAGTCGTATCTGAAGACGATAGCCAAATTATTGGGTGGTGAACCAAAACACGTGGACGCTAGTGCGGATCAACTTATTGCCTTTGAAATTAAGTATGGTTTTTTTAATTGTTAATTAATTGGGCCTTTTAAAGAAACGATTTTATAAATTCTATAATCGTATTGTTATAGCAAGAATCTTTCTTTTTGTAGATAACTATTATTTGGTTTATCATGACTGAGCTACATACAGGGCGACATAGTAGGTTTTAAATAACCTTAGACCTTATGTAAAGGCAAACATGTATGATTTATTTAATTGGCTTGGTATACATTACAATGTTCACACAAACACACCACACAGAAACACATATTCACACATATACGTAAACAATAGCGTGCATAACGGTAGCGGAACAACTTATTGCCTTTGAAATTCAGTACACTTTTTTTAATTATTAATTAATTAGACCTTTTAAAGTAACAATTTTATAAATTCTATACTCATACCAGCACAGTAGGTATTTTTTATACATAACTATTGTATGGTTAATCATGACTGGGCTACATACTGGGCGACATACTAGATTTTAAATAACCTTAGACATTAGAGTTATCACACACACACATACACCCACATACGTATACAATAGTGTGCGTACAGTTTTACACTGTGAACATTTTTGTTCTTATCTTACTTATTTGTGACTATATAATTTCTTACTAAACGTTCATGGATAAAGACCTCCATTATTTTCTAAATGTTCCAAAATTATATAATTTTAATTATTGGAGTAAGGCGTTGACGTCTGTCACATAGTTCATTCTAGCACAAACATCGCTATTAACTCTATCTTCAAGGTTTCATGTGTAAATTAATTTTAATACCATTAGTATTGATTAAAAGATAGAAAATATTGCATTCCTGTTTTTGGTTTTTAAAGAGTTATTATTATTTGCAAATATGTGAGTTTGATGACATTAATCTTCAAAGAAATAATTTTGTTAAAACTAAGGCTTTTTTGTTTGTTTGTTTCTCTTCCTAGTTCCTCTCTTTATTGCCATTTTACTACCTTATAGTTAATTTGTCAGTTCGTGGTGCACGACCGATAGAATATGCTTGCTTTTTTTCAACCTAAAGGCTTGTTTCAATTTTCTTTTCAATTCGGAAGTTTAGCAAAGATCACATCAGCACCAGAAGATAGAAGGAATGTTTCGGAGTTGTACCGTAGGATGTCTTTGAAGAAACTCGAGGAGTTAGTGCCTCAGGTGGAGTGGAGACGATATCTGTGCATTGTAATGAATAGGACGGTGCAGTCAGATGAAACTGTAGTACTGTTCGCACTTTGTTATGTTAGGGTAAGTATTTTTGTTGTTTTTATGCATAACAGCACACTTGAAATAATATATTTCAAGGTAAAGTAAACTTAATTCAAGGCTAGTCCTAGTTGCTAATCACCTCGCGCATTGTTCATATTTCTAATTCATCTATTTAAAAAACTATCAAAAACAATTCTAGAAAATGCGCAATTTGATTGTTATCTTTGAATACAAAAGTTGATGATTGAACGCAGAATCGTTCTCTGTGGAATATATATGCCGTCAAACCTCTACACAAAGATTGATGCATTGAACTTTGTCTTCATTGTCGACAGCATTTGGTTCAATTGATAAAGGAGACTGACTCTCGCATTTTGGCAAATTACCTGTTGTGGAGATTCGTAAGGCACAGGGTCAACAATCTCGATGACAGATTTCAGTTGGCGAAACAACAGTGAGTAATTTAATATATTACAATGTCCTAAAAATCAATGGATTAACATTGTAATCAACCCTAAGATGTTCGAAATTCAACTGAATATATACATGTATGTATGTGTATACTTGACTTATGCATATGTGCATACGACACTAAGTGATATTATTTCTGTGACTTCTTATTTCAGACAAAAAATTAATAGCCGATTACAACTCGGTGTCCCATGTGGTTGAAGTCGGTTCGATTCCGACAGACCAACCCACCATAAGTTTGGTGGGAAAAGAAGGAAGATTTTTATGTATAAAAACTCTCTCGGGGAATGCCCCAAAAGAGTATTCATACATAAAAAAGGGTTGGTTCTATTTACACAAGACAGATACTTCTCCTTTAAGTGCGAAAATTACGCGTTAAAGAAAGTTATTATACTACAGTTTCATAATTTACATGATTAAAACATTATTAAATATTTTTAGAATTATTTATTTTTTTAATTTTATAATTATTTAAAAAATTAATAATTATAAAAATAATATTTCATAGACAACAAATCGTATTACAATTTTAGCTACTTGTAAAACTCGCGTGGTTAGACGAAATTTTTTGAACATGTTTTAGTTATTATGAAACACGAACACATACTTTACCTTACATTTAACTGATTATTACTGAAATGCCTCATTAATAAAAATATAATCAGAAAAATGAAGTATTATGTAACCAAACATAGTTTAGTATATCTCTAATTTATTTAAAAAATCAGTTTTAATAAAGTCTTCACAAAAATGTAACAGCAAAGACGAAGAATTGATGCAATATATCCATTTTGTCATCCTGGGACAATCCTGTCCCATTGAATAGGTGACGTCAGTGTCTTCTAATTAGTTATACAATTGCTTTACTCAATTAGGTCAAGGTATTCGTCTTGAGATGTATGGAATATCTATAAATTTTACCTATTAATTTTAACATATGACTAAATATATTATTTTAATTCTATTTCTTATTCACTTTTTGATACACCAGATGCTATCCATACATTCTAACTCATGCTTTTCTTTCCATTCTATGGTTGCCTGTAAAAGATTGCCTCCGAGCAATAAGACCGTCACTTGTACTTCCAAATTTGTAATTAATCTGGCGTGAAGTAAAGAGATTTATTATTATTGTTTATTATGTTCTATTATATTAAATATAGAAAGTTGTTTCCGAAGATTAATGAACTCTTTTCAATATAATATGCATAGATTCTACTTCATCTTATTCGGACGAGAACAAGCTCCACCTCGATGGAAGAATTGCGTTTCTCAAGTCAATTCCAACATGGGTATGGCCTTGGGTTCTATGTTCGTAAGAAAATATTTTGATGAAATGAGTAAGAATGACACATTGACTATGACAAGTGAAATACAGCAGGCATTCAGGGAACTGCTCGCTATGACAAATTGGATCGATGATAAAACTAAAAAACTAGCAGCCCATAAAGTTGATGCAATGATGTTGAGGATAGGGTATCCTGACTTCATACTAAACAAGAAAGAGTTGGATGACAGATATAAAGAAGTAAGAATACATCCTGATAGATATTTTGAAAATATTCTAAATATACTACAGCATTTAACTAAGATGGAGCAATCACGGTAAGTAAAGTTTATTTCTACTTTAGGTTATAAAATCTAAAACATGAAAAAAATCTAAAATACCGGGACAATGAATTGATTTATCAAAAACTACATTACTTGAAAGAAATAGAAAGGAGAAATATGTCTGTGTTATCTATTACTATATATAATCTATTACTACCAATTTGCAATAAACTTTGTTATGTATGTACCTTAATAACATTATTGGGACATAAGAGGGCTGATTATCATCATAACTTCTCTGCTAATAATAGTAGCTGTAATCATCATCATCTCAGCCAAAAGACGTCCACTATCGGACATACGCCTCCCTCAAGATTTTCTATAACAGCTGGTCCCGTGTCACCCACATCCAACGTCTTCCCGCGCCCTTCACCAGGTCATCGGACCACTTTGTGGGCCTACCAATGCTGCGTTTCCCAGTACGCGGTCGCCACTCCAGAACTTTATGGCCCATCGGCCATCGTTTCTGTTTGTAATGGGCCCTGCCCACTACCACTTAGGTTTAGCAATTTTACTGGCAATATCGGTGACCTTGGTTCATCTGTGGATCTCCTCATTCCTCATTCGATCACACAAAGAAATGCCGAACATTACCCTCTTCATTGCTCTTTGGATAACTTTGAGCCTTCTTACTAAGCCCCTAGTAGCAGTCACCATAGCCGGAATTGACGGTGAAAGAGAGAATTACAAAAAAAAATTAATGCAAAAAAAGTTAAGCTATAATTATAAGGAAAACTAGTCATTTTAATGTATCGTAATGGATATGTTGTGTCATCACAGATATATATTTCCTCTCGTTCTGTTTATATATAACTTAAAACATCATAATCTTGTACTTGTCTTTTCAGGATCGGACAGCCAGTAAACAAAACTTTGTGGAATACTGCGCCTGCCGTGGTGAATGCTTACTACAGCCGTAATAAGAATCAAATCATGTTCCCTGCCGGCATCTTACAACCACCCTTTTACCATCGCCATTTTCCTAGATCCCTCAACTATGGTGGCATTGGTGTGGTTATAGGTTAGATGTAAAGATTTCTTCAGATATAAAAACGCGATTCGTACATAAGTTCCGTCAATTCTGTCCTATTAAATTTGAGCCATGGCCGAATCTGATATCGAGTTGGAAACAATTAGGCTCAAAATCTTTGGACCTCTTGTGATTTTTTTTGCAAAATTATAAGTTTACGAGTAATTTATACATGACGACTCTACTTATTGTTTCAATAAAATAAGATCTTAGTAGATTCTTAATAGTGATTATATGGAAAAGTATTTTAGGTAAACTAATTCTTCCTGGTTTTGGGCAATTTTAGTGAATGATTTGTCTTACAGTTCCATATACACACTGTTCTAAGAATAAATTAACAATATATCATTAATATAATGAATTAATCAATTACCAGGTCATGAAATAACTCATGGTTTCGACGATAAAGGCCGTTTGTTTGATTGTGATGGTAACCTCCACCGCTGGTGGTCAGACTCAGCAATCGAAGCATTTCACCGCCGAGCACAGTGCTTAATAGACCAATACGGCCAATATGTAGTTCCAGAAGTCAATATGAAGCTAGATGGAGTCAATACTCAGGTAAGGAAAGCATCCATCCAATTTATGCTCCTTAACGAAAGAAGTGATTCTCTGTATGACATCTCATTTTATATCGATAAAGAGAATTCCTATCAAATGATTAGAATCATTTTCCTTGTGGATATTCTCGATGTGAGCGTCCTCCCACTATAACGCATTATAACGGCATTAAGTTTTCCAGTTAGATAATGTCACTCAAACTAATGTAGAATGTGTTGGAAGTTTCTCTGCCTCGTGTCTTTTCGTTAAAATACCATTTTTCATGCATATTCAGGGTGAGAATATAGCTGACAACGGAGGTGTGAAGCAAGCATTCCGTGCATACCTACATTGGGTCCAAAAGCACGGCTCTGCACAAGAAACGCTACCTGGAGTTAACCACACACACACTCAGTTATTTTTCCTTAATTTTGCACAGGTAAGTACTGTTAGTTACTGTTGTTATAGTTTTCTTACGTTTTCATACATCAGAGATAATCAGAAGACGGACAGTTCCAAATTTAAATTTGGCTTTTAATCTTCATCTTTTTCTTAAGGTATGGTGCGGTGCGATGCGTCCCGAAGCCATGCGTAACAAGCTAAAGACTGCTGTACATTCTCCGGGTCGGTTCCGTGTGATAGGCACGTTATCTAATTCACACGACTTTGCCAGGGAGTTTCGCTGCAAACCCGGTTCACTCATGAATCCTAAACATAAATGTACTGTATGGTAACATTAGAAGAGGCTGATACTAAAAAATTATTACATATTATAAGTTCCCTTATAGTCAAAATCTAGTGAAACGAGCTAAGTGTTTTAAAGTAATGCTACTGAACAACAGAATTTCTATATCCAGTGTACGATATATACGAGATAACAGATTAAAACTGAAAAGTAGATAGCTAGGTATAGTAATTTTAATATTAAGATGGTGATTATGAAATTGTTAACATCCGTAATAAAATAATCTAATTGCCCTGTTGCCCTAATTAAGAGTTCTCAGCTAGACTTAACAACAGAAGTATCCATATAAATTGCAAATTCTAGCAATTGTAAAATAGAGATCGACTCAAGTGACATGCCATTCGAGAGGGCTATGTCCAGCAGTAGATTGTGAGATGCTGATGATGATGATCCCGGTTTGATGATGAAAATTAAGAGTACAGAGTGGCACCACCCCCATACTTCCCATGGGTGTTGTAAGAAGCAACTAAGGGAACAAAATATGGAAGACAAAACCGCTGCAAAGAGTCGTAAAACCTCCTTACTAAGAAGAAACCTATGTCCAGCGGTGGACTGTTAAAAGCTGTTGATAATAATGGTGACCCAATAAAACTTTAATTGTTAAAATTGGGGCGACGGTATGTCTATGGTATATGACATCTTCTTATCATCATCAACCTACTTATTACTCGCCCCTTCTGCTGTTTGCCTCAGACAGTATTGATACAATCGTTTTATGTTTTTATTCATCATCTTAATCAGTTTTTTGCAGTCCACTGCTACGACCAAATATGTTTTTATTACTAGACGAGTAAAGACAGAAAAAAAAATTCACTCTTGATATATGTGAACAATTTTGTTTTTTTTAAGAATAGTTGATCAAAGTGCCATAATATATTTGGAATACAATACAACAAATGGGACAACATTGATAAAATCGATTCAATGAATAATGTGATTCTTTTACAGAGATGTTTGTTATTAATATTTAGTATTATTTGTAACTGTATGTTGTATCTTATTATAGTTTATTTACATCTAAGAAGTTTTGTACAAATAGATATTGAAAATAAAGCAATTTGTATACATATGTAGACGTTTGATTTCACAACAAAACACATCACAAGTATGTTGCTAAAAGAAAAAATTAACGACCGAGTGTTTCCAAAAGCACTCTTTCCCTCCAGTTTACCTAATTTACGTGAGAACACAATGAACGATTGAGTTAAAGGTGGCCAGGTTGTTACTGTTACATCCTTGGGCCGTGATGTCGAAGTCAGCGGGCACAAAGTGACGGCGGCGGAGCGGTGAGCGGCACAGAAATGTACGGTCGCCATCGCGCTGCACCCCGTGCCGATGCCTTCAATGCTAGTTCCATACAAGCATTTGACCTCGTTCCTACGGCCTTAAGTTGATACGTCTCCACTTTTTGTCCCTATACCATAAAGAACGATGTTTTCCTCTATTCTTTTGTTTATCCATAATCTGATCATATCATATCATAGTCCATAAAATGATAATTGATATTAGATTAAATTTTGATAATTAATTCAAATTATATTCAATTTGAAAATTAATTCTAAAATTAAAACACGCTTTAAAATTTAATGTACTTATTTATTATCTTGTTTTCCTAGAATATATACCTACTAATTTTCAGGAAATTTTCTAGCGTGTCCAGTAGAATGATTCTAAGTTTAATTAAAGTCACATTGTGCCTTAGAGTTCCTCCAAAAACAGTTGTTATTCTATTTGATGAAAAAGGTGAGTATAATATTTTTTTCATTTCTAACATTTTGTTTGTTCATCGGAATGACCTTCAATAGACTGTGTTGCGTATTTCAATGCTTTGGACGTCGTCATTGCTCCACAGAGTCTCAACTTCATACTCTGAGTCAAGTGATGCAGTGTTGTACTCCCGTTGCTCCCATCTCGAGCGGACCAAGCGAGCAATTTCTAACCACAATCGAGCTTCCAACACTGTTCATAGTATTTAAAAAAAATAGTTAATGGACCACTGTATTATTTTTTATTTATGTTATTTTCTCTATGGCTTAAGATTGTTTACAGTGGGACAAGGACAATAACGTGATATGGTATTATCATTATGATTATAATTCCATTGCTGGATTTAGATATATGTTCATGTACATTTAACCTTTTTTAATTAACCAGAAAAAAGTTTCAATGACTGAATGGGAATTGGTATTGTGATTACTTAATAGATACTAACAAAACAAAAACGAAAACGCAGTGAGGAAAAGTGGGTTGACGTTGCCATTGATAACTGCCATGGTGTACAGCAGTGCTCCAGCTGTTGGAGCCTGTCGGAGAAGCAGACCGCGGAGAGTTGCACCCAACCATGGCAGGAACAGATACTCGCTTAATGGAGATCGCTGAAAGATTATGCAATAATTAAATAGCTATTCAAAGGTCAATCTTATTTATACACCATTACGAAAATATACATTCCACTATTAGTTGGTTTGGTGTGTTAATTGAATTGGTGTAATGTAATTCGTAACTTATTAAAACGAATCCTCACGAAATCACTGCCTAGAAAGGCAATCACTGTAAACCCGAGCAGCCTTGGATGCGTGGTAAAAAGCGTCTCTCTGTTTTTTGCATAAGTCCTATGTCATGGATAGAGATTTGCATAAGATTGTGTCATGATTAGAGAGAGGGCGTCGTTCAACCGTCCCGGATTTAAATAAAGCCTAGCTTAACTAGTTTATAGGTAGTAATTCTACAAAAACAGTAGAAAGATGTAATAGCTTATTCGGATGGTATGTTTTCCTTCGTTCTAGCTGAATAAAAGTATGATTGGGATAACTTATATTCAAGGACATCTCTACTGTAAATTGTTTCCAATAGCAACACGAGCATTCTGCTTGAATTGCCCTTTCAAAAAAGTTTAATATCGAAGTGTATAGTTTTATATAAGCGAACAAAAAAGTATCTTTTATTTTGGACTTAGAGCACAAGTCAGTTGCGTTTTGCAGGGAGTCAGATCTCCCCGAGTGCAAAATTAAATTTCCAACATTTATTGACAGGAATTTTTTAGCAATCATTGTTACGCTTTGATCTTCACCACATCGATTGTGTTTTGAATCTTGTGTATAAACTGCTAGTCGGTAGCCAAGATTATTGTATTATTATATATTATAGCCAAGACATTATGTATATTATAGCCAAGATTACTAGATACCCTTTATGTCAGACGTACCATTGATCAGTACCATAGATTATTACCATTGATGGTGCTTTTGGCATGTTTTTACGTCACTAGTACACTCAATGGTACTAGCGACACAGAATCGTAACCCTTACGTCAGATGTATTGATGGTACTACTGACACACCTTTAAGTCACTACGTCGGTACCGTTAAATAAAATACAATATATTCTATTTCGTTTTTACTCCCTGAAGTACTATTGATCTTTATAATTTACCCTTACTATGGTATTATTTATCGAAAGAACCTTTTCACATAATAGCATAATGTTAGTTTCATATTTTAATTTTGTTAAGGCCTTAATAACAGAGCCGCTTAGAAAACGTTCAGAATCTGTCACTGACCGCACCACATCCCTACATTCAAGACATGCATATGTAAATTGTAAATGGCGCTATAACGAAAGTAAACGTTGAATTATTCTTGGCAAAATTGCGACTATTCGTTTATTATAAATTGACATAGTTTTTAATTTTGTCTCAGCGAATAATTTTCTCCAAATGTCCTTTCCCATGTGGTCCTTTTCTCGAAGAGTCCTTTCTATGACATTTCGAGTCATTCGTTTTCGATCCAATGATAGAGTATGTTGTATTTTGTTTAATGATACTAGTGACGTAAAAGCATATCAGTATAATCATTAATGGTACTGATCAATGGTATTTCTGATATATGTAAAGAGGATTATAGGGAGGGCTTTCAGCGCCTCTTACTTAATCTTAAGTTAGAGCCTCGTACTTATACTATGATGAAATATGATACATTTGTTAGCTATAGAGCTATAATCTAAATATTCTAAGATGGTACCTACTTAACTTGGTATCTAACACTTGTTTTCTATCTTTCAGTATAATAATTTTGTCATTGTTGATAGTTATCGTTATCATCAAGGTGTTTAGCTATCCACTTTACATGAGACTTAAATATGAAAATGTATATAGATATATAATATTTGAAATGATGAACATATTATATATTCTAAAAACTAACTTTTAAGAATGCTAGTAACCAGAGCCATTGGTCCTGTGCCTGATCTCTTCCCGGTCGTGTCGGATAACCGTCGCATTGACTTATGAGAGTGAGGGCGCAGAGAGTGTACCTATGTTTGCACACAGAATTGTGCAGTATAATATCTCTTGAGACTGGCCGCTGCAGCACAAATCGTAAGTAATTATTTAACTTAATTGAATGTGAATTCACGTTTTTTATGATACAGCGGCAAACTGTTACACAAGTCACCTGATTTAGGTATCACAAGCACGTTGCCGGCCTTATATCGTTATCATTTTTAAAAATCTATACGAACTAGCAAAAAATAGCTACTATCGCACTGTCGACGATCGACAACAAAATGTCGATATTAAAATATAAATAAAAATTCAAAATTTTGTGGTAACATTTCTTTACAACTTAGACTTTAAATTCTGTCTACACGATTAATTATCGTTTAAAGACTGTAAAATTATATCCAATAGCCGTTCGTTGGAAATTATCCTTCATCCTATGGTGTTTCACATCTTTTTTTATCATTGCTTTAAGTATGAGATACAAGCTAAGTCACCTCCTATGCGCACGATCTATTCATTATACATGTATATAGGTAATTGTTTCTGTATTAAACTTATTTGTCGCGACATCGTATCGACTTAGTTCTACCACATTTCTTATGCACACGGAAATATGGTGATACTATTTTATTTTGATTTCATGACTTGCAAATGAAGATATTGATTAATAACTAGCTGACCCGTCAAACTTCGTACAGCAAAACTTTATTTTATTTTTATTTTTCTGCTGGGCTGATTTGTGAATCTAAATCATCTAAGTCACCACTCAAACGTATACAAAAAAAAACATTTAAATTGTACCAGCCGTTTAGAAGCAGTTCAGTGACATACAGGTACAACAGAATTATATATTTAAAGATTAACTATCACATCTGACACATGTTGGAAATAAGACTTGAATGTCTGACTTGACTCTGAAATTCTAAAGTTTTTAAAAGACCGTTTACCTTACACCTATGCTAGACTACGGGACTTTTAATATGAAACATTAAAAATCTCGCAGCTCATGCAGTAGGATGGATCCTCATCCATCCTACTTCACGAGCTGGGTCACTCTTAATTTGCACAATCTAATCTATTCACTACGTAGGTAACTATTTCTACATAAAATTGATTCGTCATTTATTCGTGTGCATCACATATATTATACTATTTTTATTATGCACACGAAAATATATTACAATAATTCTATTTTGTTTTAATCTACTGACTTCCTAATATAAATATTTATGTGTGACGTTATATGCCTAATGCAAGACGTTTAGATCTGCATTGTTTTAATATTTTATACAATAAATAAACCTCTAGTATTCTTTACGTAGTGAATACATCATCAGTCTTGTGCACATGATATCGTTACACGAAGTAAATAATTACATTCATGTACATGCTAATGTAAAAAGAAACTTAACAGTTTCTTTTAGTAAAAAGAAATCACATATTCGAAAGTCATTGTTTCTTATATTACACACAACGGCTGCGTTTCAGTCATTATTACGTGACAGGGCAGTTCTACTCTCTCACAGAAGACCAACCTAAAGTGACAGCATCCATGCGGTCGTCTTTCGTTGGTGTATGCGAGACCGGAGGCCCATTGATGTAGGGGTGATATCGAAGTGAGTGTGTGAGCCTTACACTGCTGTAATGACTATAATGCTTTTTACGTTTTTGAGCGGGGCGTGACCTCAATTCTTTAATTTTATTCATTGTTTAAATTAGGCAGTATAAAGTCACTTTGGCAAACTCTTAAAATAATCATCTTCATCAACATTTCAGACTTAAGCGTCAACTGCTGGACATAGACCACTCCCAAGGCTCTGCACAACAATCAATCTTGTGTTGAATGCATACAACGGTTTCCCACGGCCTTTATCAGGTCGTTGGACCGTTTTACACGGGGCCTACCCACGTTTTGTCTCCTAGTACGAGGTCGCCACTCCAGAACTTTTTGGTCCCATCAGCCGTTTTGTCTGCGAGCAAAGTGTTCCGCCCACTGCCGCTTAAGTTTAGTAATTCTCCGGACAATTTCGGCGACCTTGGTTCATCTGTGGAACTACTCATTCTTGGTTAGATCACGCGAAGAAACTATGAGCGTTGAGTGCTATATTGCTCTATTGCGGTATTTGGAACGAGAAAATGTCATGCAGCTAACCGAACGCAACCCAGCCAAGTTGAATTCGTAGAAGGACTGACATAAGAAATACTTCAACACATCGATGTACCAGTAGTCGATTTGGCACTGCTGGAGAGACTGAAGCACAACCCAAGTTTCGATCGAATCGAAAGTTTTTATATTGTCCACAACGACAAGCATAGTGGGAGGTTATATTCTTCAGACTTTAGTACAGCCCGCCACAGCGTATGTATGTGTCACACTTCCATATGATTAATTTAGTTGACAAGTTGGATTAGTTAAAGATTCTAAGGACCCCCCATTCCCAGTTGGATTCTTTCACAAAGAATGATGTGATTATACCGTTATTAACACGATAAACTAAAGTTATTTCAATGACCACAGTGTGCAAGTTGCCAACTTTGAAGAACTTATCAAATTACTTGGGTATCGGGGCGGTTCTGGAGCTATACTCACCTAACGCTATAGACATCCGCTCCGGACGGAGTGAATATTTACTTCGACAATATCTATGAAGAAATCAGTAGTTTAATCATACATCAAATGCGGGACAATGGCAGTTTTAGTGAGCGGTAATACTAGTACTCGTACATACAATGAAGACCCTACTAATTTACTTGTACATAAAGCAAGCATGTTACTGCGGGTTTTAGTAAGATTTACGATGTTTTCGTGGGAATGTTAAATGGTGAATTTTAGAAAGGTGGTTGCCAAAATAAAAGATATTGAAGATATCACGAATAAATGAAATTGATTAATATTTTTGTTGTATTTTGTACAGTGTTTTACTTAACTTGCAACGTAGGTACACGTTGTATTCAGAACCTTCAATAAATTATTCAACAATTTCTTAATATCCGATCAAGATATAATTTTGCATAGCTATGTAAGTTTGGTAACTATGTAACATTATGATACCATCGAGCTGGTCTGATAGTGTGGGGACTGAAACTCTGCGATGAGATACGGTAAAATAGTTGAATAGAGACTGGGATTTGTTTCGTTACCGTAATTACTTTCCATTAGACAGGATGACAAATGCAAAAGAGGAAATGTGATAGCTTATGTTTGGATAGCATATGTGAAAATAAACCTGTTAATTTACACGATATGCAAAGTTATATAATGGATGCCTACTAACGAGTTAGTATGTACAATTTGTACAAGATAATTACAGTAGAGGTGAGCCAGACTATATGAAGAAATCAGATTAATTTTTAACGTGCCACTTTTCTAAGAACTGTCTTATTAGCTACATAAGTATATATGCATATAGTATTATCATTGTATAAGTAAAGGTTATTTATAAATATAAGTACTTTTTTAAATTTACCTAAAACTTGCAGTTCTTTAAAGTAATTGTAGAGAGGCAAAATATTTTTTTTAATCTTGTTTTTTTGTGCATTAAAAAACCAGTAGGTTTTATCATTTTTTGTTGTGTACACGGAAATATGGCAATAATATATTTTATAAAATTTATGACTTACTAATGAAGACATTTATAAATATTTATGTGTTATATCATATACTTTATGCAAGACTTTAATATTGCATTGTTTTATTATTTCACACGGTAATTGACCTTTGGCAAGTAATACATTTAGAATGGAAGGTTGTGTCTTTTTATTCATCTACTGCATCCACATGTCATCTCTATATTTACTATACTTTAATACTTAACATTGTTAAACAAAGATTGATAATGTGATAATGTAGCTTATTATGCCTTTTTAAGTAAAACAATAGCGTCAGAAAACTATGTAATTCTAAATATTTAAAATTCCTATTTCGATGTAACTCACCTCGAGTAATCGAGTTGCAATAAACCTAATCAAGAAGTACTACGAGACAAAGAAAAAATTTAAGATAATCCATACTTAACATTCTTGTTAAAAATATGGATACTTAATACCCAAAACCCATGAAAAAATCATAAAAATATAAGTATATGCAAGGGGCAGGCTACCTTTAATCAGTTTTTATGAGGCAAGTTACAGAGTAAATAACCACACACCACTACACAAACAAAGAAAATTGTTAAACCACATACTATAAAAGTCAATATGCCGAGCTCATTACGCTACAAAACACCTCACACAAATACAACGACGAACCTCAGTGATTGTAACGTGAGTGTCATGTTGTAATCGACAATCATGCCACCCAATCACACACAACAATATCGTAACGTCTCGGTGGTTCAATATTAACTGTGCGACACTTGTTTATCCAGTCAGTCGGGACCGGTCCGCGCACGAACGAACAACATGGTGAAGGCACGTAAATATGTTGTTAGCAAGAAATTCCAAGGTTTACCTAAACGCGACGACTTCGAAATAGTAGAATATGAAACTAAATCACTGCAAAATGGAGAGATTCTCGTTAAAGCTGAATGGGTGAGTGTGGACCCATATCAGCGCGCCTACCACAGTCGTTACCCACTTCCATACGATCAATTCGGATTTCAAGTTGGATTAGTTGAAGATTCCAAGGACCCCCGATTTCCAGTTGGCACTAGGGTTGTCTCCCATAGAGGATGGTGTGATTATACCGTCATCAACACGACAAGTCCAGGCAACAATCCTGTTGATAAAGTGTACAAGCTACCACCTTTGAAAGACTTATCTAATTCCTTGGGTATCGGTGCAGTCGGTATGCCAGGTGTGACAGCTTACTTCGGTTTTCTGGAGCTATGCTCACCTAAGGCTGGTGAGACAGTAGTAGTGACTGGTGCTGCTGGTGCCGTCGGTTCACTCGTGGGACAGATTGCAAAAATCAAAGGTTGTAAGGTTATCGGTTTTGCTGGCTCCGATGAAAAGGTAAAATGGCTAGAGGAAATCGGCTTCGACAAGGGTATTAACTATAAAACTGCTGATATCTCAGCGTCCCTTAAGGCAGCCGCTCCGGAAGGTGTGGATATTTACTTCGACAATGTGGGTGGAGAGATCAGTAGTATAATCATAAGTCAAATGCGAGACTACGGCAGAGTTTCAGTATGCGGCAGCATTAGTTCATATAATGAAGACCCAACTAAGTTACCTAAGGCAAGCATATTACAGCCTTCTCTAGTGTTCAAGCAATTGAAGATTGAAGGTTTCTTGGTGTGGCGTTGGCTTGATCGCTGGTCCGAAGCGTTTTTAGAAATCATCAAATGGATCAATTCCGGTGAACTAAAGCCCCGGGAGCACGTTACTGAGGGTTTTGATAACATTTACGATGCTTTCGTGGGAATGTTGAATGGTGAAAATGTTGGCAAGGCGGTTGTTAAAATTTAAAAAAAAATGTTATTGTTACTATAAAACGTAATTGATGTATTTTTTTTTTTCATTTTTATCACTGTTGTGATTTTATACGTTTAAATGCCTTCCTTATTACGTATTAAAAGTAATCCGAAGAAAATTGCTTGTTTTATTTTAACCTAAACTTTTTAATACACTTTTCGTAAACATTATACATGTTATACATAGTGTTAATGTTATACGTAGCGTTGTTATTGCTATAGGGTGTTGTAATGCTCATACTAATATAACACAAAAATACGTATTAATGGAAAGATTGTTACCACGTTCGCAGAGTTCCATATTAGCAGGCTGCTAATTAAAATGACAATACAGTCGGAAGCTTCCAAACACCACATTACTCCTACAACAATAAAACATACATGTAGCTATAGTCATTATAGCACTGAGTCTAAAATAATAAAATAAAATATTCGATACAAAATCACATATATTCGACAGCAGATTTGAATTGTATTCTTGAATCTTATCCGTCTATGATCTATTTGCTTAAAGATATTAGTGGCACAGTTGATAATAAAAGATAAGCATGTATTTATGTAACTGCCATAAAATGGACTTGGGACAAAGGCCAAGGTTACGTTGTTGTTTTATTTACTAAGAGATTAGGATTACATTTTTTTTTTGGATTTTTTGTCTCACTCGAATTTATCAGGTAAGTACCTATACTAAGTCTGGTCAGTGAACAAAGTCTAACAAATAAAAATAAAGAGACGAAGTAATGCCGTAATGCCTGTTTAGCAGGTTTACTCTTAAAACTTAATAATGCCTATTTGCATTTTCTATTCACCTTTTCTTAAATTATGTTTGTACTTAAAACTACACAATCGTTAGACATTCAAAACCTTATTTATCTATAAAATCGTACAAAGAATGCTTTTCACTATCTTCTCCTTTTATTAATATTATTATACCTTGTAGATAAACGGAGTATGTGACGGCGTTATCATGGTATAACATCGTAACATATAATATAATTAAAAATCTATATTTTTTACAGACTTCGAAACGCAACAGGTTCTCAATGTGACTGAATATATTTTATGGTCATTTGTTTCGAGATACTTTAGAAGTAATCGTTTTTGATAAGTTGTAACACGTTTTTAACATTTTGAATGGGTTTGGTTACAATTGAAGTTAAAGTTATCTAAATTTAAACAAAACATTCCACGTCTAAAGGTAAAAAATGTAGAAACTTATAAACAGTCTTTGTCTTCAACCAAAAGGTATCTATTCAGTAAGATTTATTGTTCTAGACGCGTCAGGATTTTAGCTCTTATTAAATGCCCTATGAGAAACACTTACTGGACGCATCAATTTCATCAATGTAAAGCTTGTCAGTCTTGCTCATCACCATTAAGTGCAAGTCCTTGGGTAATGGTTCCTCATTCATAGTCACCACTTCAAACTTTACGTTGCTTGCTACACCAAGTAGAAGACATACTGCTGCTAAGAACGTCGCTGATAGGGTAGCTTTTGTGGTCTTGGCATGGAGTTTCTCGGCTTCCGTGAAGGTCTTCGTTCTCAAGTACATCAAGCTAATTTCAATATAATCAATTAGGGCACCGAAAAGAGGCACGTTGGACTTAGAGTAAGTCCTAGGATTTAAAAAGGCAGGCATGACCCTGCCAGCCATAATGACACAGACATAAAATACCAAAAAATCTGTAATTACATTCTAACTTGACATGATTAATTTTATAATGTTGTTGACATAACTAGGGGCCTTTGTCATAGAAAGAAGAATAATGTTATTATTTATATGTAGACTACTTGGACAAATATAATGCTTAAGCGACTGCCTGGAGATCGAATTTCGCATTTCCATCGACAAATGAAAAAAATACTGTGGTCCACCATTACATTTAAAATTATTTGCGAAAATTAATTCATTGAAACAGAGCCCAAACTGGAACTACAAACTTGAAGCTCAAATTAATGCTTTCTATTTTGTAAAATCCAGTGAGCAATTTTTACAAATATTTAATCAGCTAATTGAAGTAGATTTAACATAAACTAAAATTAAGTTACCAGGTACTTTAAATAGTTTATGACTCTTTAGACGTTATGGCTTATATCAACAGCCTTTTACAGACTACATATAGGTTTCTCTTACTATATATAGGTTTCTCTTTAGCAATTAGATTTTGGTCTACTATACCACCATGGCCAGACGGGTTGGAATAAGTTTTATTTCAAGTTTTTCTTCTCTTTGTAATGATATTTTCCTGAATAGTTTGTTCCCTTAGTCGCCTCTTACGACACTCACGGGATGAATACGGGTGATAACACTATGTATTCTTAATCCGTCACCACACGGGTGGACGTTATAGAATTGATAAGGTTAAATTTATACTTATAATATATAATATTGATGTTTATTGAACACTGATTGTTATTAAGAAATGGCTTTCTGCGATAACACTGTTCTTTTATACATGATAATTAAATCTTGTAAGTACGAACCATTGCACTGCCTCAATGTACTAAATATATAGTTTGAATAAATACATAAAACCTTTAAAGTACATTCCATTCTGGCAACTAATAAAATTATGTGATTTAAAAATAATGTTACACGTTAAACTTCGATTTTTATAAAACTTATCAACTACAATAATGCAATTTCATTTGTAACTTCAATATTTTTAGAATCGAATTTGCATTGACACAATTTGAATAAATAATTCTATCTGAGTGTAAATCAAGTAACGAGCCTTTAAGACCTTAATATATGTAAATGTATCTACTAGTATTTCGATTTATATAATACTATTTAAACTGAAGCAATAGTTTCTATTCAAATTTATTTTACTGTCGTAACTAATTCATGTCTTGCTCATATTTAGGTAATTACAACCGAAATGTACATAATTCTGATATAATCACAACATTCTATACTTATGATAAAAACATTTATCTGGATACTCGTATCTAGGTTTAATTCACAGGTACATTTTTACTTGAAGTTAATTTAGGTTTGTTAATTATATTATGTATGTGTGTGTAATTGTGTTATGTTATGTAATTATGGTTTTTGTTGCGGCTGCACTAGTTGTGAGTGTTTAATACACTAACACACGTGTATAGAGTATGTCTCTTTTCAACTCGAACGTTAACACTTTGAAAGAGAAAGAAAGATGTATAAATAACTGTAATGTATTTAATTAATCCAACTGCAGCACCTCTATTGACATAAAATGGAACTATTAAGTAAACTGATTTCAATTTTATTATAAATTAAAATTGCGTTTATTTACGTTAAATTAAATTACGTCAACTATATTTGCGTTCGTTGAGAATTTTAATGAAGATGAGTAAATAAGATTTAAGTACCTAGTTAGAAAAAGTCGAGCATTTTTGAACACTTCAGTTTATTTTTCGCTTTCTGGAGTTTCTAAAGAGTTCCCGTTTGGTACGCAGTAAATTAAATTATTTCATATAAGTTGCGAGAGGCAGCAACCTACGAAAACTATCATCTTCAAATGTTACACTTATTGATACAAGCATAGACGTGCTATACTAATAATAAAATATATAATTTCTGTATAAAGGAGTAATAGGAGTTTGGGATTGGAAGCACGTATTAAAACTGGGTATAGGCTCTAAAATTATGTTAAGACACAATATTTCGACACAAAGATCGTGTCTGAGATGAAATAGAATCAAGCTAGTAACCTGATTCAGTCTTTAAAAAATTTGGTGACAAAAGCTAAAGTCATTGATGGGTTATGAGTCTTAGCGCCTGCGTGTGCCTATCAAGTATCTTAAGGCCACGTGGATGTTGAACGGAGAATGTTACCACTACTCTTTAGTGGATAGATTCGGTTCATGAACTCCTTCGGGTCTTAATGTGACTTTATTTCACGTCTAAACGATCTTCGGTATTTCGATTAACCTCTGAACTTTTTATCAACCGCAAACGCATTCGTAATGACGATTGAGTTAATGTAAAACAAATTACACACCTGAACATTTAACTTATTGCAATGCCAAATGCGGTCACCAAGACGATCTGACTTTGAGAATAAACTCACACAAGACTCTCAGTGTACTACTATAAACAAAGTGTGTATTTTATTTCATTCTCACACACCCGCTTCTCTCACAGAATGTTTTCTTTTCTTAAAAAACGCACATTGCAGGGACCCGAGGTTATCGAAAAGTCTAAAATTAAAGATGGCAAAACATTCCACTCAGTTTGCAGATAAATATTTTATTATGCAACAGTAAGGCTTTGAAATAATGTGCCTGGAAAAATCTATTGTACTATTTGTCATTGTGAATACTTTTGATTTCAGTATAAGTAAATAGTGTTTTGATACTATTTGATTACTGTTTGATTTGGTACTGTTTTGATCAAGCCACTTCATGTTATCGTCGAACCAGCGAAAGCAATAATTTTACAACCTTTAAGCTTTACAATCTATCCTACTATCGTCTAGACAGCCTCCCAAGCACCATTTTACCACTAATGTCTTTCCAGCTTTGGTGAACGTATCTCCTGAAGCTCGAAGTAAAGGGTGTACGCGACATGCGGACAGCACCTAAACCCAAAAGATAATAAACTTGGCAGATTCAGTAACTTGTATACTCTGTCCGTGCCACCGTTGTTTCTATTTGTGTCCATAACAATAGTAGTCTTTTTTTGATATTAAGAACCTACTAAAGTGAGAGTAGTCACATAAAAAGCATAAATAGACTCATCTTTGTCACAAATTATGTGGCGACCAGAAAAGCTTTACTTTTTTTACTGTATATTTACTGTATACACATTTTCGTTACACGTATACTTAATATACATACATACCGATATTGTCATATCGGTAAACCTTTGGTAAAATATGACTACACAGTAAGTATTTATTTTTGTACCGTTTAAACATTAATTTTGTATCAGTTGCTGATAAATGATAATTTTTGGAGTTTCAAGACCTAGGTTGACAAATATTTGAATTATTATGATAGGGCCAACCTATCGCCGTCCACTGCTGAACGAAAGTCTCTCCCAAGGAGCGCCAACCATCCCGGTCTTGGGCAATCCGCATCCATCCGCTGCCAGCCACCTTCTTGAAGTCGTCGGTCCATCGCGCCCTAAGGCGCTCTACACTACGTTTGCCAATTATGGTCTCAATTTATTTTGAATAGGGTAATTACCACCACGTTTGATGAATTTCTATTTATTGTTTTAGTTATACTTGTCCTGTATACTTTCCCTAATGATTGATATAACGTACCCAAATAAAATATAATAAACCGCAATAAAAAAAATGTCTGTTTATTCTTATTATTTTTGAATAACTTTTTTTTTCAAAATATATAGGTTCATTAGCTTTGATTATATTGAAATAATGGAACATCAGCTATATCGAATAAAAAGTAAAATGCAACTGGAATATTGGGATTAAATTCCTTTTAATTTAAGGCATAATACTCAAAGTCTAATTTATATTGATTTATTAGTATATTAGTATATTTATTATATTATTCCATTTATTTTACATAAACACAAAATATTTTTTTTATTATGGAGTACTTTGCAATGTCTTGTTTAATTTTGTCTTTGTCTTTCATACTCTAAAATCTATAGATATTGAATTTAATCGACCTTGAAAAATGAATACGACGTATTTGTACATATCTCATTCAATGTGAATAAACTCAGTTTTATAACTATTTAAACTTAAATCAAATGAAAAATAGAAATTGATTGATATTTAACGTTTACTTATTAGTTAACTTTTGTCCGTGACTTCGCCCATATGTATATATATAGTTATATCTTACTCGCTGATAATGTAGCTTTCCGTTGGTGACAGAATATATACGTTTTAGCAATTGAAAGTGTAACAAACACACACTTTTATTTATAATATTAGTTAGATTTGTAAAACAAAGCAGGTTATTTGATTTGTAGTTTGAATAGTTTATTAAAAAAAAGTATTTTATAAGATTTCAATGTCTGTATTGTATGACAAAACATTAAAGACTTATACAAAATATACATCTACAAGTACCCTTATAAAGAGTTCAACTCACCCAACTCATCCAATTCATCCAACTCATCAAACTCAATTAACACTCCCTAAGATTAAGCTCACTCACTCTCTGTACAACACTCTTTGTACATAACAATAGATGTAAGAGTCTTGACGCGATACACAATACTACAATAAATAACTTAATTTTATTTAACAATAATTTAGAAGCGAATTTCAGCGCATACTTTCCAATTGTGCCGCGAATCCGCTGTAAACGACCAATCAGTTCAGTAGATCAATGTTTATAATACCTTTGGTGGTTTTTAACAATGTTTTGAGATAAAAACAAACTTTCATAAAAAGTGTTTTACATACAAAAAAAGTTGACAGGTGTCAAGCGATACCCGGATGGAATGAAGTTCCTTTCGATTAAATAGTGAAGGAATTGTAATATTTTGTTTCTTTTGTTATTATTTTCTATTATTTTATTATTTATTATGTACAAAAAACCTGTATAAACTTGACAAAACAAAAATAGTTGTCGCGACACTATACTGTTCAAAGCAAAATAGAAAGACGAAACGAAAATAATTAGCTTGCTTTCTATGAGAGAGAAAGAGAGACAGATAGAGAAACATGCGCGCGCCGCACGGCTTACTATACTATAGCAAAAAGTGTCGTGACAACTTTTCGTTTGAATTTGTTCCGTCTAGCCTCCTTCGCGACGCGCGATAAGGAACTCCGTTCCAAAAATAATTTTACACGTCTCTTTGCGATTCCAATGAATTTACAGATTTTTATAATGCACATCCTATCGATTTTTTGTTTTAAGTAAATATATATAGTTACTACATAAAAAGAACGTCTCGGCTATAGCTTTGCGACAGTTTAGGTTCTATGTTACTCTCTTTTATTTTACTGCCTTTGACTGTCTCGTCTAGCAGTTGGCGTATGCATAATTCAGAGTCGATCGGTGGGTCGGGCCAAAAAGTATTATTGGGTTTCTTCACGCAGGAAATTCTTAATAACAGCGCGGAGTATGGAAGTTCGCGTTAAGTCGTCGGTCCCGATTCTCATGACCATCTATGGCAATCGTTATTGGGAAGTCGTTGCTGTCAAATATACTGATAACTAGTCAGTTAGTGTAAGTTTATTTCACATCAACTCGATCGTCACAATGATTGTTTCGGTGTTGCGATTGACAAGCACTAAACTTTTTCACTAATCACAAAGCCGAACACGGTCACTGAATTAACGTGAAATAAACTCACACTAGGCCTTCTGGTTAAAACCCGGTTCCGTAGTTGAACACCACAACGTCCGCGTTATTCACAGAGTTAAGTGAGTGTCCATTATACACTATGTTAAAAATAAATTACTACTACTGTTAAGAATGACTATTTTGTTCCTGCTAACAAGAAACGGGAAGTTAGTTTAGTTAGTTTTGTTGATATTGTCTAAAAAATGCGTTTGTTGTTTCCTTATGAGAGATGTTTGATTTGCGAGTTTTGATTATAGCTTTGATATTGCAGCATTATAGCATTGTAATTTTATAAATTACACAAAAGAGTTCAACTGTCCTTGTGACATTACCTTGACAAGAATAATCCTTGTTTCGAAATCAATAGCAAAGTTAACTAAAAATAATTTAGTTGTAAGGATTCTATCGCATTTTGATCTAACTATTAAGCTTCTAAATATTACATTAATTTCAATCGCGCCAGGACCCTTACAAACTTACAATACCATTTTCTCACACCAGATTCACGTATTAGCTCTTTTAGCTGCTGATGAGTCTGCGTCTCCATCACTGGATTTTCTCTTTCTTTTAATCAAGTGGGAGATGTCTGATGCTGCAGGTTTAGCTTCTGAAGAGCTGGAGCTAGCTCCGGCGGTGCTAGTAGACGAACCTGCTCCATGGGATCCTGAACCGTTGGTAGAGCATAAGCTTTCACGAACTCGTTTTATGGTCTATAACAGAAAAAAAAGATTAGACAATACTGTTATACTCGGTGCGTAAATGATTATAAAACAAAGTCGCAATTTAACGTGAAAACCGGTAGTAAAATTGTATAAAAGTGATTCCTAAACTATTACTGTATTTAACTACTTCTTGGGGTGAATACCTAAGTCTATCGCAACCTTTAGCTGTCAACTGTCAAGGTAAATGTAGATAAAAATACATCGTATTCGTGTCTATGATTTAAAGGGATAGATTTTCTAACTCTGTTATGACAATATAGTAAACCTTAGTAAGATATGCGTGACTAAATCATTGGATCGGTTATAAGAATTTGTTCTATGTAAATAACATATGTAAATGTACTTTTTGAAGTGAGTACGTCTTTAAATATATTTGAATCACTGTTTATTTCGTAAGTATCAATATAATTAGGCATCTACCCACTACTCATTTAGAAGCTTTTATTTTCATTACTATTGTGAGACATTAAGAACAAAATATCATTTCACGCACTTCCTATAAAAAAATTTTCCTGCCTCAAAGCAACCAGTCTCAGTAAACATCGTTTTAATTTATGAATTGGATATGGCAACATTATTATTATTATAGTTGGCCTGAATTATTTTTAATTTTAGATAACACTATAGAGAGAAACCAAATTTACAGCTGTGTGTAACCTGCAAATGTATTATTTTTCTTTGTTAGTAAAACCCTTCCCACTACGTTGTGTTGATATTTCAATATTTGTGTTGAAAATTTATCATGAGTTGAATGAATGAAGGAATGAAAATGGAGAATGTTGTACCATGAAAGGTGGAGTTTTTTCTTATAATTAAAATTGGAAAAACTCAATCTCAAATTAGTTCACAAATTGTGAAGATATCAGAAACGGCCAAAGAATATCTTTTTTGAAAAGGATTTAAATATATGTTGTTTGAATAAAGTATAATTCCTTATTAATACAGTAAGTCAGCAAAAGCATCTAGCTTGCTGAATGATGAACAGTTGATAGTATTTATGTTTCAAACAATTTTGGGGTCTGGGGTCTAAGAACTGGGATGAACATTCTCATAACCAGGAATAGAGTATCAGTAACATCGAGTCTTTTTAATCGACTTCAAAAAAGGAGGTTCACAATTCGGTTTTTCCATTTGTTACTTCATAACTTTGTCATCTGTCATTTATCAACTGGTTTCGGAAAAATATTGCCTCTAAGGGCCAGAAATGAAGGAAAAAAAATACAATTCATTACAACTCATCGTGATGTACTACTTCAATAAGTATGATCAGTGTACTTTTGCGTTGCAGTTTTCAATCAATGAACCTGCTGCAATTGTCCAAAAATTTGCACTAGTTCACTAGTTTGTAAGTATAGCCCGAATAACAGACAACCATCAATGGCCATGAGAATATCACACACGAGAAAAAAAATTACCACATGGCCATTAATGTATTGCGATACGAGCTGAAATAACAACACAGGATACAATTTTGAACATATTTATTTCAAAATGTAGCTTAAAAACAATACAAAAATGGCCTTGTGGTAAAATTGTATGCTTAAAATTAACAAGATTCAGATCAAATCATGTCAGTACATTGAACTTATAGTAACTATGAATATAGACTAATGCTAATAAATAACCATAAACAATGAGTCATTACATAATCTATTCGAATGCTGAATATTCAATGTATAAAGAAGCAACTCCATAAGCATGTATTAATTTGCATACACAATTACTGTATTTGTCCAAGCACATAACATGTAAACTAGATTTTAATTGTAATATTATTATTTTGTTACTACTGCAAGCAGATTTTTTTAATCTGTTAAATCTGGTTTTATGGTAGTTTATGAAAGTGATTTAGTTAAATGGGATGGAGTACATTATTTGATTTGAACAATGCGTGCGCGCGGTTTTAGTCAGTCATCAATTGTTGCAAGATGTTAAAAATTGCACACATGGGCACGTTAGTTTTTTAAAACTTAAAAGGAAGTTACTAAAAGATTTGACTTTATATATATTTATTATGAAGAGTTGGATCAATAGTATTTACAAGTTTTATATGTTTGTGGCAACTGGTACCAGGTAAAAATCAGTCGAATATGTATATACAGAAAATTTGAAATTGACCAATTCCATAGTGTTATATGTTAAATCAACATAATAAGTTGCATGCATGTAGTTTAATTGTTTAACAACTTCAACAACCAACTTTATACTGGTGCAATGTGGTTTATATTTCTTTGCCTGTTACCAAAAACTATTAGAGCTCAAATAATAACAAGCCTGACACCTTTTTCTAAAGGATCTAAATTTTCACCTCATAGTCATAGAGCCAATTAGGGTTACCAATCAGCAAGCCATGAAATGTCGAATGTTGTCTTGGTCACTACAGTGTACTGCAGAGAATGACGTGGCGGTGACTCAATATGCGCTTATCAAATAGGCTTATCGATATTTATTGCATAAAAGATACTTTAAAATTGAGCTCTTTTCAGCTGCAAACTGTCATTTGAAATTACTAAAAATACCCACACTACTGATTAATATACTAACAATTCTTAGTCTCACAACTTTTAGTTTCATTAACAACCTGACATAAGGCACTCACTCTCATACAATACAAAATTCAAAAAATAATACTGATTTCAACAGTCGAACAATTAAAAAGTACTAAGTATCACAAATGTTGGCAGGAATTCTGCAATTTGGCACATTACTATTCAGAGAGCTATTCAAAGCTATGTCGTGTCATGGAATGTTTACACTTCTATATTATAATAGATATTTAAGCTTTGAGATTCACTCATTCTTATAACTACTGCAGTTATTATAAGCATATTTAATATGGGAAAATTTTAACACAAACTCGACTCAAGTCGAACTCAATGTCAGTTCAAAGAAATAAATATCAGTTCAATCTGATATTATCGTCCCTCTAAAGTGAAATATTTTCCCAACATCATTATTTATACTTAGCATTTCAGAGGATTAGAAGACATATCTCTTCATGCTGGTAGTATCCAAGCAATTAGATCTAAACTTCTATTATATGCCTGCATTTTTAAAATCAGAAGACTATCCAAGTTCAGCAAAATATATTGTCTATGGTATGTATGTCCGAAAAAGCTTTTAAAAATTTTGATAGTGACATTTTAAGAGAATTAACTTCTACTTAAGACTGACACTCCAACTGACAACGATTCTTCTCTTTAATTATCAAGTTGCGTAACATTGTTCTAGTTTCTTCGAGGCAATCGCAAGGTCTTACCTCAGCCTTATAATCCATCATATCCTGAATCTTCTCTTGTATTTCCGGCAACAGTTCTTTTAACTCCTTGATTTCTCCTTCAATCGAATAGAACGGGTCTGCAGTGGTGTATTTCTTGACGGTAGCGTCTTCAGCCACGGCATTAGGACTCTCCAAAGTCTTTATACGTGTCTCTAGAATGTTCGCTGCGTTTTTGAAATGCGTGATGGCGTCCTCAAAGTTGGAAGCCAGTGAATTAGCCAAGCCTGTAATAATAATAATATTATCTTTATAGTCTAAGTAATATATTAGGTACTTACTGTAGATCGGATTTTGACCATAACTTTTTGAGTACAAGTTATAAACAAAGCAAAAGAGGTGTATTAAGACTGAAAAAGGAGATCAATTATCTCTGTTTATCCTACTCTAAATTAATAGCTATTTTGCATTTAACTATTATATAACTAACTTCAAGATTTACATATTTTAACTCCATTACAACCTTATGTTATTTCTATAAAACATTCAAATACCAGGTACTCGTTACTAGAATTAAATCTATCCAAAGCAGGTACTTTTTTGTAATTGAAGCACAGTGAGATACTTTTGTAAAGTTTGTGCTATGGATTTCAATCAGTTATAAATATTAAAAGCATAATATTGTTATGGAACTTACCAATTTGATAGTGAGTTTCAGCGATACGCCTGTCATCACTGCGATACAATTCTTTCTGAATTTCCAAGCAGCTTTCTGAAAAGTGAAAAAAAAATTTAATTTTCAAGAGACAAAGTGAGTTTTAGCAAACATCAGAATATGGAGTCGCGCTTATTTACTCTTACGGTACTTTCACTTGCTCCGTATTAAAATTAATTTAACATCAATACTCTGTGAAGCTGCAGTTTTACTTCAATCGAATAATTTCCACATGAAATGAACATTTAAAGGGTATGGTTCTTCTATAGTTAAATGAAGACTAATTTATAAGTAATTATGAGTAAATAAACTTACTTGGCAACTTCATTAAAAAAAAAATGTAGTTTTATTTTAAGTTATCTATTTGTACTCTGCTATGCTTCGTTGTAGCTATAATTTAGTGGTTTTTATGAGAAATGGGGAACAATTCTATAGTAAGATTTTTCTAATTCGTCGTTTTAAGAACAAAGCATGATCGTTTGATCTTAAATGTTACCCTTTGACCTGATATTGAGTCTGAGCAGTGAGTATTTTTAATCTATTTAATTTGTAAAAAAGTTAATTTGGCTTGTACCCTCAAAACTCAAAAAGTTTACCATGGATTCTGTTCAAATTTTGACACAATGTATGAACCGGTTCAAAGTTTTGTTGCTCATTCCTCATAGATCTAACCACACAGAGAAGTGTACACACAGCCAGTGATAAGTATAAGAGGGAAGTAGTCCTGTACTAACGCATGTCGCTGACGGCCTTGTCGTAGGTCTCGCTCTCGAGCGCCACCTCCCCCAGCGCGAGGTGCACGTCGGCCAGCAGCGCGCGCGCCGCCGACCTCGCCGACCCCGGCGACCCCGGCGACCCCGCCGATCCCGCCGACCCCGCCGACCCCGCCATGCGCCGGTACAGGATACTGCGAGCCAAGTCTGGTTGGGGAAGACAAACCAATATAAATCACTGTAATAATTTATTCTTCTTCCTCATCGCCATCAACAGCCCTTGAGAGTCCATTGCTGACCTTAGCGAGGAGGTTTTGGTATAGGGTTCGTTTCAAGTTTTCCTTCTCCTTGCAGTGACGTTGTCTTGCATAGTTTGTCTTTTGTAGAGATGGTGACACTCTGTATTCTTAATACGTCATCATATGGACTCTTCTACCCAGCGATTCTTACCCCCAAGATTATTAAGGTTCGGTGACTAGTTCAACCGGTTTTACTGGAATACTAGCTTTTCCAACATCGAACCTCTGCAATCCTGAGAGTGAACTGAATTCCAAGGTTGACCTAGTTGTCAGTATATTTGAGTGCACTGAGTTCCCAATGATGCCCTAGATGTTGATGAATCAATATCAAGAACTGTAATATAATATTTTCGGACATCTGACACACAACACCATTTAGTCCCGACACGGGAATCGAAGTGGAGACCTCAAGCTGAGCAGTCACATACGCTACCACTACACCACCGAGACAGTCTAGGCTTTCATTAAAGCAGTACATCTAAAGAGCTTCAATGCCGTCTGGCACTAACTAAGATTGTAGGGATTTAAAGTCACTCCACGAAAAAATCAAATTTAGCCGTGTCTTATTTAGCTAAAAGCTAATCGCGACTGTTTCGAAATCGCGTTTGGTAAAAGGATCTAAGGATAACGATAAAATTTTTAAATTACTCCACAATTTTAAAAAAGGGCTAGACATAAATCTAAAAGCATTAGTAAAACTAGTATAGAATTTAGACATTAGTAAAGTTTTATCAAGGTAATCCTCCTTCTATAAAGGTAAAAAAGGTGTTAGTAAAAAGGTCCCTTACTAACACCTTTTTTATACTAAATCAAATTTAAATATTTGTTACCAAGCATTTCCCAGGCGAGCTGCAAATTATCAACATCGTCTTCATTTTCCATGTTCGAAGCTGACTCATCGTCGATCGCATCACTATTTGAAGAACCCTAAAAAAGTAACAACAGAGTTAATAAAAAAAATCTTGCAAAAAACAACTTTAAAAAAACTTAAAAACTCCTAATTCTCTTCACAATGATGTCATCTCGTAAATTTTACATCAGTTTATTTCATGTGCAGCGGGGTCGTGTGTCAGCGTCGAACCGACTAAAACCACGTGTGCAAATCAGCGTTTCATATAGGAGGCATCCGGGAACAGCTGTTATTATGACATCCAAATCCTGGATTCCTCCTCAAAAGATTGAGAGTGACAAATAACTTTGCTATTTCTTAAGGAATAAGAAATAGGTCAGAAGTAACTACATTAAATGACTGCTTTTAAAAAATTATGATTATGACTTACGAGGGGGCGTTTTTAAGTTCGCGGAATGGAGGGTATTGAGTAATAATAAAAACACAAAATTATTTTTCTTTTTCTATATATTCCCCTGCAACACGAATACATTTTTCAGATCTTTCAGTTAGTTTTTTATTCTCTCGTAAAAAAAAGTTTTATCTTTGTCTGAAAAATACGCCGAAACCGCCTCCTTAACCTCCTCATCAGTTGAAAATTTCTTACCCCGTAATTCTTTTTTCATTTTTGGAAAGAGATAATAATCACTCGGAGCCAAATCTGGACTGTAGGGTGGGTGATTCAAAATACCGAAGCCCACCTTATGCAGGGCAGCCAGTGCGACTCGGCTCTTGTGAACGGGAGCATTGTCATGCAATAGCAGGACACCTTTCGTTAATTTTCCCCGTCTTTTTTCTTTGATGGCTTCTTTTAACTGTTCTAAGATTGAAGCGTAGTATTCCCCCGTTATAGAAATGCCTTTATCTTTATAATCTATCAATAATATTCCTTCTGAGTCCCAAAAAATCGTTGCCATGAGTTTCCCAGCCGACTGTGAAACCTTAAATTTCTTGGGTGGTGCTGTGCCCTTTTTGTGCCACTGCATGGAGTCTTGTTTGGACTCGGGTTCATAATGATGAACCCAAGTTTCATCCCCAGTAACAATTTGATTCAATACGCCATCCTTGTCTTCATTGCAGAGGTCCAAAAACGCACGTGAACATTCCACGCGCTGTTGTTTTTGCAATGGCGTGAGCATTCTCGGCACCCACCGTGCGCTAACCTTAGTCATGCCAAGATGATCGTGTAAAATTTTAAAAATTGTTGTATCCGATACTACAACCATTTCTGCGAGTTGTTTCTTTTTTAGTCGAGCATCTTCCAATACAATTTTTTCTACTTTTGCAATAACTTCTGGCGTAGTCACCTCAACGGAGCGCCCCGGCCTCGGGTCGTCTTCAAGTGATTCCCTGCCTTGTTTAAATAAACTATGCCACTTGTAGACCATTGTTTTTCCTGGGCAAGAATCCCCGTAAACCGATGACATCTCATTGAGTATGGTTTGAACAGACTTTCCTTGCTTAGTAAGGAACTTTATCACCGCAAGGAATTCAATTTTCTCCATTTTTTTCACTTCGTTCCCGATTAAAATACTTGGTCAACGATAGTTTAATAACTAATGATCCAATCACAACAAATTTTACTATGCAGACTAATTATGAGTCACTGAATACGGTAGGCATCAAAAGAGCGCGTTTACCCGCCTTTTTCACTGTCATTCCGCGAACTTAAAAACTTACCCTCGTATGTTACATTATTCCAGTGAAAATATTAGGCTTAAAAAAATAACAATGACGTTGAAAAAGATAAATAGGACATAAATAGTAAATACGTACAGGCTCCTCAGCTGCTTCTGCATTAATGTTGCTGCCAGGTTCATCTTCTTTAGTGGTAGATTGAGCTTCACTCTTCTCTACCTCTTTATTCCCTGTCTCTGCTTCAGCTGGTGGTGAACTTTCTGCCTCTTCTTCGTTTTGTTCATCTGTATTGTAAAGTGAGCAATTGTTGGTTTAAGCAAAAATAAAAAACCTAATAGAAATATGACGCATTGTTAAACTTCCTAGAGGTAATCTGGTCTCTTATTTGTACTGTGTCAAATAGTACTAGCACATTTTCTTTGAAACCTAAAAATACTTTGGTCAAATTTTATACTAGACTTTCTTCTAATCTATTTCAAGTTCAAGTTTTCTACTAAAGTGCACACTTTGTAGTAATAAATAATAAATAATAAATTAATAAATAAATATTTCAGATATTTGACACACTACATCAGCAAGCTTCAAATTAAGCAGAGCTTGTGCTATGATAACTAGATTGACTGATAGAATACTTGTATACTTTTTTTTTAAAATACTTATGTACATATTATACATAGAAATCACCCAAACTTCGAAACAAATATTTGCAGATCATACAAAGTTTGTATTACAAACATTTGGTCCGAACCGGGCATCGAACCCGAGACCTCAAGCACAGCAGTGGCATTCATTACCGCTGGACTAAGGCAGTTGCCTGCAATAATGCACAATAAACTTTAAAACATCCATCTATTGTTTTATTTGTTGGTTTATTATTAGTGTTTCTTAACAGTTCATACCTGCTGTAATACAAAAATTAAATTTGACCATCTACCTTCATTTTCTTCTTCATCATCAGCATTGCCACTGCCTGGCATACCGTCACCAAGAACCCCACTTTCCTCTCTGGACAAACCAAGCAGTGCCTTACCATACCTGTGGAATTAGGTTATAAAAACTATAATTATCAGCCAAATTATTTTTTTCTATTTTATTTTATTTATGAAATTTAATTGCTGCAAAAACGTAACAGGTAAGATTTTATCCAGCTAAGCTTATCACCAAATATAAAACTTGTACACCAAGAAAAACAACTTCCCACACATTATCATTACATTACTGCCTTGTTGGTTTAATGGTAGGTATACACAACTGCCAATCAAGAGGTCTTAGATACCTGGATGAGGCCAAAAAAGGTGAGTTTTTTTAATTGAAATTCTTGATAGGCCCAGAGTTAGGAATTTGGAGTCTTAACCCCTATGTTTTTGAAAGCACATACAGTCATCAGTCCTTATCGCTTGGATTATTTAGATTATGAGAGCGCACTTATCATATCGCCTGTGTAGTTAACTGGTTTCCATTAAGACTGGCCACTGTGGTCGAAATTGGTTGGGAGTTTATAATATTAATTTCATAATATGTACACTACTGAAAGTTCAACTTGATTTTAAATCTTTTGTAATCTTCTGAGCTATGTAAATTTACATAATAAATACTAATTAATTGTATTTGGAAAAACTGAGGACACTTTCTAATTTTATTTTTTAAGCAACATTTACATGACATCCTTATAGAAAATCTGTTTAGTCTCAGGAACCAACACCTTGTTACATTAGTTTTATTTTTATTTTAAAGGCCTGTCAAGTGACATACAGTCATGTAGTCAGTCTGTCTGATGGATAGCATAAACAGAATCCATGAGCCGAGGTCACCATATTCATTACCTACACTTTGGCAGCCTAGTTTTTCACAACCTACTTAAGGATGATTGAAGCCAAGACAGTCATCATGGCAATGTAAGGTTTACATGCTTGCTACTGTAACTGTCACCCCTGTATCAATGGGCTGCTGTCACTCTTTATTCAATTTTAAATGTTATAAAAC
Source organism: Hypercompe scribonia (assembly GCA_949316085.1). NCBI lineage: Eukaryota > Metazoa > Arthropoda > Insecta > Lepidoptera > Erebidae > Hypercompe > Hypercompe scribonia. Next base: position 17,464,553 of record OX438975.1, read on the forward strand.
CAGAGACATAAACTTACCATAAGTATGCTTCAGCACACTGATCAGCAGTGTCTCCATGCTCCTTTGCTAGTGCTTCACAGGCTTTCGCTAATGTACTAGCTGCCACATTGTAATCTCTTACTGCAAGATGTCTGCGACCAACAGCCACCAGTTCATTGGCACTTGACATGGTTACTTCTGTAGTTTCAGCCATCTAAACACCAAATAACCTCAATATTGTAAATATATTGCTTATTTGGTAAGCAGTATTAGTATTAGGGAGCACAATTAAGAAAACATTCGCAATCTTACAGGTACCTTTATTTTAAATTCATATGTCTAATGTCAGTTGTAGGGCAGTGCCCTACTTAGCAATTAGAAAAGCACACAAAAAAACAGGCAATGAAAGACAATAACACTTTCTTTTTTCCATTTCCTATACGTAACGGTCGACGATAATACAACAATACCTACCTACATAAATACACACAATAGATCACTTCAAAACTCCACGTGGTGATACAAAAAAAAAGTTTTCTAATAGCAAATATTACAGAAACACTATATAGATATTCCATTACTATTGAAAATATCAAATAAATTCAAAAAATTAAAAATTTTAGGAGGAAAAATCGCGCCAAAATGTTTGGCTCGGCATTCGTTAACGATACTTACAGTATAATAGATTTAAATCATATGTACTTACTTTGTTGTTCGGTTGCTGTTAATCTTACAATAAAACTGTAATTTAGCAACTTATCGATAAAGATAGATCAATCAAATTGTAATTATTGTATGCGTGTCGGCTAAATCTTTTGCCTTCGCAACCGCCCGTTCGCTCGTTTGCCGTCTTACAACAGATTAAAAAAATATGAATATAAAACGTCAACTGTCAAGGTAAATGTAGATAAAAATACATCGTATTCGTGTCTATGATTTAAAGGGATAGATTTTCTAACTCTGTTATGACAATATAGTAAACCTTAGTAAGATATGCGTGACTAAATCATTGGATCGGTTATAAGAATTTGTTCTATGTAAATAACATATGTAAATGTACTTTTTGAAGTGAGTACGTCTTTAAAATTGCTTTCACAGGGAGACAATCTAAAAAACTAATAATAACAGAATCGATGGATACAGTTTGGAATTACAGCTATATATTTAAAATTCAATCAATATATCAATTAAATCCAAAATTCAGTTAAGGGTAAAGATCAAAGAATTTATTACCGTTAGCACTGTGACACATTACATGCGACGGAGAGAAAACATCACCATTTTGAAGTATCGATACTTAAGGGAATGATATCAACGTCATTTATTTGTATTCACACATAAAATAAAATTTTACAGATTTGTGTATGTTACTGTAAACGCTCGTATATAATTACAATATATCTAGCAAATAAATTCGTTTTCATTGATTCTAAAACACAATGTACGCATTTAAGTAAAGACAAAAAATATCACAATCTTTTTACAAATAACAAAAAATGGCTAATGGTTGGGGTTATTCCAATCGCCAGCATAAACGAACGTAGAGCAACCCAAACATAGGGATGTAAATTTCTAGTGCGGTAGTTGTCTTTTAAAAAAAGGAATGTAAAGAAAACATGGAAAATATCCTAGTAGTTTGGAGTTGTTACTATAAAAGTGATATGTTTACCTGTTTGTTACTTTAGTATTTAAAATATTAACATAATCATTTGGAAACAGGTACATACATACTTACTTTGTATACAATTAGGTAAAATTCGGGAGAATAATATTTTTTGAGTGTATATAGTTAGAATCGATGTTTATTCTAGTCACACTGCACATTTTTTTTCTTGGTATTAGGATCTGGAATCAAATGTCCACCCGCATCACATAATTGGGTTAATTAGATCCGGTCCCGTTATATTACCATTTTTGGATTCCACAGGCATACATGTCTACAATCAGTCTTGATTTCTGAATAAACATCTGGATAAACATGGGCGAATTAAACACCCATGATTTACTGTTACAATTTTATATGTGTAAACAAAGTTTTAAATTACCAGGTTTTATGATGAGAATGTAGGTTCCATTCCAAAGAAAGAACACTATCATCGTGTGGTACTTCTCTTTGTTCACAATTTTATGGAGTATAAATTCGTAATCTGGGACCCGCACGTGGCGAGGTATAATACGATGATAGAACACATTCAGTGAAATTTTGCACAGTTCTTATATAAAAAGTTATATAGGTTCTATTAGTATGTAAATTCATCACTTTTTATTCTTGGCATGGTAGGCCTACACTGTTATTTATTACTTAATAACAAAATTGATAATTTAAATACATTATCCTGTTGTATGTTATGTGTACCAAACCAGTACACCCGGCTACGCTCATGCCTTTTACTCGCTGTGCCGCAGGTGCGAACGTGTACGGTACAGTACGCTTCACTGGACAGGCAGTTAGTCTGCTCAACTCTGATTGTTCAGTATCCAGATGTCGACATATTCTATCCCAAAATTCAATACTTCTTTCAATATACAGTATACTTTCCCTTAAAATAAGGCAAGAAGAGTAAAATGGGGATAGATTTGGATTTTTGGATGGCCATGGAATGTCGCCACGTATGCAAATCAGCTTTTCCGGAAACATGTGTTTTACAGCCGGCAGGGACTCATTGGATGTGTGACAAGTGGCTCCATCTTGTTGAAACCATGTGTTACGATTGTGGCCAGCCGACTCCACTAGCATCGATCCAAAAACTCCTGTAACATTTTCATATATTCAGCAGAATTAACAGTAACTAAACGCCCCGAAAATCTTCGAAAAAGTAGGGTCCAATGATTCCTTTTAATGAAATTGCAGTTACCTTAGAAGAATGAATTGGCCTCTCGTGTTTCGCTTTGGGATTTTCACAGCACCAATACCTGTAATTCTATTTATTTACATGTCCGTTGAGGTAAAAATCGGTTTCGTCAGAAAATACGACGTTGTCAAAATGATTGAATCGTTCTAACATTGTTTCGGTTGACGACTTGCGCAAATTTAAATCATTAGGTTATAGTCCCTGCACTATCTGGAACTTATATGGAAGTAATTTCAAAATACAGCGTAATGATGTGCAGAATTACCTAATTCAGCTGAACGTTAACGCGTCGATAAATCTGTATTACGTCGAGCAGATGCAACAACTTGCTGTATGTTCTCTTCAATCCGAGAAGTCCGTGAGCCTCCAGTTTGCTTCACTTTTAGTATATATCTCGTCTCTTCGAACTTCTTCCCCCATTTCTTTATCAAAGAAGCACTTGGACACTGATTTACACAAGTCGTGTAAATCGTATTCAACGCGAAATAAGCGTCTCACAGCAATAAGCGAACTGTTATTTAAATAAAATTGTTTCACACAGTACGCACGTTACGGCCCCGTGAAGCAATCCATTGAGACGCGCTACTGGTCAGACGCGCCCGGCATTTTATTGTGTGGGACGTTACATTCAAATGTTAACGAATTCTTGGCCTACCCTGTAGCTTCCAAACGGAAATTCTTAACTTCAGTTCCATTAACGTGATCCATGCTAGCAGCTCATACAATTTGAAAGTTTAGACAGTTTAGATACTTTAGAGAACAGTATTAGTGATGTGAAAAATAGATTTAAACAATTTTCAAAGCGGGTTACAGGTAAATCGAGTCAAAATTTGATGTCAATTTGCGCAAAACTCTAAGTTACTAAAAGATTTTGGAAGTTTTTTTATTATATTATATGACGTAAATGAAAAGCTAGCAGGAACAACTATAGTAGTTTTTTAAGAAAAATTATAGCATCTTTTAAGAAAAACAACATTCTAAAAAAACACTCCATTTAAAGTTGGCTGCCTCGGTGGTACAGTAGTAGCGTATGCGACTGCTGTGTTTGAGGTTTCGGTTTCGATTCCCGGGTCGATCCAAATGTTTCTACGATCTGCAAATAATTGTTTCGGAGTTTCAGTGTATTCTTTGTATAATATGTATGTATTTGCAAAAAAAAACAGAATATATGTGTTTATATCAGTTGTCTAGTATCCATAGTACAAACTCCGCTTAGTTTGGAACTAGATGGCGTTGTATTATTATTAAATAAAGTCGCAAATATAAATTTCACTATAAATTTATAATAACATAATTTCTCTTTTACTGTCTAACTTTATAAAAATTATGTTATAAACTGCACAGATGGCGTAGCGTTAAGCTGTCGCCACGCCGTTTTCTACTGCGCAGTGTTGAGGGTTCAAACCTCATAAGGGACAATACATTAGGTGTTCTGAGTCTCGCAACACAGAATAAAAAACAAAAAATTCGAACTTCGTGAACTCTTCTTTCTTTGTTCAAGTACTTCTTTGTAATGTGTTACCTTACATATATATTCATATATATGCTATGTGTGTGTGCATTATATGTGTGAGCATGAATAAGTCTATGTAGTTAGTAAACCGTGTATACTTTCATTGATAATATTATGTAACGTCTCTGCACCTACCTTACAAGACTTCTACGCTTAAGATTGATTGAAAAACGGCATTAAGGCCACTGATGTACAAATATACATAAAGTTTTAAAGAATGATAAAAGTTAGGTTTAACAATTGAAACTCAATTGAAAGATATAGATTGAGAAAATAAGAAAACAAATATAATTAGAACTAGACATTTGGGTTAGATTCTACAGAAATAGTTAAGGTCGCACATTTGCGACGTTTCTGAGTATAGTACACATCCAAAGTCTAGCAATATTTGCTTGATACCTAGCACTCCGCCTGCCGTATAACATGTAGTGTCGTCATATACGTAGAACAAAATACTTGTAAAAGTCACAATTGTTGTTCCGAATACTATGTATCATTAACTTGCTGCCGTATAAAAAACGAACACCCACGCTTCAAGCTACCTACGTACATTAGCTTATTGACGTCAGTCCATAACTCTTGGCTCGTGTTACTGCAAAAATACTAGATAAATTCAGGATCTAGAATAACAGACCTGTTGGTATAGTGACCGTGAGTGCTACGCCGAAAAGTCATGAGTTCGATTCCTCCCACCCAGGACAAATCATTTCGTGATAAATACGATGATTTGTTCTATGTCTGGGTGTATATAATATGTATGTATTTAGAAATACATAAGTATGTATATCACCAGTTTAATAACTATAGCACAGGCTCTGCTTACTTTGGAACCAGACTGCCGTGTGTGAGATATGTGAAGTTATATATTCAGAATAAGGAAATCAAAGAAATTGTTCATTAGAAGTTTGTTAGCTTCTGCTTCAACGTATGTTTTGAAAAAAAAATAGAATAGAAATCTAGAAAGAAAGTGTTTTGTTACCTCAAGATATTCAATTCCCTGTTCTAAGTAATAAAATTTTTACTTTCTTAAATTCAAATATATGTCTCAAAAAATGATGTGAAGTCTGTGTGTGTGTGTAGTCGGAATGCGAAGCCTACGCATCAAGACTGTGTCTTCCATATGTTCAAGACATTACTTCTTCTGCTTTTGGCAATAAGGCCGCTCTCTTGAAACTCTGTAATACGGTGTACAAATAAAGAATGTTCTATCTATTTACTGCATAAATGGCTGACTCGACCTTTTCACTTAACTTTTAGCAGTCCACTGCTGGATATAGACCTTTCCTTAGTAAGAAGGTTTTGACCTACTGTACCTCACTGGCCAGACGGGTTGGTATAGAGTTAGTTTTAAATTTTGCTTTTCTTTGAAATGATCTTGTCCTGCGAATTATTCTTCCTTAGTCTTAGGTGACACTCTGTATTCTTAATCCATCACCACATGGCAAAGTGAGCGACATTGATGGAGTCCAAATCTAGGAGCAGGCTTGGGTTTCCTGATACTGAGTAAATAAAGGGTGGTAACACATTTGTGACGTTACTAGTCAACTCCTAACCACAAACCATATTATTTGATTACAATGTGGAAAACAAGAGTAGTTATGATCTTTGTTATCTATATAATTAAAAGAATTCCTAATTGCCTTGGTCACGGCATGAAGGGTGATCTACTTTTAGTATTCGATAGTCCACGTATCTAAGAAGGTCATAGTTTTTAAAATATTACATAAAGACATCAGAAAAGCCGAGCATCAATAGAAAATGTTGCCAAAACCGGTATTTTTTTAGACACGTAGACGAAGTTTCGCGGGTTAGCTGGTTTCTATATTATTTTTTCGTTACCTTCATACAGGTTAAAAATAGTATATTTGCTTAGTACAGTTTTGAATAAACACTAAATATTCTAAATACTTTCAAAGTTGCTACTTGTTTAAAAAAGGATACAAAGATTTCTTCACGTGTTAAACATAGATGATGTGACATAGATAACATGCAAGACTACATGTTTTTTATGAATCTGGCTCTGTACATTTGAGAGAGATTTTATAAACCTTTTTAGAGTAAGTACTACGAACCCTAGACCATCTGTCCAATCTTTTACGACCCTTTTTCTTTAGGAACGAGGTAAATACATTTACATTAGTATGTGATGTTGGAGTTTCAGGAGTTTTTTAAGACAAAATGAAATGCAGTAAAAAAGTACAGATACATAAGATGAGATGGCATTTCTTAAAAAATATTTAAAAACTTTTACGCCCTTATAAAGTCATCAAACGTTTATCTTAAAGTTGAAAGAACATTTGGTACTGCCCTTACCTGTGTAGTTCAGAACTTTATTTTATATAATAAATACATATGTGACCCTTATCTTGTTAGAAAGATTGCATATTCTCATTATAGTATTCAAACTCTCCTGTGAAAGGAGAGGGCTATGTCCAGTTGTGGACTATTCGAGGCTGGTGATGATCCGATTACGAAGTTTATGGTATTAGTATATATAGCGTTCATATATATTCTTTTAATTAGATGCACAAGATTTATTAAAATAGGGTGGATGGATATTTATGTGTTGTATAAAAAAAAATATTTCATTTTCACGATTACAAAGTTCTATTTTTTTAGGTTCTATTTGCAGTTAGAGTATATGCATTATTTAATTTACTTACTTTATGTGCATAGTTAATTTTTCTTTTTTTTTAATTGCACTTTGATCTATTTCTTATTTTTTTATAAGAACATGATTTGTCCGTTTTGTTAATCAATTTAAAGATTATAAGTATAATTCTCTTTATTGAATTAACGGATAATTGCTGATAAGTATCTATATGTTATCATTAATGGTGCAGGGTGCATCGTGTAATGACACAGGGTGGATATCTATCGACTTTTCCCCCACCTCACCCACTAGTCCGTTCACCCGCCCAATCAAACTTTAGGCACGTCTGCAAATAAGCGCACTATTTATCGATATCGTTATCGGTTTAACCACAATTGTGCTGTTGTTACCACAGTTGTATTATTGTTAGTGACCGACCGAAAGTTTCAATTTCGGCTGATTTTGGCCAAAAAATCTAGTTTCGGCCTTAACTTTCGATTTCGGTCAAAAATGGCTGAAATATTCAAGTGCACCGAAACTCGGGCAGTCGTAAATTATCGTGCGGCGTTTGCTAAGTTTAACTGCTAAGTTAATTCATGATCACCCACCCGCACAGTCATCCAATTATATTAGAATTGAGTTAAAGTTACATTTTACATACAACTTCCTGTATTTTAATGTAAGTTAATCGTTTTAACTTTATGTTTTCATAATTTGCAACATCATGAGTACGAGTATATGCAGTTATAACCCATTGACCTCAGACAGCAATCATCTGTATATGCGGCACGGTAATATCACACGTTGTCTGTTGTGCTTTTACTAGACTTGAATCGAATGAAATAGGTTGACTATTACGTCATCAGCATGAAAGGCATGCGTTTTTAATTAGTTTTTCAGTCAGTCGGCTCTTACCACCACCACCACCACGGTAAATCGCTGTATAATTTATAGTGTTCTGTGTCCTTGCAGATGCTCTCATAATTAATTATTGTAATAATAATACTGTTTTTGTCATAAAATATTTGTTGATATGTTAATTAAACAATTAGTTTCGCAATATCAGTTCTTTAATTTTATTGAATCATCTGTATCAACATTCATTTCTTAGGTGATTTCGGTCATGGCGGTCAGTCTCAATGGAGACCAGCCAATTATGGATTAGATATTACAGAGTACAAGTGCATTCTCTGTTCCTTCACTCTCACAATCTAATGGGACGGTTATCTGACGCGAACGAAGAGAGATCATGGGTGGGACCAACAGCATTAAGTACTTTCTGAGGCATGTGGCTAAGACCAAAAATTCCAAACTCCAGAGTGCTACTAAATATTTCCGTAGCCAGAAAAACTCAACAATATTTTTTGACCCAACCCTGAAATCGAATCCGAGACTTCTTGATCGGTGAAACGCATTATAACATTAGCATACACTTATTAAAGTACAGCTTAATCTTTATAACAGTTGTCACTAATGTCACTTGAAAAACTTACAAAGTACATTTTCGATATAAAAATGAAATACGTAAAAAATGAAAATACAGATGATATAAAGTAAAATAGCGTGTTCAAAGTTACTTTGTAGATTTCGTAGCCATCTACCACATAGATCAAGCTGGATTTTAAAGACCAACAGTTGACCAGTTGCTCTGCTAGGTTGCTCATATCTACTTTTCATAAAAACAAAATATACGCGTTTAAAAAACCACATTGCATTTACTTCCACCAGTTACATAATTATTATCATCATTACTACATATTTTTTTTTAATTAGAATCAGATTTTTATTTGCTTAACTACTCACAGAAAGTTGGTAGAATACCTACATACATACATAACAGAAAACTTACGCTGAATTATAACTTCACGAAGATGTGTAAATGTTCATTTACGCAATACATATACATTTAATTACATGTAAACTATTATAGAATACTTACAGGTTTAGAATAAATATTTTATAGTTAAATACATAATCATGCGTGCTAATCAAACTAGATACAATCAACAACAAATTGACATAAAAAGGGAGATGATTCAACAATTAAATAGGTAATTTCACAATTTTTAAATGTCTGATAATAGGTAATGTCAAATAATTAGGACAGTAATAAAGTAAATTTATGTTAAAAAATACATTTCAATGTCATCAACATAAGGAAGATCAAAATGTCACAATTCATAACTTTTCGATTACAATTTATCTGACAAATAATATATGACACTGTAATATAGTTTTTTACGTTGTTCATTATTATATCAATTAATATTATATTGTACTTTAAGAGTGCAAAATAATTCACAAACTTTACGAGTTATCGATAAAAAACATTTCCTTAGTCACAGCACTTACATAGACGTACCGTTTCATTTTCCCACTTTCCCTCAGTTTGTCTGCAACGGGTGGACCGCTAACTCGTTCCAGAGCGACATCGCACCGCGAACCAATTATAACCCCTTTATTGACATTTCAATCACGCGATTTCAAAATAAAAAGTTTAATATTATTATTTGAAAAAATGTGACTCGGGCCAGTTTATCTATGAAAAGAGGAGGACATAGCAAAAAGTAAGTTCAAAACCAAATATTTTTTCATTTCTTTTATGTTATTAATAAGGATAATGACAGTTATTACAATCTAGACGCGATGCTTTTTACAGAGCTTAATGAGATTTTAGATAGTCTCTTTAACAAAAATATTGTATGGACACGACTAGTGGTTCGGATATTTACATAGATTAAGGTCGTTCAGTGAACTCAAGTGAATTCATGGGTAGTGCCGTATTATCCAGGTTTTATAATCGTTCGTTTAAAATTCATTCTCATAACAAGACTTCTATATTTCAAAATATAACAAATTAAAGGTTAAATACTTACATTAGTAAATAAAGGTGTATGTCCATCCATCAGGGAATCCATTTTAATTTAATCATAACTCTAATAGGTATGACTCTTACGAAAGTAGTTAGTTGGTAAATAAAATGTATCTTATATTATCATAATTCAATAAATATGATCTAAGGCCGTTAGATTAGTCGCTCTGTCGATTAGTTTCGGATCTATCAAGAAATATTTCTCAAAGAGAAAAGTATCTACACTAATGTTACAAAGCTTAAATTTGTTTGCTAATCACAGAAACTACTGGTCCAATATGAAACATTATTTCAGTGTTAGATAGCCCATTTATATAGAAAGGCTATATATCATTACGCTACGATTAATAGGCACAGAGTTTCAAAGAAAAATGTTGCAAAATTTTTGAGAGCCACCATTGCGTGCGCTACGCAGACGTTTAAAGTTTTGCAAAAATAATGTACAACAGAATTGTTTCCCTTTCTAAAAAAGAAAAAAAAGAGGTTTAAAAAAGTACATTTAAGATTGACTCGCGATTGCCTTTTTTATGGTAAATAAATTTGTTTATGCTGTATAATATCACGCTATGACCGATTGGAGAAGCAAACGAAGTTACGAGGGTACCTAGTGTACGAAAGAGATGCTGCAGTGAAGTGCAGATAATTTATACGAGTATATGGATATTAAATTATGAAAAATGTAAAGTTATTTTGAAAACGTTTTGTAATCTCTGAAGAAGATTTCTGAAAGACATGAGTATGGTTGCCGGTCAAATTCTGTGCAATCGAATCATTCCACGGATCGAATTCAGACATTCAGGATCTGGCAGAGGTTTCAATAGACTTTCCTTTCAATCCCCTTTAGACTCCGTGTTGTAAAACTTTAAAATTAATTTTAATGGGTTTGACTGGATTCATTTTGATATGGGTCTTAAAAAATTATAATTAGAAAAAAGAATATTATGCAAATATTTGTCGAAAGATGTCGTTTCTAGATTAACCTCGAGTTTACAAACTGCCGAGATTTGCATTTTCTAAGCTTACACCTGAGCTTACTAAGACCTGTTCCGTAAATTTGTACATTCGTGGGCCACCACAGGATTGAATATGCATGTTATACCTTCACCGACAGTTAATCCATTACTGCACGAATTTTATATTTTAAAACTGTAAAAGGACTTCGCGTATATTACAAACTGCAGTGTTCTTAAATATTTCAATATATTAGTAATGCTCCATCTGATATTGCCATTGATTTTTCTAGGCGTTTTAATGAAGCACCTAAATAAACTTACTATATAGTGAGTATTAAGAATAGCTGTGGAACATGCTGTCTGTTGAATTTGCCGTTGACGAGTAAATCAGCTTATTCACTGCCATCGACATACCATTTGAGTGTACGAATCTATAAATCTTAACGTAAGTAAATACCTAAGTTAAAAATTATGTTAAGATTTTAAGATTACGTTAAGCTATTGGGGCTCAATATGTATTTTTACCTAAATATAGGTACAGAAGCCTTTTTTTTTTTTTTTTTTTTAACCTGTGGAAACCCCCTCGGGCCGTCACCCCACCGGGGTTTACGGCGGGGTGGTGTGTCGGAATCGGACCGACTAAAACCACACGGTGTGCCACTCTGCGCCTGAGATAGGAGGGATCCAGGAACCGCTGCTATTACGACATCCAGATCCCTCCTAGCGCCTGCCCGCTACCTCGGGCACCATCTGCGAATAAACTCTCTATTTTAGGCGACGTACGGCACACGCGGACGTCGCCTCCTCGCGGCTGGCCATTGTAGCGGATGGAGGGGAAAACCCATCCCGTCCACCCGCGGCCACACTCAAGGCGGCATGAGGCGCTGGTATGCACGCCTCCGCCGCCCGGCTCACCGGCGGCGAATTGGGTCCGAGTAGATATCGTCCTCCCGGGCCTTCTCCGCCGACTCCTGCCGCGAAATTACGTCTTCGCAGAAGGTTGCGACCGCGGTAAAACAACTGTCGCTACCGGCCATGGAGCGTATGACGGCCAGTAGCGAGAGGTCTCCTCCAATAACTGCAGTGAGGACCCCATGCTGCGCCGCCCAGGCGGAACAAACCGCTAGCGTGTGTTGAGCCGAGTCCTCACTGCAGTCGCAGTGGTGACAGGCGGGACTCAATTCCCTCCTGGCGACCGAGTGCAGATACTTCCCGAAGCAACCGTGCCCGGAAAGGACCTGCGTCAGTCGGAAGGAAAGGGTCCCGTGCTGCCGCCCCGCCCACTCGGCGATGACCGGCTGGAGAGCCTCCACGGCAGCAAAGCCAGCACGTGGAGCCTCCAGCCGGGACGACCAACGAGCCATCGTGGCTCGACGAGCGGCCTCTCGCCACTCGCGTATCTCTTCGGGCGGGGGCCGTATGCCGCTACCCGCCCGGAAGTCAGCCGTCCGCCGATAAACTTCGGCGAGCACTTCCGCCTCCAAATCCCACGGGGGAGTTCCGGCCAAGGCGCACGCCGCCTCCGTCGATACGGTGCGGTAACCGCGTATGGCTCTAACCGCCAATATCCTCTGAGGGCGCCAGAGGCGAGCCCTATTCTGGGCGGTCAGAGCCGCCGCCCACGCTGGTGCACCATACAGCCCCCGTGTATAGCCGTCTCGTCGCCACGCTAGCTCCACCCAGATTGGGCAAAAGTCGCCCAAGGGCAGAAGCAGCGCCGACCAGCTTTGGAGAAAGCTGTCGGAAGTGCTCATCGAAGAGCCACCTGCCGTCGAGGATCAGGCCCAGATACTTCATCTGGGCCTGAACCGGTACGAGGACCGAATTGACCACGATGGAGGCGCCGGAGGGTGGACCACGACGGGGCCCATGGAACAAAAGGGCCTCCGTCTTGTCCAGGGCCACCCGCAAACCCAGCGCCTCAATTCGCCCGACCACCAGAGAGACACCCGTGGTGGCCAGGCGCGCCGCCTCTTGAAAGTTTGCTCCCCGGGCCGTGACCAATGTGTCATCTGCGTAACAAATTACGCCCAGCCCGGGGGGAAGACGACCTCGAAGGGCCCAGTCGTATCCCATGTTCCACAGGAGTGGTCCGAGGACAGACCCCTGTGGAACACCGCACGACACGAGCCGCCGCCTCAGAACACCGTCTTGGTCCTCGTACATGACGGTACGCTCCTCAAGATAGTATGCCACAAGCCGCCTCAGGTACTTTGGCACCCCATGGTAGTGGAGTGCTTCCCTAATGCAGCTAAATGGCAGACTATTAAATGCTTTGGCGATGTCCAACGACACCGCCAACAGCACGCCGCCACAGCTCACCGCCTCTTCGGTAACGGCCCTCAGGCGCAGCACGGCATCGACCGTCGAACGCCCCGCCCGAAAACCAAATTGGGCGTCCGACAGATCGGGGCCCACCTCGCAGAGGTGCCGGACGATGCGGGCAGAGAGTATCCTCTCAAACAGTTTACCCGCCTCGTCCAGCAACACGATGGGCCTATAGGCCGCTACCGATTCGGCTGGCCGTCCCGGCTTCCTCAATAGGACCAGCTTCCCGCTTTTCCAGCACTCAGGGAAGCGTCCAGACGCCAAGCTAGCGTCCAGGACCTCCCTGAGACGGTCCGACATGTGTTCGAGGGCTCGGGCCAGCACTCGGGCAGGTATCCCGTCTGGCCCGGGGGCGGTGTTTTTAGAGCGGATCCGTAGAACAACCGCCCCTACCTCCGATTCCCTGACGGGCGGAACACTGTCCTCGCTCCCCCCGTCGTCTCCGACCGTGAAGGCCATCGACGGGGGTGTGTGCTCCACCCGTTGCGGGAAAAGGCCCTCGACCACTTCCCGCAGGAAGCTGGACTGGAGGGTCTCTGTAAGGGGGGGGCCCGATGTGCGGAGCTTTTGTCGCGCCGCACGATAAGAGCGACCCCAGGGGTCACGATCGAGACCCTCCAGCATTTCCTTTCGCTTAATTTCTTTGGCGCGGCTGATGGCCAGCTTCAGAGTTTTCCGCGCCTCTCGGTACTCCTCATGAAGCTGGTCCTCCTCACCATTTTCACGGTGTCGCCGCCGACTACGGGTGTAGGACCTCCGGGCACGAGTACAGGCTGCGCGGAGGTCCGCCAACTCCTGGGACCACCAGTAAACCTCCTTCCGTGGAGGCCGACAACCTCGGATGCGGGGCATGGCCGCATCGCAAATCTGCGTAATCGCATCGCGGAAACGCCCAGCCCCCATGTCGACCTCCTCGGCCGGAGCCTGCGGAGACAGCCAAGAGTGAATTATGGCTGCCTCCTCTAGTAGGTCCCTATTCAGTTTGGCTACAGCCCACCGCGGAAAGTGAGAAGAACGCCGCGCCGCGTGACCCCTACTGGGGTCCTGGGTCCGGGAGAGCTCAAATCGAATGTAGAGGTGATCCGAGAGCGTCTCAACCTCTTCCAGGACACACCAGTTCCTTACTCGTGCGGCGAGGGCAGGGGTAGCGAACAAAAGGTCCACTATCGACCCTCCCTGCTGTCGCACGCACGTGTTGGTGGAGCCCCTGTTCAATAAACAGAGGCCCACCGAGGCCGCCCACTCCTCTACGGCCTCGCCCCTGGCGTCCGTCCTGGGGGAACCCCACGCAATAGACTTCGCGTTGAAGTCCCCCAGCACTAAGACGTGCCCAGACGTTAGACGCCGCATCGAGGTTTCCAAGTTGTTAAGGAAAACCTCGAAGTCGCTCAAACTCCAGTTGGGGGAGAAGTAAACACCATATACGGTGATGCCCCCCCACTCGGCAGCAACATATCCAGTACCCTTGTCCCTTAGCGACAAGGGCGGGGAATGAGCCGCCGTGGAGCCGACGACTGCCACGGAACCGTCCCGGTCACCCAACCAGTTTGGACGGGGAGGAACGTAATAGGGTTCCGCGGCTACGGCAACACCGATAGACCACTGTGCCATGGTTTGCAGGAAAAGGTCCTGCGCCGCGGCACAGTGGTTGAGGTTCGTCTGGACAAGGAGGTTGGAGACTTGGTCCATTACTGAACCGTCTCTACAACCTCCTCCATGGGCGATGATGTCGACGCAGAAACGACGTCAGAGGCAGCCTGGGTCGACTGGCTAGCCCCTGACACTTGCCGAGATGTGCGTGGTGGCTTGCAGCCCCCCTGTCCAATCTGATGATCGGCGGGCTTATTACCCGCCGCACACGCTGGGCAGTGAGGGGCGGCAGAGCACTCTGCCGCCTTGTGCCCCGGTTGACCGCAGCGGAAGCATAGTCCGCTGCAGTCAAAACAACTCACGCACTTGGCGCGTGTGTGTCCCGATGCCAGACATTTAAAACACCTCATCGGTCTCGCCGCCAGGACTGTGATCCTAGCGCTCACGAAACCGATGAGCAGTCTACCGGCGTCGCCCAAAATTTTGGCCGACGCTACGGGACAGCTGACCCACACTGCGCCAAGCCCTCCTGGACCGGGGCGGATGGTGCCGACCCTAATGTTTTCCGCGTTGCACCCCGTCTTCTCTCTTACTGCAACGCGGATATCCTCGGTCGTTATAGAGTCGTCCAGACCCGAGATGCGCAACTCTGCACACTTGGTAGGTCTGGCGATCTTCACACCATCCGTGGCCGCAAACATGCCTCGCAATTTCTCGGCAAAAGCATCTGCCGTTTTTGCGCCTTCAGCTCCAGGGAACTCGAGCACTCGAGCTCCTGTTTGAGCAAGGCGCAGCCTGACTCCTACCGTCCCGATATCACTGGTAAGACTAGCCCGGGCCCTCTGGAATATGGCCGCGTAGGACAGTCTGCTGCTAGCCGCCTGCGGTGACACGGTGACCACCACCGCCGCGGTTTTGGGCACTTGCAGCTTGCGCGGCTTCTTCGTATTGGCCACTACCACCGATGGCGACTGCGGGGTAGAGGCTGCTTTTTGAGCTGCCTTTTTACCCCGCTTTCGGGACTTAACCCCGCCGACTACCTGCCAACCATCTTTGGATAGGGCAGATGTGGAGGGGGCAGATGTGGTGGTGCCAGGTACAGCGGTTGGAGTGGGGAGCGGAGGGAAATCCGCTCCAGCCTTTGCCGCTGTTTTGGACACTAACCTCGGTGCAGGCGTCTTGGTCGCTACCTTCGCTGCCCGTCGTGCCCCCGGAGCTGTTGCGGAAGCAGCAGACACCGACGCCGCCGCCGCATAAGTCACGCGACCGCCCACAACGGGAAGCGCTGACGGTGCCAATGCGGCCTTCGGCTTATGCGCCGCAAGCGGCGTGCGGACAACGGGGGCCGGTGGCAGCCTCGCTTCTAGGCCAGCCAGACGCCCGTCCATCATGCGCCATACTGCATCCGTAATTTGGCGCAGATGGGCATCAGGAATACCATCGAGGTTGGAAGAGGGAGCAGGCTGAGACGCGGACGGGACCGAATCTACAGCCGGACGATGCGCCCGGAATTGGGCGAACTGAGCGCTGAGCTCAGCCACTTGCCCCGTCAGGCGATCGTTGGCTGCCTGCAGACGAGCCACGTCCCCGATGAGGGTATCGACGACCCCCGCAATAGCGGAAGAGGAGTCCTTAAGGGCTCTTACAAAAGAGCCCTTAAGGTTACTCGACTTGGTGGCCACTTTGTGAATAATGGCCACCGCCGCATTCGCTCTCTCCTGCATGGACGATGGTGTTTGGGGAACTGAATCCCCCACCATCGGCTCCTTAATTTTCAGCAGGAGATCTGCAATCTCCTCCTCCGCCAGTGTTTCGCCGTCTGCCCTGACTCGTCTATAGGCTTCCGCCTTGCAGAAGACGGAGCCTGCCGGGGCCGAGACCGGGGTTCGTGGCCTCCCTCTGCAACTACTCGGAACCTTAGGAGGCAACATCTCCTGGGATGTGTCGCTCTCCTCGTCCCTGTCGCGTCCGCGTTTTCGGCTGTCGCATAGTTCCGTTTCCATAAACTCCAGTGCATCCTCCCTAGCACTAGAGCTACCACCCGCGACGGATCTGGAACGTAATTGTTCCGATGTTCTACGGCTCCCAGCAGCCATAACGACTTCTGGGAGCCCCACCGAGATAGGCATCCCAACTAATGCTTCCTCTTCATTGGAAGAGAAGTCCTCTGCTCTTGCATTTTTCTCCTTCTCCTTATTCATTTCCTTCTTTCTTTCGTTAAAAGTATTGGTTTTAGTTTTGATTAAAGATTCCATGTTTGAACCTACGAGATGAGGAGAACAGAGGTCGACCCGGGCAGAGATCCCCAATACCCGGGCAAGCGTAAATTTATGCCCAACCGAGGGGTCCACAGGTGCCTCGGGAGTGCGCTTACGACTGAACTGCCCATCAGCCATGCATCCCCTGGTCACGCACCAGAACACGGGATTCGGGGTAATTTTTTAAAGAGGTTTTCTTCCTCGCAGTCCGGGCGGCTAAGCCAAGACCCTCGCCCCCGATTGGTGTCGCGAGACATAACCACGACACTCCTTTCGGGATCACGATGTGACAACGGTGGCAGGAAGATTAAATCTTCCAATGCCTGCTCGGCGGCAGTGTGAGTACACACCGAGCCCGTTCTCCTTTCTCCACCATTGATAGTGGAGAAACGCCGACCCATGAAAGGGTCCCACCCTAATGATTTTTTATCGAGGTTTTCCTCCTCATTGCTCCAAAGAGCGAAGAGCCAACAGAGGAATCGACAAAAATGCCCGCTCTGTTGGACCAAGCCTCGACCGAATGGCCCAAGAAGTAAGGCCTCCTCTTTCTGCTAGAATATTAGCCGTTGGCGGTGATGTCCTCTTCCAAAAGGCATCGGAAGAAACAATGCCGCCGCCAACGTTACCAGGGTGCACCACGTGGAGGTTTTCTAGCCCAGCACCCCTAGGTACAGAAGCCTAAGTTTACGTTATGCTGGTCAATACAAACAAGATATTTAGACCACTATCTAGCAGCTAGCTAGACGGTTGAAATTAGACCTCGGCCACCCAGCAACCTCTAGTAATATTAATTTTGAGAGCGGCAATAATTGATCTAAACAATTCCCAGCTCGTTCCAAGAAAATTCATTCAGCCAGCCTTCATGTCGTCCTATTATTAAAACGTAGGTTCATGAATTATCCAAATAAGTTCAGTGAAGTGTAAACGTTTGTCACATGCAAGTATATTGGATTAGTGAGAATATTTTCGACGAATCTTATATTCAACACGCGACTTTTGTAGATGCTTGGCTGGCTATATCATTAATTTTGTATTTTAGAAATAAAATATAACATACAGTTTCAGGATAATCTTTTTTCTTCTTTTATTTAAAAAAAGAGAGAAGACCTCACAGAAAACTAGTACTGGACGAGTGAAGAAGTCCAAAACCCCTCTCTGGGAATTGGAAAGGTCTCAAAGGACGGCAACTACAAACAACAGGACACTCATAACTCTTACATTTTAGGTGTCCATTAGCAGTGAGTGAGAGAGCAGTAATCACTTCATTAGGTGATACCTTAGCTCGTTTGCCCACTATTATCATTAAAGAAACATATTTCTAAACGTGTTTGTAATTGTAGCCAAAGACTCGATTTTTCATGATGAGTTTACAATTTCGCTAACTTTCTACTTATACTGTAATGTAAATAACGTTTAGAATACTTTAGAAAGTAACTGGTACTGGTAAGGTACCTACATAGCCCAAATCAAAGCGAAATACAGAGAACTTAAACATTCCAAAATAACTCTCTAACATTCGTAACGAAAGAATGTATAAATCTGAATATTACTTCATTTTAGTGCTTTTGTACCATTCTCTGAAACTAGTGAATTGCGATGCCACTATATTTTATGAGCACTTTCAACCCCTTCTCTTTTACCCGGCCGTATCCTCTCATCCACAACAATAAACAGCTGCTTTTATAAATATAGGCTTTATTCAGAAATTCACGATCATTTGAAGGTTTTGAAGTATGTTTATACTATTCCAAATTCAAATTCTTTTGTCTCACAACATATAATAGCGAGGCATTCGCTGTTAATAACTCTCTCTAAAACTGAAGTAATGCCGAATCACACTACTCTATAAGTTTATTTTTCTGTTTAATTATACTAATTAGTTAAACTTTTAATTCATTTTAGAATTTTTGATTAAAGAGTTTCAAATAAACGGTTTAAAATCACAGTGACTTAACCAAAATAAGCAATTAAAATAAACGTAAGTCTCATTACGAATAAATAATAGACACATGATTCAACACTTATTAACGGAATATAGTTCCATGTTGGTACTTTATATACTATAGATTTAGATACAGGTATTGCTCTTTAGTAACTGCAAATATTATTTTCTTGCTGCTCTTGCAGTTAGCAAAGGTTTTATGGTTTTGGTCTAGGCTCCGTTTATTACTGACACCATTTTGCTAGCAGTTATTATACTGGATTATAAAACATTGTTTTTATAGTAAAAGAAAACAATAAATGAACTAAAATAAAATAAATAAGGGGAATAATAAATGTTTCTAACAAAAAAAGATATTTTTATATTTCACAGTTAATAAAGTCGCAACTTATTTAACGTTTTTTACGGCGGATGCAGTATCTGTAGTACTTACTAAGTAGGACTCGTAAGCCAATTAAGTGTACCAAGAATATAAGGAATGTAGGATGGAAGGAAAGAAAACTTCCAGAAAAAAAATAAACAACCTTGAAATTACATGTTGCGGGTAACTTCAGCTCAACGATCGTAATGCTTCTAATTAATGTTGGTGATATTTAAGCGAGGCCGCTGCTGTGCGTTTAGGGTTAGCAATTCAGACTCTTTAAAGAAGCCTTATGAACCAGGTCGTATTGTATTCAGATTCTAGTTTGTAATTCCGAGGACATCGATTTCAGGGTAAATGTAAAAATCATTCTATATATAATGTCCGATAATATAATTTATATTGCCCCACCAATCACCGTAAAATATAGTGTAAGATGCCACGAAATTGTGAAATTTTAATTAAATTTACAAAAGGTGGTTTTCTTCTAAAACATTATACATAATAATATACTCATTGAATGAGTAGAGTTGAATTAAACTTCTTACTATTGTGGCGACTTCCACATACAGCGTAAACAAAAAAAAATGTTATAAGCGCCATGTATCAAAGCCACATCAAAACTACGAAGTAATGAACTACGGAGCAACTACTAATCGTGTATCGCGTTATATAAATTCTCGTGGTGATTAGCATATACATACACAACATCCCAACATCAATTGTTGGGCCGCGACCCACCAGGTTTGATCACCTCGCCTGGTATAAAGATCCTCCATTTGTATCGTATCAAAGCCACATCAAAACTACGAAGTAATGAACTACGGAGCAACTACTAATCGTGTATCGCGTTATATAAATTCTCGTGGTGATTAGCATATACATACACAACATCCCAACATCAATTGTTGGGCCGCGACCCACCAGGTTTGATCACCTCGCCTGGTATAAAGATCCTCCATTTGTATCGTATCAAAGCCACATCAAAACTACGAAGTAATGAACTACGGAGCAACTACTAATCGTGTATCGCGTTATATAAATTCTCGTGGCGATTAGCATATACATACACAACATCCCAACATCAATTGTTGGGCCGCGACCCACCAGGTTTGATCACCTCGCCTGGTATAAGGATCCTCCATTTGTATCGTATCAAAGCCACATCAAAACTACGAAGTAATGAACTACGGAGCAACTACTAATCGTGTATCGCGTTATATAAATTCTCGTGGCGATTAGCATATACATACACAATATCCCAACATCAATTGTTGGGCCGCGACCCACCAGGTTTGATCACCTTGCCTGGTCTGAGGCTCCTCCATTTGTATCGGAGGGGCAAGACACCCGTCCCTCCACACTATGAACAAAATGAATTAATATAACCATTTTAAGAAATTTCAAACTTCCTTTTAAGATTACTAAAATTATAAAAACTATTGCAAATTTAATTTTATTTTGTATCAGCAATTTGATGTTTTATCTAACATGAAAAACTATTATTCGATAGAGTAGTAGTACTCTATCAAATAATTATGCTATTAAATAGCTATTTTAACTATTATGTTGTAAGCTAATATGATTTCTGTCAAAATTAGAATCGGAGTTAATATCTACAACGTTAATATATCCTCAATTTATATAGCTGAAACGACACACGAAGGCTTAATACCGACATCACGTGTGTCAATCATGGCTATGTGTGTGTAGATACATATATTATATGTGTATTTATGTAACTCTTTTCTAGAGGACCGATGAAATTCTTTGATTATTACACCTTAAAGATAGTAAAATCATATGTAAATTAAGAGTTACTTATTATTTTATGTAATTTTTTTGCTTGCTTTAAAACGGCAAAAAAAAATATGGATAAGATATAACAGAACCTGTACATATCAATGTTCTGATCACATTGTTTCAATTCAATAGATCGAATGGACATTGAAACACTATCTACGTGAATTCAATTTTATCCTGTAGCCAGTAAGCTAGATAAAGGTTTTCGGATTCTAACCGATGGGATAACTAGACAAGATTTCTGTTATAAAAAGAAAAGCAAAATAATAATAATATCCTCAGACATCTTACACGGCCGTCTGATCTCAAACTAGGTAAAGCCTGTATAATAGTTACCAGACAGTTAATAAACATCCTACTAATATTATAAATGTGAAAGTTTGTTTGGATGTTTGTTACTCTTTCACGAAAAAACTAGAAAATGGATTCGGATGAAACTTTACAATAATATAGGTTATACATCGGAATAACATATAGGCTAGAATTTGTAATGATTTCATGTAATTTTGGTCGTAATATAATGATACATGTCAATTAAATCGGCAAAAAAATCTGACTTCTGAGAGTTATCTTGGCGTACGCTGCTTAAACCATTAAAGTTACACAAAGATAATGTACCGTATGATTGATTGTATGTTATAAAATAATATATTTATTTAAAATGATCTGCTACGAAACTTAATGTGGCAGACCAAATTCCACGCGAGCGAAGCCACGGGAAAAAGCTAGTACTTAATATATGTACTTATTTTAGATAAATTACACTTAAACAAAACAAATGATCGTGTTCATCAAATAAAGCTTTGTTCTGGATAGGAATGTAACCCACGACCTTTGACTTAGCAGGCTTAGCTACAGGATCTCTAACCACTAGACCAAGAGCCCCATCATACAGCCATAAGTCTTCCTAGACTTTATAATTGCCATCAATATTTGGTGTCGGTTCCTAGTTTAACCAGTTGAATATTAGTTTTTCCATGGAGTGACTGGCATCGGACCTTTGCAAACCTGAGAGTGAACTAAATTCGAAGGGTGAACTAGTTTTCAGTACATTTGAGGACAGTGACTTCTCAATAACGATTGCCATAGATGTTCATGACAACTGAGGACTCAAGGCTCGTGCTCAACGTGCTCTCCAAGACTCAGCCGTAAACTATCGCCAAACTTCCATACTCTGGGTTATTATTAAGAATTTCTTGTAAGAAAAGTCAAACAACACTTTTGGCCCGAGACCGGCTATCGAACCCGAGAATTTTTGTTCGATAGTCGCAATAGAGTGATTATACGATATCTATAAAACCCTTTATTAAGGGAGAGTCAGGTATCTGCATATACGAGGTAGCTAGTCCATAATGATATCACAGCCTCACAGAGAAGCGGTGCCAAGTAATGCTTTTTTGCTTTTCACCAAGTAAGTAAAGTTAAAGGAGACTCAATCGCCCTGCTCCTGAGCTAGAGATCTAGAGGGATCTCTCCGAATCTAATATCAGAGGGAGAAACAGGAGGTAGAACAAATAAAGTGCACTTATGTCTCTCGAGTTTCAGATGTCCACAAGTAAAGGCAGTTACTTGCCTTCAAGTGTGCTTATTAACCCTCTCTTCCATAAGAACAGTACTCAATATTACAAATAATCACGACTGCTCCTATACTTGCTACAATTTCAATATTAATATTTAGCTCATTCTGTGCCAAACAATCCAAAAATTTTGGTAAAATAGCAGTATTTACCTATTTAGTTAAAGAAAAAACTACTATTGTCTCATACAACTTACCACCCAGCATTCCGTTGGTACATCACCCGCTATTTATATATAGATAACATGCCATTATCCATGTGGATAAATAGCAGGTGATTTATTGTGATCCATCACGTCGCTGAAGCTTATCCTACTATTTGATTCGCGTCCTTAATGATGTACATATATTATTGGTATTTACTACATCTTTAATCCTCGATTTACGCTACCATGTGTTGCGCTCACACAGACTTGTCTTTCGTGCAACATTTACAAACTGATGACATCGTATATTTATCTAGATTTGGACGTGCTTTACATTATTAATTATCATTATCACCTTTAATAGTTCGCTGTTGAATACATGCATCTCCTTGGAAAGAAGGTTTTGGTCTATCATAATTGTGGAGGGACGGGTTTCATGTCCCTCCGACACAAAGGGAGGATCCTCCGACCAGGTGAAATGATCAACGGCTACTAGCGGGCTACGGCCCAACGGTTGATGTTGGGATGTTGTACATATGCTAATCGCCGTGAGAATCTCTATTTCGCGATACAGGATTTGTAGTTGCTTCATATAGTTCATTATACTCCATAATTCGATGTATCTTCGCTAGATGGCGCTGTTGTTTATTTTTTTTGTTTATGCTAAAAATGGAAGACGCCTACACTGGCCAGATGGGTTTGATAGTTTGATATAGGGATTGTGTCATATTTTAGAGAAGTAACTTTCTTTGTACTGTTATTGTTCTGTGTAGTTTTACTTCCTTAGTTGGCTCTTACGACACCCGTGGAATTAATAAGGATGGTGGCACTCCATATTCTCCATCATCGCATGGACGTTTTATTATTAATATATTAAAATTTTGTTCCCAGGTGAGGAGAATAGTCTCCTCGGCGACCAGATGATCAGTTTTAGTGTTGACGGGAGCAGAAGAAGGCCACGAAAATTGCTCCCCACGGTAGCCCAGCCCGTGCGTATATCGCCTACCATAAGCTCGGGGCAGGTATGGAGACCCAGACTCCCACACCGCAAACAGAATGCGAATGCGGTGTACACCCGTCGGTCTTCTACCTACTTGCCACCTTGCTTCTCACCAGGTTAGTTATATTTCTAACAGAAGTAAAAAGAAAAGGAAAAGATTAACTAGTCAAAATGTACCCGTCACTTGTTATGGTACTTTGTGTGCCAACCTGAACAACATTGAAAGTTATTTGACTTCAATGATATGTGGGGTTCAAAGATTACTCAGTTAGATCAGTGATGCATAATATTATAATGGCTTCTTATTTCATTTTGATATTAATTTTTGTGTGTAACATTATTTGTATATTTATTATGCGGGTAACCAAAATTGTATATGACAGTAAACATAAGTAATCCCTTATAGTCAACCGTTTATGGCCCCTTTATAGGCATTGATTGTATTTTTCTGTAAATTATTTAGTAATCCTGAGCATAATTGTTTAGAGTTGTAGTCTAAACGTTTTTTTACCAACATAGAACTTAGAAATACTAAGATTATCTTCAGTTTCGTCATAATATCATTTAAAAAATATTTCAGAAACTAATATAGCCAATGAAAAATACGCAACATTTAACAAAAACACAATACGATTGCATAATACGATCATATTGGAGGTAAACCTCCATCAAACTGCGTAATAAAAATGTGTTTATAGGCTATCAACGTTATTTCTCGCATATTAATTAATGCCGCTACAAGATTTCATAACAATTCCACCTAATTTCATGTAATGTCAGTGCTAGGGATGCGATCTACTTACCAAACACTCCTGAGTGGTAATATTTATGTCGTAATAGTATTAAAATTGTTATTGAAGGTAGAATAATTAATATAGTTTATAAAATTTGACTAAGGAAAAAAAACAAGGTTAGTTCGTTGGTTTCAAGGAGTTTCCATATTTGAAAACAAAGAACCTTTGACAATCTTTGATAGGTATGAAACTTAGCAGTTGAGCCTATTGCTTTTCTATTTACTGTTTACGGCCTTAATGAAATTAAACAATTTTATAAAGATCCGGAAACGATATTTTCAAATTTTCTAATTAATTCTACCGTTTTTTATCTAGTCCAAATTACATAATACCACACACCTTCATCAGCTTACTAAATGTGGGTTACGTTTTTCTCCCTTAAATATTAAGCAACAAGCACTTTAGCAAAGTAATTTGATCAGAAGATTTCCTTCTCAATTCAACTTGCGAAGCAATTTTAATATTTTTATATTTACTTACTGTTTCTTCTAATAGAATAACTATAAATTTTTTATTAAATAAACTCGAGAATGCCCGATAGAGAATGAACTTAAACACAACAGCTATATCAAAATCTATATTTATAGAAATGTATTTAAAAATATATATATATATATATTTGTATTTAAATCAGTTGTCTAGCACCTACAGCACAAGCTCTGCTTAGTTTGAGACTAGATAGCGTTATGTGTCAGATGTACAAAATTATTATTTTCTTTATTTCATATATACACATATTATTTTCATTTTTAAATATATAGAAAAGTAAAATAAAAATACGTATTTAAAAATAAAAAAAATAGTATACCACCGACATCGGGTACAGGGACCAAGACACCGGTGGTTAGGGCTCCAAAGACAGGAACCTCCTCACTATACAACCTTCTAACGTGAGCCTCTTAAGGTGTCGGTCGAGGCTGTTGGCTATCAATCTGTGAACAAATATGATTATCGAAACAATGATCACCGAATCCACATTCCACATATCAGTAATCTCGTGAGACAGATCTAAATACTTCAATTTTTTTTCTTTTTCAACTTTCACGAGATTCTCGTCATGAAGAACGACGACATCGACAATCATTGTGCGGCGCTCTAATCAATCTATCACCACAATATCAGGCTCATTAGCAACAATAGTCCTATCTGTGATAATAGATCGTTCCCAATATAACGTAGCACGACCATTCTCGAAACTAAGTTGGGTACATGCCTGTAGTATGGCACTTTAAAATTGACAAATTGGTATTGTAGGTTACCTGGTTGTGCCTGTGCAAATTCTCACCGTTAGCAAGACGAGAACAACCAGAAATAATATGCCTAATAGATTCTAAATTATTATTATTATTATTACCTTGGTTCGTCTGCGGATCTCCTCATTCCTTATTCGATCACGCAAAGAAATGTGACAAGTTAGTAGAGTAGTTAGTAATAAGTTAGTTACATTCTTAGTGTGTATGTATTCAACAATAAAAATCATATTATTCGATACGATAGTTATTCGCCATGATAACTTCGTCCATAATCACACAAATAAAACCTTCGGTTGCTCTGAAGAGATCACCATACCGTAGCCAAGACGTCGACGTTTTAAGGTCTATATCAGACCTATTCAGTGCCCGATAAAATCGACCATGAAGTTCTTTGCCTTTGCATACTTCCCTGCAATCAGTAGTACCAAGTAGTATTATAGACCACGACGGCCAAACTTTCGCGGAATATATAACCTCATAAACAATTAACGTGGGTGGGGCATGCGGAATACAGTCAGCAACATACGGACTCTCCTGTCAAGGGCATCTAATTCAGTCTGAGTCCTTATAAGTACACCAAAGGAATGCATCAGAACTGCCATGACTCAACTAGTATAGTCTCACACTTTGTTACCCCCCTGATAAAAGACTTTTAAGTATTTTTTTTTGGGCGGCCAAAGAAGCATTCCTGTAACATTTGCTTCACGCCATATTCTGATATTCGCAAGGACTGCGAAAACTTAGAAACTTGTAAGTTTTTAAACTATTATTACTATTATTATTTATAAAATAAGTTTCATCTATTCCTAACTTTAATAGGACACGATATGCCTGAAACCAAAAATCAAGATAAGTAATAAGTGAACATTATTGGAACAAAAACACGGAGCTAACACAGGCTGAACAATCATTGTTACATTGTTCGAACATTGTAGAGACCAGCCATTATAATTGATAATGAAATTTGCGAGAATATTGTACCTAAGCATTTTACTACACTTTTACTTTTGTTTAAATAGTTAAATTAAAAGAATGTTTGACTTAGTAACATTTACTGTTTTTCATCTATTACGTGTATATTTAACTTTCTACGTATGCAGTACACAGTCATATATCGCGCTATACAATCGTGACATTCTCGTAATTCAATTGTGAATAAAAACAAAAACTCGAATTCGGCATCGACACGTAATTGGAAATATGCATGTATTTTTTTAATTTTTAAAACATTTCTACTGGATATTACAATATCAAAAATAAATATAACACTTCCAAATTTAAACCAATGAGCTGAAAAATAATAATTATATCTCGATAATTTTCGGACGTTTTAAGCGCGACCATTTCAGCACACTTATTCTGTGACGACGGACTTCACTCTTGTCAATAACGAAGTAAAAGTACTTCGTGAACAAAGGTTCACCCTAGTTATTTTCGGGTTATTTTCACTAATGAAGCTATTATTATGGAAAAGTAAATAAAAATATAATGAAATGTAAATAAAATAATAATAGTGAAGCTCATTTTAACATGAGTAAAGATATTAAAAAAATGTTAAAATACATTTAACAATATTTTTAATCCGTGTTCTGTGTGTTTTTTGTGTGTAAGTTATACTGTTTTATTTACAAAGTTCGATGAAAATATAACCTGCTTTACGAAAAGATCCGAGGGTAAATTGACGTCAAATTTTGTTCCATTAATTGCGTTGCGTTTTAGAAATTTACGATAGAATTTAAAAAAAACAACTATTTCATTATTAAATTTCACTAATAAATTATAATAAATTTAAAAAATAATTACAAGGATATGTTTTATTAATAGGCAAGTTTACAAATAAAAATATTTTGTCCATATTTATTGACACAAATTTTTTAGGAGTCAAAATATTTTTGAATATGGAATTTAACTTTTATATTTTATCGCCATGATGCGTTTAACTACGTACTATGCGATGTATTCATTTGCCATTACTGTCATTGAGAACTATTTCATTAAGTTGTGTTAGCGATATTTACTTGCATAAACTATACAAATTGCTTTATAATCCTATATCTATTTTGCTTTATAAGCTAAATATTTGTGTTTGTGTAAAAATTGCGACTTCAAGGCACATTAAAATTTTATTAATCAGTTAAAGGTGAGGCAATGACACAACCTGCGCCCAAACATATTTAATTACACGTGTAATGTTTGTTTTACTTTACTCAGTTGTTGTGCCTTGATAGGAGAACTTTTAAATTTCTTAATGTCTGAGACAGAAAGTTGTTCTATTTACCACGAAGAATAAAAACAAATCTTATTTTATATATTATATAGACGAAAGAGTTTTTTAATAAGATTTCTCAATGAGTTTTCAAGCTCTGAAACTAATTTCTAAAGTCACTTAAAATCCTACTTGTTTATTTTTAATCAAATATTCTGAAAGAAAACCTTACTGAACATAAATTTAATTAATTGATGTCTGAGAAATAGTTTGAAATATTATTAAACTCTCTAAACGAGTTCGTTAAAGCTATTTAAACTCATTGATGTGGTAACATTGTCTACTCAAACAAAACTTAATGTGCTTTATTATAATAAAAATCTGAATTCATTAAATTCCTCATAACTTTACCTGTTGGTAAAGTTGTGACCCACTTAACTATAAAGTCCCTACGATAAAATACAAAAAAAAATATCGAAGGTGTCTTTGTTTCTGCACATTTTAATCGATTATGAAATTTATTTTAAAAGAGAAACCTCTTAAAATACTACTCAAAGAAAACATATATCCTGTATTGACATTAAGAACTCTTTACATTCCTGACGTCTAAACTGAGCCAGTCCGTGTCAAAGAAGTTTGGCACTTCTTGAAATTAGTCCTGTCATCTCCTGTCAGTTCTGCCAGAGTCGATTGCAACTTCGAACCAAGTATGCTAAGTAAAAGTTAGATCGATTCCTTCAATTTTAACGTGTAGGCAAATTGAAAAAGTAAAAAAATGTCGGCATATTTCGTTAGTAGTTAAAATATCTGGTCGGTACAACGATCGGACAATGTAACGATGTTTGTTCAGTCTGTGTTAGCTTCGTGCCTTTGTTTCAACAATGTTCACATATACATGGTTACTTATCTCGTTTTATTGGTTCAGGCGTATCGTGTCGTAATAAAAGATAGGAATAGATATAACTTATTTTATAAACATATTTTTTTGAGAGGTCATTGTGCTTTTCCGTGCATTCTTTATTGTACATCTTGCTTATTTATTTCATGAAATTTACGATTATACCAATACACATATTTTCTGTAATATTAAATATTTAAATTGCTCTGTGAGTTAAACTGTGAGAGAAATCTTTGATTAAATTAATTCACGTGAGTGTATTCTATTAAATATTTAAGAAATAAAAAGGGTAACTTTTATACTAAGTAATCAAATAAGATATGGTATATGTGAATGAGTAAAGTGAGTGTGGTAATTGACGCAATGTTACGAATAACTAAGGATTAGTTTTAAAACATTTATTACTTCACTAATGTATGGATGTTTGTTACTCTATCACGCAAAAATGATTGAAAGGATTTGAATGAATTTTGGCACAGAGGTAGATTATAGTCTGGAATAGCACTTTATAGACTCACTATTTAGAATATAACTGCTTTCACATAAGAGGTATATATAAGCTTTCGCGAACTTTCATTTAGAACTATTAAAGACAAATAAGCCCACCCTATGTTATTGTCGTGTAACTTCAACGGTTTGGGCAGCGCGCTTTAAGATAGATCTCAGACGGTTGGAGTTTTTTCGACTTACTTAATATTTATTGTTATATTGTGACCAAACTACACAAAATTTTAATAAAATATAGCCTTTGTGTTATTTTGTTATATGAGCTATATTACTGTTAAGTTTTATCTAAATTTGTTCAGTAGTAGTAGAGAACAAACAGCCATCCCATCAATCTTTCGCACTTATATTATTAATAGGATAGGGTTGGAAACGTAGCTCGGTAGCGTTTTGGCTATAATGTAGGATTTGCAATGTAACTGAGTTGTTATTGTTGACATAAATAGAATAAATTGGCAATCGTACATAGCAATGTTTATATATACACAAAACCCCGCTAGCGCTATGTTCCATTAGGCTTATTGAAAATATTAGATCATTCTTTTGCGATCATATTGCCTTTCGGTGATCGTTCTACTTATTGAAAAAATAGACATATCTGATATTATTACGATCATTATTGCAAGAACTAACGTATAATAACCAGATGGGTTGGTGATGATGTACTGCCAGTCGATTTCGACCTGTGGCCATTGTCAACGGAGACCAGCCAAGTATACAGGAGATATTATAATGCGCAAATATGTGCGTAAACACAGGTGCACATTCTGTTCCCTCACTCTCACAATCCGAGGAGTCAGAATTGCCTGATTGCCTGCCCAAATTGATCTGCCCCTGACAGAACCAACGGCTTCATGTGCTTTCTGACGCACAGGGGTTAACGCCAATACTTTCAAACACCATGCTGCTATTAAGTATTTCCATAATCAAAAAACTCAATAACAGTTTTTGACCTGAATCGGATCGAAACCAAGACCACTTTATCGGGAGTCGCATATGCTAACCGCTAGACCATCAAGGTAGAAAAGTTGGTATCGCCGCAAATTACAATACTGCACGATTGGCCTAGTGGTTTAAGCGGTCGCCACGCCGCTCTCTACTTTGCTGAGTGTTGTGGGTTCAAATCCTACATGGGACAACATTTTGTGTGATCCACAAATTGTTGTTCTGAGTCTGGGTGTTCTTTGTGTACGTTTCTTGTATGTTTGTAAAGTCCCCCGCGACACAGGATTTATTCTTAATGCGGGCGTTGTCTCTTTTAAAAAAAAAAAAAAAAAAAAAAATTCCAGTGGGATGACGACCCGAAGGGGTTTCTACACGTATTTAAAAAAAAAAACAAAAGAATTCATTTCAAGATGCATTTTTTTTGCATAGTTTCTATTGTTCTGCTTAATTATCTTACGTACGACTCTTAGGACGCATACAGGATAAATAGAGGTGACAACAGTCTGTATTCTTAATCCGTCACTACATGAATGGAACTGACCACCACATAAACCTCGATTTTGTCTACTCTACAAAGTAATATAACAATAAATATCGTAAATATATATCTACACACTGTAGTATGTTTCAACGCTGACATGATCCATTTTCTTAACATTATTCTTTTATTGCAAAAATAACAAAATATGTATACTATCTACTGTTTGTACGAAAGAATAAATATACCCTGAAGATATCAGTAGACGGCAATCTTACATGTTTTCGGAGCGGTATTGTATATAGAGTGCCATAGCTACGAGTATGTTTATTAACAATGGCAACTAGAGAGCTTTTAACTCGAAACTGTGGAGAAAGGAGTTAGCGGTGTGTGATACAAACTGGATAAAATGCTGGTACAATATGTAAAGGACGTAGGTTCATGTTTGAATACGACTTCTGTTTTGTAATCTTGAATCAAATAGTTCAATAAGAATGTTATTGATGTACACACCTAGAAAATCTATGCACGAGTTGGTCCACAGATTACCCCCTAATATTCGGCTATAATTCGGCTTCACAAAGTTTTGACGTATGTACGGGTGCGCAGAACGTATCAAATGTGCTGTGATTGGACATTTTGAACTTAGAATGCATCATAGTGGGATAGGGTTAGAACGTTGATCGATAAATATAATTGAATGATCTGGATTATTCATAATATATTTTTACATTTTTTAATAGTCGAACAATACTTTTTTTTAACACTAAGATAGCAATTTAAAATAATAATCACCTCTCATTGAAATGAAACAACAGTTTTTATAACTTTTACATGTTTTATGGTTTAAAATGTAATATATGCGTAAGTTTTAGAATATTATCTGTCACACAACCACCATGTGAAACCAATATTCGAAAAACATGTGAAAGTCCACACCAAAACTGGGAAGTGTAAAGTAGGCAAAACGGCATCCAATAGCCTTCATCGGTTATTTGTAATATGATCGAACAAAAATGGCGGGTGCGATATGTGGATTGTGTTTTAATTAGAAATTTCAATTGATTTATTGGCACACGTTTGGGATAAGATACTTATGGATTAGAAAATTAGGATACAAAAACCTTGATGTTCATCGACTGTGAACTCCGGGGATGCGGTGGTGTGGAGTAAGTACTTAGACTCCGCGAAAAACACTTAAGGGACACTTTCAATTATTCTTACATACACTCAGTCTCGCCAGTGAATAGCACAGTCGTTTTTTAAAACTGCACAACCAGCAATTTACGAGAAAATTAATTATTTTGTGAATCATCAAAAGTGTGTGTCATCCACATTTTTATTCTTTCGGTGCATTAAGAAATCTTTTAACATAAATATTTCAGAATAATACGTATTGACGTAATTAAAATAATTTGTATGTGATAAAATGAAATCTTATGCCATCTTTTTCATAACAGGATGTCTTAGCTGACTCGCCACACCATTTTAGTTCACAGGAAGCTATTTATAATATATTTTGAATACAAAATTCCATTTAAATTGTCAAGAACACGGCGTACCTATGAGTCACAAACGTGGTTGATAGTGATATTGCGATTCTTATCGTAACTTGAATTGCTAGCTACAACACATATGTGTTGCGTACGTTTGTGACATATGTCATATGATTAAATCTGTCGTACGTACTTTTATTTCTTTATTGTTATTTTGTTATTAAAAATATAAAACTCTTACCTTAGGAATATATAATGTGTCGCAGGGCTGTATACACATACATCAAATGGACTCAAAGAACACCCAGACTCATAACAACAATATATGAATGACAAAGTGTTGTTACAAAACACAGCGCAGTAGGAAGCGGCGAGATAACCGCTTGAACTACTACGCCGTCCGAGAAGTCATTTTCATTTATTCGTACAGATTGAACACAAACATAAGTATATATTTTTTCTACAGATTTTATACATTAACAATAACTATATTTAGTATTTATAATGGCTTATATAGAAAAAACCAACCGCCCATAAAATTGATGTCGACGGCAGGTATCAATTACAAACCATATCACTCTGTGTACACACACAGACTAACGCTGAAGCCTATCATTAGCGTATAAGGACAGGTACACACTTGGGTTTATCTATTCCGTTTGGTATGCCTCAGGTGAATGGTATTGTGAATGTTCTGATTGCACGGATAGTGTGGTGGTTTCATAGGTCACCAAACCGCTTTCTACTGCGCTGAGTGTCATGAGTCAAATCCCACAAGGAACAACAATTAGTGGATCACACAAAGTGTTGTTCCTTGTGGGGTTTCAACATTGTTGTTTTGAGTCGGGGTGTTCTTTATATCTGTTTTATATACGTTAGTAAAGTCCCCTACAACACAGGATAACATTCATACGTGTGAGTTGTTTTTTCCAAAAGAAAGAGATTGTACATTGATTGATATTCGTAAAAGATAATACTACACTTTTGTTCATTTGCTTTAGAGCATAAAAATGCTATTTTGTTGATTTTCTATGTACCGTTTACCATAAAAACGTCATGCTTCGGCACAATTGGGCCGGTTCCACTGAAGTTATACCGCAGTTTCACTACAAACTGATATATGACAATATTTTCGTTTGCTTTTCATAGAGTAACCGGAGTACCGGAGCCTTAATGTCTTTAATTAATCCTATAGAGAGGGATTAGGTGGCTACCGTCGGCAAATGACGTTTGTATGGACAGGTCTACTCAAAATTTTCTTTACTAGGCCAACCTAAAACACGGACGGACTTAAAAAAAAGAGATCTCTATGCTCTGTTTCAGCATTTCTTTCAGAGTGAGTTTTTTCTAATTGTAAAGTTCGACATGTAAAAATGATTTACTAGCAGAAATAATATTATTTAGTATTTAATGTATTTATGAGTGTTAAGTTATTTGGATGGCGGTAATTACTTAGCATCGGATGGTCTTCTCCTCGCTTGTAACCTATACCATAAAAGAAACTACCACGTTAAACTCCACAGAAGTCATAATCATTATTTTGAACAAGTATACCATGAGAACAGCGCTAAATAATAGGTGGTAAGCTTGATAACAAGTGGTAAGAATGTATAAGGGATTGACTATAGCTAAATTTGTATGACTACATTATTAGTGCCGCAAGGTCGAAATAGCAATGTGTGCGTAGCACGTGTGTGTGCTATACTGCTATTAAATTAATCCGACTAACATGGTTCTCCTAAACAAGACTTGTTCGATAAAAACCACGCAGACTCATCCTTATCATCTGCTTCACCTGCAGTTTATATGACTCCTTTCCTGCCTTTGTAGTCATAGGAACTTGCGGGTCACTTTTATTTTATAAAATATATATAAACAAAACAATGTTCATTATTGTACAAAAATAAGTAATAAATACATGTGCATACAACAGTTATTTATAACGTTACGTTACGTTACGTAACTTCTTATAAATTCATGAAAAATGTTATTCTAAAACTGAATTTCTGGAAAGGTGCCCAGCGTGGTTCTTTAGTACTTAAACATATACAAGGTTGGAAGTACTAATGTAACGTGAAGCGTTATGCGCCAAAATTGACATTTTATATTAAAATCGAGCTTTTCCAATGTTCAGAAGGAAAATTGTTACTGCGCATTACGGAGCGGTGTGTAATGCTTTTTAAGTATTTGTACATTAGTTGTTAGGTCTTTAGAATGTGTCTGTTCAATAAAAAATCTCAAGCGCCGCTATTTCTGTTATTGATACCTTCGAATAACAAACAACCCTAAATTATTTTACTCATAATATTGTAAGATCGAAAAAATACGAGTATGTTACCGACTCTGCCCTAAGTGAGTTCCGATTGGCTGTTTTATCAGTAATATTTAACTAGATAACGAAGAATAGCAATGGATAAATTTTAATTAAGAACTCAACCTACTATTAGTTATTGTTGTAATACTTATAGAACCATGCTTACACTCTTTTCAAAGTGAATGTTTTTTTTTATACCAAGTGCCTGCCAAAGTGACTCTACTCTGCCTGATAAAAAGCATGAATAGAATCCAAGAGTTGTGATCACCATACTCATCGCAAATGCAGACAATGCAGTATGGTGACCCACACTATGGTGGCCTTGTGAGATGCTTCTTCACACCCCGCTTGGGGACTCAAAAGGCATGACAGTATAAGTTACCACGATAACTGTCACCCCTGCATCAATGAGCCTCCGGTCTCACACTCACCAACGAAACACGACAACACGAATGCTGGCGCTTTAGGTTGATTTTCTGTGGGAGGGTAGTACTGCCCCGGTCAAGCCGGCCCGCTCGTGCTGAAATCAGCGTGGCTCTACTACCTGCGGAATACGTCAAATAGAGTTCCAAGTTCTAAGAAACTCCTTTAATATTTTCTTCTAATTATAAATTTATTTACATCTACTTAACAAAAATTAAATTAGCCTATGACCGAATGGACTAGTACGCAACGTAATCAGTATACAAACGTATTCATATCATTAATTTATTAAAGTAGAATAGTCCTTATAAATAACAAAAACGATAAAAAATGCCAGTAATGGCTCGTACTCATACATATGACTATACCCCTTACATGTAAAAGCACTAAAGATTCATGCTGAGAATATACGAAAAACTAGATTATGCTTATTAAATAAAGTACCGACATGAATATACGAGTAAGTGCTTTGTAGTTGAGTGGTCATTACGTCAAAGAAACATGTAATATGATGATGATGTATCAATACTTACCAATTAACCAATTATATATTTTAAAACTGAGCGTAGGCCCACTACAAGGTGGTCCGATGACTTGGTTAAAGTCACGGCAAGCCGTTAGATGCGTTAGATGTGTAAAGACCGTGTGGTTTTAGTCGGTCTGATTCCGACCCACCACTCCGCCGTAAACCCCGATGGTGACGGCCCGAAGGAGTTTCCACACGATAAAAAAAAAAGCCGTTAGATACGGTCAGCACAGAACCTATTGATGTGAACCCTCTTTTAAGCTCTTTCGGCTAAGATTTTCATATAGACCTTCGAGAGACCGTGTTTGCTATGGCACATTTATATCATCTATTATTTTTATTTATATAACTAGCTTATTTGTTCAAATGATCGTGAGTTTACTTCTTATCTACAAATTAATGTCTGATGAGCACAATCATTTGTTGCCTGGATGTTAATAGTGTCTTATAAGCAACTATGTATTCAGAAAAAAGAAATGTGAATTCGTAAAAAAAATGTTTCTTATAAACAGTTTTTGTTTACACACACTAAAGCTAGAAAATTAATGGTTTTGTATCAACAAGTTAAGAAGAAAACTTAGAAACTAATTATTCACATATAGATTTTTCACTTACATACATAGATATAATTCCATCAGTATACAGTTGAACGGCTTAAAAAGTACATGTACATACACAAACAGTATATGTACACTTCTTGAAACATTAGTCTAAGGGCCATATTATTAGAACTTAAGATCAGCCTCAAATTACCTAAAGACAGGCTATTGAATTTTAAAACCTTATTTGAGTTATATAATACTAGCTTTTGTCCGCTGTTCCATCAGCGTAGTGACGGTTATCGCGGTAAAATAAGGCTGTTACTTGCTGATAATGTAGCATTGCTCTGGTTAATGAGTTTTGTTAATCAGTTTAACTAATGGTTTAGCTATGTAAGGGTAACAAACCAACATTCAAATACATATATTGTACTAGATAGTATGAATCAAAAACACCTGTGTCTTGTAATTTGTTGTTTATTATGTGCTTAAGCATCGGCTCGATGCGTCTGAAATCGCTTTTGTTTCATATTGTTAATCTCTTTTCGAGCATCATTTCGTTTGATCGGAGTTTGAGGGTAGTTTTGTGAGAAACTTCATTACTCTAACAGTAATAACGATATCACAACGATTACGTAATTTCATTTAGAATTTGTAACATCATTAATCGTAAACGACAATTTTCAAATAAGTTTTTATAATCTAGAACGATATTTTTGTAAATGATTAAATGATTAAATAATTTGGACATATAACAAATAAACTTCATCTAGCTTCAAATTAAGCAGAGCTTGTACTATTAATTCTAGATAGACTGATAAAAATCTTAACATACTTTTTTGTAAATAGATATAATACATATTTTACACAGAAAACACCCAAACTTTGAAATAAATATTTGTCGATCATACAAACATTCGGTTGAAACATATTATTCTTAAATTATACACATTACACTTCTATCGGAGTTTCTTAAAACCAAATAATAATTTATCATTATCTTAATGCCGTTGTTGTCTAGTTAATCCCCACTACAGTTTTAAATTTATAAGATTTATTAATTAAAATATTAACATTAATTATTATCGTTACTTTCTAAGGAGAGGTCTATGTCTAGCATAGCAGCAGAAGCAGTGTTAAAGGCTGTTGGTGATTAATTAAAACATACCGTAAGTGTAAAATACTGTGGCATATGGTGAGAACAGGGTTAGCCTAGAGGCATTTTTTAAAACACATAGAATCTATGTGCTTTAGAAATAAACAAGACAAGTCTCTATCAAAGCATTCTAACAATACACTATCTACAAATCGCTGAATAGTTTTCATTGTGTTCAAAAAGTAAGCACTTTTCAACGAAATGGTGTGGCTCGAGTGATTTCTTTGTTTCACGGCGGCTACCCAAATGTATACTTTTGTATGAAAATAGACATGAGTATTCATGTATTGAATTATCGTATTGGCTAAATATCTAACAATCATTTTTTTTATTTCAAAACCCACCAAAGTGACTCTACTCTACCAAATGGAAAGCATGAATAGAATTAAAGAGTCGTAGTTACCAGACCTATTGTGAATGCAGGTAGTATGGTGACTTACACTATGACGGCCTAGTGAGATGTTTTTTCGCGTCTTGCTTGGGGACATAAAAGGCATGACAGTCATCGTGATAGTGAAATGCTCATATATTTACCACGTTAACTATAACCCGTGCATCAATGGATATTGTATTGAATATTCTAGGATGCTATTTTTACCAAGGTATAAACAAAGAAATTTTCTATTTCTTCTACATGTATCTAAATCTCAATCATCGATTACATTATCACATTATCGTACCTTTATAAACGTGTGAAAAAACCCAATTAGTTTGCATTATTACAACTAAACTAATAACAGTCTATTGTTCCTAATAAATAAAATAAAGGTTTTGGAGGCTGTGACAAAAATTACTGATAAATAGTAAGAATAATAATGTATGACAATTGTAAGACTAAATATTCAAATAAAACAAAAGGAAAATTAAGCATATATTGTTCAATAAATCTCTAAACAGTTTTTAATAGTCCATAGCTGGACAAAAGCCTCTCCTTCGAAAGGAGGTTTTGGCCTACTGTACCACGCTGGCCAGACGAGTTAGTACAGGGTTTGCTCAAGTCTGGATGTCGTAATAGAAGCTGTTCCCGGATCCCTCCTATGTCAGGCACAGAGTGGCACACCGTGTAGTTTTAGTCGGTTTGATTCCGACACACCAGCCCGCCGTAAACCCCGGTGGGATGACGGCTCGAAGGGGTTTCCACACGTTAAAAAAAAAAGTGTTTGCTCAAGTATTACTTTTTTTACAGTGATGTTGTCCTGCGTAGTTTATTCCTTA
The DNA here is from genome assembly GCA_949316085.1 of Hypercompe scribonia. Taxonomy (NCBI): domain Eukaryota; kingdom Metazoa; phylum Arthropoda; class Insecta; order Lepidoptera; family Erebidae; genus Hypercompe; species Hypercompe scribonia. The sequence continues at coordinate 17,503,066 of OX438975.1, forward strand.
AGTCGCCTCTTACGACACCTATGGAATAAATATGGGTAATATTCTTAAGCCGTTACCACACGGATTGTTAACAAAGTAATATATTTTTAGTTGACTTGAAACTATTATACCTACAGTGATTAGATCCAATCAATACTCAAGAATGACTGAAATCCTGATTTAAACATTCATAAGTGTATGAGCTAATCACACATTAGAACGGTGGTAAATTAAATCAACAAAGAAGAATACATAAACTAAAATAAATTACTCCAATAGAAGAAAAAACCTAATATGCGGGATCTGTAAAGGTGAACGACTTTTCCCAAAAGCCCTTTAGCCAGTCTTTGCGAATAAGGTCACGAACTCATTAGTACGTTGGGTCACGTAACTTGGTGAGGATTTGAGCTAGTTTTATAATACTATCCGCTGGTTAGAGGCTTTGACAAAATCTTTTCATCGAAAAATACATTCACTTGGATTTTCATCTTAAATTTAGTTTCATTTTGCCATTAAAAAAGACAGACAGACAAAGAAATAGATTACCTACGTTCTTGAATAAGTATTTTTGGGGTGCTCTGTGTTACTTTTTCAAATCAAGAAAATCTTTAAAATCTAAGTTTTAATATAAAAGAGTTAGTAAGTAACGAAACAAATGAAATCTTTTAGGGAAATAATAACTCAAAAACAACTAGACAAATATTGTCGTTTTATTGAACTTTTATATGACTGTAAATGAAAAGTTCAATATCATGTCATGACTACAACTGTCTCATATTTAATGTATGTAGATTAAAACTTAAATATACATACCCTTAATGATCGTGGTGTCTGTGGGCGTTTAAACGTAAGCCACAACACATTATCGCCTTTAGACGCAATGTCTTTTTAACCTTAGTTAAGACTCGTAGAGTGTTTTACGTAGTTTACGTAGCTTAATAAAACAAATAATTTCACCCGGTGAATATTACATAGTTGGCCCACTATACAGAATAAGAAGGCCTAGTGTATGTATACCTTTGGGAATAAGTAAAAACACTACATATATAAATGTAATGTCTTATTACCACAACCTGTTTATTTCTCTTTTGAAACTGCCTTATTTTCTTCTTTCGTCTTTAAGCTTACTAAAGTTCGCCGCACTGTTATTTCTTAAATCATAGTTACACATTTCGCGCAGAAACTTTGAGCATATGTGGCAGTTATCACGAATGATACAAACCAAGTATGTATTAATAAAAGTGGAGATAATTTACTTTCTCATTCATATCTCAAATTGGCAACAATACCATAACTAACAATCATTTCGGTATAGGTCGGGCTCCGACTAGACGCTTTGGCGCCTCGCCCGGGAATCGATCGAGACCTACTTGGGATAATATATACACATCATAATGAATGCAACAAGATGCTTGTTTATACTTTATTCGATATATTTTATTTTTTTAAAAGATAAAATATAAAGAGAACCTATTTAAAGGAGAACATTTTCAATCAAAGCTCTGATAAAAGTGAAGAAAGAAAACCACAATTGCTGAAGTATTTATTTCTTCTCAACGATTAGTTTTAAACCATAAAGTTTCACTACTGAGTGTCGAAACAGTAGAGGTCAGTATGAATTTTTTCAATTAATTCTATTCATTACTGTTTTATAATTTCACAAATATATCCAACATATACCAATTAACAAACCACACTTTCTTTTATCGTTGTCTGTTTTAAGTTAATTGAGTAACTGTAATTGTAGCATTTCTACAAAAGAAAAAAGTCTCATGTGTTCGTAGACTTTCGTAGGTAAACGCTACGGCGTAGATCAATCGATAAAGTTCTAAACTTCGTAGATAGCGAATTCCGATAACGGGAGAGGGTGTCAACTACAAAGATTCTATCGCTGTAGATATTGATTTTTTTTATACCACGACGGTGGCAAACAAGCATACGGCCCTCCTGATGGTAAGCGGTTACCGCAGCCTATGGATGCCTGCGGCACCAGGGGCATCACGTGCGCTTTGCCGACCCTTCCAAAAACCTAATGACTCTAATGTAATCTAATATGAACGGGGTGTCAAAATGAAGAACGTATTTTACATGCATACCTTTATTTAGGAAATGACTAAACTTTTTGTGTTAAACTATACTATATATACATATATACTATAATAATAATATATATATTATATATATATATATACTATACTATACTTACTAGATATTATATAATATTAATACGTATCGATACGTCAATAAAATTCTTTGTACCTTTTTTTTAACAAATATAACGAATAACATTCTATCATATTTAGAATACTGAAGAATCAAACATGAACTGAATTACTTAAAACTAAAATTTTAAACTTCATGAATTGTAAAATGAAAAGTTAAGTGAAACTGGTGCCTAAAAAATAGGGATAGAGGAGTGAACTATTAGAGGCTGATAATAATGACGAGAAGCGAGATCGAGTATATATTTTGACCTCTAGTACAAAATTCTTATTAGTCAAATTCACATTAGTAAAATTTCACATTTAATCAAAATTAAGAGTAATATATAAAAATAACTCGATTTCTGACCGATCTGACCTTCCACATATAATTAAGTCATCTAGGTCGGTTCACACGGTTGGCACGCCACTCTCTACTGGGGTAACTCTATGTGATCCACAAATTGTTGTTTTAAATCTGGATGTTCTTTGTGTCCGTTTCTTGTATGTTTGTAGTCTCCCGCGACACAGGATTTATTCACAGTGCGGGTGTTGTATTTTGAAAAAAAAATTAAAATAAATGAAAATAAACTGCCTACCTGACGTTTCAATTTTATTCCCGACATCATCATCGGCATCATTGACAGCCTGTAACAGTCCACTGCCGGACATAGGCCTTTCCGTAACAAGGAGGTTTGGTCTACTATACCACATATACAATTATACACGATATGAATTTATGAAAAATATTATTCATTGATTATAATAAAAAATACTGTTCTTGTAAACAGTTCTTGTAGTGTCGGATGATATCACCAAAAATGTTACAAAATATTATATTAAAATGACAAAGTACCTCATAAATCTCAACTGACTCGTAACGAGATTGTATCACAATATTTCTTCGTTAAAACGTTTTATAAGCAAATTTGTATTTAGTATTTATGGATAAAGAACGTCGCTATTAAACGAATCACGCGCTTGAAGGCAATTTACAGTTAAATGTAAAATATACGTAAGAAAATAGTGAACTTAAAAATATTGTTTTTTTCCTATAAAATACTTGGTGATGTATTTTTTTTCTTTTTACTGCACAAAGACAAGCGGCTACGATCAAAAAAACTTTCTCAGGAGCTTGCCTCTCACGATATACTGGTAATCTACAGTAAATCCACTTAGAACGGAACGCTTCATTCGATTCAATTTCAACATCCCCTTAACCCTTTGTTCCAGTACAAAAAACTTGCAAAACCTACGTTACTTCAGATTTTGTTTTCACTTAAATTTCTATTTATATTTATTCTTGATACACGAATATGATAAAGATGAACTTAATGAAATAAACCTTTTCTACCAATAATCTAAGGGCGATGAAGAGCCAATCGTGGTAGATGCACAGTTGTTAAAAATATATTATTAAACTATAGCATATTTACATAAAATATCATATACCCACAGCACTAACATGCACTACATAAGAATAATTACAATTATAATTACATATAGAATATCAGCAATAATATTGTGTTAAGTCAATTAAATATCTTTTAATTACAAAGCCTCTGTAATATTTTTTTCTGAAATTATTACTCTAAAAAAATATTTTAAATTCCTACTTAACAAAATTGATGGTAAGTTGAAAAGAAAAATGTATACAAAGTTCATTCAAAGACGCGCCTACTGCGCCTTGGTGATTTTTGTTTACGTGGTATTAAATTGGCTGTTGGGTCGGGTAATCCCACACGGATAGGTTCACTTTGTTTTTACGAGCACAGCCCACCTGTATAAATCAGACCTAAAGAAAACTTTGGAAATAAAAGGCTGGGACGTTGAAGCAAATTGCGTAATTTCATTTTGATTCGGAAATGAAATTTTCTTAGGAATAAAACTTTATTGGATGTGACGTGTTTTAGAAAGAAATAGGGGCATTTTATTATTACTTATAGATGTCAGAATAAATATTTTTATTTCTTTCTTTCTTTATTATAAAGTATGAGCTGTTGTTCGTAGTATCACATTCATTTATGTTCACTAATTTCACTTTTTAAACTAGTTCCACTAAAGGTGGTGATATGATGTTTTAAAACTTATATTATTCCATAATAAATACTTTAATGACTACAGATCAATTCCTTCAAAGAAACAAAAAATTAAGAGTATAAAAAGAAAAAGGTCAGCAGGAAAAAAAGAAAATTTAAGAAAAAGAATATTGCTTTTACCGATGACAGTAATCACACCTGTTACTGAAACTAGATATTGGCGGCAAATAGAGTTATCAAAGTTATAAAATCTCATATCTTGCCTTATTGAGAACATATTTAATATTTTTAATATTGTCGAAGTTTTGCTTTTATACCGTTACTTGTTTGACTGTTTAGTTCTGCTCATATTTTACGATTATTGTGCCAAGGAAAATTATAAACAACATTTTTTTTAAAAAAAGAATCTAAATATCATTTCTGAAAATGGTTACCATATTTTAAAAAATGTTTCAAATAAAAATGAATGCTGTTATTCACATTTCTTCCAGCGGTGAATAATAGAACAAACATGTTCTTCATTGCAATTTCCCTCAATTCAAGGTGCAACAGGATACTTATTAAGACAGCAGTGAAATCACAAAACAACCTTTAAGATTACGACCGTAAAAAGTCTAAATGTCAGGCTTTTACTGTCGTATTTTGATATGAATCTCTAACGGTTCTGACTGGAAGTATAACAAAAATCGTTTATCTCATGGTAATAAAATGTATCGCGGCGCACAAGAATTTCCTAGATAGATAACCCGGTTGGTTTTAGTTTAACTTAGAGCAAGAGAGTGGAAAAAAATTGTAATCTTTTCTATGCTACTCTCGTTAAAAATATTTTTTGCAACTTAATTTGTTCAACTGATCTGGCTAGCAAAGACAAAGGCAGTAAAAGTAAGGGTAAGATCGAGAAGAGAATGCCGCAGAGGATTGAAATCGCTACGTTTAATAACAAAAACACTTTTTATAGTCCCATATTACCAATACATCGAGTTTATTATTTCTACTTTTTGTATTCCATAAAACTTTCCATACCATAAGCGCTTCTCCCGAGAGTAAGTCTTGAGAAATGCTAGCGACATCGAACTGTAAAATGCGACTTTTAAAATTATTTGTAAAACATTTACTTATGTATGGTATAAGCTTATAGCTTACTATACTTTGTGTCACATTTAAACCATATCCTAAAATATTTTGAATATGTATACTTTTTACATATATCACATCATTACATTTTACACATAGCACAACAAACCATAAAAATACAAAGTCTTAACGCGAAAACACAGAAAGAATCCCCATCATTTTTTATGGTTTTTGTCATGCAATTCTTACTCGAACTTTGATCCGTTGATGGATGATCAAATAACAAAAGGGGGTTACATTTCTTCCTACCCACATATATCTGTTTTTGTCCTTACGGCTATATTATGTTATTATTAAACAGTAACTTTGCTATTCGTACTTTGTCTTAAACAAATACAACAAGAAGTAAACATACATATTTCTACATAAAGCCAACTATTGTGTTTTCACAGTAGCATAATCAGCTCTGTGATCTCGTGGTGGTCTTTGTACAGAATACTTTCCGCTTAATGATACTCTAAACTGAAAATACTTATATAAAGCACAAATCTGAAACTACATTCTTTTACGTATATCACATATAAGGAGATGATGACGTATATCACATAAATATATTACATAAAAGATAAGAGAGGAGACTTTTTTCCTCAAGGCACATAGCGGAGATAGTTAAAACATTGTCAGTATCGTATCTCATGAAGTCCATAAAATTCTTTACTTAAATTTTGATTGCACGGTTGGCCTAGTGGTTAAAGCGGTCACCACGCCGCTCTCTACTGTGCTGAGTGTTGTGGGTTCAAATCCCACATGGTATAACACTTTGTGTGATCCATAAATTATTGTTCTGAGTCTTGGTGTTATTTGTGTCAGTATCTTGTATGTTTGTAAAGTCCCCCGCGACACAAGATTTATTCCCAGTGCGAGCATTGTCCCTTAAAAAAAAAAAATGGGTATAACGATGTTACGTAAACTGTTTTAACTCCACAAAATTTTGTGGCTCAGATACAATACAAAATGGCCTTGAGAAACTGTTATGATAACAGAGCAGCATCCCACTGCAGAGCATTCGAGAATAAAATTTATATATTCGATTCTTTACATTTCTCGGAAAATATTATTTAACGGAGCATTTACTGAACTTTGACCAGAAACTTATAACACATTAGATAAAGTTCACGCTAACGGAAGTTTGCAACGATGTTAGTGATGGTGTACTACTTTACTTTAAGTATCTTAGCATACTGTAGTACAAAACTTGAACCTCAATTTAAAATTGATATGTTTCTATATAATAAAGTTGCTAGAAAAGTAAGATAACAGAGTAAATAAATTTTACAAATAGAGGTCGCCTATTTGATAATGCAGCCTAACGATCCTACTTATCTGCAAAAAATACTCTCTGCTTATCCCCTTTAGAAATGCGTTGCTTTAGAAATGTTAGTGTTCCCTCGGGATGACATTTTTTTTTTTGTTTTCCTATATTGAGAGCCTACCAAAGTGACTCTACTCTGCCTGATGGAAAGCATGAATAGAATCCAAGAGTTGTGGTCACCATACTCATTGCAAATGCAGACAACGCAGTATGGTGACCCATACTATTGTAGCCTAGCGAGATGCTTTTTCACACCCCGCTTGGGAACGTAAAAGGCATGACAGTCATTGTGACAGTGTAAGGCTTACCACGATAACTGTCATGATGATTCGACCAGGGTTCTATTGTTTCTTTTTCTAATACCATATTATTTTCTCGTCCTTTATTACCAAGAAAACCAAATGAAATATGTACAAACTTACTATAGTAAGTGTCTCAGTAGAAATCTAATAACATATGTATGAAATAATAAATTATTATTGTGTGATTCATATCAAACCGATAAAACGATGTATCATGAATTGACAAAGACATCAACAGTCCTAATATGCGTCTAGAATAACAAAAAAGCGATTTAATAGGCATTGATACAATATTGTTTATGGAATCGCTATTGGTACGCACATTATTTGTTATAAATGTTTCGGTGAATACATGTTCTACAAATGGCGTTTGGTCATGTAATTATTAAAGCTCGAAATTTACCTTGAGCAGATCATTGTTGTTTTTATGATTAAAACTTTTAATAAATAGAAATTTCCTGAAAATCCAACATTTATGGTATTTGCTTAACGACTTCACTGTGTTTTTAGATCATTCAAAAAAATGATTTTAATTTTTCAGATAAAATCTAAATAAGAAATTCAGAAATTTTATAGAGTTAAAAATTTATGAATCTACAATCTAATAACTTAAATCAACATATGAATTATTAGCGTTTGAAGCATTTATTAATCCTCTGTCAAAATTAGTACAAATAAGGTATACAGTTTTGTAAATGCCTTAGCTTTTTTTTTGGTGATGACGCGTTTTTTCGGCTAATATTGTGACGAGATAAGGTTGATATTCTGGATCGACCCACATTTCGAACCTATTGATTAATAAATAGATTGGAACAGGAAAACATACGGGAACCTATGGATTTGAAGTCTCTGATTTTAGAGTAGTACCTTTTTTTTTTTTTTTTTTTTTTTTTTTTTTTTTTTTTCCTGTGCGGAAATCCCCTCGGATACCACCTACTGTGTGGTTATGTCGGACTCGAACCGACCAAAAACCGCACGCCGTCTCAGGTACCAGTAGCCGGGGAATCAGGTGTACCCTAGAAAGGAAATCCCTGAAACCCCAACGTACCTCGGGTCATCTACCTACGGCTTGCAGATGACCCCTTTTCTGCTCCAAAAGAGCGTGTGCTCCGTAGCACGTCCCGCTGCTATCCCGGCGTACTTCTGCTCGGGTGACGGATGGCCTCACCTATCACCCTCAGTCTAGCGCTTATGGAGGACGGAGATCGTTCTGCAATCTCCGGCGCCCGAGCCGTCTGTGATACCGGACACGTTCCCGGGCCTGGCGGACCGGGAGAGTTCTCAACCTCTCCCGGTCCCGCTCCGACATCTCCTTTGCAAGCATAACTTGCTCGCAAAAGGAGACGGCGGAGTTCCACGCACTCTCGCTCCGCAACATGGCGGCGATCATGCTACCGAGCGAGAGAGTTTCCACTCCGATGGCCGTCACAAGGTCACGCCTCAGCTCCGCCCACGCTGGGCATTCTGCCAGCGTGTGGAGCGCCGTGTCCACGGTCCGGCCATCGCAGTGGTGGCACTCAGGCGTTGGCTCCTTTCGGATCAGACACAGGTGATCTCCGAAGCATCCTTTTCCAGTGATCACCTGCGTCAGCCGATATGAGAGGGTCCCGTGATTCCTCTCGAGCCAATCCTCCATAAGGGGTCTTACCGCCGCAATGACGGCGTGCCCGGCGCTTGGTTGCCCAAGTCGTTCCTTCCACTCCTCCACAAGGACCTGGCGGAGTTGGGTTTTCTGATTCTCGATTTCTCGAGTTTCAGGACTCCGGCCCAACTCCCGTGCCTCCTTGCGCCACTGATAAAGAGCCGCAAGGGCTCTCGCCTCCAGGTCCCATGGTGGAGTTCCAGCCAGGAGACTCGCCGCTTCAAAGGAGATTGTGCGGTATCCTCTTATGACCCTGATGGCCAGCACTCGCTGTGGTCGTCGCAGTATTGCGACGTTGCTCGCCTTGAGGGTCTCCGCCCACACTGGGGCCCCGTAAAGGGCCATTGACCGCACAACTCCTGCGTAGAGTCTCCTGCAGGAGTCATCGGGTCCCCTCATGTTAGGCAGCAGCCGCGCCAACGCCCGTGCTGCTCCCACCAACTTTGGGACCTGACTTCGGAAATGAGTTCCGAAGTCCCATCGGCTATCGAGTACGAGCCCCAGATACCTCATGGAGGACTCAATGCCGATGCGAGTGTCTCCTACTATGAGGCTGGATCGATTTGGTGGCTTGTTCCGAGGCCCATGAAAGAACAAGGCCTCGGACTTGTGTAGAGCCACCTCAAGACCCAACCGCCGGATTCGCTCTACGACTTGGGCAACACCGGCCGTGGCCCTCAGGGTTGCCTCACGATGTGTCTTGCCGCACGCCGTCACAAGTGTGTCGTCCGCATAACACGTGACGACGACGCCATCTAAGAAAGCACCGCGAAGCACCCAGTCGTAGCCAATGTTCCACAGGAGCGGTCCTAAGACCGATCCCTGCGGAACTCCGCACGACATTTCACGTCTACCGAGACCGGTCTTACTTGGGTAGATGACGGCTCTTTCCGACAAATATGACCCGACTATTTGACGGAGGTACAGAGGCACTCGGTGATATACGAGTGCCTCCCTGATGCAACTCCAGGGCAAAGTATTGAACGCATTGGCAATGTCCAAAGACACCACCAATACTACTTCGCCCCGGGAAACTGCTTCCTCCGTCAGAGTCTTCACGCGCATGATCACATCTACGGTGGAACGCCCCTGACGGAAACCATACTGGCTCTCCGCCAGATCCGGCCCCACCCTGAAGAGGTGTTTCACGAGGCGTCGTGCAATTACTCTTTCAAAGAGTTTGCATACCTCGTCAAGCAACACTATAGGCCGGTAGGCAGATGGTGAGTCTGCCGGACGCCCCTCCTTTCGGATGAGAACCAGTTTCCCCGTCTGCCACAATTTTGGAAACTGGCCCTGCTCGAGGCATGCGCTGAAGAACTCTCTCAGTCGGGGCTCGAGAGCATCGTCGCTTAGAGCCAGGACCCAAGCTCGGCCTGGTATGCCATCGGGTCCTGGGGCGGTGCTTTTTGCTTTAAGCCGCGCACCGCCAGCGCTAGTTCTTCCCAAGCGACCTCTGGCACGTCGTCCTCATCCACGCTAGGCGCTTCGGGCGCCGAAGACGGAGCCATCAGTGGTGGAGTGTGCTCCACCACTCGCACCGGGAACAAGGAGCCGACAACCCGCTCAAGCAACTCTGGCTGAAGACATCGGGTTAGCGGTGGAGCCCATGGGCGCATTTTACCCCTGACCATACGATAGGGGCGCCCCCACGGATCTCGCTCCAGGGTCTCCAGCAACTCACGGCGGGCCTCACTCTTGGCCCGCTTTATCGCTGCTTGAAGGCTCCTTTTGGCATCCCTGTATCCCGTTAACAGCTCCGCCTCCCAAGCTGCCGCGTCCGCGGGGCGGCGACGCCTTCTACGGAACCTGGACCACTGGCGGCGCGCGGTCACGCAAGCTTGTCGCAGCCTTGCGATATCCGGCGACCACCAGTAGACCTGGCGCCTAACAGCATTTGGCTGGACCCTAGGCATCGCCGCATCGCAGACGCGGGTCATGGCCTCCCGAAACCATTCTGCCTCCGCTTCCACGTTGACAGGCCTGTCCGGTGCAGGGACCCAGGCCTGGACGATAGCGGCTTCCAGGAGGAGCTCACGATCTACGCGCTTGAGCGCCCAACGTGGTTCTGGTGGAGCCACTCTGGGCGGCGCGCCACTTGTAGGAGCGGAGACTTCAAACCGAATGTATCGGTGATCCGAACCTGTCTCCTCCCCTACAACGACGCGCCAGTCCAGAACATTACGTGCCAGCACGGGGCACGCGAACGAAATGTCAACGATCGAGCTGCCCCTCGCCGTAACGAATGTAGGTACGGCACCCCGGTTTAGGACAACTAGGCCGGATCTTTCGGCCCAGTTCTCCAATGCCCTCCCCCTTGGATTCGTGCGGCGAGAACCCCAGACAACCGACCAGGCGTTGAAGTCCCCGAGCACAAGAACCGGAAGGGGTCGACAGGCATCGACGACGACGGCTAGCTGAGCGAGCCATTGCTCGTACTCAGTTATGTCTCGGTTTGGCGTGAAATAAGCGGCCACGACCGCTATATCTCCAACCACCGCCGCTATGCAACCCCGTTCCCTAGCAACCACAGCAAAGGGAGGGGTACCAGCGGCAGTGCCGTGCACCAGTCCAGCCGAGCCATCTAAGTCGATCTCCCAGGCAGGTCCGAGAAACCGGTGAACGTATGGCTCGGCGACCGCAGCAATGTGGATTGACCACTGTGCCATGCTCTGGAGCAGAAGATCCTGAGCAACAGCACCGTGGCCCACGTTCGCCTGGAGGATGCGAAGATTTGAATCCATTATTGAGTTTCCATCTCCACATCCCGTCGCGAACCTTGTCGTTCTCTAGCGACACCTTCCGACAGCGATTTGAAGCCAGAGGGCCGACCTCGCAGTTTCGGCATCGATCCGACACAAGGCTTACTGCCAACCCGGTGGTCGGCAGGCTTGCCTTCCGCTGCGCACCTAAAGCAACGCAGTGGAGCGCTGCAACCGCCCGCCTTATGACCGGCTTGACCACAACGGAAACAAAGGTCACCTATGGTGACCGCCGCCGTACATTGAACCCCCACGTGTCCGACCGACAGGCACCGGAAGCACCTTGCCGGTCGGGCCTGCAGGAGCCGTGCCTGTGCCCTCAGGAAATCTCCAACCAGAAGGGTATGTCCATCAGCGACCTTTTGAGCCGCCGCAATAGGGCAACTGACAACTGCTGCCCTCTGTCCACTTGGGCCGAAGCGAATTGCTCCGACCTTTACATGTTCTAGAGGGCAGCCTCCGCTCTTCCTCACTGCGAGCTTGAGCTCGTCCACCGTGACGGAGTCGTCCAGGCCTGTAATGCGTACTTCAGCGCATTTTACGGGCCTGGACACTCGGACATCAGCTGCGTCCAGTGATTCCCTTAGCTTAGTCGCTAGGGCGTCGGCTTTGGGCCCACTGGTGGCACCGGAAATCTCAAGGAGCCGGGCTCCCGTCCGTGTGTTTTTACACCGGACGCCCGGTATCTCGAGAGCCTTGAGGTTAACTTTGGCCTTTATTTTCGCCAAGACCTCGGCGTACCCCAAGCCCCTCCCTGCTGCCTCCTCCGTTAGAGTGACGACGACGGCCGTAGAGCGAGGGGCGCGAAGTCTCCTCGGTGCTGCCATCGCGGCGACAGTGGCGGCACTCTTTCAGCGGGTGCTGTATGGTATTGGCCGAGGCTAAAGTTGGGGTCTGGGTATGATTCGCCTTTCCATTTCCCTTTCTTTTCCCCTGGGTGACTTTAGTAGGGGCCGTTGACGCTGGCTTAGTGACCACCCTACCTACTGGCTGAGCTGTTGAACCAGCTTTGGCAGCGGCCGCATAAGTTGTCTTCTTTGGTGGAGCTAGAGGTGGGCGGTAGTGGACACTCTCTACTGCCGAAATACGCCTCGCGAGCCACTCCTCCATCTCCACCATGAGTCGGACTATGTTCTGTTCCGCCTGGCTTGATGATACCGCCGGTGGCGATGATGCTAGCGTTGCCCCAATGTTGGTACGCGTAGAGCCCGACGCTCTCTCTCTGGCTGCGGCGAGATTCACTTCGAGGCGGGCTTTCTCCCTTTCATGAGCCTTATTCTCGGCTACGAGAAGTCTCCCTGCCTCGACAATGGAGCGCACGAGTGCCAAAAGGGCCTCATGTTCAGGGCTCTTTGATACTTCAGGTGTCTGAAGTAAGCAATCGGCTAAGCCGATTGCCTGCTCGATCCGTTCCACGGGGTTGCCAACTCTGCGGCGTAGCTCCTCCACGCTTACGTCACTCGTGGTAGTAGTCGTTGTCATGTCGGATGCGACCTTTTCAAGTAGAGCCTTGAGCAAGAGCTCACCTTCAGCCCTCTCTGATGTCGCAGATCCGCCAATCTGCCTCTCCTGGGCCATCCGCCCAGTCTTGGGAGGTCGACCTCTGCCACGAGCCCCCCGACGGTTTGTACCCCCTTTGACTAATGTGACCTCGTCACTAGAGGCCGACAGCATGCTTTCTTCTCCTGCGTGGGTCTGGCGCCTTTTTCTTTTTTGAGCAGTCCGTTGGTACTGTTCTACAGCTGACATCAACGGGGTGCTCGCACCACTCCTTTCCGAGGCAGTGTCACAATCTAACACCGCTTCACGGTTTTGCGCGTCCTTCGCGATATGTTGGTCGCCGGATTTACCGCTCGGCGACGGGCGGGTTTGGCAGTGGTTGCTCCCCCCAGAATACGACTGGGAGCTGCCGGAGCCGTTTGGCTCCGGGAGGGATTCCCCAGGCGAAGTGCGTCTGGGACCCTCCTGGGTAGGTGAGACCTTTACTTTACCCATGCCATGTTTTTGAGTTTAGTGTCCTCCGACAATAGGACGCCTTCGGCACTGGATTCCCTCCAGCGACTCAGCCCATTGCCAGGCGTCAGAACGTGGGCTTGGGGTTTTTTAGAGAGGTTTACGTCCTCGTGGGTCCGAAGAACCACCGGTCCTGTCCGTTCAGGATTACGGCTGGGCCGGACGGGGTCTGCACCAGACCGGGTCCGTCCGCCCCAAGGTTTTTTAAAGAGGTTTCCTTCCTCGTAGCCCTCGAAGAACCGTCGCTCCTGACTGCAAATAGTCAAGTTTACGACTTGGCCGGACGGTGGTCTGCATCAGACCAATGTCCTCTACCTCTGACAGTGCCAGCGGTTGAGAACCCGTCCGCCCGCTAGCATACTCTCTACTATGCCCTCTGCTAAACAGAGGGACACGTAGAAAGCCTCTGAATGACCCTCACAAGGGTTTTTCCCACCTCGGCCGGAATTCGCCGTAGGCGGCAGCGTCTCTCCCATTTGACGAGAGAGGCGCTGCCGCCTCCGTTGCCCAGGGTGCACCACGTGGAGGTTCCGGACCCCGCACCCCTAGAGTAGTACCCTTGTCTAATATTATTCGTATAATATTAGTATTTTCACTAGAATACTCGTAGTATAGTTTTTCTATTCATTATCATCCAAAATTTACTTTTAAAAAAATATTTATATACAACTTATATATGTTCTAATCTCCTTGTGCTGTTATCTTTATCGACAGTCTAAAATTATTATAATTTGTTTTATTCTTCTTTAAAAGTCCACCGCTGGACACAGACCTTTTCATGTCCAGTACTGATCTATTCTCTGCTAAATCATTATACTATCTATTAAAATATTAATCTACCCAGTAGTCTTACTTTTAGAAAACTGGTTGCTACGCCACCAACTAAAATAAATTTGAAGGCAAGACATAAAAAAAATCATACCAACTCAGAAACCTTCGTGAGCTCATGCACAACAACTTTGCTAAAGATAATCACATGATCAAATGCATAGTTTACGATTCTATAACGGACATACAGACAGACAGGCAAAAATTCATTTTTATATATACAGGTTCCTTTCTTGAATCATGAATAAATCTAATTTGTTTATTTTTAAATTCTTAAAGATGCATACGTGGCCAAGAACAAAGCGTACTCATTCTCACATATAACAGACCGTCTTCGAATCCAGATGAGGAAATACAGCCTCCCTCATCCCCCTCGTCAATACCAATACATTGTCGTTTTTTTACTCAAGCAACCGTCATTATTCAAAGAGCTCTTCACCTGCTACATTCTTATAGTTTTCCAATATATTAAACATCGACAAAAGTCCCACGTACATAATCCATATTTCTTTTGCGGCAACGTTCAATGTTTCACCCGAAATACTTTTTATCTCTTCCCATTCTACAAGCACAATATCTTCTTCGGGTTGCAGCGAGAAAATATCGACCGACATAAAACTGTGTTTGTTTTATGTTATTCAAAGCAACCTAAACCACTTTAGTGGGAACAAGGACCTTCATAAAATTTCAAATGATATTTTATACACTTCGTGCCCCGGAGGACATGAGGCTGTAAGCTAAATTAAACTTCAGCGTAAAATGCGGATTTTAAACAACCTTAGGCATGATTTATAGTCATTTGACTATTACAAGGGTCGATCACAGACTATTACTCATTTATATTGCTTAATGTTCCAAACTTTAACACCATTACTGAACTGTCTATAGTTTCCTAACGGCCGTATCATATTTTAGGTATTAAAGCATAAAGTCTTAACACCTTCAATTGCCGTTGTGAAATATTCACAGAGCTATTAACTTTATGTTTGCTCAGCAAACAGATTGAATCTTATACGAAAGCTCCTTACCTTTGTAAACTGTGTAAACTCGCCTCTAGAGGTATGAAATATGTACACAAAGATATGTAGGACTGTTATTAATTCGCTTGTCATTTGTACTTTTGATAAACATCCAGATTTTAATACAATGGTTAATATTTCATAACTTTATTTGCTTAACACTACTTCGTAGGTTCATTATATAGGTGTAGGTTTACTTGTGTTGTTTATAGTGATACTTAATGATCTTGAAAGTCATTAGTTACATACCCAAGATTCATTATCTATATGATACCTATTATAGGCTCATTCCCACACATTTTATTAGCTCATGTTTCTTCGGTCTTGTTAATATTAATTTTGTTAACAATCTTATCATTAACTAGTATTTTTCTTAGATGAGACTTAGCTTTTATACTGAACAGTTAGTGTTAAAGCCTTCAAATAAACAATCGAATGAATTACACCTTCCATAACGATTATAAGTAATTAATCAGTGATACAAAATGATTAATTTTTGTCTTATAAATCATTTGTCGTCCAATGATTTAGAGAGTGGATAACCACTTGGAAAGAGTTCTAAAAGCAACTTCTAAAAAACAAAAATAAAAAAATCTTTTACACAAGCTATACTGTTGTTATAGCTATGTATGTTATGCTTTGCTGTCGCAAATGTGAGCTCCATCGAAGCAAAGCTTCTTGAATTTTTAAACCTTGATGTACTGCTAGCCGAATTCGCCCACGGTGGCCAGTCTCAACTGAGATTGGTCGACTACGCAGGAGATACTACTCGTAAAGTGCACAAGTGTTTGCGCAACACAGGTGCACTCTCTGTACCCTCACTCTCACAATCCGACGTTATCCGACACGACCGCGAAGAAATCAGGCGTAGGACAGACGGCTTTACGTGCTCTCCGAGGTCCGGTGATTAAAACCCCAACTTCTAAACTCCGGATTATTGAGTATTTATATGATCAAAAACCTCAATAATATTTGGCCAGATCCGAGAATTGAACCACTTGAGCAACGATGAAGCAAGCAATTGAAGCATGTATATACAACTTAATTTTTTATACATATAGATTAAACAAACATATTTGATGTGACGTGTCTTCGCAATTGTACTTAAGTATTAACAGTTTTACGTATCATTTATCTTCTGTTATAAAATCTGGTAGCGTATCTAGCAAACTCACCTGAGAAATCCATCACACTCGAGTAAGATTCTAATCGATTTCAAAGTGACGTGTGAAGAATAGTGAAATATGGATATTTGGCAGTTTACTGAAGAAGGTATAGCGTTCATAAAATTAATGATAAGTTGCTGTTATCTCCATATTACTTGTAAAAGCTTTTAATGTTCCTAATAAGGAACATTGCTGTAAGACACTTTTACCTTATATGACAGATTATTACCTACAAAATTTAATAATGTCTTAATAAATTAAGGACTGGCCGATTGCCGACTGACTGCAATAAAAAAAAAGACTTATTATGTTATTCAAAAAAACAGAAAATAAAAGTGACTAATCACTTAATTTGGTTAAAATGTGATTTAATATCTCATTGGTGAATCTATTTATTAATTAATTTTAATTCTGTAAAAAAAAAAGAAAAATTAATTTTGTATAAGCCTTAAATTACGCGAAGCATGAATCAATGAAGGGACCATGCCATATGTTCCTTTCATGGATTTTATCAAGACAAAAAATAATCTCAGGGCATTGCGGGGCCCAAGCGGGGCGTGAAAAAGCATCTTACTAGGCCGCCATAGTGTAGGTCACCATACTACATTGTCTGCATTTGCAATGACTATGGTGACATCAGGCAGAGTAGAGTCACTTTGGTAGGCTCTTAAAATAAAAATGAAAAACCAAACTACAACAAAGCCAGCAAAACCAAAAGTAAAAATTATTAATAAGTATTCTCTGTTGTTACAGTTGCTCCACGGCGATGTTATGCGCAGCAATCATGACAGAGCACTGGGAGCATGTGGTGTGGGAGCATGCGGCTCTGGCGGCACTCGCAAACGCCTCTAACACCGCAATACAATGGCTACTTGACGAAAAAGTGGCCAAGGTAAGACATCTTTAAGGAATTGTATATAAGGAAAACAAGTATCACAAGTGGTGTCCGTATAATATATTGATAAGGAACTCGAGAGTTGGCTTTACTCCTTGATAAAGGGTCTCTATCTGATGAAACCAGTCGGCTATTTATATGTATGCGTGTATATTTATTAAACACGTGATGGACTTAATTTCATTTTGCTATCTACTGAAAATATTTAACTGTTGTTTGTTCAAACTAGTACACTAGTAATTGGTTTTACAGTGATAAAATGATAGCAATATTATATAATGACGTACACTTAGAGAAAAATAACACTCCCATCTCGCAGGTCGGTAACGCTCTTGCGACTCTTGAGATGTAGGTAGTCACAGACGGTGGTAGTCACTTTCCATCAGATCCACCAGCTCGTTGATTGCCTGTACCATATAAAACATGCAGCATGTAAACATACTTCAGTTTCACTTACCAAGATTCGGCGAATTACGGAGTAAGTACTAACTCTGCATCGCGCAATGAAAGATTTTGCCAGGCATAGGGTGTCCTTTTATGTTGAATGAACGTGAAAACCCTTCATAATTTTATACCATAAAAAGTATAAAATGACACATGTAGTTAACATGAACCTAGTTCAAAACTTACTGCAACTATTAGAGCAAATTAAAAATCATTATTATGAAAATCATTGCATATAGAAAACTACAACATTTTTTAAAAGAATTCGTTAAGTTATGAGTTTCAAGGTAACTATCTAATAAATGTGAACCCCAAACAATGCCATAGACACGCATCCTCTACTTTCAGTTTCTAGGTAAGTTACTAGGTTTGCCTTACTTTGCCTTCGCCTGTACTTAAACCACTATTTATGTATTAGGAATTCTTTAGGAAACTATAGTTGGTAGTTTAACAACGACATTAACATTACCATTCTTGGGTGATTAATTAAAAGACAAAATACTTTCACGAAAGCTCTCAAGGCCAAGGTACGAACACTAACACTTAACATACTCGTAAATAATATATATTTAACACGTCAACCACGACACAAACAGGGCAATATGTTATACATTAAGTGTTAAAATATAAGTTTAAGGGACATTTATGTAAACAGTGTGAGAAATATTATTATCGATTGACTAATCTATTAAGTAATCATTCGTGAATAATCCCTGACGCTTGCAATAATCTCTGCGAACTATGCTCATAATAATATATGACTGTCTCGTTGGCGCAGTGGTAGCGTATACGACTGCAGCGCATAAGGCCTTGGATTCCATTCCCGGGTCGGACAAAATGTTTAAAATAAAGACCCCAGTTCAAAAAAATAAAACTTAAATCATGTAATTGTTTGACACAATGTGAGAGTTATGTGAAGATATATTACAATATTTTAAGGTCTGGTTTTTCAATGCTCAATTACACAATGTAAAGTAAGTCAGTAAGTAAAAAAATATAAGTCAATGAATTGACTTATATAAATACATTTATATTTTTATTTTGTAAATACATACATATTAAACATAGAAAAACTCAAACCAAATCAAACATTAAATGTTCACGCACAAAAATGTTCGATTTGAGCAGAAATCAAAACCACAACCAGTCATAACAGTCTGTTACACAAACCACTACGAAATACGGACGTTATTTTGATAGATTTTGGTTTCATTGGTTGTTAAGTAGTTTTCACTTAAATATTATTTACTGTGTTTGTTAAGAAAAAAAATTGTAAGACCAATAAGAAGGTGGCCGATCGGAATCGAACGAAAAACGATTCGTGTGTCAGACAGATGTGACAACCGGTACTCCACGGAGACCGATTTTAAAACTGTCAAACACAAACGAAAACTAATTTCAAAATAAGAACTATCAAATTTGAATCTCGTCTAATAGATTATTATTTTTATCCAACATGTTGTTAACTGTATAGCTGGAACTCGCTTGCGCACGTTTACAGTGAACTTAGTTATGAAATAGTATCAAGTACTCGTAACTATCAGACTGCTTGCACCGATTGCAAAATATAAAACTTTATTTTTTTTAATAAAGGCCCTAAATACATTAATTGACGTGTTATGATATGATATTAAATTTTGTAAGTAAATCTCTTTAAGCTTATCCCTCAATGACTGTCTATAACTGAATTCTAAATTGTACGAATAGCTCTCTATTGCAACACAAAGATACTTTTCATGTCATCAGCCAATGCTGATGCATGCTGAGGCAACCCTCACAACAAAATAAGATATGACATTACATTTTGTAAATAGTGAAAATACACCAGTCTAGCTGTGTCTACATCGAATTTTATCAACCACGTATGCTGCAAAGCCCCACAGCAATTAAAAGTCTAGAGTTATATCTAAAAACCATACTAAATAGGGGTTTTTACTTATTTTGGTAGACATTATTAGCAGTATAACTAAGAGGTGAAAAACCGGCTCTAAGGTAACTAATAAAACGAATAAATAAAGTAGCGAAACAAAAAGTACCAAACCATATTTGAAAATGAAAAAGTATTTACACGAATGGCCAAGAACAAAAACTTATAACAAAATAGGGAAAGTTAAAATTGGTGTTTTACCTATTTCAAACTGCTTCATATTGCCTTGCATTATTAAGTATAATCTAGAAGACTGTTTTTCAGAAGTGGTAGTAGTAGAAGTGATACAATAATAATAAGTCAGCATTTGGAGTGATTACCAACCGCCCGACGTTTGAAAATTGGGGTTTTAACCCACATGTAACAGAGCATGTAAGCCATAGGTCCTGCGCCTGATCCCTCCCCAGTCGTGTCGAATAGCCGTTCCATTGGATAGTGAGAGTGAGGGAACAGAGAGTGCACCTCTGCATTTACACTTGTGCACTATAATATCTCCTTAATAGTTAGTTGGTCTCCGTTGAGACTGGCCGCGTGTTGGCATCATTTATATATAGAATAATAATATGTATATAATATCTGAACATATTTAAGATGTGTCCAAAAAACATTATTGTTCAGTCAAGGTTATTTATTAAAATGACTCAATTCTCTGTCTTATTATATTCTTATAACAACCCAACCCACGACACACGGTCCAAAATTTCTATTTTGTATAAAACAAAACCAATTTACAACATGACAAAAGAAAATAAATTAATGTTAGATTTTAAGGACGTCAACAGTAAAACAAAAATGTATATACGGAATGTTAGCTATACGTATTTGTGTGTGAGGTTGCGCCTAAGTTTCCCACGAACAATTCCAATTATACAAATGCTATGTCACTTGGGAAATAACATCAGGTAAGTGAAGGATTGCTTGAATGTTTTCAAAGTTTGTGCCAAGGGTAGAATATAATAGGTAGTGATCCATTCTTTGCAAATCAATTATTTAGGATTATGAATAAAGATATATTCTATACATTTACATATTTACTTATAATTCAGAATACAATTTATCTGTATTTCAAATGTAATTAAAAGTTTCTTCAGTGAATGTTGTTTATTTTTATAGCCATAAAAAAGTACTTTTACGTGTTTACTTTTCCAGCTACCGGCTACCCGAATTACGTAAACTGTTTAAATTTTCAAGGAACATTCCTTTTCTTTACTTTTTTTAACTTTTTTTCGATTATAATTAATATGAATGGTAATAAGTTTACTGAAGAATAACATCGATAGCAGTATGTGATGACTACGATCATTTTAACTGAGTGTAATTTATCTGCGGAATGTTTGTACTTAGAAATACAGGAGCATGTTTATCACTAGTCTAGTAGCCCCAGTACAGACTCTGTCTGATATTTATTATTATAGACTTATATTTATACAAAAAGTTTGAGCTTTAGCTAACTTACTATACTCAATAGTTCGTTGGCATAAGCATAATTTATGCCAACGAACAATTGATTACAATATTTTAAATATTGTTGTTCGAATTTACAATATCTTCATACATTTGAACACAGATAATTACTATTTATGGACGAACTTTATACATATGTAGTGTCAGTTAAACACTTTTTGTAAATTACTGTCGATAATAGTACCCTTAAATGAAAAACGCCATAGCAAAAGGCAGACGAAAGAAAAGATTCTATAGTACAGTTCGTACACAAAGTAAATGCACAAAAATATAATAGTTAGGAGTAAATTATTTTAGTCCAATTATTTCACTAGCGACATCACAAGAAAAATTAGGTTCCTCTTTTTTGCAATCTGTCCAGAAAATAAATATTCCATTTCGATAAATTAAACGCGAACGTTAGCATCTGCGCTTGACAGAAATCGCAAAAAAAGCACATTAAAAACGCTTAAATGAAATTCCACGCCTTGAGACGAGTTTTTTATAACAGTGAAATTTTGTACCAAAAATTTTACTATGGTTAGTTAACTTTGAATACTTGTGTCTGCACCCATAAATAATATTCGTAATTTGGAGACCACTAAATCTCATTAACAAGCTCATAGCAAGCCGTAATTAAGGCAATTAATGGTATAAGTTTTTCCCAATTAAGGGGCCAAGAGCATTTGTCGTATGTTTAGGAGATATTTTAACACACGAAACTATGAAACATAAATTTGAAACTAATTTACTTACTATCCAAAATGTGCGCTTAAAAATTAATAAATGTTGTGATTTCACTCATTTTTACTTTCTAATGGTAAAACGGTAAAACCTTCTTGTTTTTAAATATTCTTTCTGCCACAAACGTGGTTCTTCGGTCCAGTCAGCCGCAATAGAGCTCTTTATGACCGTAATCCTGAAAACTTTTGTCGGCACAATATGGCCCAACACAGACATACCTTTGGTTCGATATTGAGACTGGCTCGTGAACCTTCTTTCGCAATTTTCGCTATTTTAAAATAAACTTTTGTTAAGGGAAACTTAAATTTATGGATGGTCGTTTAACATTAATTATATTCGCTTTGAAATATTCAAAATTTCAAAGCGAATATAACAAAAGTTTTAATGTACCGATATCAGAATAAAAGTTTACCTAGATTTTGATGAAACATGAATGGCAAATGCTATTCATATACTTTTAAATTAACGAATTACATTAACATGTTTGTAAACACTTCTAAATTATTAACATAAGTCGCAATCTTAAAAATGTACAAAAGAAATGTTTTCATAAGAAGAGAAGAAAACAGAATGTTCGGGTCCCAAAAAAATACCGAAGTGTAGTTTTTGAACATTACATACCTGTTAGTCTAATGATTAGTAATAATGACTGCTAAATCAAAGGTTGTGAGTTCGATTTCCATCAGGACTGATAATTGTGTGGCGTGCACGAATATTTGTTCAAACATATCAAGACATAATCTATCTATAATATCTATAGTATATATTTGGAAATATACAAGTATTTTCAAAAGTAATCCAGTAACGATATAATAGCACTAAGTCTGTCTAATTAGAGATCAAACGGATGTAATTGATATGTGTAACGTTATTTTTATTGTAAATGTAAAGCCATAATTTAAAACCTTCATAAATAAAATCAGGACTCCTTAGCCCTATACTCATTATATCTTGATATATCTTGATATAATGAGTAAGAGACTAAGGAGTCCGTTTACCTTCAATTATGAACAAGGACCAAAGTCAAGGCCGGGAGTAAATCCATTTTACTTACTATCACTTCACACTCACAATTACTAATTATGTTATAACTTCTGTCATAAGTGCAAGTGGTGACAAGGCAATATGAGATTACGTATAAATTGCAATAAATATTTCTTAATATATTACAAAATACATTTCCATTTTAGTCTATCTGTCATATAGGGTTTTGAACCAGCTGAATATGTTAATCCTCTCGTAATCTAGGACGCTTATTACACAAATACGAGCTTATTTGTGTTCACTTCAAAATTGTCAAAGGATTACATATTTGTTAATGGCATATTATAATTATTTTAACAATTGAAAACTATTTCTGTTCCATTTTATCCATGGTGTGATTGTGGAGTAACATTCATTACTTTCTATTAAATGTTTAGGATTACATGTTATTTAAAAAAATATATTTTTTATTGTATTCTTAAGAGAATGAAATCGAATTACTTTAGGTACAATTTTTGAAAGAAAAGGGTAAAATATTTTATATCTATCTCAGTTACTTCATGCGAATGTTAAACAAATTTGTATCAAGTTGTAGGTTTACAGAACCGAATCCAAACCGTAAAATTCTTTATTAAGACATACATCACAAAATTTACTGGGTCAACGTGATATGCATAATGACGTATATATGAACATACGTCGACATACATTTCATACAATGTAATAGGAATAAATAGACACTAAACAGGAATTAGTTGTCGATATTATCAGACTATTTAATCTTAATTTTATTCTGGAAAGTTATTAAAAATGACAGTGACGTCATAACACCCACTCGCAAATTAGGCGTGTCAGATAAAGTATTGTCGATGAGGCTTAAATAGGTGACACAAATTTTATAATTAGTTTATGTCACATTTGTTTTTAAAAGGTGACAATTTAGGTCTTTATTTTTTATACTTATATAAATCTACCATAATTATATACAGAGATCTATTTATAATGATAGTTTTATGTCATAAATAAATACAAACGATTTTAATTGTTTTATTATTTATATTTGCGCCAATTTTATTAAATTCTATTCTCCAAAGCTAAGTTGTTTCATACCTTCATTACCGTATGTTACTTTTTTTTTAAACATTTCCATTTCGGTTGTTAGCCAAAACGTCATTTCTACTTAGAGGCCTTTGTTAAGCAGAGGACGGTTAAAGGTTATTGATGATAATGTCAAATTTATTCATCTGCCCTTAAGAACATTCTAGAATCTTATGAATCCTACTAATATTATAAACGTGAAAGTTTGTGAAGATGTTTGTTACTCTTTCACGAAAAAATCACAGGACGGATTTGGATGAAACTTTACAGTAATATAGGTCATACATCGGAATAACATATGGACTATAATTTATAAAGATTTTGTGCAATTTTGGCCGTAATATAACGATACATGCCCATTAAGTCGGCAAAAAATCTTGAAGATTTTATTATACACTAAGATATTATATTATCTTGGTGTATGCTGCCTAAGCCATTGGAGTTAAACAAAAATGAAGTACCATATGATTCTTCTCATGTTTAAAAAAAAATATTTATTTAAAATGATCTGTCACGAAACTTAATGTTGCAGACCAAATTCCACGCGAGCGAAACCGGGGCAAAAGCTGGTACTTGAATAAAAGAAATTGACACACAACGCCATCTAGTTTCAAACTATGCAGAGCTTGTACAGCTAGACTGACTGATAGAGTACTTCTTGTTTTTTTTGTAACTACTTACGTTACATAGAAAAAACTCAAACTCCAAAACAAATATTTGCAGATCATACAAACATTTAGTTCGACCCGGGAATCGTACTCGAGACTATCACTATAGACTTCCAACGTGTGGTGACGGATTAAAAATATGGAGTATCACCATCCATATTCATCCAGTGGATGTCGTAACAGCCGAGTACGAGTATTGGAGTAAATTGTACAGAACTAAAGCACCTGCAAAGAGTAAGAAAACATAAAAAAAACTCTATACCACAACGGCCAGCGTGGTATAGTAGATAAAAACCTCCTTTCTAAGAAGAGTTGTTTGTCCAGCAGTGGACCAGGAAAAGATGATGATAAAACTTCTGACGTAACACTTATTTCTTTTCAAAATTTCAATTAAGAAAATACTGGATTATATTTTTTGGAGTGATTATATTATATAAGGACACAAAATCCATGTTTATTTGCCTAGCTAGACGACTCCATGACACATGTCGTGATAAACGACGATTAAATAGACATGCAAACTTTCACTGCCATACTAATATTATAACTTGATCAATTATAATCTGTTTTTCTAATATATTTGCAAAGAACTATATATTTCAACGAACTACCAATATATAAGACATCAATACAAATGAAAGGCAGAATTTACTTAATATTGATTAAAATTTATACAGCCTGTAAGAAATTGCCTCCGAGGTCCGCCCGGTGGCCTTATTGCTCTATGTCTCCGAGCAATTAGGTCGCCACTTATACATCCTTAGTTTAAAGTTATCTTTTTAATTAATCTGGTGTACAAAAAAGCGATATATTGTTGTTATTCTCTTTATTACATGTATATACATAGTAATAAGGTTTTTAAATACATACACAATGAAAACCAAAAATACATACCCGTATTCATAAATACAAAAATAGGGATTCGGGCACAGGACTAAGACACCAGTGGTTAGGGCTCCAAAGAAAGGAACTCGTCACCCACCGGGGTTTACGGCGAGGTGGTGTGTCGGAATCGGACCGACTAAAACCACACGGTGTGCCACTCTGCGCCTGACATAGGAGGAATCCAGGCACAGCTGTTATTACGACATCCAGATCCCTCCTAGCGCCTGCCCGCTAGCGCGGGCATCTTCTGCGGAAAAACTCTCCAGTTAGGCGACGTACGGCACACGCGGACGTCGCCTCCTCGCGGCTGGCCACTATAGCGGATGGAGGGGAAAACCCGTCCCGTCCACCCGCGGCCACACTCAAGGCGGCATGAGGCGCTGGTATGCGCGCCTCCGCCGCCCGGCTCGCCGGCGGCGAATTAGGTCCGAGTGGATATCGTCCTCCCGGGCCCTCTCCGCCGCCTCCTTCCGCGAAATTACGTCTTCACAGAAGGTTGTGACCGCGGTAAAACAACTGTCGCTACCGACCATGGAGCGTATGACGGCCGGTAGCGAAAGATCTTCTCCAATAACTGCAGTGAGGACCCCACGCTGCACCGCCCAGGCGGAACAAATCGCCAGCGTGTGCTGAGCCGAGTCCTCACTGCAGTCGCAGTGGTGACAGGCGGGACTCAATTCCCTCCTGGCAACCGAGTGCAGATACTTCCCGAAGCAACCGTGCCCGGAAAGGATCTGCGTCAGTCGGAAGGAAAGAGTCCCGTGCTGTCGCCCTGCCCACTCAGCTATGACCGGCTGGAGAGCCTCCACGGTGGCGCACGTGGTGCCTCCAGCCGGGACGACCAACGAACCATCGTGGCTCGACGAGTGGCCTCTCGCCACTCGCGTATCTCTTCGGGCGGGGGCCGGATGCCGCTACCCACCCGGAAGTCTGCCGTTCGCCGATAAACTTCGGCGAGCACTTCCGCCTCCAAATCCCACAGGAGAGTTCCGGCTAAGGCGCACACCGCCTCCGTCGATACAGTGCGGTAACCGCGTATGGCTCTAACCGCCAATATTCTCTGAGGACGCCAGAGGCGAGCCCTATTCTGGGCGGTCAGAGCCACCGCCCACACCGGTGCATCATACAGCGCCATTGAACGGACAACCCTCGTGTATAGCCGTCGCGTCGCGACGCTGGCTCCACCCAAATTGGGCAAAAGTCGCCTAAGGGCAGAAGCAGCGCCGACCAGCTTTGGAGAAAGCTGTCGGAAGTGCTCGTCGAAGAGCCACCTGCCGTCAAGGATCAGGCCCAGATATTTCATCTGGGCCTGAACCGGTACGAGGACCGAATTGACCACACGATGGAGACGCCGGAGGATGGACCACGACGGAGCCCATGGAACAAAAGGGCCTCCGTCTTGTCTAGGGCCACCCGTAAACCCAGCGCCTCAATACGCCCGACCACCAGAGAGACTCCCGTGGTGGCTAGGCGCGCCACCTTTTGAAAGTTCGCTCCCCGGGCCGTGATCAGTGTGTCATCGACGTAACAAATTACGCCCAGCCCGAGGGGGAGGTGACCTCGTAGGGCCCAGTCGTATCCCATATTCCACAGGAGTGGTCCGAGGACAGACCCCTGTGGAACACCGCACGACATGAGCCGCCGCCTCAGAACACCGTCTCGGTCCTCGTACATGACGGTACGCTCCTTAAGATAGTCTGCCACAAGCCGCCTCAGGTACTCTGGTACTCCATGGTAGCGGAGCGCTTCCCTGATGCAGCTAAATGGCAGACTATTAAATGCGTTGGCGATGTCCAACGACACCGCCAACAGCACGCCGCCACAGCTCACCGCCTCTTCGGTAACGGCCCTCAGACGTAATACAGTGTTCGAACGCCCCGCTCGAACACTTCGTAGGCCTGGCGATCTTGACACCATCTGTGGCTCCCAATATTCCCCGCAACTTCTCGGCAAATTTGTTTGCTGTCTCTGCACCTTCAGTCCCAGGGAACTCAAGTACACGAGCTCCCGTCTGGGCAAGGCGCAATCTAACACCTACCGTCCCGAAATCTTGTGTCAGACTGTCCCTTGCCTTTTTAAAGACGGCCGCGTAGGACAGTCCACCGTTAACCGCCTCTGGTGACAACGTTACCACCACAGCCGCTGTCTTAGGGGTCTGCAGTCTCCGTGGCTTCTTCTTGGTGACCTCTGCTACCGAAGGTTGGAGTGTAGACCCTGCTTTCCTCGCAGCTTTTTTGCTTCGCTTTCGGGACTTCTTATTTCCCCCTGCCACTTGCCAACCGTCGTTCGTGGGAGCTGGATTAGAGTGAACAGTAGGTGTTGGAGTGGAAAGCGGGGGAAATGCCGTCCCCGTTCTGGCCAAGGTCTTAGGTGGTCTCGTCTCCGGCATAGCCTTTTTTACCGCTGCCTTGGCCGCTCGTGTGACCTTCGGTGCTGCCGCAGACCGGGACGCCGCTGCGGCATACGACACGCGGTCACCCGCAGCTGGAAGTGGAATCGACACTGCAGTTGTAGCTGGTTTATTTGCTGCGAGTGGCGGCCGAACTATGGGTGCCGGAGGTAACCTCGCCTCCAGGCCAGCGAGGCGCCCGTCCATCATACGCCACACTGCGTCAGTAATTTGACGTAGTTGGGTATCGGGGACACCACCAAAAGACGTAGAGGTGGTAGACTGCCGCGGAGCCGGGTTCTGTCGCTCAGTACAGTTCGCCTGCACCCGAAATTGGGCAAATTGAGCATTAAGCTCTGCCACTTGTTCTGTCAATCGGTCGTTAGCCGCCTGGAGGCGAGCCACGTCCCCAATTATGGTCTCAACGACCCCAGCGATAGCGGAAGAAGAATCCTTCAGAGCTCCTACAAAGGAACTCTTTAGATTTCTAGATTTGGTGGCCACTTTCTGAATTATGGCCACCGCTAAGTTTGCTCTCTCCTGTAAAGACGCTGGTGTTTGGGTGGCAGAATCTTTATCCACCGGCTCACGGATCCTCTGCAAGAGATCCGCAATCTCCTCTTCCGCTAAGCTCTCGCCCTCCGCTCTGACCCGCCTGTAGGCTTCTGCCTTCGAGAAGACAGAACCTGAAGGGGTAGTAATGGTCGTGCGTGACCTGCCTCTGCGATTGCTCCCAATTTTAGGAGGTAGCATCTCTTGGGACATGTCACTCTCCCCGTCCCTGGAACGTCTGCGCTTTCTGCTATCGCAGATTTCTACCTCTGTGGACTCCAGCACGCCCATGGTCATGCTTGAGTTACCACCGTCTGATGGATGGGCAGACCTGGAACGTAATCGTTCCGATGTTCTTCTTTGGTTCCCAGAATCCAAACTGACTTCTGGGAGCCCCACCGTGATAGGAGTACCAAGTACTTGTACATCCTCGTTAGACGAGGAATCATTCGTAGTACCAGGTTTCTCTGTCCTACTTCTCTCCTTCTTTAAATTTTTGTTGTTGGTAATAAAGGTTTCCATATTTAGACCCACGAGTGGGGGAGAACTAAAAGTCAACCCGGGCAGAGATCCCCCAATACCCGGGCAAGCGTAAATTTGTGCCTAACTGAGGGGTCCGCAGGTGCCTCAGCTGGGAGTGTGCTTACGACTGAACTACCCATCAGCCATGCATCCCCTGGCCACACACCAGAACACGGGATTCGGGGTAATTTTTTATAGAGGTTTTCTTCCTCGCAGTCCGGGCGGCAAAGCCAAGACCCTCGCTCACGAGTAGCGTCGTGAGACATAACCACGACACTCCTCGTGAGATTACGATATGACGACGGTGGCAAAAGGACTAAATCTCCCAATGCCTTCTCGGCGGCAGTGTGAGACACACCGAGCCCGTTCTCCTTTCTCCACCACTGATAGTGGAGAAACTCCGACCCTTGAAAGGGTCCCCTCCTTGATTTTTTAATGAGGTTTTCCTCCTCATTGCTCCGAAGAGCGAAGGGCCAACAGAGGAAACGGCAGTTATACCCCCTCTGTTGGACCACACCTCAATCAAATGGCCGAAGAAGTAAGGCCTTCTCTTCATGCTAGAATATTAGCCGTTGGCGGTGATGCCAACGTTACCAGGGTACACCACGTGGAGGTTTTCTAGCCCAGCACCCCTTATAGATCGATCCTAATACAACGTAGCTCGACCGATCTCGAGAACTGAGTCGGGCAAGACTTTGTTGGTACAACAAGTTGCTATTTAAGGGCAAATTGTTGGAGTACGATCCTTAGAGTTACATAAAACTCATAACTAAATAATTAAGGGTCAGTGTTTTTTTATAATAGTAAAGTAAATCTGTATAACTTAGATATAAATATAAGCGAAGACCTTTTATCGTCTTCTGTTCTATGTGACACATTTTGTTGCCCTTGTTACAGCTGACATTAAAAATAAAGAAGTTTTCAATTGGAATGATTTTTTATTGTTTGTGTGAACGACTGAATGATTGTTCAATGGCAACTAAGACCCTTTTAATTCTTTTTCATTTTTATTTAATTGTTTGTACAGAACTAAAAAAATGAACAAAATGAACATTGTAAAAATAACTGAATATCTCCGGTAACCTACCTTTTGGTTTACATTTATCATACTCACTTTGCTTTACTATACCTTAACCGTAATATAATCAAAAAATGGAAAACGTTTCATGGAATATATTAATGACTTGTACCAAACATGTTTATTATATATCCATTCGTGTATTTACACATTTATGTTGCGCGGTCAACGAAAAGGGTTTTACGGAGAAATTACCGACGCGGAAAACGTTATATTGCAATAATCCGATAATTGTAACATAAGTCGAGTTCCAGTATAACTACATAAAAAATAATAAAGGAAATATTTGAATCAATAAGAAAAACTCTACTTCTAGCAAGATGTTACAAAAACGGTGAGCAATTAAATAAAAAACATTGGGGGAGAATTATAAACGAGGTCGTTTCTAGACCTCGTTTATAATTCTCTAGATCACCGAGCAATGAAAGAGAAAATTTATCTGTTAAATTGCTTTTTCATTATTGTAATTCCGAAGCCAGATTAAAGCAATCATATAAATCGTAATGTAGATAAAAATTATCTTAATTTCTAATATCACGGTCAAATATATACTTTAGATTACATAAAGAGTAATAAGGTAAGACGATTCAAATTTCTGAGTTTATTTACGAATACGATTTACGATTTTCGAAGCCAGTTCAAAACAATCATATAAATCGTAATTTAGATAAAAATATCTTAATCTTCAATGTAATGGTCAGATATAGGTACACTTTAGATTACATAAAGAGGTACAAGGTAAGAAGACTCGGATTTTCGAGCTACTTCAAATACTCCTCAATCCCTCTTTATTGGGTATTTCCCTTTCCTAACATTATGTACGAATCTAATTTTATTTTCCTCTTATTATACTACCGATTTGTCTTTCTAATTTGCGACCTTGAAACTTATTAAGTTAATGGTAATAAAATTATGGTCGTTCAAATATATGAGTTTAACACGCTTCTGTTTTAAACATGTGGTAGACTTTCATAAACGTGAAGTTATGTAGAGAGGGCCACGAATTAGTTAACTTTGAAAAAATCGTATAAAAAAACTATTTGAAGCTAAGTAATTTCTAATTTATTTTTTAAAAATTATGTCGTCTAACTGACCAACGTTTTGATGTTTGCACTCTTCTAAGAGCATCGAAATTTTCGAATACTCGTCGGCAAAGAGACTGCTAAGATCGCCGGCATATTTTCGCTAATTTTTTCTTTTAGTTGACGTAGTGTAATTGGTTTATTGATGTAGATACGATTCTTCAAATAACCCCATACAAAGGAATATGCTGGGGATGGATCTGGACTTTTGTGTGGCCGTGGAATGTCGCCTTGTCTGGAAATCGGCTTTTCCGGAAACGTGTCTTTGACCACCGGCAGGGACTCATTAGATGTGGGACAAGTGGCTGCATCTTATTGAAACAATGTGTTACAATTGTAGCCAGCAAATTTCAATAGCATCGGTCTCAAGAACTCCCGTAACATTTTCACGTATTCAGCAAAATTAACAGTAACTGAACGTCCGCGAGATACTTCGAAAATGTAGAGCCCAATGATTCCTTACCTTGGGAGAATGAAGTGGCCTGTCGAGTTTAGCTTTAAAACTTTCACTGCTCTAATACCTGAAATTCTATTTGTTTACATGTCCGTTGACGTGAAAATTGACTTCGTCAGAAAATAAGACGTTGTCAAAATTACTGAATCGGCTTGCGCAAATTTAAAACATTAGGTTGTAGTTCCTGCACTATCTAGAACTTATATAGAAGCAATTTCAAAATACAGCGTAATGATGTACAGGATTACCCTAATTCAGCCGAATGTTTGCGCGTCAATAAATCTGGATTACGTCGAACAGATGCGATAACTTGCTGTACGTCCTCTTCGGTCTGAGAAGTCCGTGGGCCTCCAGTTTGCTTCACATTTAGCGTAGATCTTGTCTCTTCGAATTTCTGCACCTATTTCTTTATTAAAGGAGCACTCGAACACTGATGTAAGTCGTGTAAATCGTATTCAACGCGAAATAAACGTCTCACAGTAATAAGTGAACTGTTGTTTAAATAAAATTGTTTCACACAGTACTCGCACTGCGGCCTCGTAAAGCGATCCATCGTGACAAAATATTCGAGAAACTAGCTAGTAGTCAAACTCTCCCTGCGCCCCGCGCGGCATTTGTTTGCGCGGTATGTTAGATTCAAATGTTAACAAATTCTTGAACCACTCTGTATATGTAACGAATAATATATTATAATGTCAATTTACTAAGAAGAGATTCCTTTGTCACGTGTGGTGCGTATAAAAGATTAAAAATTACGTTTTTCTTTCATTTTATAATACAGGGACACATGATTAGACGAATCATCTGGCAACAATGCTATTATTACAGTAACTTAATTTAAATCTACAAAAAATGCAATTATATTATGTAGAAACGTAAAGCAAAAGCAAATTGTACTTTTTGCCACGAGAATTAAATTACTGTAACAATAACATTGTTTGCAGGTGATTCGTCTAATCTGATCGTGCTTTAATCTAAAGAACTTTCAACTATACCCCAATATATTTTCAATATTTTATGTGGTAAGCAATGGGTGTTTTGCCTTTAAAAAAACTATTTATTCAAGCTTGATTTACATTTACAAACCACCTCTACAAACAAAACAAGTACTACTGTTATTAATATTTCTTAAATGCAAATAAAAATCAAAAGTTAATCAGAAGACAGCATGAATACAAAAACGCAATAACATCTTGAAACACCACTTTAAGCGTTGCAATTCGTTTTACGACTGCTATAGAGTAAAGAAAATTTATTACACCGAGCCAATGGCTAGTCTTAAACAACGAACGTGCAACTTCATGACGAATGGTCCAGACAATAGTACCAATCTAACATGGTGGACGTAAAACACTCAAGTAAATAAAAAAACAATACTTTTTTATTACATGAATAGATACAATTTTATATGACAAGGTTTCACAGTATTACTAGCGTCTTTATTGGACGTTTTTCTTTATAAGGGACGTAATGTTCAGGTCAGACAAGTCTTCTAATTAAGTAACCTCTAGGGATAACAAATGAACAAAGAAAAGACATGAGTATAGTGGCCGCATACTAAATGTGGCGTATTTTTGTAGATGTGTTTGTAGTCATGTGTTAACTTTTACATATACATATTAATATCAATAATCTATATCTTGTAATTTTTATATGTATAATAACAGATAAACATATTTAGCGCATGAAAACGCATCACATTTGGAATATTTTATGTTTAAATGGAATAAAGTTTCTGTGTTTTTTACTGAAAGTGAAATTTTTTAATTATATGTACTTTAAAGTGAAAAATTTTGTGAAAATGACAATTTTTACTAAAGTGAACGATCTGAAACAAGTACTAGGATGACATAAATCGTAACAGTTCTACAGCTCATGGAGATGTAGTCATATCACCCTAACCACACCACTTCTATTATTCACGCATAGCCTCCTTTCAGCTGTAGGCTGCTGTAGAATAGTGAAGGCCGTGAAGTTATCAAAAACAATATTTTAATACTAAGTAAGTACACAAAGTCCTCCGCGACACAGGATTTATTCCTAGTGCGGGAGTTGTCTTTTATGAAAGAAAAGAAAGAAATTTCTAATATAATATCCCTACTTATTTACTACTTCTTTATTTAAATAAATTACAAAGAACACAACTAATGTACATTGTCAAAAGTAAGTCAAAACGAATCTCGAAAAATCATGAATACAAATCAAGCCCAAAACTAAGCAAATATTTTCTGCTTTCTATCATCATAATTATCATCATTTTCTATCCTATTCTTCGCTATTTTAAATATTAAGAACAAATAAATGTAGCTTCTCGGTAACGTTTCCAAAGTATTCTTATTCCGCAAAAGTGTAATGTTACATTTATGTTAAATATCAGTCGATTTGGATATACTCGTACGAAGACATATTGTTTGATTCTTAATTATTAATGTAGCATTGTTCTCACTTTACATGCAGTACATACAAACATTTCTGTGTACTGATGGATTAGGGATACAGAGTGTCACCAACTCTACTTATCCCATGGGTGTCGTAAGAGGTGGCTTATGGACAAACTACACAGTACAACATCGCTGTTAGAAAGGGAAAACTTAAAAAAATTCCGTCTAGATAGTGTGGTATAGTAGGTCAAAAACTCCTTGCTGAGGAGATGTTTGTGTCGAGCAGTAGACTATTAAATACTGATGATGATTGCCACTTTACCACATATCTTGAATACGTCTGTTACGTATTTATCATTGAAACTACGTCATAACTATGAGTTACATAATATCGTAGATATTTTCATTTTAAAACGCACTAAAGATCTGCCAGCTTTACTTGGCAATGTTAATATACAAATGAATTATAATAAAACATCAATTAATTTACTAAATACGACGGATCACACTTTATTAGCAAAAAGGATTATCGTTCAGCGCACCGGCTTACACGGTAGCCTTTATCCAACCCACCCACTATACACGAACTTACAATTTATCCACCAGACTTGATTATGAAACTACTAATTTAATTACTCTACCACCATTATAGTAATTGGTTTTACTTCAACTGTAGTTATAATAATGCCATTGGGAACTCCACTGCGTCAGCAGCCAAATTCTATCCACATTTGCTATTGCGCGCACTATGCTAATATGAAATGAAATTTAATCTAGTAATGCGCCTCATGAGACTAAAAGTATACAAAGTTTTAAATTGAATATGCAAATTGATAATTGTTTCAGAACGCGCTACATTACTTCTTGATTAAATTCTAACTTTGTATCGAACATTAGGCGATTAGGAGAGACAAGACAAAGACGATCGATTGATAAGGTTTACCATTTATCATAAGGTTTAACACTTTTAAAGAGTAAAATCTTGTAACAAAAGTAAAGAAAGAGTAAAAGAAGTAAGGAAACATAATTCATATTCATCATTTCTTCTGACATCATTGACAACTAAAAATAGCGTATTAAAGAGAACTCCTAAAAAACACATATTCCAGGTATTGTCAAAGTTTTTGACTGTAGATATTATTCGCAATACAATTCGGATGACGGGCTTATTATCCTACTGGCTAGTGAGTCTAACTACCAAGATAGAGGCTGTGTATTTGATACCGACCCAGGACAAATAATTGTCTAATGACCACGATCATCACTGTTCCATTTCGAGGTGTAATTTATCTATATTACATCTGCATGTATTTAGAAATATATAAATATATTTATCAGCAGTCTACCTAGTATAACACTGGTCTCATTTGAGAAAGATTTGAGACGATGAATGTGAGATGTAGTTAGTAGGTTATTATTATTTCCCTCATTACAGTCGTCACCACCTTAATTAAGTCAAACATTGTGTTTAATGCTCTCTATCATCAGTGTACAAATACTTTGTAATTATAAAGTACAAAAAACATGTATAAAAAACTTAAATTATAAGGTAACATGACTCTTTAGGCCAAAGCCCACGCCCAAATTAATTACGTCCCTACCTATTACACGAAAGTAAAACCTCACTCAAATCAATTAAGTTGAACTTGTAACACAAATCGCTCTTAATAATAGACATAGAATAATTTACCGTTTTAATTTCCTCGAAGACCCTTGTTCAGGGACAAGGTGCCAAGCCCTCAGATTGGCCTCTGTCCCTTTTAAATAATTAATGCTATTTAAGAAAATGATATATTAAGCCAAAACCTCTTTACCTTGTCCAACAGTGGTCTGTTAAAGGCTGTTTATGATGTAACACGATTACACGAATGATACTTTCGCGCTGTTATTACAATAATTTGATAATTTAAGAAATAATTTTTGAGTATTGATAGTATTAAAAAAATATCTGTTCTATTATTTTGATGTTGTTTTTTGTTTTTTTATACGTTTTGTGGTAAAAATACATACGTAGTACATAGTATTAGTATAAAATGGGCATGCTAGGATGCACTTCATTCGCACCTTCTGATAAAAATGCTACTTCGTTCAAGATGTTCTGCGAGTCAGACCAACATGACATTTATACTAGATTAAATGAAGGACGACTTTTACAATCCACGAGATTTCTAGAGCTGTAAGAGGGTAGGAGAAAGGAGGTTCACATGGATTTGATATCCTTGACTTGTGTGACAAATGAGAAACTGTTTTTATGATACGCCAATTCAGCCGTGGCAATCAAAAGGACAGTAAGTCAAATTTGTCCATTTTATTTTATTGCATGTCGTCATGTATGTACATACAACTTTATTCCTATTTAGTTTTCATACGTCTACGACAATAAAAAATACATAGACTTCTTAAATAAAAAGCAGTTAAAATTGTAAAAAAAATCATATCATGTCTACTGACCACTCGATTACCACCGAAAAATTATTCTTTTAAACATTTTTAAAATTTGTTTGTCACTCACTCAGTTACTCACTTTTTTTTCAATCACTTACTAAATAATAAAAATAGCCTTGCTACATCATTATCACCGTCAACAGCCTTTGATAATCCACTACTCGATATAGACCTATCTTTAGGACGGAGGTTTTAGCCAACTAGACTTGCTTAACACCAGTTTTTTGTGAGACCATGGGATTAGTCCTGTGGAGCGGGTCTGTTGTCCAGAAGCCTTGCTCTGGCACATTAAACGTATTTTTCAGATTACCTAGAAAATTCTACTACAGTTCTTTGTCAATACTTGGGGTCATACAGCGTTAATATTGGGGTCAAGGTCGCAAATGTGAATAAAACAGTGGGGTGCTATCAGGTGGCCCTGTTACCTTGAGGAACTGCACCTAAAGTTTGCACGCGAAGGCGATGCGACTCGCTGATTATTATTGAACGCTGTATACCTTGTATTTAATGTTTGTAGTTTATCGCCCGTTACTCGGGTGATTTTATTTAGTCTTTAAATAGATTGTAGCACTATTTAGTTAATTAATATATGTATATGCATAAGTTTTTTGAAGGTTAAACATACTACAATCCGAGTAAATGATAAAAGTGTACATTTTTTTCGTTTTTACTTGACTAAGTTTGATGATGTACTCTTGATTTCGCCCACGGTGGCCAGTCTCAACGGAGACCAGTCACCTACACCGGATGTTATAATGCACAAATGTGTGTGTAAACACAGTGCACTCTCTGTTCCCTTACTCTCGCAATAAGATGGGACGGTTATCTGACACAACCGAGGAGAGATCAGGCGTAACCTGAGTTTAATGTTATTGTCAATCTCATGACAATTATTCCCCCAACATTATTTTAGCTTCAATATTAGCAACAGAAGATAGTGTAAAAAGTTCAATTTTTGTTTTAAGTTTACCTTTTATTTTAAAATTTACTTATTTCTTTTTTTTGTTTTTGTTTAATTGGCTCAGCCAGTGAGTCTTAATGATTATTTATTTTCTTATATCTTTTGTCTTAGAAAATACGTGAGCTCAAATTAGAGGTGGGAGTGCATTTAAACCTCATTTTGACTGATGTTGACCTACATACAATCAGAGCTGCAGGCTGCACGATTCCAAACTTTGTAATTCAAATCAAAGAGAAACTTTCAAACCTGACGTTCGACTTTTGTTATATCACAATACTGAAGATAGTGAAGACAAATCGCCTTTATTCGCCCCACTAATATTGTGATAAATGAACGAAGATACAAACCCATATATCTATCAGCTCTTATTCCTTTGAACATTAGTCATATTGGATAGTTTAGAAGATTATATAACTCGTATATTGATTGTTTATTTATAGTCAATTACATAAATTCTGTAATGCAATTTATATAATTTATTTACCACCATCGCTTTCTGATTATAAAAATAGTAATTGAGTGTGAGTGTGATGCCAGATATGTTCACATCTAGTGTCAAAAAAAGTAATGATAGCCGCGCTGTCTACCATTATCGTCATTATTTCTGTTTAAGTTAATTATTATATCAACGAAGTACCCCATAAAATAGTTTTCGTGTTCCTTTCGTTTCATTTATGACTGTATTGTACGAAATGTTGATAACTTTGTTAGTAATATGCTTAATAACATACTTTATGAGAAGTGGCTGCTTGGTTTGCCGAATAGCTGATACAGAAAACTTGTTAATACTTTTCTTACATACTTATATATTGTTTTCGGTAAAATATAATACTTCAGGAAAATCTTATAAGTTTCTTTCCAAAGTAAACCTCAGACTAGGGAACTTTGTTGTATAGGATCAATACAAAAAGCGGCCAAGTGCGTGTCGAGTCATGTTCAATGTAGGGTTTCGTATAAGTAGATTTTGTTAACTCTTGGTCTTGGGCGTCGCCATAGTTATTTTCAGTGGGATGCATGTACATCCATACACATAATTACCTAATATAAAGTATAGACTTGTACTTTACCTTTGAAATCGACTTATTTTATGAAAAAAGTTAAAAATATGTGTATTTTCTTTTCTGCCAGGGGCCTGCAAGTACACAACTTTACACTGCATAGTTTCGGTAACGTATAAGGCGATTCAGTTAGTTGACTATTAGCAATGACAGTTTTCTTTTGAATTCGTCATATATGCTACTACCGTTATTTTTTCTTAACTTCTATTATTTTTAAAAGACATCAGATGAAAATACGGCATTGATACATATAAAAATAACATCCCCCACTTTTAATGTACTAGAGATACCCGTAAAAAATATTTTTTATCACTTTCTTTACGTAATTAGTATGTATGTTCATGTGAAATTACAGATTTCTAGTATTAATACCTATGGTCTATGAGATATAGTGTGAACAGGTGGATGGATTTGAAAAAACTATAAAGGTTCTGTATTTGCCATTTTGGTAACGGAACCCTAAAAAGCACTCATAACGTGGCAAGTAAACACGTACTTAATTATAAGTATACTAACACGTTTTGCCGATACTCCCTTTTGTAATAAAAGGTATATTCTCTCTATACCTGACTAGTATTTATTATACATGAGAATTCAAATATTTTGAGAGTTACCAGAATAAACCAATAGTTGATATTTATTGAATGAAGTGGACACATAAGTCAACACAAAATACCAGTTTCTAGCGCATATATTTAATATACTTACGTCACATTTGTTTCAGATTGAAGACACAGTTAGTAGAAAAGGCGGGGGGACCTTTTTAGTTCCAATGAACGGTGGTATTTGGACCATGTGCGTCGCTTTAGATGGTATGCGAGTTTTAAATGTTTTTCATCAACTATCAATTGAAATTATCTTAATCTTTACATTAGCAATATTTTTCATGTCTCAGATACAAAATTATGTAAGAAAATTTAAAAGTAAAGTGTAATGTACCTTAGAGTGATGTACTTAACAGAAAAATCAATTTGGACAATATTTGGAGACTGAT
The DNA here is from genome assembly GCA_949316085.1 of Hypercompe scribonia. Classification (NCBI taxonomy): domain Eukaryota; kingdom Metazoa; phylum Arthropoda; class Insecta; order Lepidoptera; family Erebidae; genus Hypercompe; species Hypercompe scribonia. The sequence continues at coordinate 17,542,467 of OX438975.1, forward strand.
TATTTTTTGATAAAGTAATTTTTGATAAAAAGTGATCGACTTTTCCCTTTCTCGACTCATCATAAGACGGTTGCAAAGATTACACATTCTACAGAATTTAGATTCATTCCGAATAGATCATTTCAATAAAACAAATATACTGCTGCTGACAATATGTCACTAAATCGTAATACCAAATTAGACTTTATTTCCACAAGTTGTAAAGTATACTATTTAATACCTTCATTGATGTACTTTAGAATCGAAAGGATTTTTTTATTACTCTGATTAGACGGTTTGGAATACAGTTTCTTTCAAGTTTTTATTCATTTTGCAGTGTTCTCATGTAGAGTTTGCTCCTTTAGTCGGCTCTTAAGACACTCACAAGATGAATAGAAGTGGTGACTCTCCATATTCTTAGTTCATCACCACAGGGACGAATCTAATCTAGAACACTAATATAACTAAAATTTTCAGAGGAAGAAGTGTCCATACTGTCGAGAGCTGGATTCCCTTCACAACCTGTATGCACAAACTATTTAGCGAATAGCGACGGTGAAGAACCGCGAGCTGATTGGCAACATCGTAAGTTCTATATCACGTCATATCAACAGCCTTTAACAGTCCACTGCTGGACATAGAAAGTAAGTTTTGGCCTACTATACTAGGATGACCAGACGTGTTTGTGGTGCTCGTGTAGCGGGCAGGCGTTAGGAAAGGTCTGGATATCATATTAACAGCTGTTCCCGGTTCCGTTCTATCTCAGGCACAAAGTGGTACACCGTTTAAGTCAGTTCGATTTCGGCACACTGCCCTGTATTAAACTCCGGTGTGGTGATAGCCCGAAGGAGTTTCCACACGAAAAAAAAGGTTTGTTTCAAGTTTACCCGTCTCTTTGCAGTGATGATGTCCTGCGTATTTTGCTTCCTTAGTCGGCTTTTACAACCACTGTAAGATGAACAGGGGTGGTCGCGCTCCATATTCTTAACCCGTCACCACAATTATTTATTAACAATAAGCACTAAAAACTTAATAAAGCGTTTTTATAAGAATTAAATAGCATTGCCTTGAAAAGCTTTGCTTTGACATATTACTGTTACAGTGACATGAAGTGAGAAGCAAAAATGACACGAAAGACACCCTATGATATCTACTCATTGGTAATCGCGTGGGTAAACACATTGCAAAATTAAACCATCATAGCCAGGTCAATTTTAGGATGGGTGACCATTCTTAAACCATATCATAGTACACTTAAAGCCGACCTTAATTTTAATAAATAGACTCGGACATTAGTTATTATATTAATCAGTGATCAATCAAAGGTTTCCATGAAGGGAATGCTTGTATTAGTAAGACCGCTTTCTGTTCATTATTTGACCTTCACTGTACGCGTATCATATTTTTAGTCTAATAATGGCGCGTAAAAAACGAGTTGTCTATCTATCTAAATTAAAAGGTGATTTTCTGGGCATATTTTTAGTGAAGAATGCTAAGTCTAACTATTAATTGCAGGCTCAAATAACGAAAACTAAAAAACTGTTTATGTGTAATAATAATGTTGTACTCAATTTCCAAGGATTGCTGGAGAAAGCGTTTTGAAATACTTTTATATTCCGTAACGTTATCTTATCATTAAGAAACAATTTTCTGTAGCTATGGTTAGAACAAATGAGGTCTTTGTGTTTATAATTGTACCAATCAATTACCTTTCTTTTGGAGTCCCTAATTTTCGTTTAAGAGACAGCGATCTATGCCAGGTAAGTAATATCGTCAATTTAAAGGAGTTTAGTTGGTTCAAGGTTATTAAAGCAGCGTCTTGTTAAGTTTATGGCATTAACTTTAAAAAATATTTATCGTAATCTCTTAAGTAAGAAGTCTCTAGATAGCAGGACAGTTGTTATTCTAAAATAAAGATGACTTTTTAAGCTGAGAAGACTATTCTATTCTAAGTCTTTTAAAAAACTAGCATTTGACCGCCGTTTCGCATATTTATTTGTCGGTTATTCCGGTAAATAGTAACCTATATGTTATTCTGATGTATAGGCAGTATTACTGCAAAGTTTATGCTGTAGCAACTATATATTCTCACAAACTTTCATTTTTATAATATTAGAGGGAAGTAGGATTGGATTAACATGTTCTTTTTAACTTAAGACCCAAAAATATTAACATTTTCATTTGGTCTTAATACTGACTAGATTGGCACTGAGCAGTAAAATCGAATCCTAAAAAGCGAATTAGTTAGGGGACCGTATATATGTGTGTTGTATCAGTCTATCACTGTATTACCTTCGCAATTAAATGCTTGGATTCCTTTAGAATGAAGCATGATTCTTGTCCGTAAATTTGATTTCATTTGACCGCAAATCCGATGCTGAAACAACAATAATTCCAGAGAAATATAATACTTCCATGTTATTTCCAACGTTCTCCGAGAAAATAAACAAAGTAACCATAATAATCTTTACCGCGCTCAGTCTTATTACACTTATATCAAAGAAGTTACAACATTTAGGTGATACAATATTCATGAGTTATGAGTCAAGGTATGCATAAACAACACCATTTTCATCCGTCGGTAAATAAAACTCAGCAAGTCCCATTTGCTTTTACTCCAATTCATTTATCAAAAATGTTTAGGCCGAAGCAGTTTACAGAACGTAATGAAATTAATTCTCTCGTCGTTTTATAATCGCAGAATTAGTAATTTATCAATTATAAAATAAAATAAACTGTACAAATCTGGTTTATATTGTGTTATTAGTAACAGGCAGATATCACAAAGACCTGAGAAAGATCTGTGAGCTTTTGGCTCAGTAAAAATTAGATTAAACGTGGGATAACCAATCGTTCTCGGGCATACCTACTAGGTCGCTCGATCGAATTCTTTGCTTAGACCCCAAATGAATGAGCGAAGGTCCAAACTATGTTTGACCTTATTTAAAAAATGTGTAATAAAATAAAGTGAAACTGACTTATTTATAACCTACTAAATATCAAGTGTTTGACACTAAAACTAACAATACTAATTTGAAGCAAAATAAAAAATTATCAATACATATAAATAAAATTGAAGTGTCTGCCTGCGATTTAAAAAATGTGTTTTCTCAAGTGCCTATAGCTCTTTACACGATACTGAAACATATACTACCTTTTTTAAGACTTTTGTCTGTCTGTCTGTTTATTTGCTCGGGCTAATCTCATGAACCGTTGAACCAATTTTGGTTGGACTTTCAGTAAATTTTGCCATTAAAAAGAACCTACATCCTATTTATTTATTTATGTTTTTAATACAAGGTGTCCAGTAAGGGTATCGGGTTAGGGTAGGTATTGCGTACAAATAATTTTTGTTTCATTGAACTTACAAATACCCGATACCCTTTCTGGACACCTTGTACAAAAAAGAAAATAATTATAATTATATAAGTTTACCTCGTTTTTGTACTATTTTTCATGAATACTTGACTGTTATTGATCGTAGCGTGATGTTTTACAGCATTTTTCGATAAATGAGCAATTCAATAATAAAATATTTAGTAAAAATGGTGGAACCGTTCAGGTGTAATGCCGGGACCATAGGAAATGGGCGTCATTTTATATATATTGATAACAAAACAAAACACTTTTTATACATATACGAGTAAAAATATAAACGCAAAATATCTCCATTGAAGGAAAAAACACTCTTTACGCTCTGTTTTTAATGGGTCTTTTAACGGAACTCAGAACATTGACGCATTACATTAAAAAGATTTTTGTATTTCCATAAATTTAGATCATAATGTAAAAATATTTTCTTCTTTACAAGTAGGAACTCTCAGTGCACTTGTTCCTCGAATATTTGAGAAGTCGTACTTTAAATTCGTACCACATATGATCCAACCGCAACTCCAACATAATTTCCAGCTAGTAGGAAATGTATGCCTACTGAAAAGTGTTAGTAGATAGTTTAAAGCATACTTAAAAAGGATAACTTCCCTACCCTCAACAACATTGTATAAATATTAAAGTTCGGATCATATTTATTACTTTAGTTGGACGCTTGAATTTTGAACTTCGAAACTAACAAAATTTTGATGCAATATGAGGTTTTCTATGTTTATTTTCGAATTGCGAATTACTTGATTAATAATTTTCAATACCTTGTAGAGCCTAGTGTTAGGCTGCTGTGACCGTTGTCACAAGAAGAGTCATCGGTCAGCCAGGTCACGCTAATTATAAAATACAAACTGCATCCCAGGTATTACCCCTGGTTATAATTGTACCTTGCTTATCTTACGGTAAAATTACAATTTTTAAGGTTAAAATTAACCAAGATGCTATTCCAGATTATAATCTATCTCTGTACCAAATTTGATCCTCAGAAACCTTTCGCTTTTATAAAAACTACTTGTATAAGTGTAAATCTCCGTGTGGTGACGAATAGTGAATACGGAGTTTCAGCACCCCTATTCACCCCGTGGGTATCATAAAAGGTGACTAAGGAAGCACATTACGCAGGAAAGTATCGTACAGAGACAAGGAAAACTTGTTACAAAGAGCCTGCCAAAGTGACTCTACTCTGCCTGATGGAAAGCATGAATAGAATCCAAGAGTTGTGGTCACCATACTCATTGCGAATGCAGACAATGCAATATGGCGACACACACTATGGTGCCCTAGTAAGATGCTTCTTGAGGCCCCGCTTGGGGACGTAAAAGGCATGACAGTCATCGTAGCATTGTAAGACTTACACACTTACCACGACAACTGTCACACCTGCATCAATGGGCCTCTGTTCACGCACTTACTAACGAAACACGACAGCATGGACGCTGTCGCTTTAGGTTGATTTTCTGTGGGAGGGTAGTACTACCCCGGCCAAGCCCGCCCGTTAGTGCTGAAATCAGCGTGGCTCTACTACCTATCTCTAGAGGTCAACTGTTAAAAGCTGTTAATGTTAATGTAATATATAAATTACAGTTTCACGCTCATAATTATGCACTTTAGGTACATAGGCGGACTTAATGCCTAAGGCATTCTCTACCAATCAACCTTTGGGTGATGCAGCGAAAATAGGAAGTAGGTCTATTCCAGGTGACCGGATTCACACACTGACCTGTATTTAAAGATTACTATAAAGAAACCGAACGTAATTTTGATTTAATGAATTCTAAGTAACACGAATAACTTACAGTACTTACTTAACGAGTAAAGGTTCGCCTTTACTTGCACACGCATCGAGGAACGATGATTGTACAAAATTAAAAAAATTATAAATTCACTTTTTAATTGAACAAATAATAATAGGAAACAATTTTTGAACCAACTATCATTCAAGGTTCATAAACAAAACGAAACGAGCATCTAATTAATTAGAGCGGAGTAATAATTATTTGTTTTTTAATTAGGTAAAAAACAACTGCTATACTACTATTGCAAAATCTCTTTATTAGGCCGAATTTAATAATATAAGTCTTCCAAAGTTCTTCAAGGAATGTTTTTCCTTTAGGTATGCAGAATCTATCCATATCATGCGCTCTCGTCTGCTTGATAGTGCTGGGAAGTGCGGCGTTGGTCGGCGCTTTCGGTATCTGCAAACACCAAATAAGCGCTGTGCTCATTACTGGCGTTATGTACCTTTTAGCTGGTGAGTACCACAAATTACATGTTTGCAATCTCAAATGTATTTTGAGTAAAGACCAATAGAGTTCCTCAATCGAGATGCTCTATTGGTCTTTATTTATTATTGTCGCAAAATTTATTATAACATATGTTAAAAGAAAATTGTTTTTTAGTTTATTGCGTAGAGTTACGAACATTACTCTCTATTACAAATAATATCATCATCAGAACGCGGATGATTAGCTCAAATTGAGATATATCCTTTTTAAATATTAAATATCAAAGTTTAGAAAGTTTTTATTTCAGTTTCAAAATACTTGTATTACTAACATTTATTTTCTTTACAGGGCTGTTTGCAATGTTTACTCTAATGATAATACACTTTAAGCGTGTTCAACGCGTCTCTGCTCGCGGCAGTTCACACATAGACGGCACAGACGACGGAGTGGTGGGCCCACGCGGCCCCGCCATGACTCTCCTCTCAGCGAGAGAGTTCTCCACCTCGTGGTCTCTTGAACTCGGCTGGGGAGGCGTGGCCCTCGCAACAACCACGTCCCTTCTTTGGATATTACTGTCTAAAATAATGAGATACAATCCCATATCTGCCATGCTGTTATAAATTTGCGCTGAGAATGATTGAAATTTTCCCTCAACATATGATTTAAATAAATTATAGTCAATTAAAAAAATATATTGGAAACAGGTTCGAACGAAAACGTAGCAAAGAAAGGGGCAACTTCAATTTGAAACATTCTACGTACTCGTAATTCAAGCATTTTAATAACAGTTCAGGGTTATTCATTTGCAACATAACGCTTTATAAAAAAAATGTACATATTTTTATCCTCGATCTCTTAAGAATCCGAAAAACGCTGTATAATTTTCTTTTATTGCAACGTTGTGCTTTGAATTTAAATAGGCTTTAGATAATCGCCGAGCTTGCTGCCGTCCATTGCTGTTATTGTTATTGTTACAACCTACTCTTTTATATTTAATTATATCTTTCAAATTTTCGAAGTCTATGGCTACTCCGCTTTTGAAATTTTCATTCAAAATATAGCCATTTTACTAAAATGCTTACATTGATAAAGATTGTAAAGTTTGATTATGAATAACAAAAATCTATGAAAATAATTGCCCTTATAAAAAAATAATATTCTAGAAGCTCTTTCTTTCGAATTTATTACCATTAAAACAGTGCGTTTACCGATAAAGTTTTAATTCGATCACTAGATATTTGCACTTTGTCTAAGTTTCTAGTAAGTTTCACTATCAAATGAAATATTAGATAATTAGATCAAGATTGTAATAGTTTTAATAGGGATTCAACTAGTTAAGAATATATAAAACTTAATACCACCGCTTGCACATAAACACACTGAACAGCGATTTTGGCGTACTTAACAAACATCACACGTATTATAGCTTAATGTATGTATTTGGTACCCATTCACAGTGATTAAATATTTAAACTTGCACGACCTTGATGCAATGCAGTATTTCTGGAGTATCAAAATTGACGGTAGCTTTTTTTTGGTAATAAGACAACACCCGCGTTAGGAATATTCCTGTGTCGCGATTGACTTTACAAAAATACATGAAAGGGACACAAAGACCAGTCAGACTCAGAACAACAATTTGTAGATCACACAAAGTGTTGTCCCAAGTAGGGTTGAACCCACGGCACTCAGTGCAGTAGAAAGCGGCGAGGCGACTTCTTAAACCACTACGCTATCCGTGCAGTCAAAGTTAGAAGGTAGGTAGTTGATTCTGAAATGTTGAGTATACAGTGGTACTTTAATTTTAAATCACTGAGGATTCACGCGTGTTAAAAAGAGGTTTCATTTAAGATTCACTGGTATATTATCTTATCATTCTGCAAAATAAGCACTTGACAAAATTCTCTCTATAGAACTTCTAATGTTATTGAAGTAGTCAGGCCTAGTCAATGTTTATAAATCTAAATGTTTCACTGTTCGTAGTTATAGCATATAAAACACATAAGATAATACAAAAAGTAAACAAGTTATTTATAATAGTTATTATTTATTGGATATTTAAAAAAGGATATATTATGGATGAAACATGGCAACACAAGTATTGTGAATTTATGTAATGTAATTAATGTGTAATTTTTGAGAATTATACTCCTTGGAACATGACCTAGTTTGTAAATATTCCAAAGGTTTTAATTTCAAGGATATGCTTCTGCTTCTTTTACTTTCGAATTTCGAACTCTAGGGGGACAGAGAGAAAGAATGCTGCTCTCTCGAAAACGAAATAACATTCTCAAAGACTGTTAAATGGTTGTACGGTTAAAAGTTTCGTTTTATGAAACTATTCACGCAACGTAAACGGTTCCCTTATTCATTTACTTGATACTCAAAACGGGTACTGCCTTGTGAAAAGTCTAATTCGTGACTGACTCTTAATTGCATTGCTGTGTTTTTTCTCCTGCATGTTTTGTACCTCAAGAGAAAATAAACATTAAATGTTTATTCTATTATATGGGCAATATCCATAAATATTATATGTATTATATAATGTGGAATCTGTTTTTCAATTTAGTTAGCTGATAGTAGATTAAACTAATATGGTATTAACACATATTACCGATCGTTACAGTTGCGTTAGTTTTATTTTAAGCCAGTTATTGAACTTGAAATTTATAATTCCTTATTTAGACACGCACATTTTCTTTTCAATCGGTGTTTTGTCCTGTCAATCCTGTTCTATTTGGACTTTAAATACTTTTTTAGGACTTTCTCTCATGTTGTATGCTGATTTGTAAAGTGTAGTACACGTTATAACTCATTTACAAAGAAAAAAACGTCTGTGTGTTGTGTGTTAACACGAAAAATGTTTAAGCTCGTAACAAGTTATACTTCCTTGGTGTAACATGATAAACATCTTTGTAAAAAAAAATCTTATTCACATTATCCTATTTTTGTAGAGAAAACGACATTAATAATAGAAAAAAAAGGTATTTGATATATTAAAATAAAGTTTTATTATGACGCGTCATCTCGTTAAATAAATTTCGCGCCAAAAGAAGTAAAATTTGTCGTTAAAACTAAAATTTGCCTAGCTAATTTCGTGGTGTCTATTTTTCATGACGGTGTGCGCGCGAATCCTAAAAATTAATTCTTATCATTTTCCCTAACTAGCTAAAAGAAGTATAACTTAATTATGTAATATGTAGGTAATTATCTCATAATTTAAGGTTAAATTTACCATCATTGTAGTGTTTAATCCTATAATAATTATGTAAAATCTGGGCATTCAATGATTTGCCACAGTTTTGCTTTTCATAATTGTCCTAAAAAATTTGATGTCATATCACATAATTGTCCTATGATTTGCAAGAGCGTGAAACATGGAGCGCACTTTGTTCTTTCTTTTTTACCTACGAGTTATAAAACCATTGAAATCCCGTAGGGGTTTGGTTCTACTATGCTATTTTGCCCTCGTAGTAAAAATGGATCAAATCACAGTGTGTTTAACCTTTTACATGGGCTGTTCGAAAAAGTTTACTTTCGATTTTTTTAGTCTAAATTTAATTAGTTACGAATATTGTAAATATTGAAAAACGGATTAAACAAACAATATTAAAAGCGAATTATTTGCTTTATATAATTGATCCCACCGCCTAATTAGTTATATTTGACATAAAGATATGAAATATTTAAAATTAAAACATAAATTCGAATAATTTTGGGATATTATGAAAAGGGTATTTTATCTCAAAAATTTTCAATTGAAATTTATCTCACTTTTTATCAAAGACACGCTTTCTTTTTGCGCAGTCGAAATGTTTACACTTTTGAATTTGTAAAATGTTGCAAAAGAAAGCAGTGTGCTTTAATTTAAGTATCTAAACGGTTAAAAATTGTAATCTCTCTAAGCAAGTCTTGCGTTTTATGTGTAAGCAACACAGTTGCAAATATAATTAAGTATATTAAAACTAAGCTTAAAGCACATTTTGTAAAAAGCATCATACTTAATATTAGGTTGTTCATTTCAAATGAATGTTATTCGTTCAGTGTTTTGTTAATTGTCCTTTTATACTTTGAAGTCATGAAGCAATATATTTATTTTGTTTACAATTTGTAGTTTGATTGTCCCTTAAACCTCTCCAATGCTCATTACACAAGGTCTACTTCTCGAAATACTTAATCATTATAGTTTTAAACTCTAATAGCTACTTCACGCCAATCGAAACTGCATATTTTTCTAGACTCTCAAGCCAAAGTTGTACCTCTCTCTCTTGCACGTCTTAACTTACGTGCCCTTCAAGGTACGAAAGTTAAGACAGCAACTTCCAAACTCCAGGCTATTTCGTAAGAATTTCTGTAATCAGAAAAACTCAATAACACTTTTCAGTTCGACCTGGGTATCGAACCCAAGACCTCTTGATTGACAGTTGTTTATGCTAACCGCTATATCAACATCGTCACTATAGTCTAATTAGCTCTATGTCTATTCAGAATCGGATGTGGATGAGTTGAGAATCTCAACCAATCCACCACATCAATGACGACGTCTGGATGTAGGTAAGTGTTTATGTAATTACTTTAGAAGAAACTAACATCACTTATCTCCTTACATTTTGGTTTCTCTGATACAAATAGATGTGCCAGATGTGATCTCATGGTATACCTATTTATAGATTACTAACAAAAGTGCCTATCAAACAGTGGTTTTATTTAAATACTTGAGTGTGCACAACTCTGTATAAAAGTTCGCGTGGTGACGGATTAAGAAAACAGTGTCACAACCCTTACTCATCCCATTGGTTTCGTAAGAGGCGACCAAGGGAGCGAACTATACAAGATAACATCATTGGCAAAGGAAAACTTGAAACAAAGTCTTTACCAACCCTTTTACAGGAATATCCTTTTACACGATAACGTATAGATTTCTAAACTGATTTTCCTCATATGTAATTACCGAAAAATAAACAACTTAGCGATAAACTTACCTCTTTTTTTCGGAGACTGGCAACCCTTATCACAAAACATTACTAAAGACAATAGTGACTAGTACGTAAATGACCTTCGAGAACGAACTCGTAAATTACCGACCTCAGTCGTAATGACTGTCATGATTTTATCAGTGAGACTGAACATATAAAATTACAGTATTTAGTAAGTCACAACTTGTACTATAGACATTCCATATAATGACGATCATTCCATGAATCGATTTACATATCAAGGCACGTATCTACGTAATTATACTATTTAAGTGACGAGGTCGAATGGTGAAATCGAAAAAAGGGCGACATATAGGTAGTAAGTAACAATTTTTCCTGATCCTCTTATAAAAGTTTTGAGTAAGAGACTTGAACGACAATAAAATTTATTATAAATTCTTTCTTTCTCAAGAGAAATGAAAATAGCGTAATATTAGAGAGTTGGTAACCACATACAGAGTAGATTCACGAGCTTTGTTGCTATTATTACTAAAAGTGTTTCAGTATAGTTCAATGCAAACTTTACCGGTCTGAAGTTAGTTGCGAAAATAGGTGTACGCAGGAATAGTAAGTCAAAAATAATTATATAAGTGAAAATAATTATTTTGTCGGATAAAGCCATAGACACTTTACGCCTTTAATTTCTTCACTATAATAATTTTAGCTGACTATACGCAGGCTCGAAAATTTATAAACAAGCATAAAGAACAAAAAAAATACTTGAATAATTTTGGATTTTCTTTTGTTTTTAATTTTACATGTTTATCAAAAAGCAAACTTTGCTATTCTCGTCAGTAAAGGAAAGCAGGTATATATGTGGCTTTAGTACCGCCTTACGTATCTCATAGTAGGGATTATTTTATATTTATTTGGGTGGTGAAATCATCTACAATAACATTTTAAAAACCCAAACTTTTAGAAGTTTGGTTGACTAGACACATAAAACAATAAAATAAAAAAAAATTTTCATTAACAATTTTATATTCTATAAAACATCTTAATCTATATTTACAATAAATACGTTTATTAGATGTACTTAAATAAGTACATCACTAATAACAGCCAACATTCTTATAATGTATTTAAATAGCTGTTGACAACTTTATACTTAACTGGTTCTGTTAGTTCAGTCTTTCCAATAGCATAATTACTATTTAACCACATACATTCTTTTGAACCATAACATATTACAAATTTCTGGTTTTTACTCAATTTAGAAACCGAAACCTGAAAATGAACGCTGAGGAATTAATTTTAAACAGATCCACGTCCTTCTTGCGTAAAACAGAAGACAAAAGAAAAAATTGTACGTCGGCAACCTTCTGCTCAGCTCTTTTCATATGCATTTTACTTAATCGTCCTTTAACAATTCGTCCTCTAAGTCGATATCTTCGGCCTTCCGTTTCCTAGGCCTCGGCCTCTTGCCTTGCAACATTTCTAGTTTTATCTTTTTGGACTGTTTCTTCTTTTCTTTTAAATTAAGTTTCCTTTTAGCCGCTTTTTCTGGATTGTGAACTTTCTCTTGAAGTAAGAGCTGTAATCAAAATATGCTCGTTATATAATATTATTTACTTTTAAACAACACGCAAAAAGTTTTGTTATAATGAATTTCGCACAGTATTTTGAGTAATACAAAATTAAAAATATTGGTATTAAAGTTTCCAAAGATATAATAATAAGTTTACAGAAAGCCGCCATTTTGAACGCATGTAGAATCGTTGGCAAATTCATGCAGTTACATGACAGCACTCCAACATAATGTATATCATATGCTGTATTTACTTGGCTTAGGCCCGTAACTAGGATAGAATCTCTCTAAAACGCTGAGATACTTAAAATTTTAATTTAAAATAATATTTCAGACACCTGACACACAACGCCAGGTAGAACCAAACTAAACCAGAGCGTATACTATGGGTATTAGACAACTGACATAAACATATATATATACATATTATACATAAAAAAAATCCAAATTCCGAAACAAATATTTGCAGATCATACAAATATTTGGTCCAAATGGAGATTCGAACCGGTGACCTCGAGCTCAGCTCAAGCTCAGTAGTCGCATATGCTACCACCGTTTGTAATATGAACAGATATGTTCAAACGTAAATTTAAAGAGTTACTACTTAAAAAAATCTACGACTTTGCTTAGTGAAAGAAAAGAAAAGATAGAAAACAGAGAAAGCAGTACCAACCTTCTTTCTCTCAGCCCTTTTGATATTCAACTTAGTCTGAGCTTCGGCGACAAGTTTACTATACTCGATATCTCCTATTTTCCTTCTCAACTTCTTCCCCAGACGTCCGGCGAGTTGCTTTGCCACGCTAGCGGGAGAGGCCGCGTCACCGGTTGACAGTTCTCGAACAATTGGAGGGAGAATGACGTCGATAACTCTGTTTATTTCTTCACTTTCTAGGGGACTGATAACATGTGTCCACATTGTAAATATTGATGTTCGCTGAAAAAAAATAAAAAATACTCTCATTTACGTTGTTAAAATCTCTTTTAGCCACTTCTTTCGTTGGCGAAATGAAATGGTTAATAATGTATTATTAAATTGGTATTCTAACCAATATATAATACACAATTATAATAATATATATATACACAATTATATGCAGTAGTAACTTCTCCCGCGTCTTCGTTCGCGTATATGTCGGTTATCGTGGTAAACACTAGCCTATGTGTAATTCTGATGTATAAGCTGTATTCGTGTAAAGTTTCATCTACATCTGTTCAGTAGTTTTTGTGTGAAAGGATGACAAACATGCGTACATACTTACAAACTTTTGTATTTATAATATTAGTAGGCAGTAGAATAAGGTTGTACTTACGATAGTCATAGAGCTAGGCGCCCTAGCAACTTCAACATTGATAGCTTTTCTCAATTTGAATAGGATCCAACGAATATTCATTTTACCACCACCTTCTGCTTCATTACTGTCAGTTTGTGACTTCTTGTCTAGTTTAAAACTTGACAGCGAATGCACAATTTTCAATATTAAGAATAATACTGCTGTCACCTGTAAATAATGTTATGCATAATTATTCGTCACTGTATTTATTATACTCTTTCGTATCTAATTTGTTTAAATGAGAAACAAATTGATAGCCCATAGACGAATCCCGGCGGATAGAACCACAAAATTAGGTTACACATTTAATACTTAAAATATTTTTGGAATAGGCTAGATGACACCTTAGTCAAATTAGTTACTTTTTATCATCTGTCAAATCGACAATTTTGAATGAAAAATATACTAAATACCAAATTGTGACGTCACTGTTTTAGACTACTCAATTGAACAATATATTTCACTGTATTTTTGATTGAAATACGTAATAATAATAAAAAGCTATGTTAATTGTATTTGCCGAGATGTTTCGCGATATTAGTTTTAATGAAGTGGACATCTAACCAATTATTACATTGATATGTAACGAAAATATATGAAAAAGGAAGTCAATAAATAAAAGCTTGTAAAAATGCTATTCTTACCTGTTCAACCATATCTTTAGAAGCACCTGTAGTATATTGTGCACACAAATCCAATACAAGACTTCTTATAGTTTCCTCTGTGTCGTCATAAATAAAGCCTCTTTCACACTCAACCTTTTTACTTATAACACCATCCAATTCTTCAATATCAATAGCTTGTAGCAAGTGTCCTAAAATCTTGGCAGCCTTTAACCTCACCCACGAATGAGGGTACGCTAACAACGCTTTACAATGCGTGCCTATCTCATCATAATCTTGAATATATAATTTGTTATTCAAACTAGATGCGCAATGTACAGTGATTTTATCGATTAAGTTTAATATTTGTATTAAACTGTGGTCTTTTTCATTCTGTTTTTCATCGTCAGTCTTATCGTCCGAATGATCTAGTTTAATTCTAACAAATCGTCCTTCGGTTATGTCGTTACTAAGTAGCAATATTTTACCGCTAACTAAAGACAGGACGTTGTTGAGACGATTCTTGAAATCATCCCCTTCTACGTTTACGAATCTTGCGCTTAGTTGAGCTGCCAGTTCGAAATGCACCGGCTGTTGGAAGAAAATTATTGACGTTAGAAATAATACTAATAAACAGAAATAGTTTTCTTTGTTATATGGAATGTAAGACTACAGTATCTTTTAATTTTAAATTCGTAGAAATCGTAGAAATGGGACTCAAATTAATTGCTTTTTTTCGATATAGAAGGACAAACGTGCAGACTGAACACCTGATGTAAATAACTACAGCCCATAGACGCAACTCAAGTATTATAAGAGTTCTGCCGTGCCTACCCCGAGGATCAGGAGTTGCCTTTAAACAATACATACTTGATTATCCTCGAAGAATGTGAGCACGAGATCGAAGAGTTTATTCCGTTCTTGCATTGGGAATCGTTTCAACATGGCTTCTATACATTGCGCGGCTGAGGCGCGACACTGCGGGTCGCTGTCGTTGAGCATGCACGCGCCCAACGACAGTAGGAGGTGCGAGCCGTGTTTCTTGAGTTGAGCCTGAAAATATTAGAACCATTAATAATGTAATGAGAAACAAACACACAGGTAAGCACGCATGCTCACAAGGACGCATATACGCACTCACGTTTGTACAGTTTTGGACTTTAAAAATATATATTAGTCATATACTATCAACTTTACAGATCACTGGTTCTGTGTGTGGGTATAATCTATAAAAGAATCTTGTGTAACAGTGTTTGATATGGAATTTTTCCGAAACTACTCAATGATTTTTATGAAATTATATATAAATATATACAAGCAATTTAGTAGCTAGTAAGGCTAAAAATACTTACAAACCTAAATTTACACCTTTCTACAACAAACCCTTATTTTTTAACCAAAATATACAGTAGAAATGATTATTATGGCAGAACAATGTTTGCCTAGTCAGCTAATCTACCTATATTATGTATGTATTTAAAAATATACAAGTATGTTTATCACAAGCCTTTTTGGTAAAGCATGGGCATTGAAATCAGATTTTCTCGTGTAAAGTGTGTAAAATTATTGTTATTAAAAAACTTACCACAAGCAGCTTATTGATTATCATCTCCAGGAACTTAAGCGAAGACTCCCGGCCATGTTGCAGCTCGTAATTAAGTTGTGATACAAAGAAGTCTATGTACTTCTCTAGACGTTTACCGGGTGAGTAATGTGTGAGATAGTTAACGAATATCACTCGCGCTTCCTCCCTGAAAATATTAATTATTGTAGTACAAACATATTTATAACGGTCAACACGATTATATAAAAGAAACATATATATATCGAAATTGTGATGTCACGAATGCATAGTGTTAACTACTAAAGGCCTAGTGTGAGTTTATATCACATTTCGCTTGAGACGGCAAGCGCATTAGGCTTTACGATTAGCAAAGATTTCAGTGCGGGCAAATCAACGTAAAACGTGGTCACCTTGACGATCGAATTGATGAGAAATAAACCCACACTAAGGCCTAGTCATAAGATATATCTATTATAATTGTCTAATTCAATGGTTAATAGCAGAATCTTTATTAATTTTACTCTGTATTTGCTGTCAAAAGCTGAAAATTCTCGCAAAATCAAGTAAATTTCACAGGCAATTCATTATTAGGTTTTTGTTCAGATAATTTAAAGGTACAAAATTGATTATTGTGTTATATAACCTCTGCCGACCCCTAACAAGATACACAAGTGTAAACAATGAAATACTCTTTGGCAAAGAGTTAAATTTACTCACCTCGACTTAGCCGACTCACTAAGTATACAAATCTTGGAAACTTTTTCCATGACTTCATGCAACTCATTTGACACAAGTCTGGCTTCTAATATCGCCTTCAATAGAGAAAATGAGTTAGACTGCTTCTCATCGTTCTGGCAATCTTCTTCAGCGTACAAAAGAAGGGTTTTGAGCTGATCTGCTTCTAAATTATAATATTTCACGTTCCGTATTAAGACTGTGACAGCCTGAAAGATAAATATTAAGAATTGAATGGATGTGTGGGGACATCACCCTACATAAATAATAGTTCAATAAGGAATGTAATCTAGATCGCGAAATAAATGTTTGTAAGGTAAATAATGAATATACAGGAAACCAGACATTGTGTAGAGTCTACACAATGTCTGGTTTCTACACTGTAGACATATCATTTGTCCTGTTTGGAGAAACATCCCTTTGGTGCTCAACCTGCCAGAAGCACAAATATCTCATTCTACCGTCAAATACTCAAAATTATATAATTGAAATAGGACTCGTCCGTTTTAGGAAATACTTTAACACGACAAAAATAATCTAAATGGATATAAGACATTCGATTTAGCAAAAACCTTCAGAACTAGTTTTTGTGACTTTATTATGAAAAGATAGATAATAAAAATATAAAATATATGTACATTGGAATTGTTGGACTGAAATAATTTTCAAGCCCTTTTAAACAGCTTAATTTTAGGCATTTAGATTATTTTTAATGACAATAATCGTTTTGTTTATCTTTTCTTTACCTGTTGCCTATTACCTAAATAGAAGTAGTATGTGTGCATGCATTGAATAATGAATGTGAAACTTACTTTAAAAGCATTTCTGACTAAATGATAATTATCATTCTGCTTGCTGATTTCAAACGTGGCATATTTGTGTAAAATTATGAATATCGTTTTAACAATGTCTTGGACCAATTCTTCAAGTTTAGGCGTGCTAACTCTAATAGTCCAAAGTGTAGTAATACACTTCATAGCAACAGTTGTCACTTTGACATGGTCGCTTTTTAATGCGTCGACTAGTAATGGCACCAATGGGTCAACAAACGCTCGGCAATCCATTCTTGATACTTTTTCTCTCTTGAGAATTACATACAGAATATTCAAACTAAACTCGACCAACACATGAGCGTTGGCTTTACCAGAAATTTTCACATGTCTAGCTTGAGATTCCTTGTTACGTTTCGGAGTCTCAGGTACAATGAAACAATCTGGTTTCGCCCTCAACATCTTCTCTTTTTGATCTTCCGTTATTTCTCTTGTAGGAGCTCCTAGTACAAACTCTGGTATACTCTCGGACGCAATCCCATGTAAGAATATGAACAAAGATTCTATATCAATGAATTTGTTCGTTACTAAACCACTTGTGATATGCATAAGCGCCTCCTGGACTTTCAATACGATTTTTTTCGAATGATGTTTTTGCAAAACCTCTTTAAAAGGGAGAATAAGATTTATAAGACAACTCTCTGTAATATTCTGAGATACAATCATGAGTGTCACGTAGCTCTTCTTGCTAGGTTTTGCTTCGGGTGTCTTGTAATGCAATTTATCTACTTCTTTTTCTTCTGATAGAGCTCCAAAAAGATCGTTAGTACAGACATCTAATATGTAATGTAAGCTATCGTTAAGTTCGCCAGATTTGAAATTTGTCTTCAAAGCGTCTAGAACACTATGAATAGTAGCTACTAACACGTGGACTTGGAATCCTCTAGTTAGCAGCATAGTTAGATGCTCTAATAGAATGTCTAGGTATGAAGTACCAACTGTTATCATAATTTTCTTGACGATATCGCGCGCAGTCATCCTTACTTGTTTTAACGGAGATTTCAGGAAGGAGCATAATTTGATGATAATTCTAGAAAACCAAAATAAAAAAAATAAATTAATAATGTTATATGCAAACAAAATTGAAAACATAGTATCTAAGTGTGTGAGTTTGCACAATATCTAGTACACGACATTTAACATAAGGCAATATCAACAGCCTCTAATAGTCCACTGCTGGACATAGGTTTCTCGTTGAAAAGAAAGTTATGGCTAACAATGCCACGTTTTGCCAGACGGATTGGTACAGGATTTTTAGGGTAGTATAAAATAACGAAATTTGGAAGCCAACTTACCCAGGCAGCTGGTGCTTGAGGAGGTCTCCAGGTAACCTTTGCATCAGTTTCACGAGAGCTAAAGCTATAGGGACTCGCAACATATCCTGCTCTTGTCTATCAAACCCTGTGCGACGTCGGTTCACCTTATGTGATTCTTCATGTTCTGTCATTTTACCGATAGCACTGGAAAAATAACATATTTATTAGATTTTTGAAGTTACACTGTTTTTGGCGCGTATGTTACGAAAACACCGACACCGTGAAGTTAAGTATTCAACATTTTAGTTATTTTATTATAATATTAATTAGGTACAAACATTTTTTTAAGATATTTAAATAAAAGTTGTTTCACTAAATAATGCGTAATATAACATTTTCTTTCTATGTATTAAATACCTTTTTTTCTATTATTAGTGTCGTTTTCTTTACAAACATTTAGATAAAGCATGGGATAAACTTTTTAGATTTTTTTCTTGTTACGCCAAAGTATAACTTCTTACGTGTCTTTCCCATAATACAACTATTTTCAGACATAATATAGCTATAAAAATATAGTGATATGAAATATCAAATAAAAATAGGTGTAAGTTACACTCACCGATTTAACTGCGGTAATAAACCAGTTGTCAGCGATTTGATAATTCTCTTTGCCACTGAGGGTGACACATTTGTTACTCTTTCAAATGCTGGAACATTTGAAACTTCCTTACTTACTTCTTCATCAGCAACTTCATCATCTGCTGCTTGTAATTCAGTTTCTTCGTCCACTTCTAAATCCTCTTTTGGTTCTATTCCATTCTCTTTATCTCCATCAATATTTGTTACATTTAAATTTTCCTTATTCTCTGACTTAGAAACCATATCTTTACCGTTATGTATACTACTAGTTAAAGTTATAGGCAGATCTATGTTTTTAGCTTTAGAGAAATCGAAATGGAAAGCATCCATAATTCCAACTATAATACGGGTCAATTGCTTTTGGTGTTCTGAGGAGTGACGCATTTTATTCAAGTATAACTTCAGTATTACTTCATAATGATACCAGGGCAATAATCTGCAGCAAGTGGATACAACTTCTATACAAGCATCTATTAGTGTATTTTTATCTGTATATTTGTCATCACATATAAACACGGTTGCTAGAGGCAATATAAAGTTTGTTAATGTTCTTGGAGTAGGGCACTTTGTTACTTTTTTGAAGACTTTGGAAAACTTTAGTAGTGCTCTCACACGCCTGTGCATTTGCAGATGGCACATATTTTCAAAGAAATCTACTTCCACATCTTCCTTGTTAGTCAAATGTGCTAAATCTGATAGGACAACATCAGCATCAGGACACTCTCTAGTCAATTCACCAAGCAAAGCAATGCATTCGTTCCTCAAAATTTCGTTTTTTGTATCTCTTATACCAGTTGATATCAGTGACAGTACAGTATCTCTTATTAGGAATAGGCCATCGTTTGTTGACCTATATTTCATGAGCAGTTTTGGTAAAATTCTTTTCAAGCACAGTCCTGCACTGTCCCTCAAGCCGATGTCTTTTTCAGTACGAATGAAATAAAAGCTATTGTTGACAATTAATATTGCGAGATCTATATCAATCTCATCTTTCTCTAACAGCTGATAGATTTGCTTGTAAGCATCTATTCTTCTGTTAAAATCTGGTTGTTCGATCCACCGTTTATTAAAAGCGTTCATTTCTGTTATAACATTAGCCATTCTAGCAAGTACAACATTATTTTGCGGGGCGTTTTCAGCTATAGATGTAAGGAGTTTTATTAATAATTTTCTCACATCAACAAGGCTCACTTTATTGAACAGTACAGCTAAATGTTTAATGTACACTTGTGCATTAGAACTATGCCCCAATAGATTAATTATTGTGTTTACAGCATATTCCATATTTTCTTCTGCCATATTCATGCAAACTTTCTTCACCAGTATTGGCAGCAGCAAATTCAGTAACTCGTCACATAACTCAGGTGACGCAACTAGCTCTGTGATCCTTGAAAGTATCAATAAATCTCTTTTATTAACGTTATTAGATTTTGCAGAATTTGCCAAACGTCTCTTCATTACTTCCAAAATGCTTGGTATATGAGGTATCAAAATTTTGCTTCCGAAATTTATATTCTGTTCTGTATTTCCAACAGCTAAAATGTTAAACGATTCTATAGGCACAATATCTTTATCTTCTTCGTCTTCAGTTAACGTTAGAAGTTTTTCTGTCATGTCTAGTATCATATTGACTACTCCAGATGTCGTTTTTGGAGCCAACAACAATTTGAAGATCGCTGGTAGAGCACTTATTGATTCCTTGTCCGACTCAGTAACTAGTAGAACATAGTATCTAGGATTTTGACACCAAACATTCAAAAGTCTCAAAAGAGCTGTTGGACTATGAATTCCTTCAATATGTAACTTGGGCATTAATGGCCAAATGAGTGTTTCAAAAATGACATACAACTCATCTTTGCTCCAATTATATGTATTAAATTGTTCAAATAACTTCCGTAAAGTGCCCAAACACAGTGTCCGAAGGTTTTTCATAACTTTTACATATCCCACATGTACTCTATCCCCATTAGCTAATACAGCAGCAATCGTTGAACAAATTGCATAATATATATTAAAAAGTTTAGACAGTAATTTGTCTTTCATGTATCCGCCGAAATATTCTCGGACCACATCAAACAAATTCAACATACTATGTAATTTTCCAGGACTAGTAATAGATTTCAAATCGATTTCAGATATAATACTGTTCAAAATGTGGCGAGGTTGCATATCGAAGTATTGCTTGTGATATGTAAAAGCCATTTCAATAAACATTTGAATTTCGGGCTCAGTACAACCAGCCAGATATCTCATGACCAAAGATCTTCTTGTTTGTCCACCTCCCTTTTTATCCGCGGCGAGTTTTGTTGTCATTTTGCCGTACAGAATTCTTAGTATTATTGGCACTACATGCTCTCTATCATCTGCATGGATGTTTTCAGCGTCTTCGGTAATTTTAAACTGAGTCAGTTCATCTTTGAATTTCTTTTCATCTACTAAGTTACATAAATTATTTTTATAAGGCACAACACTTTTGTTTTTATAATTTAATACGCAATCTAATGCATATTTTTGAAGTCCTGGATTTTTGTGCTTTAAAAACTCCATATAAAGCTCCCAGAATACTGCTTCTTTGTGTAGTGCCCTTGGATTTTTAAACTGTGAGAGAACTTGCATTATGTTAATCAGTGTTTTGAATATAATTTTTCCTGACACAGTCTCTTTCGTTTTATCCATAGCTTCAATCATTTCTTCAATGTTTTCTACATTTTCTTCAGCATTTTCATCAACTTCCATTTTTTCAGTATGAGTCTCTAAGTCAACTTTTAGAGCATTCATATTATTATTTCTTCTGTATTCTTCTTCAATAAAATTTAAAAATAGGACAACAACGTCGCGATTTTTAGCTTCACATACTTGAATACAATTAGTCATAACTTTTAGGATCAAATTTCTATAGTTGTACAAATCAGGTCTTTCAGATATACTGTTGTAATCCGAGTATAAATCTTGAAGAACCTCCAAGTTTGTCTCAATTTCTTCATTGAAGTGAAACTGTTTGATATTTTTCTTGGTGTTCAAGAAAGATGATTGAAGAGCTTCATGGAATGTAGGCCAGAAGTCTTCAGCAGTAAGGGCATTGCCATAGCCTACTATAAATTCTGTAACTGGTTCCCAAAGTAGTTTAAAGTTTATATATAATACACCTAACATATAGTTTAAGGCGTAAAGATGGAAATCTGTGTCTTTAGCAAGTGTATATTGTGTACTGTTAAATGTCATTTTGTTTAACATATTTAACTGAGCTCTATATTCTTGAATTGAAGGTGAAATAGATTCAACTGAATAACAATAACTAAATATAGAGAATTTTTCAACAGAACCCCCAATTTCTACTGTCTTGTTCAATTCATCTACTTGTTCAAATAGCTTGTAGATGTGTGTAGTTAGAAGACGAATCTGAAATAATATTTAATAACAGGAATTAGTGTACTGTTCTATTGAAACTTAAGGCAATGATCATATCAGATTACTGGTCATTGCATGGACAAGTCCTGCCCATAAGATGCAGTTGGTTGTCAAAAAAAGCTATTTAAAAGAATAATAAATGCTAGTGACTAAAAAGCAATCAAAATGGTTTAAAGTTACACAGATAAATACAAATACAAAACATTAAATTTTGTGATATTTATGTAAAAAATTGAAATCACTCACCACATGGAAAGGTGATGTAATATTACTTCTTAAGTATGAATCGATCAGCGACAAATGTGGATAGGTCAACCCGTTCTCATGTTCATAGGCAGTCAAGTAAAGATCCAACACATGCAATGCACAAAGCAAGTTGGGATCTGTCGCACACGGCAACAGCACGGGTAAAAGCTGCTCTATATCACATATCTCCTTGAGTTTCTTACAACTGGATATATGTATTGCACTTTCCATAGCAACTGCTAACATGAAAAGCACCTTCCTAGCATTTTTTGATAAAGGTGTTGTATTAGAGTGAAACTTATTTTCTTTGGGTTGATTATCAAGATTGTAACTACTCAATAATTTTAACAACTCTGATATTAACTTGGATAAGTTTTTTATGCAATAATCGACATTTATTTTCTCAACATGAGGTAAAGCGAATAGCATGTTAGTGAGTTGAACTGGATTTTCAATGTGTTTTTCTATATCTTCAGAGAGTACACTATCAAAATGTTGCATGAAATTTGACAAATGTTTACCAAAATCTATAGGGTATTTCACCCACTCAAATAGGTTGATTCCATTCATAGATAAAGGTGATTTCTTCAGACATATTTTGGTAAGTGTGTTCGTAGTTTCGCTATCAAAATTTGATTGAATGACAAATTTAATAAACGGTGGCAAAATGTGCATATCAAACTGTGAGTAATCAATCACATTCTGAACAAAATTTATAAGAATATTGGGGAATGGTAAAGGCAGTAGTACTTTAACTATGATGCCGGCATGTTCTTGTGATAATACTACATTTGGTGACAGTAACAATATAGCTCCAATTTGTGCGCAGACTTGTAATACGGTTTCTGACGATTGCTCACAAATAACCTTGATTAATAACAGGACAAACTGAGGAGGATTTGTCAAGTACTTTCCTTTTTCATGTTCAATAACTTGACCTGCTAATCTTAAAACATATTCTAAGGCTTTACTTTCACTGTCGTCTTCCTTCAGAATATCTTCTATGAATGTTAAGACAGTGCTCCAAAATATGCCATATTCTTTATGTGATATACTATTTAAGCTGTCTTCAATTGTTTGAGTCAAAACCTTGAACAGTATTTCTTGATGTGCCTTGTTATTTTTTAAGCATTCTAGTAAAAGTGGAAGGAATGTTTCTATGCAGCTATGAAATTTACCGTTAACACCCCTTAATATTTCAAATATAAGGTGACCACAGCCTGTGATAGCCTGGAAAGTGAAAAAAAATATATTAATGGAATTCACCATGTTTTAGTTTAATAATTGAATAATTTAAAAAAACTTACATCATCATTGGTTTCCAAGTAATTGAGTATGAGTCCAAGAAACTTCTTTTTATCTCTGATGTCGCGGGCTACAAAAGCAAAGCTTTCAGCTGCAAAATTATTTATGTACTGTGGCTGTGTATCACTTAGCAAAGGTATAATTCTCTTCAGAACGGTTGCTATATCTTTCTTTAAATAAGGCTTCAAAACTTTAAACAAAAATGCTAGACACAGTAAGGTCCACTCTAAACGCTCAGCATCTTTTGTGCTTAGTAGTTTAATTAATACATCTAGAAATGTTGGGAAATGTGGATAGAAGTCTTCCCTTAAATCCTTTGCTACCGAGACAAGAATTCTGTAACAAGAAAATAAAATACATAAATAAAACATATTTTGTAAATGTCATCTTCATAAATCTTGAGTTTGTATCTGACATCTCCTTAATAGCTCTATAATTTATCAATTTAATCTCAGGCTTTATGAATGAAACACTTAATTGAGCCTAGCAAATGAACGCAAAATTCTTGTAATGGTAATAGTGAATAGAATAAACATCTGTGTTTTGCCAGCACTAGAAACTTTGGATTGCGGAATGAAACACTAGAACTTTTTCCAAGTGAGTGTATTTGAATGTCAATAGCAGAATGACCTAACCTTTATTTACGTAGACAATGAATAAGAGGTAAACAGGCTAACAAATTGCATAGGGTATAATCATTTTGATCCAAAAACGTGCTAAATGTTGCAGAATCTTCTTCTTAGATTCTTCTCTAGAATTTAAGGCAAGAAAGCAATAAAACCAAGAGGATATTACTTATTGAAATGAAGTGGGAAGTGTAAACACGGCTGGGCTAGACTCCTGTAACTATGTATTAGCTGGTGTGCTAGGAAGATTGAATTTGGATACTTACTCTAAGAGAGGCTGTAAACATAGTGGATCCTCTAGCTTCAAATATTTTTCTAATATTTCTATAACCTCTTCTTTCTTATGAAGCAACTGTGGCACTGTTATAATACCAAAAACTTCCTTTCTGAATTTTTTAAAATTTTCTGTCAAGTTAAGGACATGCCACTTCTGCAGCGCCACAAAGAAATGACTCTCATTCTCATCAGGTTGTTGTGTGTTTGCATGTTCAATATGATACAGAGCTGCATGGCGTATGTCAATTCCATTTATTCTCTCTGCAAAGGGTACAAACTAAAACAATACAAACATTTATTATTTTATACAAATCAAATAAACCTGTTAACAGTTTTGTAAAATCAGAGTATTTCAAATTATGCATATTATCTAAATATATATTTGTAATTTTATATACATTGAAGCCCTAGTTTTGTACTAACAAATAATATAGAGAATAAATAAATATTTTTGTTTTCCTTTCTTATGTATTCAAAATGTAATTAATATATTTATAAATGCAATATTCAGAATAATCTAAAAATTTAGAACAAACTATGTAAAATGAAAATGTGTATCATTACAGGTTTCTCTTAGCAGCTCTTAAGATTTGTGTCTAATTTTATATTAGGCTAAGGCTTTACCTTTAGGTTTATATATTTCCATGTTCCTAAAGGAACAACTATTCAAGCAAAATAACACTGCAGAATTAACAGACATGTTTCTGAAAACGCACTTAACCTTTGGCTTGTAAAAATAAAAGTAAAAAGAATATAACTTACTCTAAAAGTATTTGTAGTTTTATGTTTAATAGGTTTACTCTTCATCTTCACTACGTTAACCTCAAGGTTCTATAATTTCATTTAGAAAAACAACTATAAACTCTCCACGTGCCCGTCATGCCGCATTTGACTGCAATTAGACGTGATTTGAATATACATTAATGACATTGACAATTTAATGAAATGTTGCCATACTTGCTGAACATACTAGGGTTTTCTTTTCGAAATGTCATAATAGTGCTAGCACTGAAAGAGTGGAGGAAAACTCAAGTTGAAAATTAAATTAAAGGGAACATATGAGTAAACAAATTTAACGTATTTATTTACTAGTTATAAGGTTGTTTCATGAATTGGTCCAAAATGAAAGTGACACGAAGCTATTTTACAAGATATATCATACATGGACCACAATAGATTTCATCGAACTCCTTACCTATCAATAATAAAGTGAAATCGTTACTTTTATTTTACTTGTAGTTAATAACTTTATTCGTTGACTCACCGATGACTATCGATAATAATACAAATGATTTTTTTTTAAGTATTTCAAACAAAATAGGCTTTCTACTTTCAAATGTGGAAGGAGATATGTATATCAAACAAATATTGTAATAAAATTTTCCACTTTATATATGTAAATAGAAACATTTATTGTATTTTCGATAGGGTTAAACTTTCAGTGCATTCGATTTTACAAGCAATAATATTGTAATTAATATTATCGATACAATATTTATTTAATGAAACTGTCATTGAATTGATAATTTCAATTAAACTAAATAAAAGCGACTCATTTTCAAGGTCATGAAATTATTGATAAACCACGCTATCACGACATTTAATCAGTAGACCAAAAACAACTACAAATAAAGCTGTCAGTGTCGCATCTGACTATAAAAGGTATTTTGGTTTAATGTTTGTTATCAGTTTATCTCAAACAAAGTTGCTTTTACATGTATACTTACACTTGAATAATATAACAATTAACTAAATGCTTGCTAGGTTTGTGAATTCTTTGCCAACCGGCATATCACAACAACTTACGAAGCTTTACTTTCAAGGTAATTTATTTTGTTTTTAATCTTTTTTTCCAAATGACTTTAAAATCACATACATGACACTGGTTTCAAAGATTATAGTGGAAAGAAAAGGAAACATCGTCATTTATTAAAATTTATTTTCTAACATTAAACATGGCATCCAAAAATTCAAAAAAATATAGCGGTTCGCGAAAACCTTGCAAGAGTAAGATTCTTTGAAAATTCGTTTTATAAAAAATTTAATGGACCAATTTCTTTAATTAAAAATACCATTACTTTGTCTAATCCTGTAGTAAAGAAACTCGCCTCAGATCTTATATTATATACACTTCTTATATACATACAGGATTATGTAGTTATTACAGAATGAGGTTGGCACAATTTTATTTGATTAAAGGTAAACATTTTAGATGTAATCAATGAAGTTAAAAAAAACTTATATATACTCATTACAGTTCTGGTTCGAAATCAGCGGGGGACTCACAGCCACTCAGACTTCTACAAATTCAATAATATGGATATAAAAGTATTGCCTGCTCTTCAAGATAATTACATGTACTTAATTGTGGATAAAGCAACTCAGGAAGCTGCTGTTGTTGACCCTGTAGATCCCAAAAATGTGCTTGATGCTGTGGCCGTATGTGGTGCTAAACTCACTACTGTGTTAACCACACATCATCATTGGTAAATATTTTTTACTAAAAAAATATTGAGCCGTATGAATTCTGTACAAGTAACCCTGGATAGAATTGTTTAAAAATTTAATAGACTTAAGAACCAAACCAAAGTCTTGAGTGTGATTGGCTACTTTACCTTTTTACTGGTGCAGAATCTCTATCTACTTAGTCTATGATGAAAGGTGTATCTATCCAAAAAGACTTAATGTTTGCATTGAATTTTTGGATGTTATCTCTCAATATTTTATCAGGGATCATGCAGGAGGAAACGAAGAGCTTGTAAAACTACATCCAGGTCTTAAAGTATATGGGGGTGATACTCGTATTGGAGCACTAACTGACAAAGTAATACACAATTCTCAGCTCAACATTGGCAATTTAAAAGTACAATGTCTTTTCACTCCATGTCACACGTCTGGTCACATATGCTACTATGTGTCTACTAATGAAGAAAATAGTGACACTGCAGTATTTACAGGTAACAAATTATATATTGATGTTTGGTGGTATTAAATGGCATGTAACATGGACTATTGTTTTCAATCAATTAAAGATGTAACTCTACTATGGCATAACCAGTTTTCTTGAATAATTTTATTGTCACTAGGAGGTGTCTACAACACAACACTAGACTAGGTATTGTTTTTAGTTATTTCTCTATGATAAGTCCACTGAAACGCTGGATTTCTAAAAGTATGGTCAACTCATTATTACTAACCAAATTACCGTAATCTATATATATAAAAGAAAGTGGTGTTAGTTACACCACTTATAACTCAAGAACGGAAGAACGGATTTAGCTGAAAATTGACGGGGAGGTAGCTTAGAACCAGGAGACGGACATAGGGCACATTTTATCCCGTTCGACCACGTTTCAGTCCAAAATCCAAAATCCGCTTATTTATTGCCTATAAGGCGGAACAGAGTTCGCGGGGTAAGCTTGTATAACATAAAAAACCATATAAAGCACACATGGCTCATGAAACAATTCTCATGTTCCAGGTACACCAATAACATTGAATAGTTCATGTAACACTATTTTTTTTTTCTTACAGGTGACACATTATTTCTGGGTGGTTGTGGAAGATTCTTTGAAGGTTCTGCCTTACAAATGTACACTGCTCTAGTCACCATATTGAGTGCTCTTCCAGAGGACACCAAAGTATTTTGTGGCCATGAGTACACATTACAGAATCTAAAGTTTGCAAAACATGTTGAACCAACAAATGAGCAAATAGAAAAGAAAATGGAGTGGACCCTTAAAAGACGACAGAACAATCTTCCTTCAGTATGTAACCATTATTTAGAAACATATGAATTAGAGATGCCACAAATAGTGATTTGGCCCGAATAATGAGTATCCCCGAATCTTTTGGCCAAAGCTGCGAATATTTGGTGGCCGAGCATTCAGTGACACTTAGTACTTTTGGCATGGCAGTTGTCAAAAGTACTAACATTCAGGTTTAAGGATTCGAAAGATGTAATGACAACGTACTGTGAGCGCTTTAGATTTATTCCCAGGGAAATAATTTATATAACAACACGACTTTTGCAATGTTATATGTATTTTACTATTTACAATATTGATTGAATCAAGTTGAATACTTCGCAAAATTAGACCCAATATTGAATATTGAAAAAAAAAGGATGAATAACCCTAATATTGATATCTTACCGTTATCTAAAGAATAGATTGTTTATTCAGCATACCAGCTAGTTGGCACGGGGTAATACTATTACATGACAGAACTCGAGTTGTAGGTGTTTTTGGTTAATGGTAGTCTCTTACTATCAACTGAACCGTGTGCTCATTTGCCACCTTATATATTAAAATAACTCGAACAACAGACACGAAAATTGGAATACTAGATCAATGCTTATTTGCAAATAAAAACATGGCTCTCCAACATAAAACCCTTACAACCATACAAAGTTTTCTCTGTAGATTGTTTTAGATAATATCTTCAACATATTACTGGGAGGTTCAATACTTATTGTGTCAGTCACTAATTTATAATTATGTATATATACGTATAACTACTGGTATGTATGTATAACCATGGGCTTTGTTTTAAATGTATGTATATAGGTTTCTAATTATATTTATTACCACCATAAAAAGAAGTCTGCTGGGGATAGATCTGGACTTCTAGATGGCCATGGAATGTCGCCTCGTCTGGAAATCAGCTTTTCTGCAAACATATCTTTGGCCACTGGCAGAGACTCATTGGATGTGTGTCAAGTGGCTCCATCTTGTTGAAATCGTGTTACGATTGTAGCCAGCAAATTCCAGTGGCATTGGTCCCAAGAACTATCATAACATGTTTGCACGCGATGTTAGATTCAAATGTTAATGAATTCTTGGCCCATTCTACATGTACTCTCTTGAAACTCGGTACTATAGTGTACAAATAAAGTTTTCTATCTATCTATTACTGCAATTTTAAACTTAAATAGACAGTCACAAGTTTAAGAATAAATCAACACAATATACAGATACCTAAATAGTTTTATCCATATACAAATATTTGTTTATTGAATCTGCAACTCTAACAAATGGCATACCCTATCATACTAAATAGATTTGTTACCTTTGCATTAATTGTTTGTGATGTCTATTTACAGGTCCCCTCAACTATTGGTGAAGAGAAATTGTATAATCCATTCATGAGGGTAGAAATGCCGTCGATAATGAAACATGCTGGCCAGAGCACTGCAGTGGAAACTATGCATGTTATCAGGCAGGAGAAGGACAATTTTAAGTGAATGCCATAATGCAATTTTTTACAATAGTGCTACAAAATTTGTGGTAGTAATTTGTATAAGGGGTTCTTGTTTTTGTTTATTATTATTTTGTTGGGATTGGCAATAAAGCATTTGTTCATAAAATCGTCTTGTTTATATTTTAAACCTTGCAAAATTGTATCAACATTAGATTGAAAACTCTTCAATGTTTTTAATAGTAGGTAATAGTGCAAAAGATGATGATTGCACCTAACTACTCAGATGCCCAAATGGCTGTAATATAATCCTTGGAACCTTTAAAAATAGTCGCCCAATTTTCACAATTTCAACTCCTTAAAATCTATCATCATAGTCCACTGCTGGACATGGCCTCTTCTAAGAAAAGAGATTTTCGACTACTATACCACTGGTTAGTGGTCTAGCTGTTAGTATATGCAACTGCCGATCAAGAGGTCTCAGTTTTGATTCTCTTTGATTACAGAAATGCTTAGTAACAGCCTGGAGTTTAATAATTGAGGTCTTAATCCTCATGCCTTGGAGAGCACATAAGACTGTCAGTTCTGCACCTGAGGTCTCCCTGGTCATGTTGGATCACCTTCCCTTCGAATTGTGAGAGTGCAGGAACAGAGTGCGTCTGTGTTTGTGCATTATAATATCTCTGGCAAAGTTGGCTGGTCTCCTTTAAGACTGGCCGCTTTGGCCGTAACCGGTTAGGAGTACATCATACCACTGGTCTGATGGATTAGTACAGGGTTTGTGTCAAGTTTTCCTTTTTTTACAGTAATGTTCTTGTCCTGCATAGTTCACTTTTTTGTTTGTTAAAGCCTATCGGTCAACTTTTAATACCTGTATTATTGTAATCTTAGAAGACAACTAATAAGGTTACTGCTGATTAGGGATACTAATAAAGCGAGTATACTATAGACAGAGTAAAAAAAACAAGATACATTTATACTGATACAAACAGTGGAAATATCTTCTATTACTATACTAGGTATAGTATCATAATAGAAGATTTATGCAGCCAATGCTTATCATCATGCAAATGTCTCCTGTAGGTGGAGTATATTGAATGACTCATCATCAACAACTTTTTAACAGTCCAAAGTTGCAAAATCGGCCTTTCCTTTAAAAGGAGGTACCAATCCATCTGGCAAATGTGATGTACTAGGTGTGTTTGCCAGATGGATTGGTACATGACTGCTTACACATAAATAGAAACAAAATACACTTATAACATAATGTTTAATAGTAAACCTAGTCTTAAAGCTGTTGATCACAAGAAAATTAAGAACTACTCGTGGTAGTTGGTGACTGTCATTGTTCCTTCTTGATGTAGGCTGACATTTGTTCTGCATACTTTTCTTTTGATCTCTCAAACATTGCAACATATACCTAGAACAAATGTAACAAGCGAAAATATTACTGGTTCTTAAATGTGGCTTTGTTCATGTAAAATATTGTTTTTCTGTACATATTGTTTCTTAAAAAAAGCCAGTGGTAAGAACACATTTTTTCTATCCACAACTGCTGCAACGAACATAGCGTGTTTGTAGTCATAATATGTTTAGATACAAAGATGTGTTTTATTACGGATTTAGCACTGTTTTAATAATTAAATTTTGTAAATTCATTTAAAAACTTGATTTGCCAAATATTTTTAAATCTTACCCGTTTTTCATCATGGCTAAGTGATCTCCATCTCGATGCCAATTGTCTGGTAACTTCCTTTTTAGATGGTTCTGTCCCCATTTCAGAATTAGCTTCAGCTACAACCAGCGGTCGCTGTTCTTGGCAGAATTGGAAGAATGCATTACAAGGTTTCTTTGGAGCATTGGGATCTCTCTCAGGCTAAAAATAGTAAATATCAATGAATTTAAACACTTGAGTATTTAATTATTTTATGTCACACTAACGAATATACTTCATACCTTATCTGCTTTACTTTTTCTTTTAGGCCCTGGTTTCTTAGGATTAGAGTTTGGTTTTTCTACTTGCTTAGCTACAGCTGGAGTTTTGCCTCCAGCCCGAGGAGGTCGGACCGTTACCTCGGGTTTAGTATCTATCTCCAAAGATGCTGTACGAAACTGATCACCATGGCTATCTAAACGTTCCACCAGCAACTTAATATCTTTTCGATAGCGCTTTGTAATTTTCTTAGCTTCATGTATTCTGTAATGATATTGAACGGTACCTTTACACACGACAAACGTTTTACAACCAAATTAAAGCTCAAAACACAAACCTGTTTATAATTCTTTCGTTATCCTGCTGCAAGACTTCACATCGTTCCAATAACAACTGATATTTTCGCCTATAAATTTCTTCCTCAGATGGTAAACTAACCATATCATCAGAGTCGTCAGAAATATTCGAGTTAATCTGTTGGACTGTCATTTTAATTTATTTCCTTGCTAAAAGTTCACGCGATTAAATTTCTTTTTATTTAGCTGTCTCCTGTCATTCCGTTCGCTATCTTTAGGTTGGCCTCACTGGAAAATGCCTGTTCCACGAAATAAAACATAAAATCAGCAACAACCGTTTTAAATATTTAATTTGCTTGTTGAAATTACTATATTTATAAAAATAAGTTATCATATTTTTTCCTAATTTTTTTTTATCTAGTAATCAAAGGAATTAGGTAACCCATGTAATCGATGCAACTTTGGCAACGCGGTAGCAACGCATCAATTCTTCAAAGACATTCTGTAGTGCCTCTCGAATATTGAATTTATTCTGTCTTTTTTATAATAATAATAATAGACAGATATTTAATATTTAAAAAAAAACCTAGCCTCTTATTTTAAATTTCTTTTATAATAAAATTTTCAATGTTTTAATTTCTTCTTTTTTTTTGTAGAAGTCTACAAAGTGACTCTATCCTGCCGGATGTAAAACATGAATAGAATCAAAAAATGGGTGGCATGATGGTGGACAATGAAGTATAGAGACTCACGCTATGACACCCTGATGAGATTCTGCACGTTCCGCTTAAAAGACCTGGAATCATAGTAGGAGGAAAACATGTGCACTACTAGTAAGTTTCAGGTGTTTACTGATTGACTCAGCGACGAAGAGCCGATCCATATAGTTCGGGAGCTTATCTCTACCACTCTAAAACGATGACTTCCAAGGCAGCACGAGTTGTCTTGTAAAGGAAGGAAGAAGGTGGGACTAGTTGGAAGAGTTCGTCATAACACTCTCCATGATAAAGATGATATAGCGCTGAGATAGAGGCGACTTCTCTTCGTAATTGCAGAGACTCAAGGGATTCAGTGACTTTGGAACTGTTGATAATTCGAATTGCTCGCCGATGTAACCGATCTAGAGCGTCCAGCAAATACTGAGAAATATTGAAAAATGCGGCCTATAACCAGATCGAGCTCAGTAATAACCTCCTGTCGTTTTTGCTCAGCGTCCGTTAATTTGGCTGTAGGGTGAACAAAATATCGACCATGAACTGTGCTATAGTCTGCATAGCAATGTATATTGCCAAGAGACAACACATCATTGATATGCTAAACAAACAGTGTGAGTGACGTAGTAGAGCCTTGAGGTGCACCAGCGTTAACCTGCTGAAAATCTTAGGCCTTACCGTCGCAGAGGATCCTAATGTGGCATATGTGCAAAAATGCGGCAACCGTTTGGTTGCAGTTGCGCAGTTTGGGTGCCAGAACGAATGCTGGAAATTTGAAGAGAAGTGGACGGTACCAAACCCTATCGAAGGCCTTGGCCATGTCGAGGCTAATGGTCAAAGACGAAGTACGTTAGAAGATCACCCATAGATCAGTTCAGTCTAAAACCGTATTGGTGACCACTTAACAACGAATGATCCTTCAGGTAACGGCCTAATTGTTTATTGATGACACTTTCGAGTACCTTGCAAAGAATAGAAATAATGGCTATGGATCGATAATTGGCTGGGTTGGAGCGACAGCCTTTTTTAAGGATGGATAGAACATTCGCCTCTCTCTAGATCTCCGGCACTAGTCCTGAGGAATATGACAGGTGGTATAAGTGCGTCAATACTGGAGACAACTTTAGTGTGCAATTCTTAAGAACCATCACTGGAATACCATTCGGGCCACTGGCTTTACGTTGAGTGATCGTAGCTCCGCACGGACGTCACTTTGCCGGAAATGAATATTCCACATTATAAAGTCACAGATCGCAATGGTGGGTGGGTGCATGACACAGTCCTCGATTCACGTGTTGGCCGCAAAAAGATCAGCAAGCAATTGTGCTTTCTCTTGTGGTTGACGGGCGAGTGATCCGTTAAGACATTTCAGCGGTGATAGCAAGGACTGGCAGTAATTAGACTGCACAGCTTTGGCCAATCACCAGAACTTACGGCTACCCGTAGGGTTTACGATGAGTTCTTGACCAGTCCGTGCAATGCGCTGGACATCCGCTCTGATGTAAGCCTCTAATAGCTCTGTTTAACGCTGCTTTTAGATGATCAACGTCAGGATGATCTTGGGCGCGGGCCCTGGCCCATGCGCAGTAGGCCGCTTGATCTCGCTAGCTCCTGCAGAGACACTTTGTAATAGATTACTATCTTTAAAGCAGCGTTGAGGCCATGGAATGTATGCAAAGTAATCTCGCATTCCATCCCAGTCTACTGATGAGTAGTGACATAATCGTCGTCTCACCACTACAGATCATGGTGGGGCAACAAGAGGCACTACAGAGGACACTAGGAGGTGATCGAAGGATACTAGAGGGGCGAGAACCAATACTGTGTACTGCGCTTGGTGAACCGTCAGCAGTAGGTCGAGCAAGATGGGCACTTGACTCGACAAGTGTGATATCCTGGTGGGCTAGAGTACCAGCTGGGTGAGGTCATACGTGAGAGTGAATGCGTGGGCGGCTCGACCCGCGTGGTCTATTTTGAAAGATTCCAACTAGAACCTACCTTGGGCGTTAAAATCTCCCAGAAACACTAGTTCGGCGATCGGAAACTGCTCCTGTGCTTTATCCGCTACCTGACTGAGATGGTCAAAGAGACGAGTTGTCTCAAAGTTTCCGGAAGGAATCGATAGAGGCACGTGTAGATTCAGATCATAGATCCAAAAATCTACGTGGAGCGAGGACGATGGGTCCTCAATCAGTGCAGACGGCGCCAATAAACATTCCAAATATTGTCATCACTGTTTCTACGGATCTCCCCAGTTAATGGTTCAAGCCATGCCGCCTTTACAATGACTCCATGAGCACTCCACTGCTCACACACATACCACGAAAACTATCACCCCTGCATCATTGGACCTCCGGTCTCGCACTCACCGAAAGACAGCACGAATGCTGTCTCTTTAATTGATCTCTGTTCGAGGGTAGTTGCACCCCGGTCGAGCCGGCCCATTTGTGTTGAGATCAGCGAGGCTCTACTACCTACCTAATCATACCTATCAAATAATAATATAGCATATACTAGCAAGTAGAACTTGATGGTCTATTTTTTTTAAAAGAAATACAGACCAGTAGCGAAGCTCGATGATGATCTATCTCGTCTTCGTGTTAAAATCCTCAAACTGCCTTGTTTTGTAAATAAAAAGTCTTGTTTTGTAAATACTTTGCCCATATTTCTTGTTTATTGGTAAATATGTCTCTATCCGAGTTTTATTCTTCTCTAATGCCTGTAATTCTCTTTCTATTGCTTCTTTCCATCTATCCGAATCATCAACATCATCATCTCCACCAAAAGACGTCCAC
Organism: Hypercompe scribonia; assembly: GCA_949316085.1. Taxonomy (NCBI): domain Eukaryota; kingdom Metazoa; phylum Arthropoda; class Insecta; order Lepidoptera; family Erebidae; genus Hypercompe; species Hypercompe scribonia. The sequence continues at coordinate 17,578,310 of OX438975.1, forward strand.
AGCTGGACATAGGCCTCTCCTGAGTTTCTCCACATTTCCATCAGCTGGTCCCGTGTTCATCGTTTTTGCTTCCCGTCTATCTGAATGCTTACTGTTAATGGCACTCTTATAAGTAATTTTATCATTATTATCACTGTAAACCCTGTAGAATAATGGATCAAAAAGTTCAGGTTTCAAGGTTATTGTTGGTAAATAAGACAGCTTTTATCTTTTGTAGATATATCTATTACATCCTGAGACACAAAAGTAAAAACAATCTGTACTGTAATCGTTGTAAACACGGCTAGAGCAAAAAAAGAAGAGACAGGACGCAGATAATACGTCAATATAATTATAAGAAATCAACTCACGCAACCTCGTCTGCGTCTCCTATTACCAATAGCGTGATGTTACACCGTGTGAACAAATTTATTTATCATTAAAATGGTCATAGTGAATCGACCTTAACACATACCCATATAATGCAGCTATATCTTTTTTTAAATCTTTAAAGAGATACAATTCTTTTGTAAAATTTTGAATGTTAACGAAGACATAATAGAAGTTCTCAAGTAGATTTTTTTTTACCCGCTTTTGCAACATTTTGCATTGATACTCCACTCCTTTAGGTCGTAGCTTAATGATACATAACCTTCCTCGATAACCGGGCTGTGTAACACTGAAAGAATATTTCAAATCGGACCAGTAGTTCCTAAGATTAGCGCATTCAATTAAACAAACAAACACTTCAGCTTTATAGTATGATATATTAATATTAGTTAAGATTAGTGTTGATATTAAAATAAATCTTAAATTTTACTAATTGTGTTTATAACTATGTCTTACAATGAAAATAATAATTAACCAGGGTCTCTTTATAAAAATGATGATCTCATTGGCAACTATGTATTATATCTGCAACTTCTTCCGTGCTTACAGTTGCTGCTTCGCCTGCAATAGATGTAGCGTGATGTTTTTCTTTTTTTTAAAAGCCTACCAAAGTGACTCTACTCTACCTGACGAAAAGCATGCATAGAATCCAAGAGTTGTGGTCTTCATACTCATTAGAAATGCAGACAGTGTGGTCACCTACAGTATGGCGGCCCAGTGAGATACTTTTTCACACCCCACTTAGGGACGTAAAAGGCATGACAGTCATCGTGGCCGTGTAAGGCTCACACATCACGATAACCGTCACCCCTGCATCATTAGGCCTCCGGTCTCGCACTCACCAATGAAACACGCAATTACGCATGCTGTCGCTTTAGGTTGGTCTTCTGAGAGAGGGTAGTACTGCAGCGATCGAGCTGGCCCGTTCATCCTGAAATCAGCATGGTTCACATAGGTAGACTATAATATTCCGTAGGAATTGCAAAGCTTAGAGTTGCAATTTCTTGGAATATCAACTGTTAAAATATTTTTTGGACTCCGATTGATGGTCCCAATAGATTCCTAATCAAAATGTAACCTTAAAGTGTATAATATAAAAACTTATAAAAAAAACACTCGTACTCAGTCATCAAGAAATGTTATTCTTTCTAGACTGCTTTTACTTATGGCTTCGTTTATTTTCATATCCCTTGAAAACAGTAGATATTTAAGATTCTTAGTGTAACAAAAATATACTAACAATATCCTATACCTATCTACCTACCCTACGTTCTCATACCAGGTTAGCAGTTAATACAAGTTATTAAAGTAAGGTTGTACTTTTTGTGCTTGTAACTTTAAATTTACATTATGTAGAATCACCAAAACGATATCTTAAATAACACTGAGACGGATCTAGCCTAAGTATTATTTAAGTTAACGTGACAAATATGAAATTAGATGTCTGAACGACACGTAATCGTGAACATGTCCAAAGTGGACTGATTCACGTGTCGATTCTACAGCGATTGCGCGCAAAACCTCCATGGAAAATAACATCGATCGTTCATAAACAGTGTGTTTCAGTGTCCACACTGCAGTGTTATGCTTATCAAGTAATTATGCGACATATGTGTTCCAGTAGAAGACTTAAAAATTTTGGTAAAAGTTTTAGTGAATAATGTGTTTCGTTGAAAGGTGATAAGAGAAAATCAACACAAATGAATTCCAAAACTAGCAATGAGATGGATACCAGTGTTATCAAAGCGAACTTTGTTTGTTTATTTTATTTTAATGTTTCTATTATATTTATTTTATGGTTTAAATTCTTGTTTAGTTGACGAAAAAAAGGTTGGTAAATTTATTATGTTGTATCACAATGTAAATAAGTGTATAATGATATGATGTATCTGTGTAACGTATCTCGGACGTTTACAGTTTTATAATTTAGTATCAATTATGACCCTTTTTTTTTTAAACATTACGATTTTGAATTACTACATATTATTCAGTGCTTTTGAGTCTCACACTTTGTCTTCCTTGTTTTATAACAAATAGACTAACTAGATCTACCACCTATTGTAGTCCCATTCTGCGGTCCCAAATTTTAATTCCCTGTTCGGTTTTATTATATTATGAAATCAAATAAAACAGGCAATCAGGCAGCCAATGTTACTGTGGCAAAGAAGTACACTTCGTTCAGTATGGATGCTTGTATCATTTCAGACGGAGATCGTATTAAAATGTTAAATTCACTTTATATCCGCGTTAAAGCAAAATTAAAATATGAGAAGCAATTATGTAAATAGTATCAATTTAAAAGGATCTGTCTCGATGTTATCGGCGCCTAAGCAATGCTATTTAATAATAATAACAATGCTATTTAATATAAATATTTAACCAGAGCTATTTACTTTTCAGTTCACCTTAAAATACATATTTCTGAAACATCATGTATCAAAGTACAGATCGGCAGGAGTGCGTCTCGCCTCATTCCTTGGTTTTAGTTTCAATGACAGCTACCAATATAGGAGACTGGAAAAGAATCAAGCTCCTGTGAAGAGATTACCAGACGTGCTTATTATTGGTGTCAAAAAATGTGGAACAAGAGCACTTTTGGAATTTTTAAGGTAGGCATTTAGTTTTTTTTTTTTATTTCGGTTGGAATCCTGTTGATCTCCTCAAAGAATAACAAGTTTCCTCGAATAATTACTTTACATCTTGTATAAACCAAGATTTTTAAAAAATAAAAATGGTATAAATAGCCATTAAAATATCAAGAATAAGCACACTGTCTGCTCTTGATATTTTTAATGCACCTTAAAAATAGTCTGAAGCAAAAAGAAAATAATTTTATATACATTGTGCTTCTGGCGTAAGAATCTGAACACTTATTCCAGAGGTTCTTAATGATTACTCGAACACTAACTACACGAACGTGATAACGCGTATAGGCAAAGGTCACAACCTAACTTTTTAGATATAAATTGTAGTTCTAAGAACAGAGAATTGAATTTATTTGTGGTAATGTTGTAGCTTTTCCAAACTACTTGTGATAAGAATGGCTAAAAACTTTAGAATCAAATAATTTGTACTTAAATTATATCATAATATGAAAGTCTCTGATGGATCAATACCTATAAATTCAAGTAAATAAAAACTGTATTGTTCTAGCGCATCGCCGCTAAAATTCAGTACATAATTAATCATAACAAATTGTATGTGTTATATCCTTTATCGTGTAATATTCTTCTTGAATTGTCAATACGTATTATTGTTCACACGTTACATGACAGCATGTTACGAGTAAGGTAATATGCAAAAAATTATAACTTCGTAGTTTAGAAACACATGTTTTGTAAAAATGTTATTTATCATAGTCCATTTTACTCCTAAAACTGTTATCAAGGTTATCAACTTGTTTCGCATAGCTAAACGAGAGCTTTGTTTTGTAATGAATGAATACAGTCAATGATAAATGGTTATAAGAAATAATAAAAATAATAAATAAATATTTCGGTCATTTGACACAAAGTCATGTAGTTTCAAACTAAGCAGAGCTTGTGCTATGATAACTAGACTGACTGATAGAATACTTATATACTTTTCTTTGTAAAAACATACATATACATAGAAAACACCCAAACTTCGAAACAAATATTTGCAGATCATTTGGTCCAACCCGGGAATCGAACCCGAGACCACAAGCACAGCAGTCGCATTAACTACAGCTGTGCCACAGAGGCAGTTATATAAAACCTAAAACCATAAGCTAAATATCTATCTGCTATAAGACTACATACAGTTAGTCACGCCAGAAACGATATAATGTAGTTCTAAACTATACTCTTAGATACTCACTAAACACTTATATTGCCAGCCTAAAGTCAGTAAAACCTTTTAGTATAATAGTACTTAGTTATTGCAGAAAAATACCCCACTCTCACACGTAAATGAAGTATCCAATACCAATTGTCAGATTAAATCGAAAATTGTTGTTAATTATTTTAGATGTGTAGATAGCTGAAGAGCGCTTGCAATAAATATCATTGTTATCAAAAACAGAACAATCAATACATAAAACTTAACTCTAGGCAGTAGCATAGCTATCGAATGGTTAGCTGGTGCAGTGAAGCCTTCAGGCTCAGAGAGGCCCTCGAATCCTGACCAGCAAACCTCGCATTAAACTAATAGGCAACACTACTCTAAGGTAGCACTATCGGCCAGTGAGTTACTGTTTAAAAATTTTCTAGAATTTGGCATATCAGTAGATTAGGACAATAACGCTCTTGTAAAATTTTTGAAAAACTGCAGAGAACAATTTAACATTGAGAAATCAGAATTTTTATAAAATTTGTTAAAAAAAAATACCGTTTATATTACAATAAATTTTAAAAAATTGTGTATTATATTATGTAAAACGTTAAAGTTTCAGAACATGTGGTAGTATTAAAATCGCATAGTAAGCTTAGACCTTTTCAACTACGCAACGAATGTAAATTCGGTTTTCACCAATAGAAAGAGTGATTCAAGAGGAAGGTGTGTAATATATGCGCATTTTAGCAAACAAAAAAACGGAAAATTTCAAAGATATTCGTGCGAAGCCGGGTCACGGGTCAATAGTATTATAATAACATTGTTGTAGGTCCATGTCTCTACATAAGAGTTATTGAAGAAAAACTAACAAAGGGGTTTTTATTGTAGTATATAATTTTTACCGATTTATATGCGGTTTTCACTTGTATGTTATATTAAAGTTCACTGATGTTTGTTTACTTACTTCGTTTATTTGTCTTGCGTTTTTGATTGTACAATTAAATGTCGTAAAAATTTGTAAGGGGACTTAGTAACGGCTGGACTGATTTAAATGTGACAAGAAAATAATTTTGGTAAAGAATACAGAATAGTTATATCCCTGAAATCATCGCTTAAGGGAAAGTTTCTATGGGAAATCAATATTTGTATAATCGACTTACACGAAATTTAGCATAAGGATAGTTTGAGTATTGAGGAAGGGTATTATCTGAAATATCATAAACTAGCTTTTATTCACGGCTCCGACCTCAACATGTCAGTTATCGCGAAAAAAATAAATGTCTATGATGTCGTCAATGTACTCACCTTACTAATAAATTACTCGTATTTTCATGGCAAATTTCATTGAAACTTTTACTTAAAATAGTTATCCCCTACTTCTACCTGCATTAACTACATACATAATTCTCGAATTGATTATTCGAAACAACTATTAGTAACAATTCTGTAAAGAAATAATGAAAAATATTGAATACTAAAATGCGATCTTATAGAAGGATTTACAACAATGTTACTATTCTCTAAATTTACACACACACACACACACACATTTTTTGCTAATAACGATCGAAAACAAAACCATATTGAGCGTAGATGTAATCGACTTCATTGACATTTTTGCAAAAACTAAGACTAAGAAAACATTATAAATATGTATGTATCTATGTAACGAAATCTTTGAACGTAATTTTCACCCACTCTAAAACCCATCATCGACGTTGATAGCCTTTAACAGTCCACAGCTGAACATAGACCTTTCCTTAGCAAGGAGGTTTTGGCCTACTATACTCGTACTTGCCAGACGGGTTGATATAGAGTTTGTATCGTAACTTTTCCTTCTTTTTGCAGTGATATTGTTTGTTTTAGTTTGCTGCCTTAGTCACCTCTTACAATACCCATTGGATAATTAGGTTTGGTGACACTTTGTATTCTTAATCTGTCACCACACTGTAGTTTAATAACTTTTTTCGATTATGTTGATGAGAATCTTCAGGATTAACGGCTTTTTCCATATCTAAAACACGGTAGTCTTGTGCTACGTACTGAAGTATATATGAATTACTCACGTACTACTTTTTTAGGGCAATAAGGCAATAATAAAAAACAGACCTAAAACATAGGAGTTAACTTGCGTAAGTTCAAAATCAAATTATTTTTTGTAAAAAAGCATGGTGTTAGTGTTTATATAATAGAATGGAAGGTGTAAATTGAAGGTCATTTATAAAAAATTGGTAAAATTTGTAAATGGTTGGAACCTAATACTTAATTTTTTTATTTTTTATTTTAGGCTGCATCCAGATGTTAGGGCTGCGGGGTCAGAGATTCATTTCTTCGACAAATTTTACCATAAAGGCTTTGAATGGTACAGGTACGGATGCACTTAAATATTTATCTATAAATAACTGTTCTTAATATGAGCTATGTATCTAGACGTTATCTAATTTATAATTTCACATTACACCTATTTATAGTTTCCCTGCTAAACATAGATCGCTCCTTATATAGGAGGTTTTGGCCAACTACTGCACACTGGGCAGACGGGTTACCAAACAGTTTGACCAGTGTGGTATTTGGATAGTTAGGCTGATTTGTCTCAAGTTCTCCGTCTCCTTGCAGCATTGTTGTGCTAGGTTTTTGCCTTAGTCAACTCTAACGAAACCCACAAGATGAATAGAATCTGATAAATCTCTAAACAAGAGTGTCAATTTTGGTGCGTGCTAGAAATACGTGCAAAACTATTTAACCCGGTGTCATCTTCTTAGCAAATTAAGCGCAGCTGTATTTTTTTTTCTAGGGAGAAGATGCCACCTACATTAGAAGGTCAAATAACCATGGAAAAGACTCCATCGTACTGGGTGACGAGGTCAGCACCAAGAAGGGTATATGCCATGAATCCTGGTGTAAGGCTTTTAGCAGTTTTACGGGATCCGGTTACAAGAGCCATCAGTGACTATACACAATCAGCGAGGTAAATAGCTACATTTTTTTATTTGACTAATCTTAAAAGATTTTTTCAGATTCGTTAAATCCAACAGATCTTTTTGTACCTAGTTACTGTGTAACACTAACATATTTTAAATGGAAAAGGGTTCATCGTGCCGTCCATTATTAACTAATAAAATACTTACGAAAATCTTTGTTTGTCTGTAAGCTTTCACAACCTTCTTTCTATTTGTAATACTTAGGTATGTTTTCTTTATAAAATATAACACATTTATTTTTCAGTAAAAGGCCTTCGCTTCCTCGCTTTGAAGAGCTTGCTTTAATAAATAACTCAGCAGGATGGGGTAGTCCATCAATGATTGATGCTACATGGCCTCCAGTTAGGTTAGGAGTATATGCTAGACCTTTAAAAAGATGGCTACGAAGATTTCCGAGGTCGAGGCTACTGCTGATTAATGGAGAGAGACTTATTATTGATCCTGCGGCAGAAATGGCTAGAGTACAGGTAATAGTATTGATTGTCAATCTAAATTAATTGTAAATTATACGGCACATAGATTAGTTCTTTATACACGCGCCGCAGTCTTCGCCAAGTCGTCGGATTACCTAGGGGGAATGCCTAGGCTCCGTCTTCCAGTATGTGGTCGTTACTCAAAATCTTTTTGACCTCATTGGCCGCCTTGTCTGCGAGCAATGTGACCCACCCACTACCGCATTTGACTTTGTCCTGGATCATCTGGAACTTTGGTGTGTTTAATACTCTACGTGGTTCCACCTGTAGGAGATAAAGATGCAAAAATAAAAGATAAAACTTGTCTTAGATTTTTTTTTATTTACAGGAATTCTTAGGCCTCAAGCGAGTAATAACTGAAAAGCACTTTTACTTCAATTCTACGAAGGGTTTCCCGTGCTTACTGAAGTCTGAGAGTCGTTCCACACCACATTGTTTGGGAAAGACAAAAGGCCGAAGTCATCCTTACATAGATCCTAGAATTATAGAAAGACTAAGAGAGTTCTATAGGCCGTTTAATGAAAAGTTCTATCAGCTCGCTGGTCTTAATTTTAGATGGCCTTAAGTTTGACTTACATTCGTGTGAATTTTGGGCGTAAGATTTTGAGAATCTTAAAACATCTGTTAAAAAAACAACTAACTATCATCATATTCATCATACATACATAAGTACTTACTTTTATATTTAACAATTAGGTAAAAAAATTAAATGGTATACGGATTTGAGCAATGTTAAAAGACTAATAGAAGTTACCTACATATCACGCTAAAGTTGGTAGTATGTTTAGAAGTTAAGTAAATTAGTTACCTACAACAAAATGAGTAAATTGCTCTAATTCAAGACATAACAAACGACTTATTTGGAAGAAGAGAGACAATTGGCACGACAGTTTTGAAAAACTATAGAACGATTTGTAAGATACCCTAATGCTGTAATTTATGCAAATTATTACACTTTAATTGTTTTTAGTAATAATATTAATGTAGTGTCAAAACCTTAGGTAATAATGAGGTTGAATTTAAGTCGAAACCTTTTGATGTTTTTTATGGAGTTATTAAAATAACGCATTTTTATGCTGTGGCAATTTTAGTAAACATTTACATTTCACCATTTATTTAAAAAAAAATAACAATTAAGATATTTTTAGGTGTGTAATTGCTTCCTATCTCTTCCGACATTTCTTACGTAATTGTTCTATAATAAAAATATCATTAATTAGTGTTACTCCATAATTTATACGATTATGATGTAATATCACGTATAGTATTGTATCTGTTGTATACAAAACTAAATATTATAAAAGCTTGCAAGTAGTGTTTTTAAAGAATTGTTAATATGGCCTTTATTTTAAGTGATTAGTATTACGATTTATTTAGACAAGTACCAACCGTAATATTATATAATATTAATATTAATTATAGCAACTCCAAATATTAATTTGTTAGAATGTTAAAAGCGAACGAAGAAGGGCGTAGTCAGATTCTGTTATAAGTTAGGCCACAGTTACGGCATTTTAAATTATTTTACAGATAGTAAGAAAAATACTTATCTGAATAATTTATTTTAGCAAGTAACAGAATGTTCCAGTTGAATTTATCTAAAACTTGCCATTCAAAGTTGCTTAAGTTATGGCAAATAATTCATAAAAATAAAATATTATTAATGAGTGGCGTAATTTAAAATTGCAAAATCGATAATCTCTATTTTGTAAAAACCGAGTAGGAGTTACCGATTACAGTATTTCACTGTTCCAAAACCCCGTGTCTATGCCCATATGACCTACAGATCCATTCCTAAAGCAAAAGTATATGTTGAAATTAGACCAAGCGATTTTATTATAATACTTTTAATAACTAGTTATTTTATTTGTACTTTTGAGGGTATTACTATTACTTTCGTGTATAACGAAGCATTTCATTGTTATTATTACTACGTTAGTGGTACGCTATACTTGAATTTTTAATATTGTTACCTACATTTTAAGATTTAGGAAAATTGACTATTAAATCGATTTATTTGAAAGACAGATGATTCGATTTAAAGTTTTTAAATCTACAGTAGGAAAATATAACTACAATGAAACGTTACTTTTAAAGTTGTTAAAGAAATATCATTTGTTTCGAAGTATTATTGTGAACACGATGGTTGTGTATTGTTAAGTAAATGGAAAAGAAATGGGTAAGTGTAGATTTCATGTGCCATATCATATATGCGGTAGGTGTTTTATACATATGATATTACATACGTATATTTAAGAGACTTAGATAACAACTTAGGGTTTGAAATCTAGATTTAGGTTTGCACCGAGCCCTCCGTATCACTTGTGCCATGTAGCTGCTTGTAGTTGGCTAATAACGATAAGGCTGTTTTAAAATAATTGTGAATAATCAAATAAAGTACACATTCATACACTGATATATTTTAATTGTTTTATTTTTTTCGTACATTGAATAAATAGCCCTTATTTACAATCGATTGCTATGAAGCAAATTCACATCATCTGATTAGACTTACTTAATCTATAATGCATTGAAATATTTTGATGGTGAATGGTGGATGAAATGGTTTGATAAACTACAGGTAAACGATATCTTCGCATGCTTTGTGAGTAATAAATAAAACCGTTTCTTACTTGTTACACGACTGTGCTAGAAAGAGATTTTAGCAAGTTTGTGTACCTGTGTACATTTTTTAGCACGTTTTCTAGCATACAATAACACTAGTATACGTAGTGTTACTCTCATACATATCATCATCATTGCCGTCCACAAGTGAGCGTTAACTTAGGTCTTGGGCAGTCCACATCAATTCTCTGCTACTTTCTTCAAGTAGTTGGTCCAACGTGCCTCTGGGCGTCCTAGATTTCGTTTGCCGTATTGCAGCTTCTTTTACTTCAGCATATTTTGGCACCCGCAACCATTAGTCCGCCTGGAGACATGACCAGCCCAATTGCACTTCAGCATAATCATTCTCCATGCGATGTAGGTTACTCCTGTTCTCTGCCTAACACAACTTGATTACGAATTTTCATACTAGAGAGACACCCAGCATCGCACACCGAGCGACTTACTTATGGATCAGTCCAACGCCAACGGTGAGTATCCACATCTTCGTTCCATACGTTGTAAGGGGTAGAATCCACGGATTAAATTATAACTTCCAATAAGTGGGTTGATTACCATGAAAACTAGTTTAAACAGACTCTGTGATCTTCCGTTAATAAAAAATCAAGGACTTCTGATTCTTGACTTTTTATTAAGTATATATAGATCAGAATTTAAACAAGAACATTCGACTTGATAACAGGTGGAATGCCATTAAAAAACATGCTACTGAGGACGAAATAGATACGATTTTGTTCATTACGTCTTACTACTAAACTGGATGATAAAACTACCGTAGCCAAATTATTTTGAAGGTTCAATTTGAAAGTTGTAGTTCATGGTTGGGATGTCTGCGAATCTATGGAAAAAGTAATCGACTCAGATAACAAATAAGTTAACAACGAATTCAAATGACAAAAGGTTACTGTTCTCGCTAAGTCACGCTATAATTTAAATCACTTACAGAAAGGACAATGGCAGGCAGGTTTTTAGTAATTTAAATTCCCGTATTTTTAGTACTTTGCATTAGAACGTTATTTCAGTTTGCGGTTTACATGTAAGCTGTACTAAAGTCCTACAGCCTATGACAGGTGGCTGTCACAAATGAGTTGACATTTCTGTCAACAAGATGGCGTTGTACTACATTTTACATTAAATCAAATTACGATTACGATTTTCTTGATCAGTCAATAAAATGTTGTTCTGTCAAATTACTTGAACGATCAATAGAATCGATTGAACAAAAATAGTAATATAATTTTCTTAATTTATTTAACTTAAAATAATTCATTCTTTTATTAGTTCTTTTAATCTGTAGTGAACATTAAGAATAAAATACGATTTTGTTTAACTGTTAAATACACCAGTGAGCTCATTCACAAGTATTGACTTTAATATAATTTGTCAGGTCATTTAAAATTTATATTAATATTATTACACTTACGGATATTTGACACAACGCCATCTAGTTTCTAACTAAAGAAAGTTTAAGCATGGCAAGTTTATAAAACTATAATATACGTAGTGTGTTCAAAAAGTATCGTGAATTTTGTGTATTTGCAAATATTATTTATGTATTCGTGAATACCTATTTTGTCCCCTTCAAAGCAATCCCCCTGGGATATTATACACTTGTGCCAACGTTTTTTCTAATCTTCGAAGCACTTCAAAAAATCATTTTTTTGTATCTTGTTCAGCTCCTCCTTCGATGCCGTCTTTATCTCGTCAATAGTGGCGTAACGTCGGCCTTTCATGGGCCTCTTCAGTTTCCGGAACAAGAAAAGTCACAGGGGGCCAGATCTGGGGAATACGGTGGCTGCGGTATCATTTGTGTGTTGTTTTTGACCAAGAAGTCGCGTACAAGCAGCGATGTGTGAGTAATTTTGGTACGAATTTTGCGGCGACCCGTCTCAAGCCCAAATTATCGATTAAAATCGAATGGCACGAGCCAATCGATATGCCTAGGTCCTCAGCAATTTCTCTAACGGTGATTCGACGATTGGCCACTACCATTTCCTTCACTTCATCAATTTTTTCGTCTGTTGTTGAAGTGCTCGTGTGTCCGGCTCGCTCTTCGTCGTTCACATCTCGGCCTTCTGAAAACCATTTGTACCACCGATAAATGTTGCTTTTGTCCAAAGTAGCTTCTCCGTATGCCACAGTCAACATTCGGAATGCATCCGCGCACTTAATTTCGTTTTTCACACAAAATTTGATACAGGTTCTTTGTTCCATTTTTTTGAATAGGTAAAAATCGAAGACGAACCAAAACACGTGCAAGCAAAGCAGCTGTTAACAATTAACTGAACATTCAAAATGATCGAGCTTGTCAGCATAAGTGAGAGACAATACTAACATAACGCCATCAAAAAATCGAAATTCGAATATACGCAATCCGTGAAAATTCAAAATTCACGATACTTTTTGAACACACCTCGTATGTGTTTAGTTGTCAACACGAACATTTAGTTCTTGCAGTTGTGACAAGTATCTAAAGTCTTTGGACAAAGTTCTAAAAATATGATAATTAAATGAAAATATAATGATTTACTTTATAAACGGTATAAACCTCACATCATACCATACTTAGAATTTAAATACTGAGTTGAACTTAGTATTAAAAATTGTAAGTTATTTTAACATCAAATCGTGTAAAGTCTACGTCCTCTAGTTACAAAATGCCAGTCTCATCTGTCAAAATGCACATCATGACTTGTCGCTCTACTTAGTTGATTAAAACTAAATAAAAATTATCTTATATTTCATTTAGTTCTAAACAACAATTTGATACTTAGCACAAAAATATATGTGACTAGTGTTAATGTAGAATAGAATAGAAGTAGCATATACATATAAAAATAAGTAGGTATTCTTAATAAGATTTCTTACGTACAGAAGTCACTGCTGTGACTTCTATCGGCCTGGATCTACAATACACTTCTAAATGATTTTACGAACCTAAATTAATCCCTTGTCAGTTAATAACAAAAGTCATTACTTATTTTTATAAGAGTAAATCTTAAAGGTTTACTTCTATAAAAATAAGATTCATAAAAGTAGCATAAGCTTTAAAAAAAAATTGCGACAGTCTTCAAATATCTTAATTGCCGAACCTTAGAGGACGAATACTACTTAACTTTAAATCGGACCAAACTTTGTAACAATTGAAACATAACAAGAATATAGCAGTCGGTTCAAAACTAATAAAGACATAGTGAAACGAATACATTCAAAAACACAGTGACATCTTATTCTATAGTGTATAGAAATCGACTACAATTAAATTTACTATAACTGTCCATAGTTACATTATACAACGTGTATCGGTAAATCTATAGATTTAGTTACTATAATAGATATATTTTTAATTTTTCAGTTGTCAGATTCCCTGTACGAACCCCGATCCGTTTGGATGTTGGAGCTCCGAAGAACGCAATAGTTATAAGATAAACGAAGTATTATAGCATATTATCTTAAATATTTACAAAACAAATATAAACATAGCAAAAAGAATTAAATAATAAAAAGGGACAAATACCCACAAATCCCTTGCAATTTTTTTTACTTAGTCCAAGTAACTAGCATCACCTAATTGAAACATAAACCTGAGTTTAAAACAACACCATTCATTTCAGTTTTCATTATCTCTTTTATAACTACCCGCAAATTATATATTTTTTTAAATAATAGAATTAATTTAACATAACGTAAAGTCGTACCTATTTCCCAGAGAGGTCGGCCGAGACAATTGATCTCTACTTACTACCATTTTGACACACTTCTTTTGCCTCGTCCACATTCATCAATAGCTGCATGCATGCTCGTCAGTTCCTGGCACTTTTCACTTCCGACACTTCGCACACATTCGTCCCATAAATTCCTTTCGCGAGTCTTCTATCATCCATACTCTCTACATGGCCAAACTTGATTCTTTATTATTGAGTAACATTTTTATTAAAAAGAAAAGATGATAGTGTGTAGTAAACGTCTGTTATATCTTAAGCAAAGACGACCTTAATCATTGGGCGACCCAGGGCAGGTGATCCATTCAGAGGCTTTTGTCTTTGTGGAATTAGTTTTAGTGGAACATGACATCATAAGCCGACGTAAGTTCATACGGAAAACCTGTTACAATGACAGGAGAAGCATAACAAGGGTAATCCCCGAACGTTAATCGTTAACACCTAGATAACGACAAACTTAAGTAGCGTGACGTGATTTTAAAAATGCATGGCACAAGACACTATATTGTAATGTATTTTTTGAACTTGAGAATCTTGGAAGGCGTGAGGACGTGACGTCGCGTGACGTCTTGAGTTCTATATAAGCGAAGCCCCAGGCGGTTGCCATGCCATAAGGCCGCCTTTGAACTTGACTATATTTCGCTTACAGCTAGAATACAGTTATTAATAGTAACCTTCACGAATTTTGGCCCAATACACACTTTTTATTTTATAACCAAAATCTGGAGTTACAGAATTTTCTCTGTTAAGACTCACTTTACAAAATCATTTTTTTGTTGGGTAAGCGGTATCAATAAAAAAAAATGATTTTTGAATAAAAAATGTAGGTATGTGAAGGCTACTAAATTTATAAACATATTTTCTAACACATTAAATGTTAAAAACGACCATCAGTATGATATAATAGTCACAAAGGGGTCAGTACTATCATAAACTATTAGCATACTATAGACACATACTATAAAGACATATTTCGGCATATTATTATGTCACACATATTTAAAATTAAAATAATATAGCACAATTTAAAGAGGACAAAATCAATTCATAACGCATGCAGGTATGGAAACAAATGAAAAGAGATCATACACAGATATTTATAAAAAAAATTGAAGTAAACTAATCTAAATCACTATTGGCAACATGTATGGGTATGTCTATTGGCCTAAATTGTACATAAGAAACGGAACTGATGCCCACAATTGCAAACACAAGTGGAACACTGTCGTCACATTTTGATACTATTGACACGACGTCCGCGTTGGACGGGAACATTGCTGATTCCCTGAAATAGACAAATAAATATAATTAGATCTGAGCAGCACTCTTTATGCCATTAGTCTCTTTTAATACAAAAATATTAGAAAAAATCCATCAGGCGAATAATGGGAAACATATGGGAAACTTGGGAATAGCATGATGAAGTGATAGCGTGAGGAAGAGAAATTAAGTAGGTTGCGGTGGGATATTTTGTGATTATTTGAAGTTCGTAGAGGGGGAGAATCGATCGATAATACTCTATCGGTCCGGTAAGTTGCTCTATTTCTGGGAGGGCGATCATCAATTTTAAGGCGGTGTTGGGTTTTTGGTTCATAACTATCTTGTAAACAATGTGGTCAAGATAGAGAGCGTATCGTAACGTACCTTATGCTCAGAATAACCAAAAGGTATTCGCTCAAGGTTATACATGTATACGCTCCGACAGCGACACACCCTGATGATGTGGTAGAGACTGTGTATTAAATTCACGACATCGTATCATGAAGGATTTCATCGCAAGATTGTGTAAACGAAGTGGTGAATAGCTGGAGGTGGGCCAATTTGGAGTTGATCGACGAAACCATCGGGGCCAACTACTGGTTGGATCCGTCATATTCGATGGGAATCCAATTCAGGCATGGCTTAGAGATGTGGTCCAGCTTTTCTTTAAAAAAGGCGACAACACCCTTGTTGAAGAACTATGTACAGATTTCTTTTCTGAGCCTTGTTTAGGAACTGTTCGCAAGAGTCATCACGAATCGTCTTGCACGTGCATTTGACAACTTTCAGCCTTCCGAACTATCGGGTTTTCGAAAAGGCTTTAGTATCATAGACCACATTCATACGCTGCGGTAGGTTATACAGAAGTCAGAAGAGTATAAATTGCCACAATGCTTGGCTTTTGTAGACTATGAGAAAGTTTTTGATTCGATTGCGACTTGGTCTGTGCTATTCTTTCATACGGTGCCAAATTGATTATTGGTATATCCATGAAAAAGTCATTATCTCAGTCTGTTTACAAGATCAGAGTTTGAAACCTATAAAACTACAGCAAGGTGTAAGGCCGGGAGATATAATATCTCCGAAACTGTTCACCGCAACGCTAGAAGACGTTAAGCTTCTGGACTGGAATGGACTTGGCATTAATACCAATAACGAGTATATCACAGGCAACAATGGCAAAGAAGTAACACTGTGAGTGCTGTATGTAGGAAAAGGTGTAGTGATTGGAGAGGTCTAGTCCTAGAAGATAAAGGCATTAAACATTTTTGAGGTTAACATGCATAAAATCAAGTACACTTACTCTAGGACTATAATTCTGAAGTGAGGTTTTGGTGGATTTGTTTTCTTGAAGTTAGTTATTTCTTTACGATATGCATCAAAGTCGATAGTTAGCGAAGTTTCAGTTTTGACTTCTTTGTTATTGTTCCTGATAATTCGAAGTTTTTCTAAAACCGATGCAGTATTTGAGCAATCTTCTGGATCCAATAAGGGTT
This sequence comes from Hypercompe scribonia, assembly GCA_949316085.1. Lineage (NCBI taxonomy): Eukaryota > Metazoa > Arthropoda > Insecta > Lepidoptera > Erebidae > Hypercompe > Hypercompe scribonia. The sequence continues at coordinate 17,595,031 of OX438975.1, forward strand.
TCACCTCAGATAGCGTAACTGATTCTTTGATGGCCGATATTTGATGTTTATGTTCATTTTGACATGCAATATCAGTCTCTTTCATGTGTTGTAAAACAGCTATTTTTGCTTCTAACCAATTATTGAATCCTATAATATTACTATTTATAAAATTTAATAAAAATTCGTCTTTAAAAACATCCAACAAAAGTGAATTTATTACATTTTTACTAACAACTTCTGGCCTACCGAAATCATTTTCACTCGGTAACCAGTTTTTATTGAAAATTCTTGAAAAATTTTGACTTTGTGAAGTAGCTTCCGTAGTTTCGAAATTATTAATATAGTTTTCCGCATTTGCAGCTTCTTTGCTAGTACTGGCTCTGGGTTCTCCTTGTTGTTCAGAACGGCGTTTAAGAATGTTGAAAGGATTCCTTAATTTCTTTCCTCTGTACGCTTCTTCAGATCCAGTTACAATACAGTCTGATTCCGAATCCGACTCAATATTAATAAATCTTCTATCGATAACTTCAAAGTTAGCAGTCATATATATATCGGCATCATACGATTTATTGAAAGTTTTAATGGCCTTCGACAATGCTCTTTTATGTGTAGACGTTACTTTCTTGTCAGCGTTCAATTCCTTTAATTTTTTCGCTAGTTTTCTTAATGAATTTAAGTTTTCATCAAATTTATCGCTTTCTTGGTTCAATTTTGGTATTTTATTTCTTGACTCACCATCATCTCCTAAATCTATATATTCTATAATATCCTCATCATTGATAACATCGAAATCTTTTGTTAATCTTAGACTAGTTTTGTACCTGACGTTGTACGCGTATAAAAGCCTGTGTAAAGATTCAACATTTTGGCGCTGGTGATTGCCATTCATGACAAGTTGTTTTAATCTCAAAGATAAATTTATTATACTCTGTAAATGAGTTAATTTGTCATTCCTCAAACGTTTTCTTGAATTATTATTTTCATGGTTCGGTGTTAAAAGTACATTATTAGGGTTATTATATGAATAGTTTCTTTGTGAAAAATTTGGCCTCGGCTGATACTGAAGGCGAGAATGAAAATACACATTAGAAAAAGGTGGTCTTTGAAAAACCATGTTAAATTGGACATAATTAAGATGATTTTGGTGTCGCCAAACATTGTTAGGTCGGTGGTGTTGATTAGGTCTGGGCCAGTTTTGAGGGGTATTGGAGATACTCAATCTTCTTACGTGATTGTCGTTTGCTTCGTCTGAACTATTATAAGTTGAGCGGTCACCTGAGTCTGTTCTCTTTCTCCTTATATTCTTTAACTTTAGGACATAAGAAGTTTTATTCACAAATATATTTTTAGGAATATAGTCTTGTTTTGGAGCATGAATTAGAACAATATCTCTACTTATAAATTCGGGTATATTTTCGAAATGTTGATCAAGACTTTTGTTATTATTTGGTTTGTATTGTCGCCCAGTCAACGTTTTTAGTTTCGTCACGTAGTTCTGAAACATCTGATGCCTATTACTTATAAGCGCATCTGAGAAACAGATACTTTTGTTGTTATCATCTAAGACAGTTTTTGTGTTATCATTAGTAAGCTCCAAACATTCCGATGGACCTGTAACGATACATAAAATAATTAGTTCACATCATTTACTGTACCTTTTTATCTACTGTTAATACATGTTAAACTTTTTTTAACTTTACCTGATCTGAAATCTTTATCTGATTTTGCAGTGTCAATATCCTCATTGCCATAGCTTTCACTAGATCGTACAGCTGTAAAAAGAAATAAAGTTAGTTTTATTCAAACAATATTTTCATTCAAGTTGTATACGTACAAAAGTTTCTTACTAGAATCGGCTGCAGCTTGACAGCATTCTTTGTTAACATCCATTGCAATAACTTTATTATTATCCTCTATAGTACTGTTCACATTGCTCTTTTCTGCATGTGTCTTATCATGTGGCGTTGCAGTATTTTCTATTATCACACTTGTTTGTTTTCTAATTGATTCTTCTTGACTTTCTCTGCTAGGTGGCAATGGTATATCATCAAGCACCAAGCCTTTACTTGCATAGTTATTAGTTTCAATGTTTTCAGATTCTAACCTTGGGGTTGTAGATTGCATGTTATTTTCACTGATATATATAGTTTCATATGCATCAGTTTCGTCTACTTCCATAGCACAAGATTTTTCAATATCCACAGTTTTGTTGTCCTCGTTGTCTTCTTCGATTGTGTTATTTTTTTGATTCTGCTGTACATCTGTACTGTTATTTGGTTTTATATTTGGTAATTGTTTACGAACATTTGACTGCATTTCATTTGTTCCATTACTTCGAACTTCCATTGACGAAGCAGATAGTGTTTGTTCCGAAACATTTTTAACAACAATTTCTTTAGTATGCTTGTTTAAATTCTGAGGTGTAGACATCGGATATATTTTTCGGCCATTCAAACATTTGTCATGCCTGAATACTTTGTAGCCAAGTCTGCTTAGAGAAGCATACACTCGATACTGGTTGTATGTTAAATTACTATTTAGCACTAAAGAAAATGCTTTTTGTAATGATACTGTAACATCATTGTGTTTGAGGATTAAAGAGTTCTAGAACAACATAAATTCACATTAGGACTTAAGGACTATAATATGGAGTGGGTCTACAACTACATTGCGCAGTCAAGTGACAAAATTAAAAAGCTTTTTCAGAAGACAGAATGATATGTGTTTTTTGTCTTTCGGGATTTTGACACATACATATATTTTACTTACATTATACTTTAAAGAATTGTTGTTGGGAATTTAAAGAATTAGCAGTTCCATGTGGTGACTGATTAAGAATACAGAGTGTAACCATCACTATTTTTTCCATGGGTGTCGTAAGAGGCGACTAATGGAAAAAAATATACAAGACATCACTGCAGAGAAAAGAAAAATCTGAAACAAACCCTATATGAACTCAATTGGCCAAAGTGGTATAGTAGACCAAAATCTCCATGCTAAGGAAAGGCCTATGTCTAGCTGTGGACTGTTAAAGGCTGTTAAGACTCACTATACAACAAAAACATATTAGAATTCAGAGATTTAATACATAAACATGGAAAAGTCTAATTGAGTTGGTCACCATACTGCAGTGTCTGCATTTACAATGAGTATGGTGACCACAACTCTTGGATTCTATTCATGCTTTACATCAAGCAAAGTCACTTTGTCAGGTTTTTAAAATTAAAAAAAATGTAGGATCAACTTACTACTTCCATTAGAAAAAGAACTTCTTCTGGTCTTAAATACAAAGCTTTTCCAACATTATAACCAAAGTACTGCCAGCAACCACTAGATTTTTGTGTAACTTCTGCTCGTTGTAGATCATCTCGCCATACAGCGTGTGATATACTGCCTCTGAAAGAAACATTGGCAGAATTTATAACAGCCACAGAATACTCGTTAAGGTAGGAATGCAATGTGGGCGTGGCAAGCGCGCCAGAACTTTAAGGGCAATCGCTTAAAGACCAGCACTTTATTATATCTCTGAAAACGATTGCACTCGAACTATTATGATCTAATCTATAAAACGATCATACATCGTGTATCAAATTTGAGAAGAAGTAGTACATGCAGTGAACTGCATTTCCTGTTATAGTTAGTGAATATTATACATTTTTTTTTAAGAAAACACTTGTCAGTCACACTCGCACAGTATACAGAATTATAAATTGTAGCACACAAGAACTGTGAACAGTCGCTAGTGTCGAACTGGATAACACCAGAAATTATTAGTCAACTTGTCTATTCCTAATATGCTTGTGTTTATGTGAATCCTTATCACAAGTTCAAGTTACTTACATTTTTTCTATTCTTTCAACCTCTAACATCTGTTTTTGTGAATCCAGCGCCGTTTGTATCTGTTTCTGCTCCAGCCAAGAACCATTAGGTAAAACATCTTTGTAACCAACTTCAGGCAAGGTGATACTCTGCTTAGTGACACCTTTGGCAACTAAAACATCTCCTCTGAAAATAACAAAAATAGTACAAATGTGTTTGTATGTTTGTCTTTCTTTCACGTCGCAACGGAACGATTTGATGGTACGATTTATTTATTTTTTTTGAGATAGGAGGCTGTAGAGTGATATATGCTACTTTTTATCGCAGTAAAACATCTCATTCAAATTAGAAGACCCATTATGATGTGTATTTGAATCACACCAAACTTTACAAATTCCGGTAGATGGCGCTATTAGATTTTTTTTTCAATTGCAAACAGTACAAAATTTTTCAATAAACTTTAAAAAATATCCGCGGTATCTGATAGATGGCGCTATATTGAATAAGGTACCTCCTCTTAATAAATTAACTTTGCATTATTTTTTTAACTTTAAATATTATAAATGCTAAAGTTTGTCAGACAAACTGCTGTACAGATGTTTGTTACTGTTTCACATAAAAACTATTGTACATTAAGTAATTGTATTGTATATTGTAATTTATTTGAGACTTTACAGTCATATAGCTTATAAATTAGTATAATGCATAGGGTACTATTTACTGTGATAACTGCCATATACAACTTTTTTCAGATAGAAATTTTTCAATGAAGACTATCGAGTTAAAATAAGTAAACTGATAAGAGCCTCCATACACATCAACAACCTCAAGAATAATCTCCTCCTTAACAGCCTTGCTGGACATTGGCCTCTCTTTAGAACCTTGAGGTTTTGATCTGCTACAAGCTATCCAAATTTATTGGTATGCAGTTTGTTTTAAGTTTTTTTCCTGTCTATAATGCTGTTGTCCGCATTGATTAATTCTTACAGCACTAAAAGGATGAATACAGGTGGTAATATCTTTAACATCTATGTCTTTAACAGTCCACTGCTGGACTTAAGCCTCTCCTTCGAAAGAATGTCTTGGTCTAGTATACTACGCTAGCCAGACAGGTTGGTGTGGGGTTTACTTGAGTTTTCTTTATTTTTGCAGTGATGTTGTCTTGCATAATTTGTTCCTTTAGTGATATCCCATATTCTTAATCCATCATCACATAGATAATAGAATAATCTAGTAATATAACCATTTAAATAAGGCAGAAAATAAAATATCCATGTTTGGTGCACAAGAAAATATTTTTTTCAATTATTCATGCAATTTGTCCAATGAACTTTATCTACTGCACTATTAGTTTAGTTTTGAACACATTTTTTTTTAATTATTGATGTGAACAAATTAATTAGTTTAATGGCCTGAGCAGACAAAGGGCAACAGCAGATAAAATGTTTACAAAGTGCTCTCATTATCACAGCAATAAAGTGGCATTGTGTCACTGCAATACCTTACACACTGGCAACATATGCAAACAAATTGGAACCTTATAGCTAACCTAATAACAGCACACCGCTATAGTCCATCAATTTTTATATTATTTTGTCTGTGCCAGCTCTGGTTTTTTTGACAGCACAGATGTCATAGTTGTTTAATCGGTTACCTAGCCTCTTCCGACTGCGCTGAGTGTAATGGGTTAAATCACCAAATGAGACAACACTTTGGGTGATCCATAAATTGTTGTTCAGAACCTTAGTGTTCTTTGTACCCGTTTGATAAATGTGTATAACACACTCCCGCGACTCGAAGATATATGTAGTACAGTTGTTTTTTTTTTTTCAAAATATTTATTTAAAGCAAAAGTATATTCGTTTTTAGTATTTATTTCTGTAACACAACATCGGTGATCTAAGAGAATTAACTAGTTTCAAATCGCAACCGGCAGGTTGCTGTCGCGCAATTTCTTTATTCTACCTATGAATATATAATGCAAATAGTTTCATAACTAGTTACTGGTTGAAATCTATTGATAGGACATAATTATCAAAGAGACTAACAGTAAGTCTGTTAACATTAACATGACTATTTATTCATTAGTTGAACACCGAACATGGATATTTTATTTTCATGAAAAATTGATCGATATCTGATCAAAATGAAAAAAAAATAGTTTTACTTAATAAGAATCGTACTATATTTACTTACGACAGTATTTTAGGCTTATCCATATTGAACGCATGTATTATAATCACAAACAAACGTGTTTTCAAAATGAAGTTAGAGAACTAGCTTACAACGATTTTTTTTCAGACTGACTTTTTGTCAAAATATGTGATGTCTTTACAATACATTCTGCCCCATATTGCATTCCATTCCAAGTCAAATGTTCTGTTGTAGAGCAAATGTTAAGTTGTAGAAAGAGATAGCTTGATTTGTAGTTTATCTGAAAGAGCTGTCCACTGTGGAAAATCATGTTTAAAATAAACATTTAGGTACGGACAGAAAATTTGACATAGGTGTCGGTGTTACTATTTTAAATTTGCGTATTGTGAAAAAGATTGCCATAATGAAGCTTAGGTTATAGACAGTAGAGATATAATTTAAAAAATAATGTAATATAATTTTATTTGCGTAAATGTGGTACAAAAGGGTGGTATAATATAAAAAACCACGAAACACATTTCGAAAGTAATAGGCATGTAAATATATCTTTGTAGTTTTTCATACAAAAGTTAATTTTAACTAACTTAATTGCCAGATAATATATAGTCAATAATGACTAATAAACTAAATCAATTTGAACAGCAAGTATGTAACACTTCGAGCCGCCAGAGAGTGGGGACCTCTGGTAGCAGATTAATTGTTGCGGTCGGCGATAGGCGATTTTTGTGGAAACACCACATACTCCTGGCTCCTGCCTCCTGCCTAGTATGTAACACTTTGAAACGATATACAATAATTATTTTATCTAAATATGTAATAAAATTGAAGATAATAAAGAAATAACTAATGAAAGGGGTCTTTATTACAGTAACAGAACTCAAAATCATAGTTTTTAAAATATTTCTTTTATTGTCTGTGTGTTTTTACACGCTAACCTGCGAAGTGACTAACAAATAATAAATACCTAACTTAACATTTAGTTTTTATTTTATTCTAATTGGTTAACAAATAAAAAAATGTATAGGTTTTAAAATTGTGAAGCGTCAAACGCCAATATTATCTTTGTAAATAAAAACAAAAAAAAAAATATTTCGGACATTTGACACACAACGTCATGTAGTTTCAAACTAAGCAGAGCTTGTGCTATGATAACTAGACTGACTGATAGAATACTTAATTTTTTTTTGTAAATACGCACTTAGTTTATATAGAAAACACCCAAACTTCGAAACAAATATTGGCAGATAATACAAACATTTGGTCCTACCCGGGCGTCGAACCCGAGACCTCAAACACAGCAGTTGCATTCATTATCGTTGCGCCACCGAGTCAGTTAAAGATAAGTTTTTCGTGCTCTTTATTTTTATACGCATTTAATGTACAGTGTGAATTCACATAAATGTTACTTTAGAATTGCAATTTTTCCTTTAACAAAATTGTTATTCTGTAATGTTAAATATAAGAGTTAGTTAAATAGATGCTGATGTAAACTTTATTATAAAACTACTAAAGACTACTGTTTTTGTAATAGATTAAATTCCATAACTTGGAACCAGTTGCCCAGCACACGCTGACAAGCAGTGCAACTTTACAAGTGTTGATATTTACCATTAAAGTGCACTATTTTTCTTAATTAATTAGGAACATAACCTACGTCTCTAAGGAAAAGTCTACTTTGCTATCAGTGAAAGAATTTTAATAGGTATACAGAACTCCAGTATGCGTGGTGAACACATCTATATCAGAGACATATACGAGTAAAAGTAAAATTATGAAACAAATATTATTAAATATAAATCGATCGGGAGGCCGATAGGAGGATTCGTCTGGGCTGAACCGCGTACGGGTAGCTGCGTCACATCTTCGAGTCACTAATTTCACAATCATTAAAGACCAAGGTATTTGACCAGTGTGTCCTACCCGTAATGACATACGGAGCGGAGACGTTGGCATTCACCATTGACTGGTCCACAAGTTTAAAGTAACTCAGCGTGGGATGAAGTGTGTGATACTGGGTGTTTCTCTGGCTGATGAAATTCGTAACGAGGTTATTCGGAAGAGAACGGGCGTAACTGACATCGCGCGGAGAATCAGTACGCTGAAGTGGAAGTGGGCCGGTCATGTCTCTAGACGAACTGATGGTCACTGGAGCCGAAGAGTGCTCAAGTGGTGACCACGCTTGGGCAAACGTAGTGTAGGGCGCGTAACAACGACTTGAAAAAGGGGGCTGGCAGCGGACGGACGCGAATTGCTTAAGACTGGGATGGCTGGCGCTCCTTGGGGGAGACCTTTGTTCAGCAGTGAACGGCGATAGGTTGATTTGATTTGAGATATATTTTAAATGAGTAAGTGTCTTTCTCTCTGCCTATTGTCTCTTCAAGCTTAAACATCTGAACCAATTTAGAAGATATTTTTTATGGAGACAGTTTAACTCCCGGAAAAGGACACAGTATAATTTATATGATAAAATGCCCCTCTAAGGGAAACAAAAGAGGCGTAGAACTTTTTATGGGAAATCAATAACTACTGAACCAATTTGGATGAATTTAGATATATAGATAGCTGGAATTTTGTCAAAATCATACCTTAAATATGCGAAAGTTTGTACCTCGAATTAATAATCACTGAACCGATTTAAATTAAATCCAGAACCGAGAACAAACAATGTAATACACACAATGCATTTTTAAAATGATAAGACGGACATGAGTTTTTTTTGTAGGAAATCACTGACGTAATAATAACTATTTTAAATGTTCTATCAACCCTTGCCGAAGCACTAAACAAAACTTTTTAAGTGGTAGATCACTAATCCATTTGAGTATTGAATTATATATAAGTGGAGCCATATACCCTCAATTTCGTCTAAACAGTTTGATTCTGGGTTTTGATATATTTAACAAAAGTTGTGTTGCAGTACGCGTGCTAAATTAAATTTTGCATTCAAAAAGGAACGGTTACTTTTGACAAATTTTGCAATTTCATATACATATACATAGATAAATACAAGAAACCTGCTACAAGGCCGTATTTCTCAATGGAGTTATGAGAATCTCGTCGAGTTCAACACCAAGAAAACAAGTGTGCGCGCTCTACTAAAAAGTCTCCATTTCTTTCCCTTCACACTTTTCAGAATACTCAACTGAAATTGCATAGTTAACTAAGTTTCCTGGGTATGAATATTTGCAGGGATTTCAACCTGTGAGAATGCAATAATAACCTGTGAGTGTCACTGAAGTAACCTCGGAGAAGCTGAGAATACTGAACAAAGTGAAACGATTCTTCTGCCTGAACATCTGCAGTATTTGCTGTACACTCTCGATCAATTGCAGTAGCGAGCAGTCCACATTATCAGTCCCAAACTAAATCCCTTGAGCCTCTGCAGTTGCGAAGAGAAGTCGCCTCTATTGCAATCCTCTATCACCTTTATCATGGAGAGTGTTTTGAAGAAGCACTGGCGAACACTGGCATGCTCTTCCAACTGGTCCAACTCTCCCTTCTTGTACAGGACAACACGTACCGGCTTTGGAAGTCACCATTTTAGAATGGTAGACATTCGCTCCCGATCTAAATAGTTCGGCTCTTTCTTTCTGTAAAAATTAGTAAAAACCTGGAACTCGCTAGCAGTACATATGTTTTCCCTCCACTATGGTCCTGAGTTCTTTACGTGGAGCGTGAAAATATCTCACTAAACCGCCATGGTGAAACTCACCATACAGCATTCGCAGTGAATATGGAGACCACCATTCATGGATTCTATTCATGCCTTCCATCAGGCAGACTAGAGTCACTTCGGCACCCGTAAATAAAAATAATTTTTAATTTGAATCTTGTGTAAAATTTTAATAGTAAGATAGTTATTTTTAGAGGTTTTGATTTTAATATTTTAAATTTTATGTTATCACTTATGTTGTTGATGGTAGGTCATTAACATAAATGATAATGAATAAGATGGATGTAAAAATAAGAAGAGGACCCAGAATATTTCCTGTGGAACTCCGAGATGCTCAAGTTGCATTTAGGCATAGGGCTGATAATGTTATTAGAGTAAAGAATTTTTCTTTTAAGTTTTGAAGGAACCTCTTTCGTAAAAAATCATAATCTGTTCATTTAAAAATTAAATTTGCTGGCAACTGACCAACCACAAATGCCTTGTGGTGAAGACCAAACTACTGCCGCCAGGAAATCTGTCATTACAGAGATGTTCTTAGCCGAGAACTGCTCAGAATAAAACATAAATAATTTAAATGTAATGTTGAACGAATAAATTTTCCATTTATACCTACTTATTTAAACTCATTGTATTATAATTCATTTAATAAATAATTTTTAATTTTAGTTTGTTATTTTTTGCTGTTCATTTTTTAAATATTTCAAACTTGTTGCATATGTTATACAAAGACGGACTCAACGTCATGAGGCAATCTCTACCAGTCGACCTTCAGGTGACATAAAAATATGATATGGTAGGTGCAAAGATATTGAATTTTTCATAATACCTACATACTCCGCTTAAGCGGTCGTCACGCCGCGTCCTACTATGCTAATTGTTGTGGGTTCAAATCCCACACTAGACAACATTTTGTGTGATCTATTAATAGTCATTCTAAGGCAGGATGTTTTTTGTATCTGTTTTCTGTATGCTTGTAAAGTCAAAGGATTTATTCCTAGTGTGGGAGTTATCTTTTGAAACAAGAAACAAAATAAAAACAATGGTTTGATAAGTAAGAGTTAGGTAGAAGTAGGTATATACTACTATATAAATTACTACATTTAGATAAATTTACTACTACGTATATTAATAAGTGCACTTTACATTTAAACTCGCAGATACGCAAAATGCCAGCCAATCTTGACCTGAACGTGGACAGCCGATTTAATAATATATTATTTTAAATCATGAACATTTGTTTTAAATATTTACTAAATTATGATTTTAATCTAATCGTATCAAAATATAAAAATGATTTTATTAAGATTTTCATTTGATTTACGACTGAAAGAAACGTTCGTGTTGTCATGTAATTAAATAATCAAATGCAGTAGGTAAAACAATTTTAGGGAAAAAAACGAAACAACTAAAAATTTTTTTTTGGAAATCTATAAAAGTACACTAACATACTTTTCTTCAAAATCCTTCATATATTTTTTTACCTAAGAATTGTAAATAAAAAATGTTGAATTAAATTATTTGAAATGTTTTTTTTCTAGCAAGACTGAAATAATGTCAAATAATGTTTCCTTCTTACATTACTTGTCATTCGCTTTGCGCGTGTTTGTTCATATTGTGCATGTGATTGTGTTTGCTTTAACCCTTCGATCTGCTTTCTATAACGGATTCCAATTACTCTCCTAATGATGAGTCTGGCTTGCCTTTGGACCTAGTACCCGTTTTGAACGTTGAAATCAGTATATATTGATGACTGATAAAGGTGACTGAAATATAAAAAAAATAAATAGTTACTGTAAACAATGAGTTTTATTTTATTATGTAACTGACGTGATAGTAAACCTAATAAAATTATTATAATAATATTGTTAATCCAAAAATAATTTTTTCATGTCTAGGCCAGGAGCCGGTCCAAAGTGGTCGTCATCAACATCATTATCATTATCAACAACCTTTAACTGCCCACTGCTGGACATAGGTCTTTCTTTAGCAATGAGATTTTGTTCTACTATACCAAGCTGGCCAGATGGATTAGTATAGGATTTGTTTCAAGTTTTCCATCTCTTTGCAGTGGTGTTATCTTGCATATTTTGTTTCCTTAGTCGTCTTTTACAACATCCATGGGAAGAATAGTTGAGGTAACAATCTGTATTCTTAATCCGTCACCACATGGAGTGGTCAATGTCTTTTAAAATTATATGAATACCTACACAGCCCAGACGGGTAATAGAGTTGTACCCACGGTTGGGTGTGTACTGCCAATTCATTTTGAAGAAGTTCACGTACTCTCGACTTCAATATAAAAGGCGTTTTAAAGACTGCTTTCGGCAGAGAGTGCATTGCAGTGAAGAACTAACTGCACATAGAAGGAAGAATTGATAAAGCTAGAGGTGTGACGGGGGCTTAGAAGAAGCATATTGTTTGATGACCGAAGCTTTCTGTCGGGATTGGAGCATAAGAAACGGAACGTAAATTTAAAGAATATAATATATGTTTAGTTAAATTATATTAAGTGTTTCAATTTCTAGCGGTTCATTATGCTACCGGTAATAAAAGTGGAAGTTTTCCGAACGACAATAATTATTGAAAGTTGTAACAACTATGTTGAGTTGTAATAACTGTTACAGAACGCCGTCCACTGATGAACAAAGCCTCACCCAATGAACCATATATCCCGGTTCTGAAGGTGATGAAAAGTGTATGATTAATCACTATTTTAACATCGTCTTTAAAATATTACTAATATAAAATAAAGAACCAAATTTAATTTTTTTACATAATGTTAGTTGCTTGATTTAAATAATTCAGTGTTATGATTCTTAAAGATTTCTTTTATATTTGCATTATATCATAACGTAAGACATTAAAACGTAACACACAAAAATTAAAAAGAACGTACACTTTAAAATTATGATTACATGCTTGTTGTTCTAGCAACGTAAAACAAGTAATCAACAAATTGGGAACATAGACAGTTTCTCTTTCAACCTAAATGTTAAACTAAAGCAAAGAACCCACACTACTATTAAATCGGCAACCAATTGCAATTGTATTACACCACCGAAGTGATGTTCAATAAATGAATTTGATGTCTAACTACCGTGGATAATTTAATTGAAAATTGTTCATTCTGATTATAACTAAAAGGCACCGCGAATTCAATTCGCTACACCAGTTTGCTATTAGAGTTTACCAAATAAACTACATGTAACTCTATCCTTGTTGCTAGAAAGACAATTAGACGGAGTTACAACTCCGACTCATGTAATTACGAGAGCACCACTCCTAGTCAAGTTCAAAGACTGCCCAATTTAGCCTGACTACAACAACACAACCGTAGCACAAGCTACGAAGTTGTAGACTCGTAGTGGTAACGTTTGTAGCGTAGCATGTCGGTGGCATGCCTAACGCGTATCGATTAGTCTTCCGGAATTACCCGACTACAAACGAATGGAGCCGAATACTACCGAGTTCACCCGAGATCCATGTCCACACAGAGGAAGTAATGAAATGTACAGAAAGATATGAACCGGAAAAATTGTCGCTCTCTTTTTTCTTCACGTCGCTTCTTATCCGGACCTCTAAAACGCTTCCTTTGTCAGCTTTTCCTTCCAGAATGTTGCGCCCCTGGGCTTCTAGGAATGGATATTTAAATGCAAGATGACAGAAGAAACAGCAACACTTTTCAAATTCTTTAAGCTATAAATAGTTTTATGAGTTCGTCTCGATTAACCTAACTAACTAACATTATTCAAAACTGTCAAATCAATAACAATTCTAAAATAGTTCCATAACTTTCCAAAAGTATTATTCCATGTCCTAAAAATCCTGCCCACTGAATTCTTTAAAATATCTCTGTACCTACTCCCAGTGTTTAATGAACAAAAAAGTTGTAGATACCTGTGTTATGCGGGTAGCAAGTTGGGTAGTCACTAGGACGTTCCCGTCTTGTTACAACTGCCTTTGGCGAGGGTTTAAGGCAATTTAATGTATTGTAATGTGAGTTTACACGACGTTCCTCCCCTTTAGCCTCGACGCCTTGAAACTAACACCATAGTTCAGTAATAGTCGTTCCTTGCAAGCTGACACCGACTACCATCGATTTAAATTTTTTGGAATTTGGACTTTCAATATTCGAATCGAAACGGAACCTTCTGTTTACAGACGATGGTAGGGTGGCAATAGGGTGGCGCACCCCAAATACGTACGTACCGTGTTATTTATGGTATATTTTGACGTGCGCGTTCGCTGCCAACTTCAAGTCGCACAGGATAATGGGGTGATGGATAGTGTTATCGGCCGTTTACTATGGTGTACCGCGTTCAATTTGTGCATTTATTATTACTACGGATTGTGGAAAACCCCGGTGTTGACTGAATTTATACAGAACAGTGCTACTAGTGATTTCAGCGGTTACAGGGGTTAGTGACCGGTGTTTCTTTCGATGCGGCATTTAGAACTGAATAAATTACAAAATATTTGTATACGATTTTATAATGTAGCTTTATACTTAAATATTAAATATTATCTCGCGAGAAAAGTGAAGTGCAGTTAAATAAATATTGATTATTTTAATATTTGTCCTAGACTCTAAATAAGGTAAGTTTTAACCTTTTTTAGATATATATTGTAAATATTTAAACATTTTTAGCTGTCTTTATTTTTAATATTTTAAAAAATCTCTATTTTAATACTTATTTCCATAAGTAAGTGTTTGTTTATGATTTCGAGTACCGGTGTAATCTGAATAAATTCTGTAGTACCTCAGTGTAAACAATATGTTTGCCACAGATATAGTATAGCGCCATCTATTGTTCAATCTGGTTGATAATGATTTAGTTCTATTTACTACCGTCGTCAATAGCGCCAAAGTGTCAGCCGGCGACACGCCTGCAGTCACGCGGCGTTGACGCGCGTCGCAACATGTTTGTGTGGGTGTAGATCGCATCGTGATAAACAATTTATGTGTTTTCTTCCTTATCATCTAATCAAAGAAGTGTACTGAGGTTATCCGGCGTGTAATATAACAACAGCATTGAATCTAAGAATGTTTACATCTGTGTATATTGTGAGGTTTCTGTTGTGTTTCGCATGTGTGTGTATTGTTGTTGCCGATACCGAGGGCAGGATTTTGGCCGTGCAGTGAAGGTCTAGGGCTATGAGGAAAATAAACGGTGAGGAAACAAAAATTAAATATGCTTAGATTGTATGCAATGCATTAACTGTCTCGTTATAAAGATAAGAGACATGTGAAAATGTCACCGGGTTACGTACAACGATAACGATGAAGAACGAGAAGTAAAGGTTGTTAGATATTGAGATATTGTACATTAAAATAGGTCTATGTCTACTAAGTCTTTAATAAAAAAGAATTCTATTAAAAATTATCGCTTGTTGCCATTATGTCAAGAACATGGGGTGCTTGTTATTTAGTAGGGGAAGGCACGGTGTGCAACCGTAGTTATTGCAACTGTAGGGCTCGTATTTCTGCTTTTGAATTTGTGAAAACTTATTGCAGCAGCATCTAAGATAAATTTTTAATAAGTTTCTTATTAGAAAAAGAAAATTTGTAAACCATCGAACGCAAAGTACACAATCAATAGATCAAGTCAATTTAAAGTAACAATAAAGGAGCCCTTTATAAAAAGGTTATTACTTAAGTGTACGTCGTGAAGTAGAATTGCACAAGAGACAGAGGAATGACCGAAAATCATTAACCGTAGCAGATCCCATACAAATGGTCCATAAACGTAATCCGACAATGTTTGATGGGTTGCCGGCCGCCGGGATCCGGCCGTTTGATTGCAAAACCTCTGCCTAGACGAAAGTTGTTCGATTAAAATATTCTTTTCATTTTTTTCTTTCTTAAAATCCATTAACCGTCTTTAAAACTACATTCTATTTATAATCGTGGTTAGTCAAGGTCAGTTTTCAGACAGCTAGAAGAGGTAGCCGAAGGTAGCATCGATGTTGCAATGATTCAAAAGGAACCTAATATCATTTAACTATTTTAGTAGAGGACGCTGAATTAAGTCGTAATTAAGAAACAAAATAATTTATAGCTTCTGTTTTGTGAACACACACTGAGGTCTGCGTTAGACGCATTGCCAAATTTATTGTTTAATTGTTTGTGACGTAGATAGTGCAGAGCATGTTTGTTTTAATAACGCGCCAGAGAGACGACACATTTATGTTTAATGCATAGTCGGTCGACTAGTAACGGTTGTTAAGAAAAAGTTAAAAGCAATTCCTACCAATATCATACCTAATAAAACTGAATTCATCAAACTTTACTTGCCAATAAACAAGAATTCGGACCAAGTTAATTACATCTCGACCTTACGGTAATGCGGTGTGAACATCAAACTTGCGGCAGTTTTACGGCCTGAAGGAATAATGAAGCAGGCTTCGGGTTCATTGGCCCAACATTAGTTAATATACTCGCACATAGCAGCGGAAAATCAAATAAACACTTGCTTTCATCTCTGCTTTATCGGCGATGCAGTTGGAAGCTCGCACTTAGCTTTGCGCGGAACTGTTCGATTGCAACTATAATTATTCAGACATTTATGGATGCCGCCTTACGCTCAATTTTAATTTACATTGTAGTACGAAGCTTCATTGTAGTTAAAGCTCCGCGGAACATTACCACACAAGTTGTTTACCTTTAATGTATTTGAGTTAATTTCTTGCAGTAACAAAATCGAGTTCACTGTTTAGAGTTGATGAAATTCCAAGTAAGATTACCTTCGCACCGTAATCTCTCAGACGTGCTCTCAGGACCAAGATGAAGAATCTTTTACGATTATTTGTATATACTTCATTAGGTTCAATTGTTTGTTATTCATTACCTTGTAAAACCATTTCCAGCAATCATACGTCTAATAACCGATAATGTCTATATTGATTCTGTCAGTGGTTCGGAACAGCACTCCAATATTGACAATGGGCGGTAGTTTAGACGCCACTACGTGCTTCGAGAGTTGATAAGAATTCTACGTGACTGCCAGTTCATTGCTCCAGTTTTTGCCACTTGATCTTGTGAATGAGTTTGCGAACCTTGTCCCAAAGACAAGGATCTTAGGCAGCAAATTTATAGCTGCAAAAACACTTTACGACTACTGCAAAGACTACATACCTACTCACTGTCTACTTATCCTGAGGAATAAACGTTTTATTACTACTTTTGTGGAGCCGTGCCTGCATTATAATAGAATTGGCGCTCATTGCAGAGTGATCATGCAACTTTGATGGGCTGTGGGATAAGTTGTCAAAGCAAATTATCGTTTCCAGCCACATCACTACATTTAAATTGTGTTCGTGTGAATTCAACGAGTGTAACTGGATGCGTTACTGTAATGGCGGCGCTATAAATGCTGATTTTCAATACCGGCGCATTAGGAGTAGTTGTGGTGGCGCCGCGCGTGATTGCCATGTTGATTGAGATCACACGTATGCTACAAATTGACGCTCCAATTCGCGTGTGACAAGAATACAACATGAAAAGTTCATCGAAACGATAAGTTTTGTTAAAGGAACGTTTAAATTTTATGTTAACTAGTATTTGGAGTTACTGTCTAACTATTGCTAAACTTTTAATATTGTGTATCGTCGTTAATAAGATACTGTTATTTACGTAGTCAATTCATTTCGCAGGTAAACGAGTACCAGGCGGCTCGCTCGTTTACCTCGAAAGGGTGGTGTGATATATATTCAGAGCCCATTTAAATATTCCCAAGGGTGATAAGGGGAAGGGATGTGCGCCGGTTAATCAAGTAACGTGATCCATTTATCTGGAGTACTCTTGATATGGAACTTTGGAATATTGTAGCCTCATTTAGGGACTGAGATTGAAAACGGTGGAAGAGATGCGAATCAGGTTGCAATTTATTATTCAGTTTTTTTTTTATAAAACTCGTCAATTTTTTAAGTGACTTAATTGATTATTTTGTAATATGCAAATGGTAAACCAAAGACTGATTATGAACCTGATAAAATTTGTTTAAAGTTGCAAAACTGTTACCGTTAATATACTTAATCCTTAAGTTCACTGCTGGACATAGGTCTCTCCTTAGAAATGAGCAATTGGACAGCTATACCACGCTAGCCACTATTCTAACGTTAAACTTTAATCCTTAAGTAAATCCTTCCAACGTCCATAGACCGCCTCCATAGCAGTTGTCTACTTCTGTAAAAAAAAATTGAGTGCCGGAACTAGTTCATTGAAAACTACCTAGCTGTAAAGTAAATTTCTCTTAAGGCTCACATACACTATACTTTTAATAGCTTAAAGAAAGTTTATCGACGTCGTTATGTGTCTAGATAATGCCAAACTAAGGTATTGACACATTTCTCAATTATTTCTTGTCGTACTGACTGTTGTCCGATCTGGACACAACGGTTGGAGTTATATCGAATGAGATTGGAATAATAAGATGGCTGCTGTAAATTTTGTATGTGTGCAAATAACGTGATTTGATTAAACTTGATTATAGAAAATGAGGTAATATCCTGCATAATATTGCTTTAATTCAAGGCCCTGTTTAAAGATTCAGTTTGATCCATTCCATATAAACATATTGTTTCACAATGTTAGTACGTATAAAAACATATTATATGTACGCATATTTAGTTATATAGTATATTGTAACAATTACAATATTTTCTCTTGTATTTATACCAGGACTTTTAAGATAATATCACATTAAGTGCTTATAATATCGAAAGGAAATAAACACGTAATAGATTCAGCCTATTGTATTTTATTTTAATTTATTAAATAACTTTTGGATTAAAATAAGATTGTTATTATTAGTACCTACATGGACACATTAAGTCTGTTTGAAATAAAACTGTCATAATATCGATTTGACATTTTAACACGCTTTTATTAGCTTTGCCTGTATGTTGTTTTTGTTTGCTTGTAACGGACTTTTCCAAGCTGTTTTTTGGTTCTTTTAAAATATTCTCATTAAACATTTTGTTCCATATATTATCATCAACTATGAAAAACGTTGATCGATAATTTGAAGATTGCTTTGTGATAAACAAAAACAGATATATTCATTTGACTACTCTACTATCTTAAGCCTAAGTGGATTATGATAGATAGCAATGCAGTGAAATTGGAAACGAGGTGTAGTGGTTGGATACTCTGGTGTATGCACCGTTGCTCTGATTTGCTGCATACGATCTATTTACGGGTTTATGAACGACGATAAAATTACACCATCGAACCGAACTCGGCATGTATACTTACGCCAATCAAATTGTCTTGTACATTTCTTTGAGAGCAAGTATTGCTACCAGTTAAGATAGAATTAACACATCGTAAATTTTATAATCTTTCTACTACCTTCCCAATCTTATACAAAGTAACGGAATGTGTGAAATTGCAAAAGGTTTCGGTTTTAATGTCCAAACATTTGCTTGACGCGAACTCTTCGAAATGTATAATAACCGTTTTCAGACGAGACTGAGAAAAGGAAGAAGGAAGCAAATAAGAAAAAGGAATAGGGCGTGTCGACTTAGAGTAAGGGACACTGCAAGTTTTAGATGAGCAACGGGATTAAGACAACAGGAGCTGGAAGAGCCTTTCATATATCCGTCCTGTGATTGGAGAAGCCTGACAGTTTCCCCAATCACAGGACGGATGTATTATAGGGCGGTTTGTTAACATTTGATAAATTCATATAAAAAAAGAAAAAAACTATTTGATATATTATAAACATTGTTTTTTACAAGGAAGCTAATTCGTTGGAATTTATTTTTAAAAAATTACATCGTCTAAATGACCACTGTTTCGATGTTTGCACTCTTCTAAGTGAGTACCAAAATTTTCGAATACTTTGGCAAAAAGACCGCGAGATCACCAACATCTTTTCGCTGATTTTCTTTTTAAATTGACGTAGTGTACTTGGTTTGTATTATTAAAAAATAATGTAAAAAGTAGTGTACTTCTATAAAATTAGGCATAGTATTCCATTATTTTCCACCTTGAGGAAATTACTTTTCAAAGTGGTTGTTTCTCAAGCAAAAGTTCATTTTATTTTGAACCTTCTATGCAGAATGAAAAACAGACAGAGAAATCCTTTTTTTTGCAATGCAATCGAAGTTTTTTCAAACTTTATGTTAATTCAATTTACTTTAAGGGCGAAAGTTGAATGCAAATTCAGGATACAGGTTTGCAACTAACAGTATTGATCTTTTTGGTGGCGGCGACTCTTGTAAAGAACACAATGAAGAAATAGACTGATAATAACTAGCATATGTATTTGATATTTGACTGCCTCAGTGGCGCAGTGGTAGCGTATACGACTGCTGTGTTTGCAGTCTCCTAAACTGAATGAGGAATGCCTAATCTTGAACAAGCGTGCATAGAAAGCCAATTTATTTAAGATATTATCAAGTAGTGCATCAACGCGAGCATTGAGCGTTAACTTAAGAATAAGTACGTTAATCGCACTCTAATGCTAGTTTACATTCCAGTTATCGCTACAAATGCCTTAGTATAATGCAAGGCGTTCATCTAGACAGGAAGTGACGTCACTATCTCGGCCTCACACACGTTTCCTGCCTTCTCGACCTTCACCCAAAAGCTTTGTAGTGTTTTTGTCTTTTTAATTCTCAACTTTGATTTTAGAACAGTCATTGTGATAAATGGTTAAATAATGAACTAAGTGTATTGTAACATCGACTACTCAAAAAATCTAAGGTTGATGATTTTTATAAATTGAACTGCCGTATGTCGTCTTTAACAAACGACGTTGTTGAAAAAAATATAATAAGAAAACAGTGTTTTTAATACACTTAGGTGGTTTGAGGAATTTATGAAAAGTGTAATAATAGTAGACGCAAGTGAGATGACTTCACCAGAAATGGGTAATTAGGTAGCTATATTCTAGCTGATGATGAAATCTTTGACTTCTTTTACTTTTTAGACGGTACGAGTATACTCCTTTGTATAGTGCAAAGATCTTTTAAAGGGTGTAAATCGGAATTACGGCTACCTTGTGAAAAATCACTTCAGCACCGCAATTTTGCCTTACATTTCAATACAGATAACAAATAGGTCCATATTATTTGGTCACCAAAAAAGTAATTTATTACAAACAAACAAATTTATTAGGTAGTTAGTAGAGCCACGCTGATTTTAGCACAAGCGGGCCGGCTCGACCGGGGCAGTACTACCCTCCCACAGAAGATCAACCTCAAGCGCCGGCATCCGTGCTGTCGTGTTTCGTTGGTGAGTGTGAGACCGGAGGCCCATTGTTGCAGGGGTGACAGTTATCGTGGTAACTGTATAAGCCTTACACTGTTACGATGACTGTCATGCCTTTTACGTCCCCAAGCGGGGTGTGAAAAAGCATCTAACT
Source organism: Hypercompe scribonia (assembly GCA_949316085.1). Classification (NCBI taxonomy): domain Eukaryota; kingdom Metazoa; phylum Arthropoda; class Insecta; order Lepidoptera; family Erebidae; genus Hypercompe; species Hypercompe scribonia. Next base: position 17,616,031 of record OX438975.1, read on the forward strand.
AGGCCGCCATAGTGTTGGTCACCATACTGCATTGTCTCCATTTGCAATAAGTATGGTGACCATAACTCTTGGATTCTATTCATGCTTTCCATCAAGCAGAGTAATGTCACTTTGGCAGGCTATTAATATAAAAAAAAAACATAGACACACTTAATAAATATTATGTTATGTTTGTCAATTAGGTCTAAATCATAAAATTTATTGTCTATAAGTAAATACATAATTATTAAATGTAAATAATGAATGCAATGGCGCATAATGTCTTAGGCATAATAGCATTATAATAGGTTATTTTTTAAATTGATAACAATATGATCTTCTATTTTTGTGCGTCCCTCTACTGCAGTTTCTGGTATGTGTTAATAAAACTCAATGTCGAATACACGATGACGAATACGTTTAATATCTTAAGTCAAATCAATTTGGACGAATTTATTTAATATGAAATAGAATGACAATTTCTAAAATTAAACTCACTCTTATATAAACTATTTAACTAAGACTAACCTGACGTAGCCTTATCAAAATATTTGAGTAAAATATTTACCGGTAGAACAAATGGCGGTTGAATATGGAAGGACCCGAAAAATTGCTTATATGCGAGTTAAGCCGCAGACAAGAGCTTCTAGATATAACAATTATGAACTAAAGTAACAATTATTGCGTATGTCAAGATATTGTCCTAGTGACAATTGTGGACAGCCGCTCTGATTTACATAGAAGCGTTCGGATTTTGCGGGATTGGATTTGGACCTGAGTATTTGTGACCACCCTGGCCGCAAGTCGTGAGTCACGAGATTGTCCGAAGCCATCTCACTACCGTTCACAATGCGATGTTTAGCTTCTGGATTAACAAAACAATGTGTGGTTTCTGACAGGACAAACTTCAAATAGGAGGGCTTCATAATATTTCATATGCTACAATGTTGCAGAACTTACACCATTTTGTATTGTACGTACTGTAATTGATAAGTTGATGTAGCGTTTAGCGTACACGACTGCCGATGAAGGGGTCTCGAGTTCGATTCACGGGTCGGTTCAAAGTGTTATTGAGTTTTTCTGGTTACAGACATACATAATTAACAGCTCAGAGTTTAAAAGATGGGATCTCAATTAACCTCCGTGCCTCTGAGAGTACGTAAAACCGTCAGTCTTACACCTAATCTCTCCCTGGTCGTGCCGAATAACCATCCCTTCGGATTGTGAGAATGAGGGAACAGAGTGTGCACCTGTGTTTATACACACACTTGTGCACTATAATATCCCATGCGTAGTTGGCTTGTCTCCGTTGACATAGACATGTATTCGCACCATAATAAGCCTATATTCTAGATGGTTGATCTAAGAGACACTTAAAGCTGAAACATTTTTCAAACATTATAGATGTCGAACAAGAACCTCGAATGCATGCAAATTGAAGAGTCGATAAGAAACTCGAAAATTAACTTGTCAATTCGTTCAACAATTAAAGTTTGACCTCCAACCAATAACCACTTTTAGATTATACATACGTCGCCGAAGTGTCCCAAAATAAAAATCTAAAATGAACGGTCCGTTAAATTTTATTTCCCGACATCATCAGCTAATTAGCTCTCTAAACACCATGCTCTTCCACGTGGCAAGAAAAATGTCCAATAAATCCTGTCTACTGCACGAATTTGGAAAGCCATGCAGTTAATTACGCGATATACTGAAAAGCTATAGTGTTTGGAACGCTAAAACATCCGCGTCAGACACTAATAGCCCAATAAGAAAGTAAGAAAATCCAAAGTACATACTCCATTCAAATTAAATATGTAATTTATTAAACTCTGTTGTTGTAAGTGAAATTCATTGACTCTGAAATATCCCTTCATCAATAATAACATAAATTTGAATTACTTAGTAGAGCTTGTAAATTTTTTCATGTATATTTACGAAACCCCTTTTCTAAGGCGAGCCTATGTTCAGCAGTGAACTGTTATAGGCTATTGAGGACGATGATATTTACTTAAATCAGAGAACAAAGAAACTTAAACAGAAACATGTACAGTAATTGAACGTATTATAATAGTAAAATGCTTTTTTGTACACCAGTTGATTAAAAGATAACTAAATACTAGATCAGTACAAGTAGTGGCTTTAGCGTTCAGAGACAATCTCTTAAAGGCAACCATAATATAGAAATAAAAACGAGATTGATTAAAAGTATAGGGCAGTGTCTGATGTATTAGAGAATGGTTTGGAAAAGGAAATTAAAGCAGTGTATACATATAAATATATTATAGTATGACTAAAACACAGTGTGGATGATGAATTAAATACTTACAAAAAAGAAATTATTTAATTAATTATTAGCTTCTCCGGTCACCACATTTTACGACTTTCTTCAGATATAAAGACGATTTTTACCAGACAAAAACTGAATAGCAAATCTAATATATGTGTGACAACACTGTCCAAAATACGCAGCAGTGTAAATGGTGTACACGCTTCGATAGCCCATATAATTGATATTCCGTCAGTCGCACACCGTCGTATTGTCGACGTACTGTTATTATCCCGTGTGAAGTTAGCCAAAGAGTCGCAGTACGATGCAACGTCATATAATTATCGTCATAGTACTGCATTGCGTTTAACGCGCACTTCAAGTCAAGTACTTCTTGTTAGGTTTCCTGATTAAGCGTCACAGTTAGGTTTATTAATATTTTTTTAAAAACCGGCCTAATTGACTCTATTGTGCCTGATGGAAAGCATGCATAGAATCAGACAATGCATTATGGTGACCCACACTATGGTGGTCTAGTGAGATGCTTTTACACGCCCCGTTTAGGGACGTAAAAGACATGACAGTGATCGTGGCAGTGTAAGTGTGTGAACACTTATCGCGATAACTGTCAACCCACGATTGTCAATTGTCAAACATAACGGCACGAATACTGTCGGTTTAAGTTGGTCTTCTGTGAGAGGGTAGTACTGCCCTAATCGAGCCGGCCCGTTCGTGTTGAAATCAGTGTGGCCTTACTACCTTATAGTATATAATATACTATAATCATCCTTTTATACCATACTTTCTATCGTTAATAAGAGGAATTTATTCTTGTAGTGCCAATAGATGTGATAAAAAAGAAGAAACGGTATTCGATAAAACCCAGCGGCCTGCGTAAGTTCAATACAATTTACAGGACTTAGTCTATACACAGATTAAGTTGAAGAATAGCTTATAATTCCACTTGTCTTGTACACCTTAACAGTTTCTTTTTTTATTAGTATGTTTATACTATACCTTTTACCTATAATATACCTTTTGATAGAAATAGCTCAGTGCGAAAAATCTACTCAAATTCTGTACAGGCTTTCATCATTTGGGTACTTGAAGCGATCTCGAACAGTGGTATTTAGAGCTGTCGCGTCTCGAAACAAGACCTAAGAGACACAATGAAGATGTCAGCAGAGACGAGAATTTGAATTAATGTATTTTCACTTATTCCCTGTCTATCAAAGTCTAATGAATTTATTTTCTTATTATTATTAGAATCATTTACATAATGTCTACGATATGAACATTGTAATGTCGCAGTATAAAATATTCAAATTAAATTCTTACCTTTTGTCACACAAAATGCTTTGATAACATTTATTCCGCACCCTTTACGAACGATACCTTTAGCACCTGGTTCAGTGCCTTCAATGATAATGAGAGAGATGACTTGTCATGTTTATTTCAAATATTCTGCGTGGGTCTCTCGTAAGGTTGGGTGGGATCGTGATAACGCAAGAGTGACGTCAAAGAATCCATTATCATCGAACTAGCTTTTATATAAAACTTTAAAAACTATAAAGATAGTAGGTACTTACACGTTGCTGTCTGCCTAATCTATGTTACTCGCTAGTAATATGTATCTAGAATTTCTATTGATAAAATAATTTTATAATCGATTTTGTGCTTTAGATGTGAAAATGTAACAGATAAAGAAGCAAGCTCACATTCACAGTGTAATATACATATGATTAAGTAGTACGTAATTTTAAATGGTAATTAGTAATACATGTACAAAGTGTACGTGTGACCAACCGCTCGAGTCTGTATTCCACATAACCATTCATTTCATTCATTCATTCACTCGTTGCATTATGCCAGTGTATAATCCGATATGACATGTTAGCACAATATTGATACTATGTAAAAATGTACCATTTTCCGAGAACAGCCATTGTATTGTCTTTTCAGTTGTCATAACAGAATTATTTGAAAAAGTTGAATTTTCATAGTAGGTAGGACACCTTTCATAGTAGGTAGGTTATCATTTTTTGACATAATTGAGATGTAATAAATGAACAAATATTTCAATTTTAGAAACAAAATTTCAGTCATCAAAATATAGAGTATCTTTATTACCAACAGCCTATAATAGTTGTTAAAATGGAGATTATGGTCTACTGTACCACGCTGGCCAGACGGTTTGGTGAAAGGTCCGTTTCAAGTTTTCCTTCCCTTTGCAGAGCTGTTGTCCTACGTAGTTTTCTCCTTAAGTCACCCATTGGGTGGTGACACTCTGTTTTCTTATCCGTCACCACACGAACAATTGAGCCAACAGACTAAACATTATTGAGTAATCAAGCATAACTTTTTAAAGTAAACGTCAAAGCAAGCAAAACATATTTTATTTACTTTTAAATCAAATCAGTTACATTTATAAACATGTAAGTAATAAACTTAAAAAAAGTATAATGTTATTAACATTTATCAGAATATGGTGCATTGTAATGGCGATATTTTCAACATTCCCATTTTTAAACATTTATACTAATCTTAAAATATTGCTTTAAAGAAATCTATTCAAAACTTTATTATCAAAAGTCATGAATAAAAAAATATTACCAAACGATGCGGATAACATATCGAGAGCCGCTCGCGCCAACAAGATTAAATCTCGAATTAGTGATGCAGATTCTTCTCGATTTAACAAATGACAGAACTATTTATTGGTTTAGTGACGTTAGTAAGGATTAACACTCATTCTTGTATCTAATTTGTTGTTGCAAGAAGCTATTCAAAGTGTTATTGGAGTAAAAATAGGTCGATAACAGACTCTTCTGTTCAGACTTTAATCTAACATAATCCGGATGTCAGTTTACAAGATGAGTGCGTGTTCTCTTTAGTTTTATTTCGATAGTATAGTGTTTAATCTGTGGTTTTTAATTTTCACACTTCATAAACCTTTAATAAGCTTTATAGTGTAGATCTTAAACAACATTTTCTATTTGCCGCCACACCTAACAGGAAACTGTTTTGTGTCCGCCTTTGAATATATAAGCAAATATTGTTTTGAAAGATTTTTCAGTACTAATTTTACAGGCTGGTTTGCAGATTTCATTGTATAAAAAAGTATATATATACAAATCTTTTAGCAAGTTTATTTTTTCTCCAACCGGCAATAAAGCATTTGAATTTAGAACTTTTGTCATAACTTTGACTCCTTGTTGCTTGAAGAAAGAAAACGACATCTACCGAAATTCCCTCTATAAAAGAGTGTCATTATTATTGAAATGCGTGAGTTAGTAATTATCTTATTACAAAAGCCTCGCCGTTTCATTCATTTGGATGATTTGTAGACTACGGGAAATCCTATCTTTTTCATTTAAACCATAAGGTGTCCCATGTCGGTTCAAGGTCACGATTGTGAGGCGAAGGCGAATCTTCGACGTCTTAGGTAAAGACGCAGGAAACAAGCATTCAGCCTATTATGAAACAGCAATCAGTTGATGAAGTTAGTTTCCTTTGACATTATGTTTAGTTTGTTGTTAATATTTAAAGGATTACATAATAATTTTGTAAAGATTGTAAAGTTTAGTAATGCGAAACAATGTAACTAAGTAAAATATGGCAAGTATTATTTAAAATCTCAATTGTGTATAGACACACGCAACTTGTTCAAACAATATGTAATTGAGGTATACAATTCATTCACTGCCTTTTTGTTTGTTATTATAAAATATTAAATTTACCGGCAAGTGTTCGGCAAAAGTTAAAATTTTAAAAGTAGCAAATGTTGTGACATTTACTGTGTATAAAGATAAATTAATATTGCTTTCATTAGGTCAAAAATCGAAATTAACCAACCACATATATTTCTTATTAGAATAATAATGAGTCTTATCACTCCTGTTAATGAAAACCTTGTTGCCGAACCATTGCTCTCGCCTCGGCAAAATGATTGGCAATGGTTACTATGATTAGATAATGTTGATACATTTTACTATATAAAGCATTTAGAGATTGTACAGTCAATAAAAAATGTTTCTAACTTAGGTGTTATGACGAAGAATAAAATAATATAACAGACTCGTTTTGACAGGCTAATATTTAACAAAAAAAACTAAAACCAATTTTACATAAATTGGACGTACATTAAGATCTTCCATATTCACAAATAGTAGTCTCTTCAAAACATTTTTTCACGATATTGAGAAGGCTGTATAATTACATAATTACTAGCCATTCTCGCTTTTTTTTTCAAAAATCAAAATTAATATCTATACAGAGTGACTTAACTAGTATTGTATCTATCCGATAAACTTTACTTACCTTTGTAAATGAGATAAACAAATAAACTAAACAAATAATCTATACATATAAAAAGCATTGGAGTGTTTGTTTGTAATATTGAAATAACCGCTTTTTACTGCATGCATATGATACATATCCATATGGTACATACGTCAAAATAACATTTTTTACAATTTTTGTCTATCTGTCTGTTTGTTCCAGCTAATCTCTGGAACGGCTAGACCGATTTCAACGGGACTTTTATAAAGACAACCTAGTATTTTTTTCTTGTCATTAGACTTGTGAAGAGATAGAATACAATTGTTGTTATTCTATTTTTGTTGTCTATGCAATCGAGTCTTGGACGTCTTTTTTATCGTAATGCTACTTACATCTGTTTTTACGAAGATTGACATGTGTCACTGAAAACTTAGCATTAATAAAACGAAAAATTATTTAAACGGTAGTTTAATTGATCGTTGAATCTACAACCGGATACATTTTGCACTTTTATCAGTGTCTGTACGTGTAAGTTGTCACTTTCGAGTCGTGACTCACGAAGACAACACAACGAGCTTTCGTTGCCTCCATCTAATGCTGGGGTCACTCTTGTCATAAATTGCAAATCATTAGCATTCGATATTCTTGCACCCGTATCTCAGGATACAAATTTGTATTGTTGTCAATGTTTTGTTAGCTAGTGTAGCACTGTGAAAGTTATATAAATGACAGCTATTTGTTTTTAAATCTATCAGGTCAGTGTATCTACAGAACTTCACTTCATCAACAAATATCGTCAAATACTTGGGTCGTGCAGCTCTGATGCTAGTCGCTCCTAGTCGTAAAAAAATTAATGTAGCTAATCTAATCACTATTTCTAACATAGCAAATTAAGTACGTCGGCAACTGTCTCGGTGGTGCAGCGGTAGTGAATGCGACTGCTGTGCTTGAGGTCTCGGGTTCGATTCCGGGGTCGGACAAAATGTTTATATGATCTGCAAGTATTTGTTTCGAAGGTTGGGTGTTTTCTATGTATAATATGTATATATTTACAAAAAAAAGTATAAGTAATCTATCCGTCAGTCTAGTTATCTTAGCACAAGCTCTGCTTAGTTTGAAACTAGATGACATTGTGTGTCAAACGTCCGGAATGTCTGAAATATTTATTTTGATATGTGAACCATCATCAACACTCTTTAACGATCCACTGCTGGACATAAACCTCTCCTTAGGAAGGAGTTTCTGGCCTACTATAAATACCATCCATAACAAAAATTAAATAATTACCTATGCAAAATGTAGTTTATACATTATGTACGTTAACAACATTCATGAAAATACCATTATAATGAAAGGTTGAAAATCTCTGAGTACGACCATCTTATTTGGTTACAAATAGTTAAATAACTAACAAAATGGAGCATAGTGCTCTTAATTTGGTAGCGAGATATTAGCTTAGGGAAATAACAAATTCAGAAAAAAAGATATTACGACAATTTTTCAATTAATTCTAATTTTCTATAGTATTAATATTTTTTTTTAAGAAAAAAAAATAGCAAGAACATGTTTCAGGCTCTAATAATGTAATTGTATTTCTTAAATAAAAATACCTTATTTTTCTTGAGAAAATATATGATGATTGAAACGTATTCTCACTGTTTTATTAATCTCTTCACCAATAGTTTAATTTCTTCGCCCCAATTGTTTATGAACTCTGATGTTGTTAAAGATTAAAAGAGTATTTATACATTTTCTATTGGCTCACAAATAATTTCTGCCTACTTTGGATGTGTTACGCAACCTTTTGTTGCGTACATGATGACTGGGAAAATGTTTTGTCATCAAAAAAGTGATTTCTACCAAATTGTGCTTGAAAGTTAAATAAACTCATGTTACAGTCACATGTTTGGTTGAAATTGCATTGCGTTGATTTATTGCTTAGCAAAACATTATTTATAACTTATAACAAGCAATTTCGGTCACGTTTTATCGGAACGATGTTTGTCCCCTAAAATGCCAAGTTATAAAACTTTCTTAATCAGTACTTTCGTTGCGTAGAGTGCGAAATAAGAGTTTTCCGTAAATAATTTTAAACCAAATTCTATCTTTGACTTCGTAATCATTTTGTCGCCATTAAAATGTGACACCAATTCTACGGCAATAAGGTTCGATATCCCGATGAGGACCAGTTGAAATCCGTAAAGTACTTAATGTTTTCAATTCCGTATAATCGGTTTAGAATTTCCAGAGTTCCGCGTCAGTAATTGGATTGGGCGAAGTTGGCCGTCTCTAGGGTGAATTTTTCAACGGTCTTAACCGCAAAGCTTGCTTAGGAATCAATGGTATCTAATCAATGTGTTTATTTCCTTTTAATAAAGATCTATATCAACAGCATCTATGTATAAACTTGAAATATACAATGTATATCCACATGAAATAACCTTGTACCATCAATAAATAAATAAATATTTCGGACATTTGACACACAAAATCACCAAGTTTCAAACTAAGCAGAGCTTGTGACAGATAAACTAAACTAGATAGACTGATAGAATACTTATACACTTTTTTTGTAAATAAATACATATTATACTCGTACATCAAAAACACCCAAACTTCGAAACAAATATTTTCAGATGGTACAAACATTTGGTCCGACCCGGAAGTTGAACCCGAGACCTCAAGCACAGCAGTCACATTCACTACTACTTTGCCACCGAGGTAGTTAACATATTGAATGTATCGTACGTATGTAAGATTTACTTTATAAATTAAAAATTGAAATTGAATGCGGTTACCTTTGACCCTCCAGGGCTTATGTGCACGTGTACTTTAGCACTAAAACATTGTTTTTTGAATGATTTCTTCAGAAACGATATTAGACTCTGTTACGTAGTAGAAACAGTCGTTATTTATTTTCATATCGTGCTAGAGTAAACGTTACTCTTCTCCTTTCGTTTAGGCAATCAATTTAAATCTACAACACGGTATTCGGTACGATTTATGATTGGATGCTTTTTTATTAAAATGTGGTACGTAGCATGTAGGTGTTATATATATACCTGTATACTGACAATAAATGACGGATCAAAACAGATTATGGACCCTTGTAATGGACATTACTTGAGGGGTTATAATCTTGTTTGATCCAAACAAGAAATAAAATAGGCACTTTGGTTCAACTTGCCATTGAAAAAAACACTATTGTTTCATTACGCACCATGTCGTTTTATTAATTATTTTTTTATATTGTTTAATTAACAATATCTACCAGAATGTTGTTAAGTAACTTTTGCTGAATTTACTATACAAACATTATTTATGGATTTTAAAAGTGACATTTCAAATGTTATTTTTTTAATATCATTCGAAATACAAATGATTTGGAATGATACAAAACCGACTTCAGCTATACTATTTTCTTTAAAACTCTCTTCGTACTATGCTTGTGAGAGACCTCCGTTCATCAGCTGACTGCGATAGGCTATTAATGGTGACCACGGGAATTAGCACGATCAGATTAATAGCTTGAATGGTCTGATATGTTCCTTTGATTCTGTTGAGTCCCAAAGTAATAATAGGAATTTTAAAGTTGATAAGGAGATATGTTGCACAAAAAAAAGTATTTAATTAATTAATTTACAATTTAATTTACATGGATACATAAAATCACGCCTGTTTTCCTGGAGGCGTAGGCAGAGGCATATTAAACACCCACTTTTCATCAGTGTTTTGGTCCCACTTTATAAGTGGCGAACCTATTGCCGCTTGTCGAAAGTTTTTGTTTACCAGAACCTCGTCCGTCGGTCAGGTGCACCACTAGTACGTGAAGTTGACTTGGGGCCTTAAGTTTTTAGTAGAACCATTCTGTAATTTATTTATTCACCCCTGTCAGTCACCGTCATAAAATGTGTTCAAATTTTCTAAAAAGCTCTTTGCTTCATCAAATATATATTAAACCGCAAAACTTGCAAAGTGTTGCTATCTTATTCATCTAGATATCCCTGGAGAAAGTCGGGAAGTGGGGAGTTTCTATGCGAAGTGACGAACAAGTTATTACTTTCGGAGACATAATAGGACTGTGCCTATTATTGTTTTATTTTACTACTTGTCTGGTATCACATGATGTGGAATCTCAAAATAATAGTTTGCGCATTACTTATTTACCAAAGGTACTAATGCTTTATGGTTGAGAATTATAGTCTTAAGTTATGATGCTATTATCGTAATAAAAAGACGACTTGAAAGAAAACATAAGATGTTTCTCTGGTACACATTTTGCGTAAGATGATTTCGTTAGAGAAACGTAGAAGTAGATCTCAATTTCTTCCATTAGTGCAAAGACCAAAATTTCAAACCCCTGCAAGACATCTTCGAGTCCCTATAACGCCCTTGCATCCACCCCTTCGTAGGCTGGTTCTTGAAGCTTATTTCGTTATTCCGCGATTGTATAAATTGATATACAACTGCAGTAATTTGACCGATATTGATTCGTTTAGCAGGTTCCAGAAAATTGTATTTAGTTACAAGTTTTAGGTAGGGTTAGTTTTCAATTTAAAAATAAACTGTTTAACTACTTAAAAAAATCGTTTGTGTCTGCTGAATATGTAATTGTCAAACTAGACTAACATTTCTCTAAGATTGCGTCTTAATATGTACATATGTAAACAATTTCTAGTAAGTTAATAAAGAAAATAAAATAAATAAAGAAAATATGACAGCTAAGAAAGGTGGTCCGTAAAAAAAATATATGAAGATTTATGACTTTGAGCTTAGACTCTATTAAAAAAAGAGTTTGTATACAAGGTAGGTTGTATTCTCATGTTTTATAGGGATGGAACAAAGGTGATTTTAACGTATCATTTTTTTCGTTTAAAACTTGTTAGGATTAGTGTTTCTTTCGTTAATTAAAATAAAAATATTAAAATGAACCGACTTGAATGCTTTCTAGCCACTGAAGAGTTCTTCTAACCACTATTACATCTGCCAGATCACATATTATTGACATTTCATTCGAATTACGTAAGTAGGTTACAACTTACAATCGGCTTCTAAGATTTATTTACATTGTTGGTTAGATACACACTTAGAAGTGTGTTAAAAATTGTGTAAACTCGCTACTTCTTTTTACAACTATGTTGACAAACAAACACAAGGCCGGTCTACGGTAAGAGATAACCAATCCTCGTAATGCACAACACTACTACTGTGATTCGCCAGTTGTTGACTATGTATCAATAGAGGCTGCTCTGCTACAAAATAAATCAGTCTAATAAATTTGTTTGTTGTTCATGAGTGCGCATTTCGTCGGTTTCATCATTTAATGATAGACTATCCTCTATTACTAAACAAATGTTATAAAAATAATTTGAACTAAAATACAATTAAATGCAATAGTAATAATATGCATAGATTTCACTCACTTTATACAGTTACCAATCCAAATAATTTAATTATTAATTAGAGAAACACCGCAAACCGCTTATTAATACGTATATGGTTGAAAGTAAACGAATAACGACGAATAAATCAAGGCAACAATAACACATAACATAATACTATAAAATAGTGAGTAGGTTCAACAAAATTTACAAATACGTACCTAGTATTACATACCTAAAGAATTATTTTTCACATCTCTAACTTTCCTCGCTTATAAACTCGTACCCACTTTGCAGACCTTTTAATATTGTACGGGAGAGCAGATGTTGAAAACCTTTTCTTATTCGGTCACACATCACAGGGGTAGACCTAAGGAGGGTGTACACTGCGTCTGTCGGGGTGTCGCACTACAAAACGTTGAGAACTCTTCACATAAACGTTTAATAGGACTCTTTTTCTTGATTTCGCGCGCACCTGTGTTTACTAGGGTACTTAGGAGTTAATATGTATGTAGTACATAGAAGATATTGTACCCTTTGCAAATGTATTTTAATTTGAACTTAAGACTACGTTTAACAGTCAGAAAATGAACATCTTTTTTCTATAGTAAGAGCCTGCCAAAGTGATTACTCTGCCTGATGAAAAGCATGAATAGAATCCAAGAGTTGTGGTCACCATACTCATTGCCAATGCCTATACTATGGCGGCCTAGTGAGATGCTTTTCCACGCCCCGGTTGGGGACGTAAAAGGCATGACAGCCATCGTGGCAGTGTAAGGTTTGCACAGTTACCACGACAACTGTCACCCCTGCATCAATGGGCCTCCGGTCTAAACTAAATTCCATTCATCAACTGAGTACCATACCATATAATGTCTATCAATTTTACGTAACTTTTGCACGTAAATTGATGAAAGCCCTGGAGATTCCGTTGCTTGTTCCCCGTGACGTCATAAAAACATTAAAATTTTGATAAATTTTTAGTAATTTACTATTCTTACGGTGGATCATATAGACCCTCGATATAATTTAGCATAACTAAAATCTAGATTACAAAGAGAAAAATAAACTACTGTACATACATACATTATGCGTATATTTATTCGAAATAAATATAATATATTTCTAGAACAGTGTACCTACTAAAATTTCTGAACGGATCTTTCATTACGAACACGTTTATGAACAGAACGATGTGAATTATACAACAAAAATCACAATCTTAAAGTATCTGTTCAGAAATTCCAGTACATTGTTCCAGGAACATATAAATTTCGAATGATGTATACGCACAATATAAATACCTATTCTTTTGTAAGCGGTTGTTACCATTGGAATGTCATTCTGCGTATAGCCCTTTAATTTCCAATACGGTTTGCGGTTCTATATATGGTGGTAGTCGAACTCAAAGGTTAGCAGTCAACACCTTAGTGTAAGCCTATTGGTTCTTAGCATTGACAATGATGTATAGAACGGTATACATTTTGAACCGGGATTTTGCACTTAGTTCACGTTTTATGGTTGCTCACTAATACAAGTATAACGGTGTTTTGAAATATGAATTGTAAATTCGAAGAATAAGTAACATGCTATCTGTGTTAATTGGTAAAATTAATTTATATTGCTCCTTGATTATGACCTTTCTTCGGAAAAAAATAGGGCACTCTGTACTTACTAAAACCATTGTTCAGATAGTAATGATGAACTGCGACGGCTCCTGGTGAAAAAAATTAAATATATGAGTGTGTTTTCTTCGTTACTCCTTTATACCTATCATAGCATTACAACGTTTGCCTGGTACAGCTAGTATATCTTTAAAATAAATCTAAAGTAAGGGCAAATATTTTCAAACTTTGAGCATTTGTCAATTAAACGACGTTTTGGTTTTCCTGGCGACTTGCAAAAAAATTTCTTAAATTATGTTCAAATTTAATACATATACTATCTTATTTTAAGATTCAGTTATTAGATACAGTTCTTTATTAAGATTTATGGTAAGTTGTGTTACGGAGACTCTAGAAACGGTAACATAGAAGAGGAGGACCCGATTGCAAAATACAGTAACAATAGCCTGTTAAGTCGGTTTTAGTAGTTTTGTAGGTCTTGACATTGATCTGCTTTTCACAGATTCTGGAGGTTCCTCTTTGGATGTAAGTGATATGGTTTACATAACGCTAACATTACAAAAATATAAATTAAGAAAACAAAGAAACAAGATAGAACCTACTTGCCGTAGATTTTATTTTATCCTATATGTATGTACAAGCAAATACTCTGTAACAAATTTATAACGTGTATAAACATATAACGTAAGTGACAGGGCAAGCGACACTCGCAGAGATATGGTTATCGATTGGTCGCAGGAAGCGGAAACGTGAGAAATGCTCAGGCAGTAACTTCGGAGCGTTCACCTCACTAGATTCACCTTTGTGGTAGGACAGTTGTTCATACTTACTATTATTTTTATTTTTTCAATTTTGCAACACTGCGCAAGTGTTGTCACATTAAAAATCTGCTCATTCATGTCAGTATAAATTAATACTATTCGATTCAAATATTTTTAAGAGCCTGTCGATTCTACCATAGATTTAAGCTGAGAAAGACCTTTAATAAGATCTCGATAGCAGAAAACAAAATGTATGACACAAAATAAGTTCACTTTTTTTGTAATCTTAATGATCTTAATCCAAACATTATAACGCTAAAATTGAAGGACTTAATTTTACTCGAACAGTCGTTACCATGTTACTTTTTCAATATTTGATATTACCTACATAATATACACAGTTTCTGAATTTACTTTTCATTTATACAGTTTTGCTGAAAACTTGTTATACGTTATGTTGATAACATTGTCTTATTCAGTCACACTACATTAGCATTTACTTAGACAAAAGATTTCAAGACCTTTTAAAGCCTTAAGTAAACTAAAAAGTTTTTCAAAAATGAAATAGCTACCCTATTTTTTCGAACATAATTACTGTAACGAAGAATACCCTTCTATTATGCGCTTCCCTAAAGCATGATCCGGTTCATAATCTCGCTCGTGATCACGTCTAAGCTTCTGACTAAACCCTTGATAAATAATTCAGATAGTAAAAACTCGGCTTTGTGAGGGTCTCGCCATAACTCTCAATGGGAAAACACCTGTCGCCACGGCACATGAACAAGTATGTCAACATTAGGCCCACCTCGGCCTCGTGAATAAAGAAATTTTTGACATACTTTCCTGTCATCCCAAAATTAAACCGTCCAAGGATTCTGTCATGCGTTCATTTTTAATAGCCATGTGTATAATAGAATTTGACAACCATGTGAAAATTTGTAGCAATTATATTAATAAAGCTATAACATTTTATTCAAGCTGAATGCTTTAATCTCTATTATTACTGTCAGATTTGATTTTCTGCACATTTTGTTACCGAAATTTTGATGTACGTCACAGAATATGAGACATAACGGTGTGTCCCTTAAAACGTGAATGGAACTACGTAATGTGAGGATTATAGTGTACATTTTTGTTAAAAACTTATTATTACTTTACTTTATTTATTAACTTTACGCATTTATTTTAAACATCGCAGACTTAATGCCTAGGGCATTTTCTTTCATACATACGTACACAAACATTTATAAATATATACATAAAGACACACAGTTATACAATTATTTTTTTCTTTTCTTTATAGCTATGTGAAACTTTCAAACAGTATATTGTACAATAACGATTAGACATAACAATGTTCGTCCGTACTTAAGTCCATATTCGTTCTAAGGATAGGCTTTTACTACGAACTACAAACAAGTGTGGTACACTTAGTTCGATGTTTGCAAAGCTGGTTTCATTAGGGTTGTCACTTAACACATGTTTAAGTAAATATACTATGAACTAGAATTTACATCGCTACACTTTATTGCGAAAAAAAATATTCGAGATATTTCGTGGAATTTAATTAGTATTTTATGATAAATATTCTGCTGAAACACTGGTATGAAGTGTCTTTATAGAAATGAATGTTTTCGTCTTATCTTTGTACTCATTACTATTTGTATTCATTACTAGTTGCGCACCGCAGTTACCCGCAGTTGTTGGCGTACCTTGCTCATTCAACGGGAACACTATATCAACAAATTTTATCCAGATACGTTTAGCCGTTTTCGTGTGAAACACACACAAACTTTCGTCTTTATACGTAAGATCGTCTTCCTGGGTTTTGTTACTCCTAAGATTAGTCGGGGTTGACTACTATTTCCATCAGTTTTAAGTGAATATCTGTTTTTCCACGGAGCTTCAGGCATCAGAACTCCGCAATCGTTGAGGGCGAACTGCATTCGAAGGTTGAACTTACAGTATGTTTCGAGGGCACTGACTCTCCAACAACGGTTGCTATAGATGTTCATAACAACCGGGACCAAGGGCTTAAGGTACAAAGTACGGGTATGAAACAGGAATTTCTTTTAAGAAAAACCAAACAATAGTTTGATCTGACCCGGGAGTAGAACCCGCAGCTTCTTGATTGGTAGTCGCATGCGTTAACCGCTAAAGCAACGAGACAGTTTTTTAATTATATAATATTAGGAAGATGAAGGCGTTATTTAAAGATTGTTATGATTTAACAATATTTACATATTAAAAAAAGTTTTAACGTATATTATTTACACATTAAACGATACAATAATACTCAATAAAGGTACGTAAGGATCAAGTTATAAAAGCTTTCGAAATTAATAAAAAAATATTTAGGTTCAAAATTCAAACCACCACAGGATACCAACAATATTTAATTAGGTATAAATAAGCATCTGACAAGCTTAATAAAGAAGTAAATAAAATGTTTGTTACTCATAATATAACAGAACAACGACCATTTTTACAGAATACTATTTAAATATGCTATAAATAATAAATACTAATTAACAATGACAGCTTATTTCAAGTGAAAAATTCTTATGATTCATATCTTAGGCATGAAACTGCACTGTGATGTATGTGAATTCGATTCCCACTAAATACTTGTTTATTTACGATTCATTTTTGAAACATTCTTCGAATACTCAAACAAAACTCACGTTACACTTACAATCAACGTAAAGGAAACTATAAAGAATAGTTTGTCCAAGAAATTTTAGCAAAAAGAATTCGTCTTCCATTTTCCGTACGCTCTAAACCATTGTAACACTCGGCCAAAACAAATCGTGAAATCCAAAACATTTCCAAAATGGTCGAAGCGAGTGTTCGATAAAAGCAATAGAACCCACCGTAGCAGTCGAGTGGATCAAAGAGAAAATGGTCTGCGACAGGCACCCGTCGCTCAACTCAGTATAACTCAGACCACAGGACATTCACAGTAGTTAGGGATGGAACATTACTTTTACCTTATGTCGACACTTACAAATATTTTTTGTCATAACTTTGCGTAGTGGTAAGCGACTTCATCAGCATAGTTTTAATATTATAATGTTTCGTACCTCAAAAGTAGGCAGTAATTGTTATTTACAGAAGATCTTTCACGTTTATTGTAATCACGCCTATTTACCCAAAGGAGTAGGCAGAATCCAATTAAACGTCTACTTTTCGCCAGTGTTTTGGTCCCACGTAATAGGTTTCGAGTCTGTTACCGTTAATCCGGATGTTTTATTTGCAAGAGCCTCTTCCATCGATTAGCAAGTACACCACTTGCAAATAAAATTGACTTTGACCTTAAGATTTAGTGGATACCCTAAGCAGTAAGTATACTGAGCATTAAACTAAGGTTTTCTCGAGAAATAAATAAGCTGTACCTAATTGGCATATATGCTTATTTTGATACTCATGGATAGAAAAATAATAGAGTTCCAGAGGATTCAATTACGAAAAAAACTGACTCTGTACACTTTTTACATAACATTTATTCCAATACACTTACATTTAATGCAATTATAGAAATTGTTTCCGGGTATTGTTATAGTCTAGAGTTAATAAGACAATAAAATACAAACGCTTATTTCATAATCAGTTTAGTAAGCTAAGTTTACTTACAGCAGAAGACTATTACTGTTACAGAAATCCACACAAGAGTCCCCCTAATTTCGATAAATCCAAATTCAGGAGCGGACGGCACTAGACGCCACGGCGTCTGTAATTCAATCCGGTCAAGAAGGGAGGTCGCTTATTGTTCAGTACTTACATACATTACACCTCTCACTCGCGTCAGCCAGGTTGTATCGACCATGACTTACGTCTGTCACCGTCCCCTCTCGTCATAAATTCTCTTCGGGTGCAAAAGTGCCCGCCCTAACTAAATTGGTATACTTCTGAATATTTCAAACCCGCTGGGAATGGAGGCAAACAATCGGCCCTTTGACTTGATTATTACCAACTATAATTACGTAGTAATATTTCAAAAGGTCTGAAATACTAAGCGACTCTTAAATGGGTTAGCTGAGTAGCAAGACAGCCTAGGACTATAGACTTGTGGAAAGGTTCGTGTACTTGTTACGTCAAAACTTTCCAGACTTTGCAGAAGCATTATTATCAGCTCCTGGGGGATTATAAAACAGTGAATTTATAAGAGGGACAATAGATAGAGTTAAAAGTTAACTTTTCATTATTTTGAGAGGCTCCTATTAAAGTTTTAAGATTTCAAACATTTGACTAGATAGGATTGTTTAATAAATTAAGTTTTGTAATTAGGACTGCTTTGCACATTTTCATGGAGTAAGTATGACGTTTGTCTTTTAAACTGAGATTTAGTTAAATAATTTAACAATTTCAAAGTGCAAAAGCTTAAATAAGTTATCTCTTTCTAAGATATGTTTTTATATTAAAACTAAGCGTGTGCTTTAATTCTATGGGTAGATATGAAAAAAAAAATAGTTGAAAACAAAAGAAATGTTTAAAGATGACAATTTCAATCGCAAAAATAGTGTGAAAACGCAGACAGATTACCAACACACAGGGGTTCACGGTGATGTGGTATGTTGGGTCGATCTTAAGATCACATAGTGTTCGATCATATATAGGGTCTCTAGGAACCCTAGGGACAAGAGAATTAAATTTAAATTCTCGAGAATTTAAGTATAACTTGAAAACAGTACAAGTGATTATAAATGTTTGATGTCTATAGAAGAGTTTCGCGGACTCTAAACAAATGTTATTATAAATAAAATTAGGACCTATTCAATTAACACATACCACAATTAGCACTTAGCGAACAGCAATAAACGAAACCAACGCTACATATTTCACAATATACATCTATTTGTTTTTTGTGTTGTTCTTCCAGTCTTCGTCTGTGCTAAAGAGTTTTCGACCTTAAATGTTATAAATGTAACTATTATCATTCATATAAATTAAATAAAAAACGTTTGACTACATTTACTAAAATAAAAGTAAAAACAGTATTACAAAATTGATTAAGAAATTTAACCCAGTTTAGATTAAAATCAAACAATAGAACCTAAGTCAATAAAAATATACTTTTTAGTACACCAAAAAAGCGTAGACAACAATCGAATTTATTTTGAATGTCTGGGAACTGTTTTGTGTATGAAAAAAAAGTCGTTTGAAAAGAAAAACGAGAAAAAATCGGCACGCGTTCACTTTCAAACAATGGTCGGCACAATATTTGCTATAGGATTAGTGTGTTTGTGTTTCTCATGCTATCCAGCTAGTCGCCAATATGTCTCAAGCCTATATAATCCTTCAAGTGTTGTACAATTTTAGAAGCAACAAAGGAAACGAAGTGTTGAATAAATAAAAAATAAGCTTTTAAAATATTTTGTAGGTGAAAAGAATTGTGAAAGACAGAGTTCAGTCAAGTCCGATCAGTTTTTTAACAAGAGATATCAAATGAACATTTAAGTTTTTATTCAAAAGTCATCGAGTTTTTATTCGAGTGCACGACATAATTCCATCGAATACGAGGTCATGATGCAAAAGCCTTTTATTTGTTAAAAAAACTGGATTGGTATTGAAGTTGCTGTGTTACTGAACTTGTTTCTCTTATCAGCTTGATTTGACTGTCTGAGAGTTAGAGATTACGGATTCGAGGGTCCGTTTCACGTACGTTTGGGAATGTCCATTGTGACACAGGATATATAAGGCGAGAGTTATCTTTTTAAATTAAAAAATGTGTTTTACGATAACGCTTGGAACTCAACTCAAAATCTAGATCTGTTTAGTATATTAATTTGATAATTAAACATTTCTCTAACCAACAGCATTACAAAATTATGATTTTCGTAATTAAGTTCTCTAGCAAATAAATTGACCTTTATGTACTCTATTAGTGGCGTTTTCTGTTACGGCTGATATCCAAATAAGTGACCCAGGCCTTTCAGAGCTATTTTACGTATCGTTTCTCTATCCGAGACTTACTGTATCTAACTTACTGACTTACTACTAACAGTTTATCTTCATGTTTTGACTCATTATGAAACGATTGTATTCCCAAGAAGAAACGTCAGGTTGCTGTACCACAAAAAAGCAGTCGAAATTCTTGGCTGAGGTATTAATTTTGCTCATCTTAAACATAAGTAAACAAAAATAGAATAATAATGGTAAAAGCATAAAAGTCGTACCTATAAACCTATCTCATTTATAACACTGTGGGTTAACTTATCCATCTACATAAATTAACCTACAATATTACGACAATTTAAAGCTGCTTTTACTTTAGAAATAGAGAAAGTTCAGAAGACTTGAGATTCTTAAAGGGCAACCTTCTAAGTCTTACTTAGGCGGGGTAGTAAGCACCAAAGGATGGATTCAGATATCAGTCCATCACATTCTCATTTACTGCGTGCGCATGCGGCATGCCTTCCCTCACGCGACATCTTATTAATGGGTGACAACATTATCACTAACATCTTGCGTGTACCACCGGTACTTGTCCGACACGATTGGTATCTGTGTTGACACCTGCATCTAGCTGGTTCGCTTATTTGTACGTATCACGTCAAACTTGACCGTTAAAGAAATAATTATCTGTATTGCAAGGGGAAAAATATAGCTCAACTCGTTCGAAGTTTCTATAAGTTGTTTTATGCTAGAGGATTTTTTCCAATGGACAAACCGTACAACTTAAAGAAAATCATAGTAGACTGGTTTGAATTTACAAATATTTTACTGGAAAATTTATCTAAGCACAACGAGTAACGTAGACGTAACACTACCTTTTGATCTGTTCATTTTAACTTTCCTGCATCTAGCCTAGTTTTTTGAGAATCGAGAATAGTTTTAGTCGCTACGTATGGTTCCTAAGATGTGTTAAAGTTCAGTAGCTTGATCGCTTAGCATTTACGTATACCTTTCGAGATACATAAAAGATTTTACATCAAAAGAAGTTTTATTAAGCTTGACTTTATACCATTTCAACAATACTGCGGCGAATTTAACGGAAATAAAGACAACATATAGTAAATAATTACAAAATTAATCGACTGTCTCATATGAGTTACCCAATTTTGAACAAAATCTCGTTTCTCATTTAAAATCTCATCGAGGCACACAACAAGCTCGCCCTTCCAGTCCGTCGTGCCACTTGAGAGCCTTTCTACTTCAGTGGTTATCGGTCCTGACTATATCAAATTTAATAGCTTACCCATTGCCATAACTTTTTAAGATACTTAACACGTGGAGAGCCTGTCTGGTTATTAAAATATTTATGTGATTATCTCTTGACCTCTATAAGTGATAGAATCTTAGATGCTATACTCGTATTTTGGTATAAAGTGATAGTTTGATATATGACCTTAACAAATTCAAATTATCACATGGTTTGAGTAAATTGATCGCACGAGTTGATACTCACCCAGCATACACACGCGCAATTACCATAAGTAAATGAATGTACACCACAGAATATACGAATTAATTACGCAGACGTAACACAAATAACTCTGTGTCGTCCATTGTTGGCGCTGAAAGCTTATTTTCCGGCTTCTAGGCTTTATTCTGTTGAAGATACTTTAGTAGGACGTTGAACAAAGCGCAGACTACTAATGTGAGTATTATGTAGATGACTTGGTGCCTTCATTAAGAAGACTTTCTGTTACTTCTGGTTTTATTATTATATTGCACTTTCATCGTACGCCGAGTCTGCCGATAATTACTGAACCTGTTTTAAATGTTTTCAAAAGCCCAAATTTCATATGTATTTTGTATAGTTTTGCCGATATAAATGGTCGTTCTTGTTTGTATTTCTAAGGACATCGTTTATATCCGAAACGCCTTGTCATGTTTTTTTGCTCCAATTTGGTCTTAAGCATCACAATGTTTTTATTCAAATTATTCAAGGTTATTAGGGATTTAATCTTTCCGTACACTTAACGAAAGCTGCGACTTTGTTCTGGTTTTTGAGGACTTTGCTGGTTGTGGTTGTTTACTCCAAGGTTGTAACAGGATGAGGCGGTGCGTCTGGCCACCAGGTGAGCCTCTCTGGTGGTCGGGCGCATTGAGACGTTGGGTTTACGGGTGGCCCTGGATAACGGCGCCCTTTTGTTCCATCGGCCCTGTCATGGTCCGCCCCACCTTTTTTCTGTGCCGATATCCCCATGGATACCACCGAAAGGTATGTCGGATGGTACCACCGAAAGATATGTATGTCGGACTCGAACCGACCCAAAGCTGTACGCCGTCTCAGCTATCAGTAGCCGGGAAACCAGGTGCACCCTAATAAGGAAATCCCTGGAACCCCGATGTACCACGGACTACTAATCTATCTAAAAAATATCTAGGCCTGATCCTTGACGAGAGGTGGTTCCTCGACGATACTTCAAAGCTGGTCGGCGTTGCTTCAACCCTTGGGTGACTTTTGCGACGAGACGACTGTGCACGGGGTTTGTCCGGTCAGTGGCACTGTGTGGTGCACCGGTGTGGGCGGTAGTTCTGACCACACAGAATAGCTCGACCTCAAAAGACATTGGCGGTTAGAACCATACGCGGGTACCACACCGTATCGACCGAGGCGGCGTGCGCCTTGGCAGGAACTCCCTCTTGAGATTTGGAAGCAGAAGTGCTCGCTGAAGTTTATCGATCGGCAGATGGCTGACTTCTAAGCAGGTAACGACATATGGTCCCCGCCCGAAGTGGTGGCGCGAGTAGTGTGAGGCCGTTCGTCCAGTCACGATGGCTCGTTAGTCATCCTGGCTGGAGGCTCCACGTGCTGGCTTTGTCACCGTGGGGGCTCTCCAGTCGGTCGTTTTTGAGTGGGCAGGTTGGCAGCGCGGGATCTTTTCCTTCCGACTGATACAGAACCTTTTACAGGCACGGTTGCTTCGGAAAATATCTGCACTTGGTCACCAGCAGGGAATGGAGTCTCAACTGCGGCTACAGTGAGGATTCGGCTCAGCACACACTGGTGATTTGTTCCGCCTGAGCAGTGCAGCGTGGGGCCCTCACTGCAATTACTGGAGATCTCTCGCTACCGGCCTTCATACGCTCCACGACCGTTAGCGACAACTATTTTACAGCGGTCGTCTTCTACGAAGACGTCATTTCATGAAAGTGGAGATGGCCTGGGAGGACGATTTGCACTCGATCCTAATTCGCCACCGACAAGCCAGCGGGGGAGGCACGCTAACCAGTACCTCATGCCGCCCTGAGTGTGGCCGCGGGTGGACATGATGGGATTTCTCCTTTATCCACTTTACTGGCCAGCCACGAGGAGGCGACATCCACATGTGCCGTGCGTCCTTTAAATAGAGAGTTTACATGCAGATGGTGCCCGCGCCAGCGGATAGATGCTAAGAGGGTTTGATTGTAATAACGGCTGTTCCCGGATCCATCCTGTTCCAGGCGCAGAATGGCACACGGTTTGATTTTAGTCGGTCTGATTTCGACACCTCACTCCACTGCAAGCCCCGGTGGGGTGACAGCTCGAGAGGGTTGCCACAGACTAAAAAAAAAGAACATTGTTTAAACAGTGTAGATATTTCAACACAGCCTTGATTTAACCTTCACCGAATTTATGAAAGAGAAAAAAAAAAACTCTGAATAGAATTCCCAAACTCATTAACAGACAAAAAAACTTGACAGTTACACGCTAATTTTACTATTCTTTTTTATTTAGATAAACTAACTTTGATTACATTTGTGTATATATGTATGTACACAGAGTATAATCATACTTTGTTTGTACATACATAATTAAGTATACACTTTGTTTGTACATATATAAAACAAAGTGTAGGATCTATTCCTTTATTTTTTTTTATCTGTAGTTCAGAAATAGTTCTCTATTTAACTTTCATGAGGAGAAACTTTCTCGGTATTGAATAGAGGATTATTTTCTTTTGCGCATAGCGGCCCTTCAGTTCCTCGAAGAATCACGACCATGCCGTGACAGTTGAGTCGAGACCACTACCAAAAATGGGCATGCGGGCACCTTAGGATAGACATCCGCTAATACTGTTGCGGTCTATACTGTCATTCCTTGTTTTACTCTGAACTTCATTCTTTGTAATATTTTTTCATCGTAAAATAGATCAACGTACTTCAATTAGTCATTTGGATTGTCTATTGAAGGTAAAACTGCTTTATTAATCTCTCGTTATGTAATCGTTAAGGTAAATGATTAGGATTAAGGTAAAGGTAAGGAAAATGATTGTACAGGATACAATCATTTTCCACCTTAACGATGATATGTTTTCTTAAAAATTTCAATGAAATTAATCGAGAAGTATATTGTACATATGATTATAAAGAATCTTACCATAAATGACATAGTTTTGAGGTAGCAATCTAAATGTCATTCAATTGAGACTCTCTTCTTTTTTAAGTCGGTTAAAAATGATACATGTTGCGTGTGAAACTTTCTTACGGGCTAAATAATGGTCGGCCGATACGTTGGCTTGTGGTTACATGTCGGTCCTCATGAAAAACGAAAGAAAAAAGTCCAAGTTCTTTTTTTAAATTCTGACCCTGTGAATAGCTGTTTTGTAATGTACACTAATTAGTATTTACTTTTTCGTGTATTAACAGTTAATTAACCCCAATATAGTAATGGTAATTAAATTTTAAATTTAATCTGCTATTGAATAAAAGACATTTGGCTTTTTAAACAACGTACTACAAAAGAGGTTGTTTAAACTTCAGTACCTAACAATCTAACTGTCATTTTTATAAGATTTTAATATGACAATTATTGCGATTTTTTGTACATATAAGACTCCAAAACTCATGCCGTACAAAATCACCGAAGTACTGCTACCAACTACTTTGCTAGCGACCCATCCTGATGTCCTCCTCCTCTTTTATAAACCCAAATCAGACCATTTTGTTCACTCAATTGTACCTATTATTTTTGACCTAAAATCCTTCTTAAAGTAACTTCTCACCTCAGACCCAATGTTGACCATCGGGATGGTTTTTAGTTGAAACACACAATGTAGAGGTAGGCCTTCCTGCAGTTATATGAGGGTTTTATATATTTCTTTGCACTTTTCTTAACAGATATTCACAACCTAAAAAGATAATGTCATTTTATTTTCTGTTTCCTTTTTATGTGACCATTTTTGTATTTTTATATCTGTGTTGGAATGGTGGACTGAATTGAGTCGAATCGTGTATATGATGAGAGTGGTCACGTACGAAAAGTTTTACATATGTATGTACATAAATATATATAGAAAAAGGTTTGGCAGGCTAATGTGAATGTACCTATATACCAAAATATGTAACCTTTCATGAAATATTAGTAGATATGTTATGGAGCGGCTGGTCATAGTAATCACGCTTAGAATTTGGTCGTGACGGAGTTAGTGTGAATTCTCTCTGTGAATTGAGGTTCAAATGTCCAAATACTATCAACACTTTTTTCTTTTCACTTTTTTATTCATAATTTAACTGTGGTTAATGATTTCGAATATCACAGTTGTTTTAGAATGTGTATCTAGTAAATGTACTGAATATACCTATCTTATAATATGTTATGTTATCTTAATTATTTGTACAGGCCTTCAATGTTAGCAAAAAAATTGATTTTGTCTTGAAATTGATCATCATTTTCTAAAATCAAATATGTCTAAAAGATATAAGAAATAGTTCTAGAGATTAAATATTCAATAACCCTAATGTTTAATTTGTATGAGTGTAAAGGTTACTATCATTAGTAACGTGATAGCCATATAATATAATAAATAAAATAAATGAGAAAATGCAATGAAAACAGTTGCTCATTATTTGATATAATATAGAAATCGCTTTATGGTCTGTATCTCAATGACAATTTAAAATCCTTTCTTAATGTCTGTAAGCATTTAATTAATAAAGCACAGATATTTAAAAGAATTAGTAACGTCTTTGTATGTTGAAAAATTTATAGTGTTTATACAGTAAAAAGTGATCATTTCGAAGAATATAGTGACTCAGTTCTCGATGCCCCACCTTATTAATATTGATTGATGATCGTAGTGTCCAACGGCATTCATTTACTTTATTCCTATTTATAGCAATTTTCTGTTATTTAAAATAGAGTTTTAAACTGTTAACTTTAAGGTGTGATTTCGATCACGCATTCTTTTTATGCAGTTAACCAATGTCACATTATAAGTGGCCTAATTCAAGTATTTTAGATTCTCTGTAAAGTACACAGTCGTTAAGTGAAATATTAGAGGGACGTTTAGTGTTGTAAATATTGAGATCGATTTTTAGAAAATAGCGGTATTATCACTACGTATAATGATGAATGATATAAACACGTATCGAGTTGCTTATGTACTTAGCGTTGAAAGCAGATAACATATTAGATAAAGCTACAAAACGTTCTTGTTATAAAAATAAAGAGGACACTGGATGTCATGGATGTCTAGTGGCCACCTATAAAAGAAACCGACCAAACTTGACTTGAACGAGCTTACGATTGGATGATGTTAAAAATTATGTCTACTTATTTTCAATATTTATTAAATTATAGCTGTGTGTGAATAGTAGTAGTAGATTGTAGTGTTTCAATAGTATCAAAATAACATATTTTTTATTTTTTTTTTTAAATTTTAACTTTAATTGCTTACAAATCGTTCGTGTTGCCACTTAAATAAATAATTAAATGCCGTAAGCGATGCTGTGCTGTGTTACTAATTACCAACTTATTAAAATGTTTCTAAAAATTACAAGAGGACGTTAACATACTTTTCTTTAAAGTCCTTTAATTTATTTACCTAAGAAACGAAGTAAAATGTACTGGTTGTAAAATAAAATAAAATGACTACGCGTATAGGATATTTCTTTTGTCTATCCTAGCAACACTTGACTAATGTCAACGTATGTTTCCGGCCTACGATGCCTGTCATTCGCTTTGCTCGCACTCGTTCGTACTGGATGAGATTGTGTTTGCTTTTCTGCTTCAATGGTTTTCTCCTAATGACGACTCTGGGTTACCTTTGGACCTCGTAGCCCCTACAACCGTTGAAAAATTATATTGTTATTTCAATATTAAATTGTCTATGCCAGCCAGGTAAGCCAGGAGCCCATACAAAGTAGTCGATGTCTTTTCGCAGTTAGAATTGCTGTTTTATTTCAATTTGGTGGACAGGTTTACAGCTTCATCAGTTTGAAATATAGTTAACTACCCTAAGTTTTTAATTTTTTTTTATTTTCTCTCTAGTATTTATTTTCTGGATACTGCTTGAACTCTATACCCCTGGCAACGTGTATTGAAACTTTAATAATGACGAGCTAATAATTAAACTGAGAAAGAAAAATAAACAAACAGACAGTAGTGGCATATGCGGCTGCTGTGCTTGAGCTCTTGGGTTCGATTTCTGGGTCGGACTAAATGTTTATATGATCTGCAAATATTTGTTTCGGAGTTTAGATGTTTTTATGTATGTATACTTTTACAAAAAAAGATTATATGTATTTATATCAGTTTCTTAGTACCCATAGTACAAGCTCTACTTAGTTTGGGACTAGATGACGTTGTGTGTCAGATATCCGAAATATAATTGTTATTGTTATAGACAAATCCATATTTGTCATACAAATTCATATATTAGGATTTGTTCCTGTTTTTTTTTAATTTTAACTTTAAGTCTTGCTCTATTTCTCTAAATGATGTAGGTGCAAAATGTGATTTAAACTACACAGTTAGGTATATGCTATTTGACTGACCATTTACATCTTAATTTCGGGTCACCCGTATGAACAGAATGATAACTAAATACGAAGTAAATGTTTCAATGGTGAAAAGTATTTTTTAGATTATTCTTATTAAAATAATAAACATTCGAAAGTAGTTTATTCAAGGGATTAACTTTTAAGGTTTCTACGTAGCACATCTCCATAGATAATCCGCACGTTTTAACGTGACCTACTAAATTCTCTCAACGAAAATAGGTTGTACATACACAAGTACACAAATAATCCCCACCTGTCAGCCTTATCACGCATATTTATGTGAATGATGTATACAAAACAGATATTTCAAATCATGCGTGTATTGTACGTGCGAAAATACAGTGTTGTTTGTACGGCTATCACGCAATTTCACGCATCCACTCCCTCGCCGAGTTTCCCCGAATATAACAAATAGATAATGTTGCCAGCTTAAATTGTATTCCACGTTTTAGAAATTTAGAAATAAATTTATCACTTTTATTTTTAAAATGCGTGGAACACTAAAATTTTATATTAATTAATGATATAGGTAGTAGACAATAATAACTTAAGTTGTATAGACTTACAAATTATAATGTACCCATATATGTACTAAAGTAGCCATTCACACGTAATTTTTTGGGTTCCACAGTAAATAAGGTGAATAAACCTAAGATAAACCTCCCTCTGAGGTTTCAATTTATCTTGCAACCTGACCTCTCAAAGTTACAGATCATGCAATAAGGTAAGGTACCACTATATGTAAATTTTTGACGTCTAATTGATAGGTCTTTTAATAATATTGGGTGTGTGAATACCAATTTTCGATTCACCCTTTTTAATAATATTAAGTTTTTAAGTGTTAGTTTGTGTTGACTAACTTTATTAAGTGCCCACCCTCCTCAACCAGCTAAACAGTTCTATCTGGATACATCGATACTGACTATAGCATTATGAAGTAATAATCGACTATCTTATAAAAAATAATTGAATAAGACATTAGATAAAGTTGTTGGTCACATAAAATGAGTAATAAGTTGCTACCTACTTCAAGTAAAAAATGCCAAACATTTACAATATTCGACTTTGCAACAAACATAGGGGAATGTCTAATTTAGAGAAGACAACATTACGGCTCGACGTGTTACAACACAATGCCATGTACGATGTAGCCATCGTTCACGCGCGCACGTCATCACGGTGACGTGTTACTCGCTCAAATAAAAATTTACGAGTGTTGCTCACATGTTAATATGTGTATAGATGGCATTTATGTACGTGTACACGGAGGATATTTCATAAAGTGCAACTGTCTGGAACATCAGTGTTTTGAATTTTTCAGATCGCAATTTTTTTTCTTGGCATATAAATTAAGATTGCTTTTGTAGACTTGTTATCTTTCGTGCCAAGTTTGAAAAGAAGTATACAGGTGCATACCCTATACACGAAAAGAAAATGGCTTTATTTTTTTTTAACGAATCTACCGTTAAAGTAATTAAATTAAAAAGTTGAAATATAACGCACATTTTTTATGTTTTAACATACGTAGAATTGTCAAAGAAGTACTGCAGTATTGCAATAAATTTGAAATCATTTCAATTTAATCCTAACAATATAAAATATTTCATCATCATATTTTCAATGGAATAGGTACCTGCTATTTTATTACAGGCCATGAATCGCTATTGAATCGTACGGAACAACTTGTCAATAGACTTGATTGAAACCAGATGAACTGGCATCACTGTACATGCGTTACTATGTTGCGAAACGTCAAGACTCGAGAGTGCTGTTACTGTGAGTGTTGCTAGTCTAATAAATGAATCATCTACGTTCGGGTAATAATTGAAACTGGTATAAACTGTGTTTAGTTTTAATTTAAGAATAGTGTTTAGTAGTGAGAAAAATAATGTTTGTAGTTTTTAATTTATTAGACGATACAATTATTATATAGTGAAACTGAAGTTTATAGCTGAATTAAAAAGAAAATGATAACGTTGTTGTTGAATACGAACTTAATCTTGTGGAACTAGTGGTATGGGTGTTACTGCGGTTAATAGCTGGTTTAAGACATAACATTTGTGATATTTTAAGTAAATTGATCTTGTTTAATAAAGTATGTATAAAGTTTCATGTTTTTAAAAAGATAATAAATTATTCTAGAAATCGCAGCCAAGACATGCTGTTCAACCGATGTTTTACTAAGTTACATTGAAGGCTTCATTACTGTTTTTGTGTTTTCTGGCCATTAGCCAGTAACAGTATCGATTTGTTGCACCACTTCCTTTGGTATACATACTTAACTAAAGATTCAGAATAAGGAAAAAACAATCGACACAACGATACCTCAGAACATTAATTTAAAACGTCGCCGCCTTGCATTTGAATAAGCCCACATTTTTCCACGCAAACTTATGTATTTTTTGC
Organism: Hypercompe scribonia; assembly: GCA_949316085.1. Lineage (NCBI taxonomy): Eukaryota > Metazoa > Arthropoda > Insecta > Lepidoptera > Erebidae > Hypercompe > Hypercompe scribonia. The sequence continues at coordinate 17,646,446 of OX438975.1, forward strand.
GCCGAAAAGAAATAATTAACCCACGAATGCACCTGCTGAATAAAATAACACATTTGTGGAGAAATGGAGGGTTACTTTGATTCCCATCACGTATCCTATGGTTCAACTGTTTATAACTGTACTTCAATGCAAGTTTCTACAATAAATAAGGCTTTTACGACCAACGTCTGAAGACGTTTGCGCTTCCGAGTCTTTGCGCGTTATCGAGAAGGCTTTACTAAAACGGTGTGAGCATTCGGTCTGTAATCTGTTTGTGTTCATTCTAGGCAGTCCTCACATTAAAGATATTAGGCGATTATTCGAGAAGTGATTTTTCGAGTTAATTTAAAACTATTAATGTGTTTCAATTGTGTTTTGGTATTTCAGCAACTGAAAGTGGTAACGGGTTAACAATAATTGGTTTTGAAATAATTTTATTAGTAAGTGTTTAATAGATCTGAAACAGTATCACATTGTTTATTATATGCCTATTTGAGCAACAATAACTACTTTAGATCAGGCAAACGTTGATATAAATGTATAATCTTAAAGGTTAGAAATTTTTGTTTTTTGAATTTTACTATTAAATAACTTAAATGGTTTAATGGACGGTGTAGTGGTTTTAAGGGTCGCTTCTTACTACGCTGAGAATCGTGAGTTTGAACCTCACACAGGACAACATTTTGTGTGATCCACAAATTTTTGTTCTGAGTCTGAATGTTCCTTACGTTTTATTTCAAAAGTCCCAGACACAGGATATGTGTTTAGCGCAGTAGTTTTTTAATAAAAATGTAGTTTGAAAGCAGACTCTTTAAATCGCTCATCGCTTTCCGCTGGCAGTCAAGACAAATGCTTAAAATGAACTTATAATATGCCATGAATTAAACATATTCTGTGCACTGTGAGAATTGAAGGCATAGTGTGATTGTGTTGAATTTGTTGTTAGTTAAATGAACTTCTTTCTATATTATTAGTGTAAATTGTATTGTTTACTTTGTACACAATGTTGTTTTATTGATTTAAATTGGTGATGTTAGATTCAATGAGTGATACTTAATATTCATGTCTGGTTTACGTCAGCCGTTTGATAGGAGTCATTTTTATCAATTGGATTTTTCATTCAACAAACAATATTGATGTGCTTCTTTGAGTTAACTGTAGTCGATAGACCCTATGTATAATGAGCTTCCCTTCAGCTCATTATCACCATCATCAACAACTTTTAACAGTCCACTGCTGGACATAAACCTCTCCTCAGCAACGAGGTTTTGGCCTACTATACCACGCTGGCTAGTCGGTTTGGTATAGGATTTAAAACGTTAAAACCTCAAATAGAGGATCTTACATTGTGGTTTTAAACCTAACAGAGATTGGAATCCAAATATATAAAGATAAATAATTGTGAAAAAGAAGGATGTTGGTTACATTACTCACAGTAGTATTTGACTATTTCTTTAATAAATGTATATTTTTTCCCTAGTATAATATAATCAAACGTGAAGTAATAAAAAGTGTTTTAAACGATTTTGCCAACAAAAATCAATGTTTCCAACAAAAATATCAATTCACGTCAGTTTTTTCAGTATCGCGTCAGTGATACCTGTCAGTCAATGTTGACAAGTATATATACCAAATGATGACACTGACAGCTCCATTCGACAATACATATCGTAGCTTGAACAGCATTGCCTTAGACATTTTTACTGACTTTACAAGAATGTAAAAACACTGCTTAAAGTATTAATTTTAAAAGTTTAAGTCATAAGTAATGTTATAATCATATTGTGATGTAACGAAGTAAAAGTAAAATCAAAGATTCTTGCTACATGCAATACAGTTTGAAAACTTTAATATTGAATAAAAGCTAGCATATTGTTAACATTAACAATTATTCCAGCTTTAGTCCAAGCTTCGGTAAAGCACATTCATGAAGACAAAACTAGTTAAAATTAATTCTTGTTTGTCCCACTAGACTAGACGGTCGACCTCTAAACTAGAACAACATCATCTGAAACCAGACGAGTACGCGCTCTCGACCTTGGATTTAGTGGTCTGATTAAAGTCCGAGTAGATGACGAGGAGGGGATAGCCTCGTATACAAGCCGAGGATGAATTTATGACCGTTAGATTCCTGGAATCATTATTTTATCAGTTTTATTATTAGATTATTAAGATTGTACGCCTAATTTGACGTCACGTCATTGTCGAAACTGGTAAAAGAAAAGGTGAAGGAGGTTATTTGTTTGAATTGTCCGTATCGCAGTAAAGCATTTGTTATTCGAAAACAACCATAGTACAGTTCTATCACCCGCATTTGTCAATTAACTTTCAATAAAATAGCAATGTATGCTACTGTGTCTAGCGTTCCTCAAACTTGTGACAACTACTTGCTCAAAGTGTTTATGACAAATTTCTTACACAGTGGAATTAATAAACAGCTCTAATTTTTTTTGTGTTTAACAAATCCTTATAATTCTGAATTCAATTCTGATGAGAAGTAATTTAAGCAAGAAATAGTTTTTGCTTAATTTTTAATGTGATTATTTACAAGTCCTAATTAACCTTACTAGCCTAATTGGACTAATCTCAGTTTTTAACCAAGATATTCTATTATCAGGTATTTCTGATGATGCTAAATAGAGTATTTTATCGACGTATCTTTTTCGGCAACGACGATCCTGTATGTATAAAACCGTATATAATGTTATTACAAAGATTGGAACGTCGTGACAATCCAAATCTTAAACTCCGAAATGTCAAATCAAACTCAAAGGTATTCAAAGCATCCGGTTGCTGTACTCGATTCACTCATGCAATATCCGACATCCGTCTGACTAACATTAGGCAAAGCGTATGCTTATTCTACCTACCTACCTAGTTTAATAGTAAATTTGACTAGAATTAAAAGTGTCACCACTCACTTAAAGAGATTATCTTTATTCATTAACAACTGTTAATGCATAAAGATATTCTCTTTTCTTTTTAATTATAATGGATTTTTATTTATTGTGTCCTGTCTATAATTTTAGAATTATTTGTCTGTAAGTAAAGTCCTTTTAAAGATAAAATTTAATAGACCTGTGTATTGCGATATCGATATATAAAACAGTTTATTTGTATTCTCTATTTCTAGGGCAGAGTTAACCTTTTTTTTCACAGAAGATGGGCTTTTACTGTATAAGTTTGGATACGTTTATGTATTGAAAAAATCAGTAGATTTTAGCAAAATTTGTAGTAAAAATAAAATAAACATAGTTTAACAAAACTTAGCTACGAACACACACACACAACTGGTGAAACAAAAAAATTACTGATTACAGAAGACATTGATGAACTGTTTCAACTTCGTACCGTTATTTCTTAGTTTATAGTCTACTAAATCTAATGCAGTCCACACAACAAATACTTAATGTGAAATTTCTAATTAAACTTAAGACAATTGGAACGATTAGATGCCGTATTTAACGTCTTATCGTAAGTTTGAGAAATGTACGAGTACATAATCGCATTTTTTTAACCGAAGTCACTACACTAGTTCACTAGCATTACTTTCAATTTGGAAATAAATTTAAAAGGTTAGGCCTCGTTACATTTAAATGTAAATTCGGTCGGCAGTAAAATAGAAATTACTTGGTAAGCTAACTAGATCCATCAAACATGACCCAGATTGATTTGATTCCGTATCGTTATTGCTTCAGCTCGATACTTCAAAACTTTTCCGAGAAACATTCAGGTTTAAAGAAGTATTTAGATGAAATTGAAAGATTTTACATTATGTTTTTTTTGTAAAAGAAATCGACATATAAAAGATTTGTTACTGGCAGATTATCTAAATTTGTTTTCTTTTATTTTTGATAACTTATGCTTCCCATACAAATTGAAATGTGATTATTGCCTCAATATGTGAAAAATTATCCTCATTCCATGTAAGGTTTTAACGTTTTCAGTTGTTAAGGACTGAAAAATTGTATGTTGTACATTTGTAAAAACTGTGGTATATATGTTTACTTTTTTATATTACTTTTTATCTATTATGTTTACTTGAAAGCAATACAGGCAAAATACAAAAATAAACAGTTACGCTTCTTCAGTAGTACAGTTTGAGCATCACTGCCGTTATCATGTGATCGATAGGAATGATTGATCAACTCACGCGCAGCAGTCGGTGTGGTCCGTCATGTTGCAATGCTTTTATGTTGAGAACTTTATGATTTTATTTTTACGTACGAGTCTTATTACGGGTATTGTGATGTTTGCGTTTATGTTCTTGGTGTAGTTGCAATTTTTACAATATACACCATCTTGTTGGTAGCAATGACAACTCACTTGTGACAGACAGTAAAACAAATATAAAATTTATTTTCCTTTATACTTCTTTGAAATAAAGGAATGGACATGGAACACGGATGTTATCAATCTGTTTTAGCGTTATTATAAGTTTGTCTGTGGCTAGAATGAGAATTCTCTGTGAGTTTACAGTAATCTAGTCTATTCCATGGCAAAAAAAGCTTCTTAAACAACCATACGTTAGAAACTCCTTAATTTTTTTTGCTACAATGTTCTGGCGGTAAGCGTTTGCGACTACCGATCAAAAGGTCTCGGATTCAATTACCAAGATGGACCAATGGATGTATGGACAATGGATGATGGATGGACAAGTGTTATTGAGATTTTCTGATTGCAAGGATGATTAATAACAGTCCGGAGTTTGGAAGTTGGAGTCATAACCCCCGTGCGTCGTAAAACACGTAAAGTCGTCGGTCCTGCGCTTGTTCTCTTCCCTGTCATGTCGGATAGCCGTCCCCTTCGCATTGTGAGAGTGAGGGAACAGAGAGTGCACCTGTGTTTGCGCACACACTTGTGCACTATACTATCTCCTGCGTAGTTGGCTGGTCTCTGTTCAGACTGGCCGCCGTTACCGAAATCGGCTAGGAGTACATCACTATAAATATTTGCTGCAAATTTTGTGCCCTTTACACACTTTTTATGAGCAAGGGTGTAAAGGAGTCACTCGATTATTGAAAATTGTCAGGATGTGGACTAGTCATGTTCCTACGTAAGCAGTCTAAAATTAAATTGTGTACGTATTTTGTATTATTTTGTAATACTTAAATTTCTTAGGTTTATTTACTTATTTTAATGATATGAACATAAAATCGTCTAAGTTATATCCATATTTAACTTAAACATTGAAAAATATTGCAACAGATAACAAAAAAGAAAACTCAACGATGGAATAACACTGGCAGTTGAGATAGATTCGAAATTGGAATGTAAAAATCAAAAATAGTATGTTAGTTAAAAAAACAAAACATTTTGAAGCGCGTGCGTAGTCTTTTATCACTGAAAAAAAAAACAAAACTTGTCACCACAGATTGAATTCCGTGCAACAAATACTGAACGAAATAGTTTTGTCAAAATAAAACAAATTTCAGTGTGCAATACGAGGGGGCGTTTTTAAGTTCGCGGAATGGAGGGTATTGAGTAATAATAAAAACACAAAATTATTTTTCTTTTTCTATATATTCCCCTGCAACACGAATACATTTTTCAGATCTTTCAATTAGTTTTTTTATTCCCTCGTAAAAAAAAGTTTTATCTTTGTCTGAAAAATACGCCGAAACCGCCTCCTTAACCTCCTCATCAGTTGAAAATTTCTTACCACGTAATTCTTTTTTCATTTTTGGAAAGAGATAATAATCACTCGGAGCCAAATCTGGACTGTAGGGTGGGTGATTCAAAATATCGAAGCCCACCTTATGCAGGGCAGCCAGTGCGACTCGGCTCTTGTGAACGGGAGCATTGTCATGCAATAGCAGGACACCTTTCGTTAATTTTCCCCGTCTTTTTTCTTTGTTGGCTTCTTTTAACTGTTCTAAGATTGAAGCGTAGTATTCCCCCGTTATAGAAATGCCTTTATCTTTATAATCTATCAATAATATTCCTTCTGAGTCCCAAAAAATCGTTGCCATGAGTTTCCCAGCCGACTGTGAAACCTTAAATTTCTTGGGTGGTGCTGTGCCCTTTTTGTGCCACTGCATGGAGTCTTGTTTGAACTCGGGTTCATAATGATGAACCCAAGTTTCATCCCCAGTAACAATTTGATTCAATACGCCATCCTTGTCTTCATTGCAGAGGTCCAAAAACGCACGTGAACATTCCACGCGCTGTTGTTTTTGGAATGGCGTGAGCATTCTCGGCACCCACCGTGCGCTAACCTTAGTCATGCCAAGATGATCGTGTAAAATTTTAAAAATTGTTGTATCCGATACTCCAACCATTTCTGCGAGTTGTTTCTTTTTTAGTCGAGCATCTTCCAATACAATTTTTTCTACTTTTGCAATAACTTCTGGCGTAGTCACCTCAACGGAGCGCCCCGGCCTCGGGTCGTCTTCAAGTGATTCCCTGCCTTGTTTAAATAAACTATGCCACTTGTAGACCATTGTTTTTCCTGGGCAAGAATCCCCGTAAACCGATGACATCTCATTGAGTATGGTTTGAACAGACTTTCCTTGCTTAGTAAGGAACTTTATCACCGCACGGAATTCAATTTTCTCCATTTTTTTCACTTCGTTCCCGATTAAAATACTTGGTCAACGATAGTTTAATAACTAATGATCCAATCACAACAAATTTTACTATGCAGACTAATTATGAGTCACTGAATACGGTAGGCATCAAAAGAGCGCGTTTACCCGCCTTTTTCACTGTCATTCCGCGAACTTAAAAACTTACCCTCGTAGGAATCACTTCGTAACGAAAGATAGGTTTTATACAAACTGGCTGACTGGCTGAAATTAGTAGCTGAGGTTTATATACGTCTATTATTTTTCTATCGTGGAAATTGTACAATGGTTTAGTTTTAAAGCACTTTTTTGTTGATGACAATTTTATGAAATGAAACAGGTTTTGAAAAGTGAAATCATTTTTAAAAGAATAAAGTTTGCTTTGCATTCGCGCGTATATTTGTAGATTCAACCAAGTGCTCGACTAGTTGACCTTCTTATACACAAATGTGTAACGCTCCAATAGTGTCAGATGAATTGTTGATGTTCTTTTGCTCTTTGTAACTTGGAAATGAAAACTGTTAAAGTTGCTTTGCATTATTGCATTAACTTTTCAGGGGCAACTATCCCGAAAATACCTTTGAAATTTAATATAAGAAATCAACCACCTGTGTTCCAATACCTTATAATGTTTATCAAAATTCTGTTTAAAAATATTAGAAATTTACCTACTTTAGAAAAACGCGGCGATGAAAAGCTTTCATTGTAAAGGGCAGGTAGACATCATTTATTAATATAGATAAACCTTTCAAATATAATTACTGACGAAATAGTTTAATCTTTACAGAAAACTTATTCAGGAACACAAACAGTTACTTAGCTAAAAGATGATTTTTATTCCAATATAAAAAGAATTTGAAATAGACTCGTATACCAAACTCATTTTTCTAAAATAACAAAACGTCAATACCAATTATCGAGATTTTGTTATTTTAAAAACTAAACATTTTATTAATATACGTGATAAGGTTCCATTTAGTGATTATTACAAAATGATTTCAAAAGGCATCCCCGTAGCAAATTCAATTTATTATTCTATTGTAATTTATACAGACTCCGTCTAGACTACCTAATGCCCATGTACTTAACGTGAACAAAGGCTAAAGTTACTACCGGAAACTTAATAAAGGAACTTCATTTAGTCTGACCTATACATTTTTTATATACGTCATATCCGTTTCGTATTGTTGCCAACGTGAAAAATATATTTAGAATAAACAGAGCGGAAAATATCATTACATAATTTTGTTTACTGCATTTTTGGGGCCGTTCTGGGAATGGGTGCCATGGAATTTTGTTTCGCCAGAACCCAATTTTCATAATTCCCTTTTTCTATTATATTTTATTAACCGAAAAATTTCACAACGTTCATATAATATTCATATATTTTGCTTTTTATCGTTCTTTTAACAAATGGAATGACAGTTTAAGATGTATTCTTTTTTTAAAGACATTATTGTCATCTTATTACTTTTTTATCGTATTAGAGAATAATTTTTCAATTACATTTATCTATTACTTGCTATGCGTTGATATCTACTGTGATTATCTGAAACGGAACTTTATGTGAGAAATCGGATAACACTATTTTTGAATTCTATTCATGCTTTCCATCAGGCAGTGTAGAGTCACTTTGGCAGGCTCTATTCAGAATTCAGATATGCAGCATCTAAACTTGATTTACATACACTTTTTTATTTTCTCCTATGTTAACTAATTTGATTAAACCTTTGGATCTTAAAACCTTCATCATCAACATCATCTCAGCCGAAAGACGTCCACTGCTGTACATA